>OX453090.1:29560279-30171700 GCA_949708635.1 Hirtodrosophila cameraria | reverse complement strand
CGTCCACATCTAACATCATTTTAATGTCTTCCGAGCTTTCCCATCAGCAAATATTTGATAGAGAAGCCGGTGCCGTTGAAGTGGATGTGCCTGTGGCGGGTGTTGGAGTCGACAACTGGTTGTCCGTCGTGCCACCACAGATGCCACCAGAACCCATGGAGCCCATGGAGTCATCATGGGCGGACATGGTGTTGTCGCCATAAAAGCGTGGCTCATCATGCGCCTCGGCAGCGGGTGATGCGGTATCCTCATCAGTGTCATCATCATTGGAGCTGTCTGCAGCTGCTGCAGCACCGCTGGCATTCAGTTTGCCTGTGTCAGGGGAAGCAGCAGCCGACGCAGCGGAAGCAGCAGATGCAGCAGAAGCAACCGCCGAATCCGCATCTGAATCGGTTGCAGTGCCAGGCGTATGACGCAGTCGATCGTAGCATGCATCGCAGACGCGCAGCGATTTAGAGCTTTGCTGTGGCAAAAGGAACTTCTTCGTCGAACAGCCGGCACAGACAACGGCGCCGCAGTTGCGACAATGATGCCGTCGCTGCACAAATGTAAACTGCGTCTTCTTGCAATTCATACAGATGCTGGCCTCCGCATCGGGCACCCAAACTGCAGCATGTTTATCCACCGCCTTCTTGCCACTCTTGCGCAATAGATCCTCTACACATTTATTGATATGCGCCATCCATTCCTGCTTCTCCGTACTTGTTGCCGCATATACCACAAATGACTTCGTTGTGGTGCGTATATACCAACCATTTCGATACTGTTGATTATCCGCTATGGACTCCAATGAGACCTCCTCTAAAGGCATAATATGCTGCTTATTGTACTTCTTCTTGCCAATCACAATATTACCATACACGAGTATATCATTGAAGAGAAAGAATTGACGCGACTTGGGACGCTTGCGGCACATCTTTGTTAAGACACCCTCGCCGACGAGGACGCGTCCGGGGACAGCTAGCGGTACGCCGGAGCTGCCAAAGCAGTTCTCCACGGATGCAATGCGTCGTGTATTTAGTTCCGAGTTGACAAGACGATCGACCATTTTGTTTCTGTTGTTTGTGGTTGGTGCAGCGAGCGAAAGTTTTTGGCAGCTTTGTTTACAGTTACAAAGACAGACAGAGACAGAAGATTGACTGTTGCTGCCACTAAACGAAGCGTCAAGTACTTCAACTGTGACGACGGCGACTGCTATTGTTGTTGTTGCTGCTGTTGCTGCTCCCACTGCTTCTGTGCGTTTGTATGGGTATGTGTATGCGTGTGTGTGTGTGTGTGTTTAGCTGGGCGCAGCAGCTGCTGTGTAAATCCTTTTCGTTTATAATTATTACGAATTATTTCGATACCGAAATTTATTTCATTTATTTACGAGCGAGCGAGTGAGAGGCAAGTGTCACGCGTTGTGCCCTTTATGCAATGCACAATATAACTGTAACTGTGTTTCTTTTCTTTTTTTCTTTTCTACGCCGTCCGCTGAAACCGAAACGTCATGACTCACACCACACACAAACAACAAGTATATATACATACATTCATACGTGCATACATGTGTTTTATACGTGTATACTGTGTGTATATAGTACGGCTTTAAAAAATACGTTTTTTGCGCTATTTTAATACACTTTGCTAGCCCACTGGGCTATCAATTTTGTGTGTCACAATTTGTTACTAAACGAAACTTGAGTTTTAATTCAAATACAACTTTGAACTCTCGGCACTTTTAATTTAACCAACTGCTAAATTGCAGCTGCCAAAGCAAATATATGAGTCGCTACAAGGCATGCAGAAAATAATCGATAGGTCGATTATACTCGATTCGTAAAGTAACAACAAATCAATTACTACTTTGCGGAGATCAACGCAGTTGGGAGCATGAGGAGCAATAAGACGCAACAAAAAAAAAAGATTAATTCAGAAACGTGCAAAATAATTTCAGAATTTTAAATGTCCATGATTTTAAGCGCGCAAGATTTTTCTCGACTTTCTTTCAAAATTGCTTCGCAACGGGGTTTGGTCGTATCAATATTATAGCCATCAAATTTTGTAATTATCTAGTAAACAGGAGAAGTATTATTGATTCCTCTAACATTTTAAAAAGTTTTAGAAATGAATGTTTCAATTGTAACCATAAATTTGGAATGACCGCATAGCAAACTTCGGCATGACTTATTTTCCACGCCCGTCAACAATTCTTGCGGGTCGAAAATAATCGTGTAACCGACGTCGTAACTTTTCGATTAGTTCGATATGCTTATTGCTAATCGTTATCGCCATTCGCAGTGAAGCAGTCAGCTGATAAGCAACACTGAACGAAAAGTGTGGCCAAAACTGGTGTAGTGCGCCAAAGAAATATCAACTTTTGATGTTTTGTTGAATCCAATTAAAATTAGAAATGCAAATTAAAAATAATTGAAAATTTACCTCCATTTTTTTCTGTGCCTGTATACACTGCACAGCGGCATCATACTCTCGGCGTTCACGCACGCGCTGGTCGGTATGCAATTTAAATGGCTTGACTTCCTGCAGACAACGGCGCGCAAAATTTGCGGGATTTGGCTGCTCCAGTTGTTGTTGCTGCTGCTGCGGCTGCGGATTGGACTTTAAGCTGGTTTCGATTACAAATTACTTTCATTCACAACCAATCCTATATTATTCACTTACCTGGTCCTTCAGCTTGCGCCGCTCCATATCTGCATAAGAATGCTTAATTGTTTCGGGCGTTACGGGCACAGTCACCCTATGAACGACAATCATATCCTCCAATCGTTTATGTAAAGCCTTAAAATTTGGCACTGGCCGACTATGAAACTGTCTCGCTTTACGCTCCTCTTCATCACGCTGTCGCAGCGCCGTTTCCCTTTTGCACTGGTAAACATCTTTGTAATTATATGCTCTTGGTGGCGCCACAGTAGCTGCTCCTGCTCCTGTTTCTGACCAAGCTGCTACATAGTTCACGCTACCAAAGTTTGCTGGCGTCCAATTAAGCCTCAGTTTGGGTTTTGCTTGTTCATCTTGTTCGTCCTTTACATTTAGGCACAATTTATTCGGTGTTGCATCATTTTTGCCATCTAAAGTTATGACTTCAGATTTGATGTTCTCCTTGCCGAAGGTGTCGTTCAAATTGTCATCTGATAATAATAAGAAGTCTTTTATTTATCAAGCAAAGCCTCAACAGAGGCTTGGAAAAAATCTTTTGGAAGCGGGCGGAATCGGAAGTCAACTTCAATACCACACTTCATTTTTGTTACATACCATTGAAAGTACCATCAGCCTGATCATCCTTCTCGCCATCAAAACCATCCTGGTTATCCTGTGCATTTGGGGGAGTTAAGGGGACGCCTGCGCACACCTCAACCTTTTCGTTTATAACCAGCATATCAGCTAATTCTTGCTTCAGTGGGGTATTCCAATTTTGAAGTAGAATGCCACGAGGATTATTCTCTTTGTTTGCCGACGCAGCTGCTAAAATGGCGCATTTTTTTTTTGGTGGTCTTGAAAATTAACTGTAAAACAAAGCAATGAACTGTACAGCAAATACGTACCAAAGTAATTTTCCGAATGATCCAAATCATAATCGCCAACATCAATGGCATCCCAATCGAAATTTGGTTTGCTTTCTGTTTTTGGGTTGCTATTATTCAAATTATCCATATTTGTATAAAAAAAAACTCCGCGTTCCCAAAAAATTTCAAACAAGAATATAAACACACACACACGCTTACTCGGTACAGCGCTGCTGATATCATATCGATATTTGCATGATCATTTATACATATATCGATTACCGATATACGCTAAATCATGTATCGTTCGTTATTGAAACGAAATTTTTAAATTATTTTAATTGAAATTCTTCTAATTTAAATTAATAAGTTTGTTGAACTTATTTCTAGAAATTAGAAACAATATTAAAAGCAATGAAAATTTATATCAGTTTTTTTTTCTCTTCAATTATTAACGTTTACTTTTAATTCACATCCAAGTTATGTGAATTCGTAAATTAAAAGTTTTTTGAACTTAGATCGGAATGAAAAGTTATCGAAAATAGGAACAGTAGTATATACTTGTATGTATATGTACATTAGTGTCGGAGATGTATTCTTCGATGATATAAAAAACTTGAATGCCAGGATGTACTTACTATATATTCAAACTTGTTTGCTAATATTTGTTTTATTTAACACTTATGAATGTAGAAAAATATTCAATTTGTTATGTATATATAATTCTACGTACATAGATTTGCATAGATAAAATTGCATAAGATTATAATTAGTACAATATTGGTGTACATATGTAAATGTTACATAATAATAATTTGTTGACATTCTTTATAACTGGGCTATAGCATAAATGCATCAGTCTTTGCGAGCAGAGATCTGCCTAATATGGGCTCCATATGAAATTTATATACATACAAACATATGTCCAATTAAATGATACTACACAAATTATGCTAACAGAATTTAAAAAAGAAATTCTGGATGGAATTCGAATGTGCAGCTAGAGATACTACAACCGCATGCCGCCAAGTACAGTGGGACGCTTGGCTTTAACACTTTTCTTTGTTTCCTTTTTATGCTGGCGCTTGCGAGGCGCCAACGTAGGCGACAGGATGCTAATGACTTGGCTATCATTAAATGGTGTACTGTCGACGGACTCCTCTGGCTCCTCACTGGCACTGGCAAAGAGTGCACGGCGTACACTGCGTGGTGCCAGCTCCTCGCTTTCATCGTCCGTGTGGACACTGCGGAAGTTGAAGCTGCGTATTCGATGCGGCTGCTGCGGCTGACGTATTGCAGATGATCTGATCGGCAGCTCCTCATAAACGATTAGGCAAACTACAGCTGCAGACTCGCCCTTACATGCAAGTGAACCGTTAATGTACCGATAACCCAGCGTCAACCTGACCTGATTTGAGTTAAAATCGATGCCGCCATCATTGGGCTGATGACATGACTCAAGCACGCCAAAGGATTCGATATACTGCAGCAGCGCCAACTCCGGACTGTGAACGGTTGCGGATGAAGTGGCACGCGGTGGCGTCATTAACAGATTTGCATTTGGACAGTTTATAGCTGCGTCCATGTCATCAACAGCCGCGTTAATGTCCTCAGTGCTCTCAGCGCGCAGTCGACATCCTGCGGGTGGGCTATGCCGCTGCTTTTGCGCTTTTAGGCGACGTCGCAGCATTTCAAAGCTGCGTACAAAACGATCGTGCAGATACATTTGCTGAGTTGCTTCGCAGCACTCTGCTTGCTGGAATCCCATATGATTGTACCGTCCCAGTATCTGCGTACGGATACAGCCAGTCACAGCATCGGCGCCCTTCGTACAGTGCGCAAACATGTGGAGGATACAGTCTTCTGCCAGTTCACGGCGCACAGCACCGTTGTTCACACACTCCACAAATTGACGCATGACTTGCGATGGCGAAGCTATAAATATTGCACACATTAACCAGCATATTATCGATTTATCTATATATTTATAAGTTTGTGCACTTACCTGGCGCATTTACGCCATGATCTTCATTCATTTTTGCTGTTTATTATACGCTTGTTGTGTACAATATTTTTATGAATATATGCGCTTTATGATCAGTGTTGCATGCGCTCAATATGGCTATATACCGATCTTTCGATTGTTCAATTTTTCGATATACTTAACAAAATACACAACCAAAAAGTGTGCCCAAATGACGAATATTCAAATATAACAGCTTAAAATATGCCATGTATGTTATAATATAATATTAATATATTTGAAATCAGCGTTGTAAGCGTCACTGACCAGTGATTTAAATCAAAAGAAAAAAAATCAGGGTAATGTTTCGATACAGCTACCCCAAGTGAAATCGAAAGAAACCACCAAAACACTTGGTTTTGGGCTTTTAAAATTCGGAATAATTCTAGGCTCGGAATATTTTATTTTTGAGGAAAAATGTGTTAAAAAGCTGTTTTTAGTTTCGCCGAAATGTCTGTAAACGTTAACAGAGTCGTGCTGGTCAGCGTGTCTGTGCTTACTGAGTAGTGTTGGTAAACAATTGGAGCTGCCAATAGGTGAAGAAAACAATTTACGCGCGAATATATTATATTTTTGAAATATATGAAAAATGAAAATTAAATTGATTATGCTTGTTTTTACTTCTATTCAGAAATATATTTACATATTTACATATGTTACATACATATATTAACAAACTGAAATTGCCAAAAACAAATGTATATATATACATTTATGTTTATTTTATATAATTTATCTGATCTAAATCACGGTCAACTTGGAGGACCCGGTAAAATTGTCCAAAGCGACGAATCGATGGTGGGAAAGCGGAAGAACAATTGCGGTCGCATTGTTCGAGGCCAATGGGTGTTCGGGAGGCAGTTTCCAAACCATTGCGATCGGTACCATCAGGTATTTGAGCAAATTGGGAAGGCGTACGACCCACATAACTCTAACTCAAAGAACAACATTGATGATTTTGTGCAGTACAGTGATGTAAGTATAAAAAAAATGCCCACTACCTTTTATTTGTGTTTCTCTACATAAATTCAACATAAAAATTTATTTTTATTTGCCAGGACGAAGAAGACGAAGGAGACGAAACCGAATACGTCACCAGAAGACGCAGGCAGAAGCGCAAGCAACTGCACCCGCAAGCAGCACCAGTTGCAGAAGCAGCACTTCCAGAGGTCGAAGCAGCAATCGAAGCAGCAGTCAAAGAACCTGTCGCAGCAGCAGTCGCAGTTGCAGTCGCTGCAGCAGTCGCTGAAGCTCCACCATCAGCAGCACCAGTAGCAGTCGCAACATCAGTACCAGGTGCGCCAAAAACAGCCCCAGATGGAGCAGCAGTCTTGTCGGCACATGATGGAGATGCAGTCAAAGCTGCAGTTGCAGCAGCAGTCTTAACTGCAGAAGGATTAGAAGCAGCCGGAGCTGCTTCAGTAGTTTTACCTGGAGAATCTGCTGAAGCAGCTAAAGCAGCAGTCTTAGCTGCAGAAGAACTCGAAGCAGTCGCAGCAGCATTTATTTGAGGCCCTTTGTCTGCTCCCGTTTTTTTTATTGTTATTTTCTTCACTATTTATATTTACTCAAGAGTCAAGTAAGTATTCGGATGCAACCTAAAATTTTGTTTTTTATATTACACCTATTTATGTTCACAGCAACCGACATGTATCGACATGTTTCAAACAGCTCGCCAACATCCTTATCATCGTCGTCGTCGTTGCGTCATAAAAGCAGCAGCAAGAGTAGCAGTTCCCCGAAGACCAACATCAGCACAGGTTGTTCGCGTTCCAAGGAGGAGCATCTGGAGCGTAACAAGCTATTGTTAGATACGGCTGTCAACTCAGCTGGTGGCAGCACAGTGGCTGCAACTCGGTGGTCAGCAGTAACAGTAACAGCTGTAGTATGCATACATATTGAATATCTACTGTACCAAGAGTACTTAAAGTGAACACACTGTAACACTTTGTTGCAGTGTTTACATAAACAGAGTCCCGGTCTTAAACCCGTGGCCGAAATATGAGTCGATCGGCGCTCTCACAGAATGTGCAAGTGTCATCATTCTGCTTACACTCGCCGACCACTTGACCGAACTCAAGTGTATGCATATGCCCTAGCGCTCCAGCTTAAGAGAGCATAAATACACATATAATATACATACATATGTAATATATATAGAATATACATAACCGTCTCTCTCTGCTGTCCAACTGTGGGCAGCGCAGCAATGAGACTTAGGCTTACTTAGAACCTAAGTAAAATGTTTAAGGACAGATTAAAGATTTAAGGACTGAACGTTGGAAGCGGCACCTTCGCTGCTCCCGAATAAATATATATATATTACAAATAACTAAAAAGTATTACTGAAGTTACTACATGGCGACCGTGATAGCTTAAAGGGTTGGCCACACACCCCGACTAATTGTGGTACCAAAATGAAAGATGACCGTGACATGGAACAAAAGTTAAACAACTGCAATCTTCGGATACTACATGGCAACAACATCAACAGCAAACAACTACAACAACTGGAATGACAACAACAACAAGCAACAAGTGTGAAAGGCAATCCGTCCCTTACGCCAGCGCAGTAGATTGGAAGGAAAAACGAACAGTCTGAGTGAGTAGAGTGTGAGTAATGGGCAAACGCAGAGGCCAGAAAAACAAGATAAATAAAAGAATAGCACACATTAAGTGGCTATTATATACGAATATACCACCCACATGGGCAACAGCACAAAAATTAACTGGTGAACTTGATTTTCTGAAAGAAAGCCTCCAGCAAAGAAAGCCAAATCCCGCAACTCACTCAGCAAATATAAAAATTATAAATGAAATATTAACTAAAAAGCCACCATCTCCAAAGCTGTTGCCGAAAAAACCTGACGTATGCCCGAACGACTGCCCTGGACCACTATACGCTACAGCATGCAAATCCACATGCCTGAAACCAAAGACCAGTGCGAAGACCGGCACCGGCTCCGCCTGAGCCAATAAGCCACGGACATCAGCAGCAGGGAAAACAACAGCGCGAGGGGCACTCCGCCACTTTCGCCTACGAAGGAGCGTCAGCGTAGCTAAGCCGGCGACGACCAGCTGACGCGGAGGACATCTGAAGTTACTACATGGAGTTACTACATTATAATTTAAAAAAAAATTTTGTAAAATTGTGCGGAACCATCTCCGCTCGATTAGAAGTATAGCCCGTAAAGCTATACAAAACAATAGGTAGAAAAACTTGTAAACATAAATGCAAAGCAATGCTATAAAAAAATTTACAAGTTTACAAAAATATACAACAAATAATTATAAATACAATTTAAATATATATACGCCAAAAATGGCAATAGTAGACGTTAAGTCAGTGGACTCCTCTGCGAATGTCATTAATAAAGTAGAGTCAAATAATAATGACTTAGAATTAATACACACACTGTTAATAATAATAATTGTTGTTATAATGTGCGAAAATTGTTTTTATAAGCCATATAAATTGCATAATAAATGTTTAAAAAAGAAATATATGAGCCAGGGAAATGACCTGGACAAAATTTAATTAAAAAAAAAAAGAGCACAAACAACATTAAAAAAAAAATAACCAAATAATTAATTTAGTAACCTTAAGAAAATGAAATAAAAAAAAAATATATATATTAAATAAAATATGGCTATACTAAAGGCAATTAGAGAAACATATGATAGAGTTCAGTTTATCCTTATCTTAAAGAAAGAGTTCATATCCATAAAATAATGGAATGGAATGAATTATATAAAGAAATAAATAACATAAAAATTGACTTTGATAAATCATATAAGTCACTTACACAAAACAGGCCAATTCAAAGAAATACTATTAAGAAACATGTAGAAATACTAGTAAATTGCTTTAATGAAGCACGTATACTAATACATGGCCAGAGAGAAAAATTAAATCAAGATCATTGGTCCCAAGTATCAAAATTTTTGATCAGACTACGATCTAATTTAATATCCATTAAACTAAAGTTCAATTTAGATATATCAGTACCAACCATACTTAACTCTTCTCTAACAATTGAAACTGGTGATGAACCGGAATCAACAGAACAAACTGACACTGACCAAATAGAGTCAGAAGAGCTTGAGACAAACCCTAAAATAGAATAACAGGATTTAAATAATCTTGCTGTTCCAGCTGTTTTGATGTCAGATCTGGATAATTCTACAGATTCTGATACTTCTTCAAGCATAATAGAGAATAAACCAGGCAACAATATCACAATGGCACAAACTAATATTGATTTTATTAATACAGCAACTAAGCTTGTACCACTTTTTGATGGTAAAGCTGAAAACTTACAAAGTTTTGTTGATGCATTACAAATATTGGAGTTAATAACAGGCGAACACGAACAATTAGCAGTTTCGATAATAAAATCAAGGCTAAAAGGTGTCGCCAGAAATTTAGTCGGAAATGAAACAACAATAACTGAAGTCATTTCCAGATTAAAAAGCAATGTCTAAGGCGAAACTGTAGAAGTATTTTCAGCAAAACGCAATAAAACTGCCAACCAGTACACACTAGAGGTTGAGCAGATGACAAAAATGTTAGAAGGTGCATATATAACAGACGGTTTACCCCTAGAGTTAGCCAGAAGTTATTCCACTCAGCATGCAGTCAAAGCAATGACTAAAAATTGCACAATCGATAAGGTAAAACTTATCATGCAAGCTGGTACCTTCAATACTATGAATGTAAGTAGTTGCACAGAAGCAACCGGACAGCCAAACTCTGTCCTATATTATAAAAATTACCCACAGCGTGGTGGAAACCGCGGACGTGGAAATTATAGAGGTAATTTTCGAAGTCGCAACAATAATTACAACAATAATTACAACAATAATTACAACAATAATTACAACAATAGTACCCAATACAATAATGGACGAGGCCAATATAGAGGAAACTCAAGAGGCCGTGGCAACTCGAATCGAGGCCACAACTATAATAACCCAAGCAATGTCAGAGTAACCAATAATACATCGGAAAACTCGCAAACTCCTTTAAATGTTCAACAGTAGAAAATGCAAGGGTTCATACCATTAATCTCAGTCAGAACATATTTGTATCATTCAACCATATGGCTACGGGAAAAGAACTTGTCTTTTTAGTAGACACAGGTGCAGACATTTCAATAGTTAAAGAAAATTCTGATGTCTTTCATGACATAGAAGGCAATTATATTATAGACATAAAAGGAATAAGTCAAGAAGTAACCAAATCCAAAGGGTTAACTTCTATTGAGATACAGACCACTAAGTACATAATCCAACACGATTTTCATATCGTGGATCTACAATTCGCTATTCCTTGTGACGGCATATTAGGAATCGATTTTATTAAAAAATACAACTGTCAATTAGACTTCAAGCCATCTGAAGATTGGCTTATTATTAGACCTAATAACTTAAAATTTATGTTCCAATAACATACAGTTCTGGCAACAACTCAATACTTCTGCCAGCAAGATCCCAAGTTATTAGAAAAATCGATCTAAATTCAAAAGAAGACAGTGTATTGATTCCAAATCAAGAAATTCAGCATGGTATTTACATAGCAAGTACCATAGCAACATCTAAAAACGCTTTTATAAGACCACTCAATAAACAAATAAAGATCAAGTCGTCAGTACAAATAATTGATCACCGACGGGATCGAACCATCTGTATCTGAATATAATAGCCCATTATTACTTGTCCCTAAAAAACCATCTCCAGGTTCAGAACAAAAGAAATGGCGATTAGTAATTGACTATCGTCAAATTAATAAAAAATTACTGTCCGATAAATTTCCACTCCCAAGAATTGATGATATCTTGGATCAACTTGGACGAGCAACATATTTTTCATGCCTTGACTTAATGTCAGGATTTCATCAAATTGAACTCGAAAAAAGTTCAAGAGATATAACGTCATTTTCAACGAGCAATGGCTCGTATCGCTTCACGCGACTACCATTCGGTCCAAAAATAGCGCCTAATTCATTTCAGAGAATGATGACTATAGCATTCTCTGGATTAGAACCTTCACAAGCATTCCTTTATATGGATGACTTAATAGTTATAGGTTGTTCCGAAAAACATATGCTTAAAAACTTTACAGACGTTTTTGAGAAATGTAGGAAATACAATCTAAAGTTACATCCAGAAAAATGCTCATTTTTTATGCATGAGGTGACTTTTCTCGGTCATAAATGCACAGATAAAGGAATACTTCCGGATGACAAGAAATATGATGTCATTATGAATTACCCTACGCCGCACAATGCGGACAGCGCTAGACGTTTCATAGCATTTTGCAATATATAGACGTTTCATACAAAATTTCGTCGAATTTTCACGGCACATAACAAGATTATGTAAAAAGAATGTTCCTTTCGAATGGACAGATGAATGCCAAAATGCTTTCAAATATTTAAAAACAAAACTCATGGAACCTACTTTGCTACAATATCCTGATTTCAGCAAAGAATTCTGTATAATTACTGATGCAAGTAAGCAAGCGTGCGGAGCGGTTTTAACTCAAAACCATAACGGACTCAAACTTCCCATTGCATACGCGTCAAGAGCTTTTAATAAAGGAGAAAGTAATAAATGTACAACTGAGCAGGAATTGGCTGCAATTCACTGGGCAATATAACATTTTCGACCATATATTTATGGAAAACACTTTAAAATCAAAACAGACACAGACCCTTAATATACCTATTCTCAATGATCAATCCGAGCTCTAAACTGACACGTATGAGGCTAGAATTAGAAGAGTATGATTTCACAGTTGAATATTTAAAGGGAAAAGACAATCATGTAGCTGATGCGTTATCAAGAATAACCATTAAAGATCTACAAAACATTACAGGAAATATAATGAAAGTCACTACTAGATATCAAAATAGACAGAAAATCCGCGCGGATAAGAAAGAAATAGAATTGCCTACGCAATCTTTAGAGAAAGCTTCTAAGCCCAACGTATATGAAGTCATAAACAATGACGAAGTACGTAAAGTAGTGACCTTGCATGTAAAAGATACGCTATGTTTATTTAAACATGGTAGAAAAATAACTGCAAGATACGATGTTAGCGATTTATATACCAATGGAATCCTAGACTTAGGTCAATTTTTCCAAAGGCTTGAAATGCAAGCCGGTATAAACAAAATCAGCCAACTCAAAATGGCACCGTGGGAAAATATCTTTGAACATGCTTCAATAGATAATTTTAAACAAATGGACAATAAAATATTGAATACATTAAGAGTAGCGCTACTCAACCCGGTGACCCTTATAGAAAAACAAAAAGAGAAAGAAGCTATACTGTCTAAATTCCATGACGATCCAATACAAGGAGGTCATATCGGCATTGCAAAAACCTTGGCCAAGGTCAAAAGACATTATTTTTGGAAAGGTATGACTCGAGATATTACTGAGTACATACGAAAATGTCAAAAATGCCAAAAAGCTAAAATAACCAAGCACAATAAGACCCCATTGATAATAACTGATACGCCAATAAATGCTTTCGACAGGGTGATAGTAGACACTATTGGTCCACTACCAAAATCAGAAAATGGCAACGAATATGCAGTCACTCTAATATGTGACCTAACTAAATATTTAGTTGCCATACCAGTTCCAAATAAGAACGCGAACACTGTCGCTAAATCAATTTTTGAATCATTTATTCTGAAGTACGGTCCAATGAAGACGTTCATTACGGACATGGGAACAGAATATAAGAATTCAATTATAAATGATCTATGCAAATACCTAGAAATTGAAAATATAACATCTACCGCACACCACCACCACCAGACAGTTGGAACAATAGAACGTAGTCATAGAACTTTCAATGAATACATACGCTCATATATAGCGGTTGATAAAACTGATTGGGACGTATGGCTTCAATACTTCGTTTTCTGTTTCAACACGACCCCCTCAATGGCACATAATTACTGTCCATATGAGTTAGTATTTGGTAAAACAAATAATTTACCAAAACAATTTAATAGTATAAATAATATAGAAACCATATACAATATAGATGACTATGCTAAGGAAAGTAAATATAGATTAGAAGTAGCATATAAAGAGCTAGAATAATGTTAGAAGAAAATAAGAAAAATAATAAGAAAGTATATGATCAGAAAATAAACAACATAGATATATCAGTAGGTGATAAAGTCTTATTAAGAAATGAAACAGGTCATAAGTTAGATTATAAATATACTGGTCCGTATAAAGTAACGGAAATAGGAGATAGAAATAACATTATAATAAAAACAAAAAACAAACAGTACATAAGGATAGGTTAAAAATTTTTATTTCATAATTGTATTTAGTATGGCCATGATAAGACAAAAATACTTCTTTAAATTTGAATATTATTTGTAATTTCATATATTAAACAAAAAAAAAAAAAAAAAAAAACAAAAAAACACAAATCTATTGAATAAAATAATCATTTGTTAATTAAAAATTAATCTTTTAAGTAAAATCTTATAAAATAACTTCATAATATTACGTCATTTTTCAAAAGGAGGGAGATGTAGTATGCATACATATTGAATATCTACTGTACCAAAAGTACTTAAAGTGAACACACTGTAACACTTTGTTGCAGTGTTTTCATAAACAGAGTCCCGGTCTTGAACCCGTGGCCGAAATATGAGTCGATCGGCGCTCTCACAGAATGTGCAAGTGTCAGCATTCTGCTTACACTCGCCGACCACTTGACCGAACTCAAGTGTATGCATATGCCCTAGCGCTCCAGCTTAAGAGAGCATAAATACACATATAATATACATAAATATATAATATATATAGAATATACATAACCGTCTCTCTCTGCTGTCCAACTGTGGGCAGCGCAGCAATGAGACTTAGGCTTACTTAGAACCTAAGTAAAATGTTTAAGGACAGATTCAACTGAACGTTGGAAGCGGCACCTTCGCTGCTCCCGAATAAATATATATATATATTACAAATAACTAAAAAGTATTACTGAAGTTACTACACAGCAACAGCACAAATCTTGCCATAGCAGCGCCATTTAAAGAAGTTTCGACAATTTCCACAATTTTTATTATTTTATTATTATTATTACAAACTTACTTATAAGTGCAAATTTAATGTTTTTTATATTTGTATAGATATACAAAACATTTTCTAAAATCTTTTTTTGTTTTATATATTTCTATGCTGCCAGCAGCTGCTGTTCATTTATCCAGGCCAAAATAAAATAAACATAAATGTATATATATGCATTTGTTTTTGGCAATTTCAGTTTGATAATATATGTATGTAACATATGTAAATATGTAAATATATTTCTGAATAGAAGTAAAAAAAGTATAATCAATTTAATTTTCATTTTTCATATATTTCAAAAATATAATATATTCGCGCGTAAATTGTTTTCTTCACCTATTGGCAGCTCCAATTGTTTACCAACACTACTCAGTAAGCACACACACGCTGACCAGCACTACACTGTTAACGCAGCTGATTTCGATGCTGTTTCGATACTAAATCATTACAGTACTCGTAGTACCTTAATCTTTAAACGGTGTTTTAATATATATTTCCGTAAAAAAGTCAGCCTCCGATGCCGGTTTTGAAATCCTACAATTTTTCTGCATTTTTTGAGCCCAAAACCAGATTTTTTGATCGCTGTTTCGCAGGGGTAGTTATAGCGAAACATTACCAAAATCAGAGGTGTATTCTTTATTCAATTTGTTCTGAATAATTATGTTCACAGGTACTCATCATGTGGAGGGCAAATATGCATAAACATATATTTATTGGCTTAAGACCGGAATAGACGGCACAACTGATCTCGACACCACAAATAGACATGCATATGGTATTCTGGTCTTTGAGCTTTGCATGATGAAAAAAAAGTTTATCCAAGCAAAAGTGTGCCCAGATGAAATATGTCAAACAAAAATACTGTGTTTTGCAGTATATGTATGTTACAAAATTCAATTTGAGTTATCTAAATATATATATATATAAACAAAAATTCCATACGATCCCGAACGACATTTAAAAAACATTTACGAATTTAAATAGGTTTAGATATGGGCGCATCCAACAGCAAGCCGCAAACCGTGCAAATGTCCAATACAGCACCATTTCAGGTCAGTCGGGAGGTTTTGGAGCGCGTCGAGAAGACAGCAAATCCAGATAAAGCAGCTGTTTCCACCACCCCTGTCTGCGAGAATTGTAGCCGTTCTAAAGCTACAGGTACAGCCGGCGCCCAAGCTGTGAACACTGCGTCCGATGCTGGGGGAAGTGGTGACAAAGTGCCCCAAGTTCAGCCATATAAATCATCATGTTCACGCCGCTCCACGGAAATTGAAGAGACGCAATTTAGCAAGACACTGGACCGTGTGCACAATTTATTTGGGAAGCCTGTCAAATGGGCCAAGGCCAATGAGTGCTCCTCCGATATAGATGTAATGGAGCAACAATTGATAGAATGCTATCGCCAATATGGCCCTGAGCCCCTCAAGTGTGCCCCATTGGCCAAACAGTATCACACTTTTGTATTCAACAAGCAGGTAGCTGCACTCAAGAAAACCAAGTCAGATGGTCAGGAATTTAATAAAGCTGATGGAAAGTGATCTGATCAGATCCGACTGAATCCATTGGCCATCTGGCGCTAACCAAAATAAAAACATATTCATTGCGCTGCGTTTTAAAACCATTTTCAAATGTAACGGTCATATTTGTAACGCTTTATTCAGTAAAAATATTAATAAGACGATACCCCACAAAACTTGTAATCATATTTTTAAAATGTTTCTAATTATGCTATATTATTTTTGCATGCAACAATTGCAGCAATCAACAAATTCCAATTAGTTTACAAAGGTATTCCCTATACCCTGTCAAATATAGGGTATAAAAAGCTCTCTCTATCTCTCTCTCTCTCTCTCTCCATGTACCGCTCTCGCAGAGCTTTTCCAATCAGCAAACAGCTGACTCAAACAATTTAGCTTAGTTTAATTTAGTTTATTACAAATAGCAACATCAGGTTGACAACAACGCTCATTTGCGTTTCATTCTTATTTAGGATAACAATAAGTTTTAGTTACGCTTTCTGTTAGTTACATAAATATATAATTGTTACATATACACATACAAATACATAAATACATATATAGATGTGTGAGTATGCGAATAACAAAAAAGCGGCGACGCGACGGCCTTGACGCATCTTGAACTACAAAGCAATTCTTCCTGTTTCAATGATGTTTGTTTGTTTTATGTTTGTATGCTGTTTCTGGGGTGACTAGCAAGTTTGTATGGGAAATGACATGGGGGTTTCAAAAGTGAATTCGCACAAAATTTCTATATCACAATTACATAAACACACTTCTTACATACATACATATAAACAATGCACGTGCCTGTATGTATGTATTTCCATTCATTTTTCACAATTGTTTATACCCAATAGGAAATTTATAGCATCGATTGATTTCGTCAGACATCTAATAAATATACAATTTTTATCTAATATGAACATTTAGAATTATGACAAACTATTTTTATTTGATATTTACAATTTTAGTACAGTGGTTGAAAAACAAAAAGTGGAAAATTGAAAAAAAAAAATTTAAGAAAATTTTATGATGTAATGTATCAATTTCATTGATAGATTGAAACAAATAAACATGATTTTTTTAAAGCTAATTTTTGGAGTTTTGATTGTTCTTATTTAAACTTGATCTAACGATATGCTTGTTGATATTTTAAAAGAAAATTGTGTTCGAATCTACTAAAAATTATGATTTAAAAAATTTTGATATTTATGACTCATTTTTTTAGATTTATCAAATAAATAAAAAGAAAATGTATTATATCGTGAAAAAAAAGTACGAAAAATTTAAAATGTTTGCAAATTAGAATTTTCGATCCAAAACATCAACTCTAATATCTGAAAAAATTCTTATTTCCGAAAAATTTCTTATTTCTGAAGTTGGATTCGGTTCACTTTTTTTCTTATCAATTTCAGACATGATGGTATTTAGTATTTGGTGTTTTTATACTCTTTTTTTAACTTTTTTGAAAAAAAAGGAAAAAAGAGTATATTGGGTTTGTGAAATGTCCGTCTGTCCGTCCGTCTGTCCGTCTGTCCGTCTGTCCGTATGAACGCAGGTTTTTTCCACAGTTTTGAAGCTAGAGCAACCAAACTTGGTATACATGTTGGTATATACCATAGGCAGACAAAGTGTCAAGATCTCCCCCCCACCCCCACCCCTTCCCCCACAAACCGCAAAAACCTATATCTTCCACAGTTTTATAGCTAGAGTAACCAAATTTGGCACAAGGGCTACTTATCACATCCTTCATTGATCTGGCAAACAAAAATTCGGCCACGCCCACCCCCGCCCCCACAAATAGGCAAAGTCTGTATCTCCCCCACCCCTTTAGCTAGAATCACCAAATTTTGCAGGTTGAATTCTGTTGCCCTATTTAATAGATTGGATAAAAATATTTTTGCCACGCCCACCCCCGCCCTTGCAATCAAGCAATGTTTGTTTCTCCCAAACCTGTAGAACAGGCCCAACCAAATTTTTATTGATGGCAAAACTTTAAAGATTTGAGCAGAAATTCAACTGCCACGCCCACTGACTCCGCAAAGAGGCGAAAAAAAGAGTATATCGCAGTCGGGTGCATCCGACTGCAACGTTCTTACTTGTTTTTTTTTTGTATTTGATACCAATTTTTTTCATGCATATGAAAATTTACTCACAAACTGTTGTGACAGTATTTTGCCAAATTTGTTTGGTCATCATTTATAATAATATTTACATATTTGGGGCCTATTTCGAAAGTCACATCCACACCTCTCAACGAACTTTACGGAAACGGAAAAGCTTTTTTGAACGATCGTGCATCAATTGCAATTGCATGAGATTGCATGAGAAGAGCAATTTGGCTCTTAAAATATTCGAAAGTGGACAAATAAGTTTCAGTGTTTTTTCAGTATTTGTGCAACCATTGTGACATTTAGATGTAATACAGTTGATTCAAGTTTAAGAAAACAGGCAGAGAGTGAAGCAGCGAAGAAAAAGAAGAAAAAGTAATCAAATTGTTGCCCCTGCTTCATTATACGATCAACAAAAAGCAAGTACAATTAATTAATAAAGCCGTTCACTTGACCCTGGCCAACAACATTAAATATATATGTACATACTATATGCATTTATCTATTATGTATTTTGACATTGACCTTGTGATCCAGGGTTTTTGGTTTTTTGATTTTATCGGGTTGGGTTCTCTAGGGAAATAGTTGCCTTTGCCGTCGTCGTCGTCGTTGTGTTTGCCAAGTGTCATCTATAAATTTTTATAATGAAAATAAAACATATATATTTTGTAGTGAATTGTTTAAATAGTAATTACTATTAAGGCAAAGTTAAATGGTCAATCAAGTTTTTAAACTGCTGCAAACATCGCTGCACAGTTGGCAACGGGGTCACTTGAGCAATCTTAAGATGAATTTTAAGATGAATTTGCATCCCATGACCAAGGGCATTGTGACATATGCGTTAATGTGGCCCACGGGCAGCCTAATACAACAGACATTTGAGGGACGCAATTTGAGTAAGTTCGATACATGTATACAATTTACATATGTATGTTCTTTAATTTGCAATGCATCACATAGGGAACTATGACTGGGGACGTGCCCTACGCTTTAGCATATTTGGTGGACTCTTTGTGGCACCCACAATCTATGGCTGGGTGCGTTTAACTAGTGCCATGTGGCCGAAGACAAATTTTCGCACTGGCATAGTCAAGGTGAGTACTAAGATCTGTGTTTCAGGATGACTTAAGTCATGGATTTTTTCTCCCAAGTTTTATATCCCCACTTAAGTCTTGAGACTCTGTAAAAACACCTCTTAGAGATGTGTTACAGTTTTCACATATTTCTGTAAATATTACAAATATCCTTATTGCTGTTGGATCAAATTGAAATCTAACACAAATTCAAGTGAATTCGAACCGCAAAATCGTGTCAAAAGTGAAGTTAGGCCCACTAATCAGGAGCTCACTTTTCCCATATCTTGCCGAAAGTGAAAACCGAAACAGAACTGTTAGATTACATAAACTTTTCTTAATACTCGTTTATTGTTCAGGCTATAACGGAACAATTCTCTTATGGACCCTTCGCCTGTGTCACCTTCTTTATGGGCATGAGTCTTTTGGAGCGTAAAACATTTGGACAGGCCGTCGAAGAGACAAAGCTGAAGTTCCTGCCGACTTATAAGGTTTGTTTCCGATTCGAACGTAGGCTCGTTATCTCATGTTCCTGCTAAAATCTAATAAATTGGAACTGCTATTAATCAATTAAGAGCTTTCAATTGACAACTAAAAGTCAAGTAGGAATTCAAGGCGCCCTGTCAACTTATTAATTAAGTGCTGCCAACTTATTTGTTTAGTGTTGCCAACTTATTGCTGTGGTACTGCTCAGAATCAAATACTTTAGTTTTTAAACTATAATGTGTGTTCCGGATCAAACATTCTATCTTTTTAAACTATACTTTGTATCTTGAGTTCCTTTCAAAATGATTTCCTTTTTAAAAAATCTTTTATTTTTTTAATTTCTCGTCCTTTTTTGGGTTACCTTTTAGACCAAACTTTTAATGTTAACTATTTTTCGAAGCCGAGATGAATTTCGAAAACTTTTAGTTTGTTTTTGTTACCTTTAAGATCTAACTTTAAAACAGTAAACATTTTTTTGCCCACTAACTTTACTTTATAAATTTAGTTTCAATCTGAAAATTAAACTGAACTTTGGTCAGGAACATAAGAAAACAAGCCTTATGGTATTTATATAATAACCAATATAACGACGTATTTATATGCACGATAGGTGGGCCTGTGTGTGTGGCCTGTGTTGCAGACCATCAACTTCTCCCTGGTGCCCGAACACAATCGTGTTGTATTCGTGAGCATTTGCAGCCTGATGTGGACAATATTTTTGGCGTATATCAAAACTCATGAAACAAGCAAATTGCTTGAGAAGCCACACACACAAACACAGACGCAAAAGGACGAATAAAAAAATTTGTTTGGCTTCTACGTGCTTTTCTTTAAGTATCAATGTATATATGTATGTATATGTATTCTAGAACAATTTTCTTTTAGGAAAATAAAACGCATTTAAGTACACTTTTGCTTACAATTTTGTTGCAGCGGTGGCGGCAAACGTGCAACAATCAGCTGACCAATCCACAGCTGAGAGGTGTGTGGATCAGCGGTCGGAGATTTGCCCACCGTTTCCACAATCCAGTCAACATAGGCGCTCAATTCGGTGAATACACCCGGATAGGGAGGCCGTGTGCAGGGCTTAATGCTCCACGATACGATGCCAATTTGTGTATCCATCTCTGCTAGCAGCAACGGTCCACCAGAGTCCCCGCTGCACTGTCCCTTGCCACCCTCGGGCACCCCGGCACAGATTTGACTGGCATGCAGCTGGGTGTGGTGCAGCTGACTGCACTCCTCGTCGCTGAACACCTGCAGCTGGACCTTTTGGAGCTGCCGTTGTACAACGCCACCAGTCTGCAAAAGATGTTATCGTTTCAAGAATTTATTATTTTCTTCTGATAAGGCTGAAATCTAAAATTATGATTCATTTGGGGTCTCTTTCAAATGACGCAAATATTTTTTTTCTAAATTATAATTTTTTTTAAGTTTGTTTGATGTGAGTTCACTTATTTCAATCAAACTTTATTGATTTATAAAAAGATTCACGCATAAAATGCAGTATATAGGCCTACAAATAAGTCCCTTACATTTTATTTTTACATACATCTAATAGTTTTGAAATCATTGGATTCGAAAATACTTTATTTTTCTCCAAATTTTTAGTAAAAAAATAAGTTCAAAACTTGAAAAAGTGTTCAACAAGGAATGACACTTTCTTAAAATCGATGTCAGAACAATCAAGTTATAGTAATTTTTGTACGTATTTTCCTAGTTTTTTTTTTTTTTTAAATTCAATTACAACTTAACATTAAAAATATATATTATTTTTGTAATGTCAAACTGAATAATTCTGAATGTATTAGCTTAATGTATATGTATAAGGAACTTGTTTTTATGCCTATCTATTAACCTTTATTTTAAATACCGTTTTTATTAAATCTGTTGTAAGAAACGCAAAATATAGTGAAATATAGCTACTCCTCTAAAAAAAATAAAACTTTAAAAAAGGTATGCTAGAGAAGAAAAAAACAAGGAATAAGAGTTATCTTGGCTGTGCCGAAGATATTTACCCTTGCAGAAAAGTTGTTCATATGAAACATTAATTTTCGACCGATTGTTCTTATGACAAGATAAGATATTGTCGTCCGATTTTGATAAAATTTGAACAGCATGTCAAACGCAAACTTAAACACAGATTAGGTAAATTTGGTTAGGATAGCTTGACCGATTGTATCTATGGCAAATATATCAGATTTTGAATATTGTTATGTGAAATAGAATATGGAATTAACACAAACCGCATTTAGACCCCAGCCAATAAGTAAAGCGCTGCTGTTGCCCAATGTCGGCTGCTGAGGATCCGGTAAACGTACGGGTTGTACGTTGTCGCTGAAGATGATTGGCTTGGTTAACTGCAGCAGCGCAATATCGTTAATATATTTATCCTGCGGCTCATAGCCCGGATGGACATAAATGGCGGCTATCTCGGCCAGCTGGCTGGCATTTTGTGAGATTGTATTGTTGCCGTACTGCAGATTAAGCTGCTGCGGTTTCACATTCCGCACACAATGTGCCGCTGTCAGCACCCAGCCACCATTCAGCAGTGTTGCTCCACACGAGTGATGGCCACCTTTGGCGCGACGCAGCGAGACCTGCGGGTAAAAATTTAGATTTAATTCTACAAAAAATATTGAAAGCTTTTTGTGTGCACTCGAATGCTTAAACAATGTCAAGATGATTACAAAAGACTGAAATATTTAACAGATTTAGGTTGGTTAGGGGTAATTTGAAGTGATTTATCTTTCACTTTCGCACAACTTTTCGATTTCGGTTTAATTCGAGTCAATTGCTCAACCAAGCACTCGAAAGCTTGAAGAATTACAAGTGTATTTAATTAAAAGACGAGTAGAAAAAGTTTAAATATTTTAAGTGATCAAGCTTTCACTTCAGAACATCTGTAAAGATTTCGATTTAACTAGTGTTAAGACATTCGCTTGTCCAAGAAAAAACAATTCAAGCTTTTTGTCTGCACTCGAAAACTTGAAGAGTTTCAAGCGTATTATGGTTTTAAGCAGAGTCGAAAATACTTAAATATTTGAAATGATCAATCTTTCACTTTCACGCTTGCACAACAGCAGGCAGAAAATTAGATTGAATTGAAGTCAAGTCCAGAAAAAAACAATTCGAGCTTTTAGCGTTTCAACCCGAATGGAAAAGACTTGAATACTTTAAGAGTTCAATCTTTCAAGTGTTCTTTAATCATTTTAGATTATTACTTACCGCATAGGGAAACTCGCCCTTTGCTGCCAAAGTGCCATTGACGATTTTTCCATCCTGTTGCTGCTGCTGCTCGTCCTTTGCTGCCGTCCTGCTGGCTAAAAAACACACAACTACAACTAAGAGTAGAAGTCCACGCATGTCGTTTTTATTGTGGGTCGTGTCAGCCCCGTTCCATTGCATTTATTTGGCTTGTACGCCTAAAATAAAACCCAACCCGTATTGTCAAAAGCTCCACAAAAATATCATATCGAGTTGGCCATGTAGGTCTCAGCTGAAAATGGAATTAATTTACATACATTATTGCAACAATGAATATATTTGATAGCAAGTCAGACGTACCCGTGAACATACCAATATATGGCGTCCCCAGTGTTATGGCAACAGTTCAAGACGATCCTCACCAGGTATCCCGTTGCGCGTGGAATGATATCATACAGCCTAATCTGGCCAACAGGCAGCCTGATACAGCAGACCTTTGAGGGCAAGAGCTGGAGTAAGTTGTCATTTACAGTTGTTTGCTGATTAAACATTAATGTCCTAAAATATATCCTATACAACTTACAATTCCTTTTTAACCCATTTCAATTGCAGGCAACTACGATTGGTGGCGCGTCTTCCGTTTCAGTATGTATGGTGGACTCTTTGTTGCGCCCACGCTATATGGCTGGGTTAAGGTGCGTTTAATTCCATTCTCAATCCCCATTCTGTCTTGAGCACTGAACTCTATACACGCACAGATATCAAGCGCCATGTGGCCACAGACATCCCTTCGCCATGGCATCATTAAGGCGACTGTGGAGAGCATCTCCTATACACCTGCAGCAATGACTTGCTTCTACTTCATAATGAGTCTCCTGGAATCGAAGACAGTGCAGGAGGCAGTCGCCGAGGTTGGCAAAAAGTTCATTCCCACCTACAAGGTATAAAACAAATGATATGGTATACTCTACCAGAAAAATGCTCAATCAAAATCGAAGTTTGCGACCTATTGCTTGACAGCTAAAAGATATAGTGATACGATATTAATGAAATATTGACCATATAAAACTGTCAATTGCTAAGTTGGGCTGAGATGTTTTTTAAAAAAAAAAAAGCAAAGTAAATGGTGTTTCGGCAAAAAAGTTTTTCATATGAAAACTTATTTTTCAACCGTTTGTTGTAAGATATAATAGTCGGATTTTGAAAAAACTTTCTCAGCATGTGTGAAACATAATAATACTAGTTTAGTTCAAATATCTTTATAAACAAAACAGTTTTTCATTTAAAAACTAATTTTTAAACAGATTGTTCATATGGCAGCTATAAGCTATAGTCGATTGATTTTAATAAAATTTAGTCAGCATGACGAGGACATACCAAATCGCAGGTTAAGTAAATTTTTTTAAGATAAGTTGCAAAACAAAAATGATTTTTATACAAAAACTTATTTTTTACTATGGCAGCTATAAAATATAGTCGTCCGATTTTGATAAAATTTTGTAAACATGTTAAGATAATGCTAAAAATCAGTATTGGGAAATTTGGTAGTTCGATCGTTCCTATGGCAACTATGTGTTATAGTTGTTCGATTTCTGCAAGGTTATACAAATGTTCAAATTATAATGCTGTTCTAAATATATATAATATACATATTTTTAGGTTGCGTTATCCGTTTGGCCTCTGGTGGCCACCATAAACTTCTCTTTGATCCCGGAACGCAATCGCGTACCCTTTATTAGTGTGTGCAGTCTGTGTTGGACCTGCTTTCTGGCATATATGAAGCACTTGGAGCATCATGAGGTGGATCAAGTTATTTAATAATACACTTAGCATTCACCATTGTTTTTGCTTGTTATTGTATGTATTGTTAATTATAGTTGTTTTTTTATAAATCAAGGAAGATATTTGTTAGCTGAATAAATTGTTTCTCACATAAATAAGGTAAATAAAATTCAAGTGTGTCCACATTATTTTTAGAATCGAAATCGGCCACAATACGCTCTTTAAAAGCGTCCTAAATATCGATACAACCGTTATCGACACGAACAATCAATTCAAAATGTTGATTGGTTAATGTTTTAATTACTAGATATAATTGCCATAATTTTTTTTGTTTCTACAGAATATTTCAAATCTATTATTTTATTTAAGCGAACAGACTGCGAGCGCACATAAAAAAGGTAAACAAAACCCAAATGTAACCACACAATTTTCTGAACAGAAAGCGGCCACACTACTCACTTGCAAAAGCGGCCTAAATATCGATACAAAAGTTAACAACATGAACATCAATCATAATGTTTCAATTTAATATTTTTAGCACTGGTTTTATTTATATTTAGACAGAAAATGGCTGAAATATACCATTTTACTTGAGCGAAAAGAATGCGTTCACACTGCTGCACTCCCACAGGTTTTACCTATCGATAACAAAAAGAATCGAAAACAGGTTGTTTGTATTGACGGTTAATCGATACTTCTGCCATTCTCAGCCCCACCCTGCCGTTGGGTGTGTGCATTCGACTAATTCGACAGAATTGTTTACACAAAATATTTATAGTGTTAGTTTCCTTCTTTATTATCATTAATAAATAAATACCCCTGTTCATCATGCGCAACTTGGGCAAGCAGCAGTCTCAGGACACCACCGATGCAGGTGCAGAGAAGGGCGATTATCCGCGTGCCACAAGTAAGTGACGCAGCCAATGGTTGTTTTTATTTACCTACATATTTATGTACATAAATATTATTGTCAATGTATGTACATATGTTTGAATGTATTTACACTTGCAACATTTAAAAAGTGTTTTTATGCTGTTTTAGAAGTGGAAGTGTGTGAAAGAGAACAGAAATAACAACTTTGTATCTTCAGAGTGCCGACATGGGAACGAAAACCGAAATTCGATCCTGAACCGCCCCACCCGTTCCATATCAGAAATTAATTGTGTCGTACCGCTCCACCCGTCCCAAATGAGAAGTTTGTTACCCCGTCCGTTCTGATGATTTTTATACCGCCTGTATGATGAAACTTAGTACAGATGTTTCTATTTGGTGCAGGCAGTGTATATGTCAAAATCGATTGGATCAAACCACTGAAACATATAGCTGCCATAGGAAAAATCTTTAGAAAATGTTGTTTTTCACGATAACTCAACCAAACTTATCAACTCTGAGTTTTATCATTATCTTAACATTTTTATCAAGTTTCATGAAAATCGGACTGCTATATCTTATAGCTGCCATGGGAACAATCGGTTGAAAAATGAATGTCTGTATGAAAATCTTTTTTGTTCCTGAAGCTATCTCAACCAAATTTATCTATTCTGCGTTTTAGTATGTTCTTTTCATGCTGACCAATTTTTATTAAAATCGGATTACTAGATGTTATACCTACTATGGAATCAATCGATAGAACAATATTTTTTTGTATGCACAAACTTTTTTTTGTCAATTTTTATTCTTCACGCTACTCATTTTGTTCTTATAGATGGCGTTGTATTTGGCGCAGTTATAACTTTTGCCAGTTTCTTTGTGCTGTTGATGTCGTTCTGCTCGCCGTACTGGATAGAATCGTACGAGGAGACTCGCTCCAGCTTTAAGAATATGGGTCTTTGGCAGTATTGTTTTAAAGACTTTGTATATCCAAAATATCAGTTTCCAAAGCAATTTACAGGCTGCCACAATATATTTTCCCATGTAAGTATATAAACAATTCAAAATAATGATAACAATTATAACATTCTCAATTTGTATAATAGGATTATTATTTTATACGTGAATATCTTCTGCCTGGTTGGCTAATGGCTGTACAGGGATTTGTTACAATGTCCTTTATCATTGTCTTCTTTGTGCTGACTCTGCTGTCACTCACAATCATTCGTCTGCCTCTAAAGGCTGTCCTGCAATACGAGTGGCTCCTGGTGCGTCTCTCCTACATTGGCACAGCCGTATCATGTAAGTATTTGAGTTTTATTTATAAAGTGGGACTAACTTAGTAAAATAACTATATGTGCACTGCTTTGAATTGCTTTTTTTTTCAACACCAATTTTCTTGATATATTTTATATTTTTATTTGGTTGGTTCTTAATAAGTAAAAAACAAAAAGGCAGAAAGAAATTCAGTTTAATTTTTTTAAACCAAAAAAAAATTATTTTTGTATGTTTCACATAGAAAATGGGTATAACAGCAAAATATATTTTTTATGAAAAAATATTTCCAAGAAAAAAGTTTAAGGTTTATTAAACTGTCTTAATAATGAATGGAGTTGCCCTTATGTTCCTGCAGCTTCTGCAGCCTGCGGGGCATTGAACCTGCCAAGTTTTGTAGAGTTGATAACTCAATCTTGGCCCATTCTGCAATGATAGCTTGTTTTAGCTCCTTCAAGGTATCGTACTGCCTTTTACAGGCATAAACTTTTGCTGCAAAATTGATTGATCCTCAATCGGATTTAAGTCGGGACTCATTGCCGGCCACTTCATCAACGATATATTGTGGGTGTCAAAAAAATCCATTGTAGCCCGGGCAACATGAATCGGCGCGTTGTCCTGCTGAAATGTAGTTGTTTAATCCGATATAGGTCGACTACATAGTTGTCCAACGTTTCCCGAGCGTAGCGGGAACATTTTCCGTATCCAATTGTTAGGCAGAATTTGGAAACTGAATTTGAAGCCAATCGAAAGATGACACAAATGTTTGAAGTTTTGATAATGAGTTTGAAGCTAACTACACAAATATAAAACTTTCGTCTATACAGTCTAAGGCACAGTTTTTACTACAAGGGGAGTAATTTTCCTAAGATCTTTGAAAGTGAGTTTAAGGGGATCGAATGAAAAACAAAAATATTGAATTCAATAGTTTTGCTCCAATTTTTCAATTTCAAACCTTATGGCTGAGTTTTCAAAAATTCGATCTTTCGGCGCCCTTTCAGCAGAAGATTAAGTTACTGTGAAAAATACAGCTTAAATTCTTGTTGATACTTATCGGATTTATAAATGAATTAGTTCTTACTATTTAGAAAATTTTGCAATTGTCTAAGAATGAATTTGCAGAGAAAATCTTTTCTGCTATTAATATGATGCAACTTTTTCAAATTTTCTTGTTTCTCTCAAAAATTTAATATCTAATTTCAAAATATTCATAAATAAATATATGTACTAATTATCATGTTTGACTTAACTTTACAGCTCTGTTTATGTTTTTGGCCGTATGCATTTTTGGTGGCTGCGCCTATCGTCGGGATTGGCTCATGTATCCAAAATTCAATGTGCTTGGCTGGTCCTTTGCCTTGGCCGTCGTCACCTTTATGCTGTTGGGCCTGGCTGCCCTCATATTGCAGCGTGAAGCTCGACAAGCTTACGATGCGCGCGGAGAGCAAAAGAATCTAGTTATGCAAATGGAAATGCAGGAGCCGGGCTATCAACCACCGCGTCATCATCACAGTCAATCCCGCAGCCTGCAGGGATACATATAGGGGAATATCAATGCAGAGTCACAAACTTCAACTTCAATTAATTCCCATTTATAACACAGACAATATTTTTCTTTATGCCGTCCATTTATTTTGATATGTTTTATGCTATTTTTTAACTATGCGAAATCGAATCTCTTTTTTAAGTATATAGTGCCTTGGAATTTTGTAGTGCAAATATTTATACTAACATTTTACTTACATATCTTGTAAATTTTGTAGTCTTTCTCTCACACTCTATGCTTTTTATAAAGAAAGCATTGGAAAAACCATCCAACACAAGACACAAACGAAATGTTCAATCAAAACATTTTGAAAACTCGATTATATATACATATTATAAATAACATATACATGTTTATACACATACCATATCGATTATACAATATATGTAATTGCTGAAAGGCAAATCAAATAACGGAACAATTACTGCGTTTATTATATATATTCTTTCATAAAATGGGATTAAAAAGCGTAATTTCCAAGAACTACTTAAAATTAAAAATTTGTAAGTTTTGCTTATAAAGGATTTTAAAGTTTTAAATTATCATAATGAACGTATAATATGGTTCCCACACGTTGAATACCAAAATTTATGTATGTACAATAATATATTAAAAGATCTTTACAAATACATCTTAAAACGATTCCATTTGATCTGTTGAAAGATACTACTACAGTTCTTTTGTTTTTTTATACCCTTGCAGAGGGTATTTTAATTTTGTCACGAAATGTGTAACGCATTGAATGAGCCGAGTCATGTCCGTCTGTCCGTCTGTTTATATGCGAACTAGTCCCTCAGTTTTAGAGCTGTCGTGATGAAACTTGGCACAGATGCTAATTCATTCTGCAAGCAGTACATATGTCAGAATCGGCCAGATCGGACCACTATAACATATAGCTGCCATAGGCACGATCGGTTGAAAAATAAGTTTTTGTAAGAAAAACTTTTTTGTTTTTCAAGATAACTCAACCAAACTCACTATGTCTCAGTTTAAACACTGTCCATATATGTTGGCAAAATTTCATAGAAATCGAACCACTATATCTTATAAGTTTTCTTATGCAAATCTTTTCTGCAAGGGTATATATCTTCGGCACGCCGAAAATAACATTTCTTTCTTGTTTAAAATTAATTTCTGGTCGATTTTTTTTAAATGCGCGAACACTATCTTACAAACTTTAGAAAACAAAATGTTTCAAAAAATTACAATCTTAAATTATTATTAGCTTTAATCGATGGTAGACATTTTAAAACTTTTTCTGATGTGATTGAAATGCCATACGATTTTGACTTGCAAGGCTACCATAAAATAATATGCCATTCATAAATTTAAAAAAAATTAAAACATCGAATTTTTCTGTCAATCGTTTATAATTATATAATTTAAAAACTTTTGCTGAGTAAGTTCAAATGCCATACGATTTTAAATTGTAAAACTCGCATAACATATGGTCTTCCTAAATTTTCAAAAAGGTTTAAAAAAATAAAGTCTTGAATTTTTCCATTTACCGATTGTGGAAAACGAAATTAGTATTATGCGTTATTTTATAACTTTTGCTGAGGTAGTTCAAATGCCATCCGATTTTGACTTTATAAATCTTCCATAAAATATGATGTTTCTAAATTTTCAGCTTCCATAACTTTGTGAAAATTAAACCGACTTTACAGTTCCCAAACGTTACCTAGCAAAATTTATGTATGTATGTATGATAAATTATAAGAATTTTACAAATACTACATCTGAAAACGATGCCATTTGATCTGTTGAATGATACTGCATTGATGACTCCAGTTCTTGGGTTTTTTTTTATAGTAAGTAGTTTGTGCTCTGCTCACTTTTCTTATCTAAACACTGTTGTGCTGATAAAAGTCGCCGCTGATTGTCAATTGGAACAGCACCGAAGTTGTTTCGATTTATTTATCATATGTATTATTTCAGTAAGAACTGCGCTCTATATGAATCCGGTTGTGACGATCTTTTATTCTGGAATAATAATACAAAACTTTTTTTTTTATTAATCTTTTTATTTTGTTAGATCTATTCAAAAGCATGCAGCATGTGTATTATTTGTGCATATGGCTAATAATGTGCAGTAAATTGTGTAAGATAAACAAATGTTAAATTTTAGTTGTATATGATAGCACCTTTTGATATTTTTATCTTTGGGTCGCCTACCGCGAACATCAAATATCCCAAAAACTAGCTATTTCTTCAGATGTTTTTAATCATTGTTGTCTTTTGGCTGCAACAAAAGCGGAAAGTGACGTAAAATACACGCATCGAAGATATGGCTTCAAGGCCAAATATGATTGAAAGCTAACACAATTAATAACATAGTTAATAGAACGAGGACCCGACCTTAAAAATGGGAAAAAATCATATTTTTTCTTTTATTTTTAGTTCCAAAGAGCCGGGACCTTTTTAGCGGAATGTTAAACTAGTTTCTTGGATTCAAATATGCTTTCGTCACTAGACTTTTACCTCGAGTAGAGGTATTTTTTTTTGATTATATACAAAAACATGTCAAAGCAAAAACTATATGTACCGTAACTCTTAAGAAACCAAGAAAACATAGACTTAATAATTGGGCCTGTTCCTATTTCCGAAACCTTTTCAATACGAATGGTTTCGATTTTGTTTTCCAGTTTTCGAGTGAAACGTTAATTGTTACAAGAAAGAAATGTTATCTTCGGTGTGCCGCAGATATATACCCTTGCAGAAAAGATTTGCATAAGAAAACTTATTTTTCAACCGATCGTTCCCATGGCAGCTATATGTTGTAGTGGTCCGATCTAGCCGATACTGTTTGCAGGAAGAATAAGCATTTGTGCCAAATTTCATCACGATAATACAATTTTTTTTTCTGAGACGTCTCCTTACACATTTCGTGAAAAAAGTTAATATTCTCTGCAAGGGTATAAAAGGTGTGAAAAATAATCTTGTTTTAACCCCTACTATAAATAAGGAAACATCTTTGCTAAATTCAGACTAGATTTTAAAAAAATCAAACCTTAGAATTTAGAAAAATAAACTTCAAAGTATGCCGCTGTGTCTTAGACAGTGGTCTAGGTCGAATTTCTTATTTTAAGGAAAATTTTAAATGATTATTTTTTTTAAGAGTGTAATATGGTTTAATAGTTGCACAGCTGCCGGCAGAAACTCAGATACTGGAACCGAGAATTATAAATGGAACTATAGCCAGCATATCAGAAACAAAACACCTCGTTTCCATACGACTGAAAAAGCACGATAGAAATTTTGGTAGTGGTCACATCTGCGGTGGCTCTTTAATTTCGCCAAACAAGGTGTTAACTGCCGCCCATTGTCTCTACAAGTGAGTAGTGCATATTTTTAAGATCCTTTTTAAGGAGAAAATCCCTAAGCAAATGTGTGCTCTCTCTTCTTTCTATATCCAGCAATGCCAGGAGGCGTTACCGCAGAGCAAGTGAGTTTATTGTGGTAATGGGTACACTCAATCGCTATGAGCGGAACAACGGCACCTTCATTACCGAGGTTAGCTCCATAGCTTATATGAACACCTTCACGCCGGACAGCATGCGTGACGATGTTGGTATCATGTTCCTGCGCAACACGGCGCTACTGATTAACCGCACCAATCCCATCGTATTGCCAATTATGCTGGCTACACAGCCTACGCCCATTGGCGTCACCTGTCAAGTGGCCGGCTGGGGTCGCACCGAACGAGTGAGTGAGCTATAGTCTTGTACAAGTTGTAATTGTTAGCAATTATTTGGAGCTACAATTAAAATTTCCAAACAAAACAAGTAAGAACGTTGCAGTCGGATGCACCCGACTGCGATATACTCTTTTTTTCGCTTCTTTGCAGAGTCAGAAGTAGGCGTGGCAATTGTATTTTTGCTCAAATCTTTCAAGTTTTGCCATCAATTTGAGTTTGGTACGGCCCGTTCTACAGGTTTGTGAGAAACAAACTTTGCTCTATTGCAAGGGCGGGGGTGGGCGTGGCAAAATGATTTTTATCTTGACACTTTGTCTGCCTATGGTATATACCAACATGTACACCAAGTTTGGTTGCTCTAGCTTCAAAACTGTGGAAGAAACCTGCGTTCATACAGACGGACGGACAGACGGACAGACAGACGGACGGACAGACGGACGGACAGATGGACGGACAGACGGACGGACAGATGGACGGACAGACGGACGGACGGACGGACATTTCACAAACCCTATATATTTTTTTTTTATTTTTTTTTCAAAAAAATTAAAAAAAAAAGAGTATAATTAACTGGCAAATCACTTGACTTGCAGATCACATAACTTGCAAATCACTTGACCTGTTAATCAGTGCTTTATTTTTTTTTCAAAAAAATTAAAAAAAAAAGAGTATAATTAACTGGCAAATCACTTGACTTGCAGATCACATAACTTGCAAATCACTTGACCTGTTAATCAGTGCTTCATCAATCGAGCCAAGCAAACAAGCGAGAAAAGAAGAAACCATTACCCAATTATCTATATATTTATATATGTAAGAGATGGGGGCGGGTTGCATGTGTTAGCAATGAGTTGGAAGTACAATTTAAATTTCGATGTATTGCTCGCAAACAAAGTCAACTTAAAACTCACGTGACTTGCAAATCACTTGACTTGCTACTCACTTGATCTGTAAATCACTTGACATGCAAACCATTTGACTTACAGCTCACGTGACTTGCAAATCACTTGACTTGCAACTCACTTGACTTGATTACTAGATTGACTAGCATTTCTCGGCGTGCGATATTCAAATCATTTTCCAAAACTTGCAAATCAACTTGTTAATATCTTTGTATGTGGAGCTTTGAAAATGAGTTTGAAGCAAATCGCTCAGAAACCCAACTTTCGCCCATACAAACTTGACCACCCAAAGGGGTTGAATTTTATGGAAAATTTTTTGTGCGCTTCCAACTTATTTTTATACTGAAATAGAAATCTCGATTACAACTGTTTTCCGACTTTTCACCCTGATTTTTAAAATATTTGAAAACCACATTACTTATGAGTTTGAACCTTATCCCCTTCTTTTGTCCATACAACCTTGCCCAACCACTTTCTGTCGAGGGGGGTAAATTTTCCAAAAAATTGGTATGCAGTCACTGTTGAATTTTTAAATATATCTTTGAAAATGGGTTTGAACTTGATCGGATGGTAAACAAAAAATATGTATACAACAGTTTTCTGCAAATTTTCCCCATTCATAAGACGAAACTACTTTGAAAATGTCAGCCTTCTAGCGGTTATGGTTAGGACCCTGAGTTGATTGCCAATCATCTATCGCCAATCTCCAAGGATTTCTTTATTAATATGCATTCACTTTGCCTTCTCAGAGTTCCCTCTCGAACGTGTTGCTGACAGCTAATGTGAGCACCATACGACGCCAAACCTGTGGTAGCATCTATGGAAGTGGCTTGCTGCCAGGTATGATGTGCGCGGGTCGGCTTCAGGGCGGAACCGACTCCTGTCAGGGCGATTCGGGTGGACCGCTGGTGCACGATGGGCGCATTATTGGTGTCGTCTCCTGGGGCTATGGTTGTGCGGAACCAGGTCTGCCCGGCGTGTATGTAGATGTTCAATACTATCATCAATGGATACAGGAGCGCAACAGAAGCGCTTCGCTGTCAACGCCTAATCTGCGAGAGTGGCTCTGGCTGTGGCTGGGTACTGCCTTCTGGACAAGATTGATTTTAAACTCAATGTAATTAATTAATGTAATTAATAACATAATATATAGTACATACATATGTTTAACCGTTTTTCATACAACTCCTTCTCAGTTTTAGCTGGATACTTACCTGGATCATACGATTTTTAAGAATTTTAGAGAACTATTCTAATCCAAAATACGCGTTAAATGTAATCTTGTTCATTCCAAGTCTTGTTCAAAAGCTATGAACATTTTATATTTCTAGTGGCTTTCCCAAAATTAGAAAGGTACACTGCAATAAGTTTTTTTTAGGTACAATGCGGTACAAAGCTAAATTAATTTTACTATTAAAAATTGTTGTTATAATAATCTGAATAAATTTCATCACAAAATTTAATATCAGAAATTTGGTGGCTTGAAGATGTATTTGACACTAGACTTTTAGACTCCTTGTGTGGAGGTATTTTTTGATAAATATTACGGTTCTTGGAATTGATGCCCGAGATGGGTAGGGAAGGGGTCTTTGGGGAAGGGGGGGGGGGGGGGGGAGTAGGTAAGCCATACCATTTAAGAAACTTTAGCTACTCCGATACAGTAACAAAAGAAGCATAAATAACCACCAACAGTGGAGTAGATACCTTTTTGTAATGGAGGGAAGGGGTTAAATTACAGAATTTAATTTTGCTTATGTTTATTTTGTTGACATTTCTTTTTATATAGTTTTTAAGTTTTAAAAATATAATTTATATTTTTGGACCAACTCGTCTACCACCCCTTCTCCTGTAACTCCTGTATCAAGATGAATAGTCAACTTAATTTTAAGCGATATAATTTCAGCGTGAAATTCCAAGTTTTTAAAATATTTATTTAATTTGATAAACTCAATGGGAGAAAATTGATCCCCTTAATACCCCCTTGCTACGCCACTGATTCCAAAGTTCAACTATAAATATAATCAACAAGAAACATTTATTTACATTCAACGTACATATAGAAACGGAATAATACTGGAATACAACGGAATACAAAAATTATTAACAGATAGTACTATTGGGGGTATTGGCCAAGAGCTCTGGTCTCCACTAAAGCCTAACAGTTCCGACAATTGCGACGCGTCGGAACATTATTCGTCTGCTGTAGTCGCACCAAATCTGGGCCATAGACAATGTTGGGCAGACGACGGGATTGGGCCATTAATACGGAGAAGTCCCTATCGCAGACGGCATTCTCAATGCGTTCCATGACGCGACCCACCAACAATTCGACAGCCTGCTGTATATTGGTGCCAGTGCAGGCGCTCGTCTCAATATAGGGCAGATGATAGCGTTGGGTCAGCGCATTAACCTGCTCCCGGCTAACCGAGCGCAGCTGCAGCAGATCGCATTTATTGCCACAAAGCACAACATCGGGATCTTCGGTGTAGGCATGCATGCGTAGCTGTTCCAGCCAGTTGGTTATCTCGAGAAAGGATTTCTGGCTGGTCAAATCGAAGATGAGCAGAAAGCCCATGGCATCCCGATAGAAAGCCGTTGTCAGTGAACGGAAGCGCTCCTGTCCGGCCGTATCCCAAATTTGCAAATGTATGCGATGACGCCGTCCTCGTGAGGTGTACACCTGTGCAAAGATTCAGGAAGAGTATGCAAGTAGTCATTATTGATAGTTGGTGGATGTTTTGATATTACCATCGATACTCTCGATAGTTTCGCTTGAAATTTCAAAGGCAAAATCATATCGTATATATAGTTCATATCGATATTATCGATCAGGCATATAAATAATCGACTAATTCGATTGTTTTAAAAAATTAGAATCGATTGTTTTTTGTTAAATTGATTAGGCATGAAGTTAATCGATTTAGTTCGATTTTACAAAATGTCAATCGATAGTTTTTCGTTTAAGCATGCAGGACACATCGACTTATCGACGTTATAAGAACAGAAACAAGTTTTTTTTTTAGCAAGCAATTTTTATCAAATAAAATTAAAACGAAAATAAAATAAAAAATATTTGAATTATTTTTATCTTGGCCCTCGCTTAACACGGGGGTTACGTTCCTAGAAATCCTCGTGTTAAGCGAAATCGTGTTAGGCGAAACATGGATTCAGTACAAAATAAGAGGTTACGTTCTCAAAATTCAAAATTGGCAGCAAAAAACATTTTTATAGTTCAAATTTGGTCTGTTTTTATTAAAGTTTCATACATTTGTTCAAAATTAACCAAAAGTTATTATGTATATGCCTTTAATAAATGCATAACATTCATATTTTAAAAATTAAAAGTTGGTATTAAATTAAAAAAGTTGCTTCATATAATTAATTAACAGGTTAAACTTTATAGAAACTTAAAAATTTTAAAAAGTAAGGAGATCATATGTTTCTATTCATATCAAATTTGAAGTGCATTTATAGTTTAAGCCAGTTTTTATACTCTGTTTTCCAAAATGGAAAAAAGAGTATATTGGGTTTGTGAAATGTCCGTCTGTCCGTCTGTCCGTCTCTCTGTATGAACGCAGGTTTTTTCCACAATTTTGAAGCTAGAGCATCCAAACTTGGTATACATGTTGGTATATACCATAGGCAGACAAAGTGTCAAGATCTCCCCCCACCCCCACCCCTTCCCCCACAAACCGCAAAAACCTATATCTTCCACAGTTACAGCTAGAGTAACCAAATTTGACATAAAGACTAGTGACCACACCCTTGACCGACCTGCCAAAAAAAAATATGCCACGCCCACTACCACCCCCGCAAATGAGCTAAACCTGTATCTCCTACACCCTTATAGCTAGAAACCCCAAATTTGGCAGTATGACTCCATTTGAACTCTTCAACAGATTGGAAAAAAAAATTTTTACGTACAGAAAACAGAGTATATCGCAGTCGGGTGAGCTCGACTGCAACGTTCTTACTTGTTTTCAATTGTTCGATTGTTTGGTGGCTTTTAAAGCTTCTTTATGGCACGCCTTATAAGGCAAAGGTATTTTTTCCAACTCTCTCTTAAACTTAAGTCGTCGTTCGATGACCGGATCTGAATTTAAAAAGCACGATTCCAAGCTGCTAGCATATGCGAATCCTTCTTGGAGCTTGTCTATCGTTAAACTAATCAGATCGGTTTCTTCAGAGCTGCTGTCATCTGATTTCGAATTGGTTGCCTAGTTCACAGCAATCTCAAGCAATGATTCGTCATTAATTTCTTCATCTTCAAACAACTTTTGCAAATCATGATTTGCCATGTCGTCGAAACCTTCACCTTCAATCAAGTGAGCAAGGTCCAATATATCCTGGAATCCACGTTTTGGCACTTCTATTTCATGGCTTTTAACAACCTCTAGCCATAATTTCCTCCAGCATCTATTTAATGTTGACACCTTAATCTCTTTTAAAGATAAGTTTACCAACTCAAGGCTATCTTTAATAGAAAAGTTTCTTCCAAGCACTGGTTACATCGATGGAGTCAGTTTCAGTTGTATCCAAAATCCAGCGTATAGAGCGCCTGATGTAATATGTCTTGAAAGTGTAAATTATACCCTGATCCAATGGCTGCAGAAGTGATGTTGTATTAGGTGGAAGAAATTTTGTTTTGACATTCGGATGGGTTAAATCTTTTGGATGTCCTGGGGCATTGTCCAATAATAATAGTGCTTTAAAGTGTAAATTTTTTTTTTTTTAATATTTTTTAACCTCAGTTTTAAAACAATTCAAGAACCAGTCTTTAAATAATTCTGCAGTTACCCAAGCTTTGGAATTTGCTTTCCAGTAAACGGGTAATTTACTCTTGTCTATCCCTTTAAACGCACGGGGATTGAAAGACTTATAAACAAGCATTGGCCTTACTTGAAAGTCGCCTGATGCATTACTACATAGCAAAAGTGTAAAACGATCTTTTTGTGCCTTAAAGCCGGGAGATACTTTTTCATTTTTTGATAAAAAAGTTCGATTTGACATTTTTTTCCAGCAAAGTCCAGTTTCATCCGCATTGAAAACTTGGTCGGGCAGGAATTCCTCTTCTTTAATGAAATTTCTTCTGGGTATGTGGTAGCAGCTCCATCATCGGCCGATGCCGCTTCGCCCTTAAATTTGAGGCTATGAATGGAGAACCTTTTTTTAACTTTCTCGAACCGTCCATTACTGATCCTGAGTGCCTTTTCCTGAATGATCCGCTGGCTTAAGGGGATATTTTTTTCGTAGCTATCGTCAATCCAAACGCTGAGTGCTCTTTCCATTTTTTCCAAAATTGGTGCACGTGCTCTACTGGTAAATTTTGTAGATATAGATGAGCAAATGCTTCCTGCACGTCGTATTTCAGTTTTATTCTTTTGATAGTGCGAACTGTTGCCTCATTTAAATCAAGGCTTCTTGCAATCTTGCGGCTTAGAATTTGTATTTTTGTTTCTATAGAAATGACTTTTCGTTTTAAAGGAGCTCTGTTCTCTCTTTCTGCCATTGTAAAAGCTGAAATTTATTTATTTTAATTATGTATTCACTTTTTGATTTAATCAAGCTGTACCACCTTTTTACTTACTACAAAATCTTTGACTTTTTATTTACGCGTCTGCAAAGCTCAAGATTTTTGCACGTACTAAAACACGCTTACATCTGACAGATCAAATGTGGGATTCCCCTTTTTCGAAAAGCACCCCATGCGTATGACACAAGCACAAAGGCACTAACGCGTTAATTGACAGCAAAAAAAATATATATCGATATTTTGCAATCGTGTAAGAACGAGGTTTTTAGCGTGTTAAAAGGGGGATGGGAGCAAATTTGTAACCGTGTAAGACCGAGTTCGTGCTAAAAGAGTCCGTGTTAAGCGATGGCCAAGTGTACTGTTAAATTTTTTTTCTCACTTTTTTGAAATTTTTTCAATTTTTATATTGATATCTTCTTATTCGATGTTTTGTTAACAATATTGATGATCGATTTTCACAGCAAGCCAAAAAGCATTGTTTCAAGTAATCATTTCGTGGTCAAAAGTTCGATTAATGGATTTCGAGTACTCATTTTGTAGTCAAAAGATCTATTAATTGATCGACCTAATAAATAAATTGTGCTTTAAGAATAAATGATCGATACTATCGATAGTTTTGCAACACTGCTGCTATGTTACTTACCAGACGCTTTTCGCGAAAATCAATGCCCACCGTTGATATAAATTGTGTGTGAAATCTTCCGTCTGTATATTGGTAGAGCAGGCAGGTCTTACCCACACCAGAGTCACCTAGTACCAGGAACTTCAGCAAATAGTCGTAGTCAATGTTAGCGGTCGTCATTGTGCCTGCTTTTGTTGTTCAAGTTTGAGAGGAACATCCTGTTGAACAGCCAAAAAAAAAAATAAAAATGTATAAATTCAATGCAGCTGTCAATAAGTCTTTCGATTTGAGTTGGGTCTTTTGTGTTCGCCTCAGCTGACCGGAAGGGTCTTTGATTACAGTATGTCATAACAAAATGACTAAATGTGGCTTTTAGAGACATGTTCTCAAAAAAAAGGAGAGCGGAAAAGGGTTAGAATGTGGGATAAATAATCCCACGCAAGCTGTCATTCACAATTCTAGACTATACGTTTATGATTAGTTGATGTTATTGAACTTAGGGTTGTACATTGTAGTTCAGCTCAAACAATAAGTTCCTTGGTTCACTTTCAGAGGCGAAAAATATGACCAAAAAAAATTACGCTTGGAAAAGAGTTAAAATCTTACAAATAGAGCATTTTCTATAGAATTGGGAGCTTTGCAAGTAAACATATTTTCGAAATACAACTTTCCCAAATTATGTTTTGTAGTAGTGTCTTATAGTAATAATTTTGATGACTGTGATAAATTCTTATTTTTATTTGATCTATTAATTGATTAATATTATAGAGTGGAAAGTTGAAATTGTGCAAAATTCAAAAATTATTATTTTTAGATATTAATTAAAATTTGTAAGCAAAATCATTCTATAAAAGACTAAAAAATCATTTCGAATGATTTGAGGAAGTTAAAAAAGTAAACAAATCAACTATTAAAAATATTTAGCATATCATCTGATACTAATATTGATGTCCACAATGAACTTAAAGTTAAAATTCGATATTTTATACTTTACAAAAATTTAATTTATTTTAAATGTAAAATTTTACTAAAATCAAAAAATTATGATTTTCACAAATAAATAAAATTCAAATGAAAAAATAAACAAGACAATTATAAAAGTTTTCAGAAAGTTATGGAACTTAAAAATCTGGCAACTTAAAATCTATGAAACTGAGATTCTTATAATTTAAAAAATTTTATGTTTTAATTATAATATGTCTTTGGACTGAAAAAAAATGTTTGCAAAATGTATATGACCGCTATTGTAAATAAAAACAAGTAAGAACGTTGCAGTCGGATGCACCCGACTGCGATATACTCTTTTTTTCGCCTCTTTGCGGAGTCAGTGGGCGTGGCAATTGAATTTCTGCTCAAATCTTTAAAGTTTTGCCATCAATTAAAATTTGGTTGGGCCTGTTCTACAGGTTTGGGAGAAACAAACATTGCTTGATTGCAAGGGCGGGGGTGGGCGTGGCAAAATTATTTTTATCCAATCTATTAAATAGGGCAACAGAATTCAACCTGCAAAATTTGGTGATTCTAGCTAAAGGGGTGGGGGAGATACAGACTTTGCCTATTTGTGGGGGCGGGGGTGGGCGTGGCCGAATTTTTTTTTGCCAGATCAATGAAGGATGTGATAAGTAGCCCTTGTGCCAAATTTGGTTACTCTAGCTATAAAACTGTGGAAGATATAGGTTTTTGCGGTTTGTGGGGGAAGGGGTGGGGGTGGGGGGGAGATCTTGACACTTTGTCTGCCTATGGTATATACCAACATGTATACCAAGTTTGGTTGCTCTAGCTTCAAAACTGTGGAAAAAACCTGCGTTCATACGGACAGACGGACAGACGGACAGACGGACATTTCACAAACCCAATATACTCTTTTTTCCTTTTTTTTCAAAAAAGTTAAAAAAAGAGTATAAACACATTCAAAATTTCAACGTGAGTAATGAATAAAATTGAAATCAAGAGGTTGAATTGTGATCGAAAAGACGATCAAGATTTCCACATCCGAATGGCATTGAATTGCATTGAAATATTTAAATCAGTTTTTTTAGGTTCGTCTTTTTTTTGTTTTTTTATTGTTTTAGTATTCAAAATCTTGTAATTATTTTTGACAACGTTGTAATAGTATGCAAAAGATATGGATTTCTAACAACACCTTTCCACTTTCTCATCAATTCCACAGAAAAGTGTGTGGAATACTTTTTGGAGCAGGATACAATTACAATCCTTAATTTTCTTACGCATTCATATTTTAGACTCTGCTAAAAGTGCGCTTTAGCTTTTTAACTAGAATTTATTCTAAAGTGAAATTTGGAACGGGCCTCTTTAATTTAAATCCATTTAATGTACATACTAGAATCAGATTCAGAGCCAGGAAAAAGTTGACAAACTCCATTCAAAATTTAAAACTCATTAAATTTCGATTTATTGATTTTCAGTCATCTTGCTGTAAACAATTTTTGGCTCTTAAGCTTACTGAGCGGAAAGAGAAGCCTATTCAAATGTTGATTGTATGTACAGACAAGCATACATTAGGATGGGTGGAAATGCCAATGGGATGGGAGCTAAGACGGCGGGAGCGGAGCAAGGGTCGCAGGTCGTCAAATTCATTCAAAGAATTCAAAGCGCACAAAAATTTGAAGCTAAGTATTTCAAATATTTTTATGCTATGTTTTTTGTTCGTTGGCTTTTGCGTTTTTGCATTAATTATGAAAAAATAACAAGCAAGGACGTTGCAGTCCCCACTGCAGTATACTCTGCTCCCAGCCTTTGCTTAACAATTACATTTAATACAATCTTTAAAGCAGGTAAGATTACGGATTCCACTTTTGCATCAATTCCACAGAAAATTTTGTAAGGCATACTTTTCAGAGCGAGCTACAATTCCTAGGTAAAGTTTTTGTAGTTGTTCACTTACTTTTCAGGCGAGCGTATGCTTCACATGTTTCTGTGGAATTAATCTACAAGTGGAATTTAGAACAGTTTCCCCAGAAACAGAGTATAAAAGTATACAAAAATGATAGCAATGTTTGAGCAAAGCGGATTATAGGATACCAAATGAAGCGTGGGGGCTTAAGTGGGAATGTGTGTGTGAGGGAGGGGGGCTGTGGGGCGTTTGGTGGCGTTAGGATGGACGTAAATGAGTCGACTTAGTGCCACCCAAGAGCTTACAGTGCTCTGCCCCCAAAAATAGACGCAACGCGGCGTTGGCAGCAGCAGCTAAAAAAGGTTTATAAACAAAAGCTGTGCTCGCTTTGCTTTTGCCTTGCCTTTCCTTTCCTTCTCCTCTTCTTTCCTTTGCCTCTCTTCATCATGTGACAGCTGCCACTCCCGCCCAGCTATTCAGAACACTAAGGATAAAGCGCACAGGATATCGCTGGTCTTATCAAGTAGCCAGCTGCCCCACAGTCAACATTTTGCATCCTATATTACACTCGTCATCGTAAATACTTAATACCAACGAACAACCAAAAGGATTATTTTACTGCTAAACTGTTCTGATTCCACATAATTGTGGTATAGCTTAAACATATACATATGTAGCTCTCCAATTACCATACACTATGCAGCACCAAAGATGGGCTAATGCCAAAAAAAAATTGTCAGATGCAGTTAAAGCCTCTAAGGACGAAAATAATTATTTTTATATGAACTCACCTCAAAAGCCCTAACTGGGAAAAAAAAACTTTGACAATAAAAAAAAACAAGTAAGAATACTCTAGTCGAGTGTGCCCGACTACGAGACTCCCTGCTCCCAACTTGCATTTCAAGCAGTTCAGCAGCAACACAAGCAAGCAGCGTACTCAACTTGCACAGTGCATGTCAAACTGTTGTTTCTGCCTGCTGAGACAGTGGAAATAAGTTTGGTGCTATTTATCCGATCGTGTTGAAATTTACACATCCGAAAGACATTGATTAAACATACATGTTTACCAAAAATTAAAACTCTATCTTGAAAATTGTGGCTGTGGGAGTCTTTTGCGATTTGCGGGGGTGCGGGGGGTGCATCCGAAATTTGAAATAAACTTGATCTGCGTATGGTAAACAGGAACCTACATGCCAAGTTTGGGGTCTCTAGCTTTTGTATTCTCCGAGATCTGTGTGTTCATACGGACAGACGGACAGACAGACAGACGGACATGGCTAGATCGTCACGGCTGTTGATGCTGATCAAGAATATATATAGTTTATATAGTCGGAAATGCTTCCTTCTGCCTGTTACACACATTTGCAGTACTTTATAACTCCCATTTTCCCATTTTTAATGGGAACAGGGAGTAACAAGAAGAAAAAGTTATCTTGGACGTCGCGAAGATATATACCCTTGCAGAAAAGTTGTTTGCATGAAAACTGAATTTTCGACTGATTGTTCCTATGGCTATAACTACATATATAAGATTTTAATGAAATTTTGTGAACAAGTAAACAATGTGCTTTAACTAAAGGAAAGTGAGTTAAGTTGAGTTATCTTAATAAAAATAAGTAGTAGCCAGATCCGGCTGAAATCTGACATATGTACAACCTCCAGCAAAAGAAGCATATATGCCAAGATTCGTCAAGATAGCTTTAAAACTGAGAGACAAGTTATCAAATAAACAGATGTGCAGATGGAAAGACAGATAGAAAAACATACTGACATGGCTAGTTCGACTCGGCTGTTGATGTTGATCAAGAATATATGAATATACTTTGTAGGGTTGGTGACATCTTCTTGACTGCGTTACACATTTCGTGACAAAATGATAATACCCTCTGCAAGAGTATAAAAAAGTTCTGCTCTAGAAAAAAAAGTTAGTTTTGCATCATAAAGGGCTTCAAATGCATCATCGTTTTAAATTTCAGCCTTAGTCCAGAAAAAAAGGTTAATTTTGTTATATAGTGTTAGTCGCTGCTCAGTGCGGCTTAAAAACTGGTTGAACTTGAAAGCAAACAAGCTTTCATTCAATTTGTTTAAGACAACAAAATGTAAAGAACGTAAATTAATTATCTTCGTATTTAAGGAAAACAAATAGTAATTGTAATAATAATTAAATTGACACGCTTATTCTGAATGCTTAACTTTTAGGAGCATTGAATGGGGCTTCCTCTTATTGTTTAAATAAATCTGTTGATGGTTTAAAAATCGTTTGGGCAATTAGTTACATACTCTAAATACATAAGCTACAAGTTTAAATGTGTATAAATATAGTTATAAATAACATATAAAAAATATTTGTTACTTTAGCATGACAATTAAAATTAGAAACTAAGGATATGATTCATCTTTATCTATAAGAATTATGCTCGTAATTACACTATATATGTACATACTTAGATATAGACTGGATTCTTTACGTATGTTCAATTTAATTCATACATTTTTCTTTATTCTTTAACTTTAATTTAAATTAAATATAAAATTTTTAATTTGTTTTAAGTTTGTGCAACTACATTTTTTATGTAATAATTAGTTACTTTTGAAGTTGAATATTTGTCTTTTGTTTATTTTTTCTGTTGTTTTTCCTCAAGTGTACTTTTATTTGCTTCAGTGTACAAATCGCAGCAGATGAACACAGAAAGGGCTAAGCTTTTAGACATTGATTGATATGCTATGATTGATATGATTGCCTGCAGCAAAAAAGAGAACCAAGATTCAAACACAATACTTCAAAACTGAGAGACTCGTTTGCATAGCAAAATGTCCCTATCAAGATGATGTGTGTATGCGTGTCTGATGTATGCATATGTTACACGTTACAAAGGCTATAAAGCACATGTGAATCAACTTTACAGAAAAAAGTGTAGCATTCTTTTCGGAGAAACATAAAGTGGAGATGCTTAGTTTTGGACTACCTTCATTGAAATTGTATGCGCAGCCTGAAAGTATGCTTTACATATTTCTGTGAAAATAATAAGCATACAGAAGAGATACAATCAGACCTGTTCCGAGTGCCTTTCTATAATCAATTCCACAGAAAAGTAGTAAAAATATAATCTTTAGTTCTGTTGCACATTTATTGCTTTACATATTTCTGTAGAATACAGAAACACGTACAAAAATAAACTTTGTTGCGCTTAAACAATGTCTATATAGAAGATGCTACATTTATACTAATATATATTATATGTTGCAATGCTTTATATATGTATTTATGTATACATATTTACATATATATACAGCACATAAGTAAGTTAATTGGATGCCAGCAATTAAATGATTGAGTGTATGTAATTGTATGTATACATATGTGGCTTTGTGGTTTTCTTTGTGGTCACCTTGCAAGGTGCCTTGTGGTGTGCTGTGGCGTGAGGGCGTGTCCAAAATCATGCTAAGAAGGTAGGCGGCCAACCGAAAGTAGCTTAATTAAAATCATATTTATTAAATAACTTATTTCTCTATTGTTAATGCACAAACAAAGTGTAAAATCCAAATGCAAGCTAAGTTTTTCAATTTGATTTCTTGTTACAGATAAAACAAATTACATTCCAAAGGATAACAGCTATTTTATACTCATAAGTTTATGTGAGAGGGTGAAAGGGGGTGAGATTGAGTGTTATACGCAAATAAGTTGTTATATTTTGATTGCATGTTACAAAAAAAAGAAAACCATTTAAAGCAAGAGCGTGTGTGCGTTAGGCGTGATTTCCATAGGGATATAGATATCATTGAGGGGTATAGGAAATAGGGGAGTAGGGATAATAGCTATAATTGAGGAGGAGTCTGGGAGGGTGGGAGTTGTGATTCGAGGGAAACTCCTCTGAAAACGCACAGATACGCCCATGGCTGCTGTGCTTTTGTGTCACACATTACGAACTAAATGCTACTTGTTGCAGTTGTTGTTAGTCCTTGGCATTGAGTGCGAGGACGCATTCCATTGTTTGTGTGTGTATGCGTGCGTGTGTGCGTATATGTGTGTCACTGTATCTCGTATCTCATTGTGTGTATGTGTGCGGGTGCAGCTGCATTTGCCTATGTATGTATATGTATCTGTATCTGAGCCATCTACATGAATTTAAAAATAAAACTAGCGCATTGCTTGAAAGTTCTGAGAGCGTGTGCCCAGGTGGAGAGTCCCTTTACTTACCTAGTCTCCGAACGCAAGATAACTTAGTTATAAATTAGCATAACACAAATTGTATGCAATATGCAAACACACATTATATTACAATAAATGTATTTCCGTTAAACAACAACAAAAAAGAAAAACACACATCCATTCGACTTTGGCGCGCAAAGTAGGCAACAGTTTTTTGCTTTGCATAAATATTTTGTATATGTATGTATGTATGTGTGTATGAATTAAATTTGTATTGAATTTGAAAAAAGAAACAATTTTTGGTTACCATTAATTATAAAAAGCTTGTGTGCAGCTAGAATCTGATTAGCCGTTATTTATAGCGCGTGCGATTTGTTTACACTCAGGTACTGGACTACAGCATTCACACACAAACACGGCAAGGATAAAAAGGGATGCGGTGCTTTGTTGTCAGCAACAAACTGTGAAGGCCAAAAAAAGCTTCAAGCTTGGCAACTTGGCGGCCATCGAAAGCGCTAGTTGGCTCCGTGTATATCGATATTAAAATGTGAATCGATAATTAGTGTGTGCATACATATATTAGCAGCAGAGTTGCGTCGATCCGATCTGAACTAGTTCGAATGAACGGCTCTTTGAATTGAACTTTTAAACAATATCTTTGATGGTACATCCTTTAGTTCGATTAGTTCTTTTTCTCAGCGGCTTAAGTTTTTCTTTATCAATTACACTATTCTAGATTTGAACTAGAACCAGACTTCACAGAAAATTCTACCATAGAAAAATAAATAAAAATTTCGTAGCTAGGGGTCCCAAATGAATCATAATTTCCAATTTCAGCCCAAACCGTTTCCAACCGGAAAGGAACTAATGAAGAGATTAGTTCTTCCATTGAGAAAGGAACTACTGAATTACATGCGCAAAAGGAACTAGAATGGCAGCACCAATGCTATCGATAAATCGTATTCCGAGCGCGGTGTTTTTTAAGTGTCTGCTTTTAAGTGTATGTGACCAACAGCTGCAGCTAATTTTATTTCAATTTTATTTTTAAATGATATTTGATGTTTAATTAACAATGTTTAATTTTTTATTTTTCTTTTAAGAAAAAAACACTTAGTTTTTAAGATTCATGCTGTAAATATTAATTTTGTTTTCTTTCACTTCTTTTCTTTTTTTTTCTTCTACTTGCAAAACTCTTCATTTTTACCTCTTCTTGCCGTTTACAGGCTAATCATTGTATATTTTGCATTTTTCTCATTTCATTTCCTTGTTTATGATTTTTTTTAATTTTCTCTTTGTTTTCTTTAGGTATTTTTTTGTTGAATTTTTTCTTTTTTTGCTACAGCTGACATCAAGTACATTTTTGCTTATGATTTTGTTTTTGCTTATATGCGTTTATTTTTGACAGTATTTCTAGGTTGAACATTTAATACGAAATCATGTGTATGAAAATACAGCATTCATAAATGTACATATATATAGGTATTAATATATATTTATTTATATATATTTGTGTATATATATATATAAATCTATATACCCTTTTTCAATGCTTTGCAAAGTTTTAAACGAATTTAGTCGAAGCTGGATGTTAATTCTTATCCTTTTTCGGACGAATCCGTCCATTTGTTTTTTGTTTAATATAGTTCAGGATACAAATATAGATGTGTTTGCATATATATGTGTATATGTAAAAATTAAAAAAATTTGGGGAAAAAAGAGTAATATACATTTTAGTAGAAATATGCTAAATCAAAGAGCTTCAGTAACAATATATATGTATGCCGGCTTGTCTATGTGTATATCTTTTCCAACAGTTCCGTCATCAATAATATTTATAAAAGTTGATGGAATTTTCTTACATATGTATTTTTATATATTTTTGTTTGTATGATTTTAACTGATTCCTGGTTAATTTCAACGCCTTTGCACGATCAATTTAAGCTCGTGAAGTTTCTTTGTTGAGTTTTTTTTTTTGTAAGAAACTCGTCTTGCCGACAAGCAAAAACTTAACGAAGCAAAGGCAATGTTATTTAGGAAAGTTTGCAACAACACAATTACAAACGTATGTATGTATATAATAAATTCATTATATGTATGTTTTTTTTTTTAATTTATTTATTTATTTTTTGTTTTTTTGTTATTATATATTTACTTTTAGTTAATGTGTGTGAGTGTGAATGTACTTGGCAAATTAACTGTAGCAAATCCAAATGAAATTAAACGTAAATGCAAGTGCAATAAAAACAATAAAATGAATTTTAAATTGTAAAAATATAAAACATGCTGACAATTTTCCTTCAGTCAGCGTGCGAATTTTACACGAAAAAAAAACCAACATAAACCGTTTAATAGTGGGCGTTTGTGTGTGTGTGTGCTTGTGTGCATATAAATATATGTGTGTGTGTGTGTGTGTCTGAGTGCAGATTTATGCAGCAAAAATTTAAGCAGAGCAATGCAATTTCAATTTGAAAACCAACTGTAAATTTACAAACAGAGAGCACAAACAGAGAGGAAGTGGCAAAGTAATTATACAAAAATGTGTGAGGGAGAAAGAGACTTGCCAAATGCAACATGCATGATTTGGCATTTTTCTGGCTGCATGGAGATAGAGAGAGAGGGAGACTGGTGATAATGATTGTGAAAGAGAGAGCGTTCACAGATGGCTCTCTGCTTGTGTGTGTTTTTGTGACTGACTTTGACTTTTGTATTTGCATTTGCTTTCGTGTTTACTTTTTTTTTATGCAATTTGCTTAGGATTATGTTTTCTTTTGCTTTTACCATAACAATTACATTATCTAAACATGTGTCCTGGAGTGCGTGTGTTAAATTAAATTTTGGTAGGTTCAATGGCCAAGACAAGTTACAAATTTGCTCGTTTATATTTAAATTTACGTTGTAATTGGATAGTGCTGATCTTGTTGTTGTTGTTTTTTTTTGTTCTTCATCTTAACATTAATGGGAAACAAGTGAAACAAAAACATATGTTTAAAATGAGCAATTTATATGAACCAATTGTTTTTGTTGTTTAAGTTTTGAAGGGGATTAATTGGCTGCTGCTGTTGTTGTAGTTTTTACTGCCGTTGTTGTTTTTATTGCTGCTGCTGTTGTTCTTGTTTTTGTTGTGTTCGTTGTTATTGTTTTTGTATTTATGGCATTCAGAGCAAAAACTTGCCCAGCAATAGACCCAAAATGGCCGCAGCAATTGCAATTGCTATATAAAATACCGGAATCTGTTTTTCAGCCAGGGCTGGAGCATAAGGCTCGTTAATTTGCTTGGTGGCCGGAGAGCTCCGATAGCGTGTAAGTTGATCCTGAAATTCAAATGAAAAGAATTGATAAGATTTCATTAACAGATCGTAATCGAATTCGTAATAAGTAGGATTGTGAAAAATATCGATTAATCGGTTGTTTTGTTTGACTACGTAATGAGTACTCGAAACTTTGTGTGTATCTTATTTGCTCAATTCTCCATACTTTAAATATTTTGACAGACTGAATTCTAGCCAAGGAAACCCTGTTTTGTTTCTGAAGTGTTATTTAAGTACTTGCATAAATAATACAAAAAAAAAAACGTGTCGAACAGCGATTTATTCTATCTGATTATTCGAAACACCATCGATTTGCTTTTTGGAGAAAAATTTAATAATTTAAAAAAAAAAAAGTTGTTTAAACTGCTTTCAACAAAATCGTTCTGAAACTTTGCTTTAAGCTATCTCAGGTACACTTAAGTCTGTCCGCATTTAGACAATGACATTTATTTCATGACGTTTCTTCGTTAAGTTCTTCATTGTTGGGACGAGGTGTGGAGGGGTTCTTTACTCCGCTTCACCTCTTTCCAACAAGCGAGAGCTTAGCGGAAAATACGTCATGACGTGAAATCATTGTCTAAATGCGATCTTAGCGGCTATATCTACGTTTTTCATAAAAAATTAAGGCCAAAACGGAATAAGGTGTGGAAAACATAGGGATGTAAAAACTAGATCGATACTATTGGTATTTTAATTATTTCAAATATCGCATTGGTATGATATGATATTGCTTTGGGATTATAGCAGACGTTTTTAAGTAAATTTCAAATCGAATTTAACGCTTAGTCGATTTATCGACAATATATCGAAGGTCTATTGATGCGTGATATATTTTATTTTAGATCAGTTGACGTTTTACATCCCCAGAAACTATCGAAACCATCATAAACTGCTTAATGAGCTATCAAGAATTGTTAAATAGTTTTTGCTTTAACCAACACTCGATTTTTATACTCTTTTTTAAATTTTTTTTATGAACTCAGCTTTTTTTCCACTGTTTGAAGCTAGAGCAACAAACTTGGTGTACATGTTGGTATATACCATAGGCAGACAAAGATTTTGCAGGTTGAATTCTATTGTCCTATTAAATAGATTGGATAAAAATAATTTTGCCACGCCCACCCCCGCCCTTGCAATCGAGCAAAGTTTGTTTCTCACAAACCTGTAGAACTGGCCCAACCAAAATTAAATTAATGCCAAAACTTGAAAGATTTGGCCAAAAACACAATTTTCACAACCACTTCGGACTCCGCAAAGGGGCTGAAAAAAAAAGTATATCGCAGTCGGGTGCATCCGACTGCAACGTTCTTACTTCTTACTAAATGAATTTGGCAAGGATAGTTTAGTTTAAAACAAAAATGATTTCTACTTTTGAATTTACTTTTTCTTTTTAAGAAAACCGTATTTTTCGTGTGCCGTTTAAGAATATGAAAGAACAATCGATAATTTTAACCGAAAACTATTGATACTTTTCCTTCATAGCTCTATAAAAGTGTTACCAGTCGTGCCTTACCTTCAAGTGTAGATTCTCTTTTCGCAGTTCGCTGCAGATGTCGCGTTCTGTCTTAAGCTGTGCCGACAGGGATTCGGCATGCTCCACAGCATCGGACATATTCGAGGACTGGAATAAAGGCTAAATATATTATAAATATACATGTGTATATAGATATATGGACGCACCTGCTCCTCGGTGGACAACTTGGCATCGCTCTTGAGCGTCTCAATGATACTGACACTGGAGGGAGCATTGGGGCCCGCATTGCCTCCAGCACTGGTGGCGCCTCCGCTGTTGTTCTCTGCATTCGCATCAGCGGCTGGCATTTCAAAAACACACTTAAGCTTGGCATCCATCAGCTGATCCGGTTCTAGTTCCTTCCACTGCAATGATCCATTATCAAGTATTAGTAAAAATATCACAATAACACTAATACAGAATATATATTGTAGTGCTATTAAACAAACAAGTTCAGTCGTTTAACGAATCGGTTATCTGGTTTATATCTTTCTCTTTTTTGTTTAGTTATTTTTGTTAGTTTTTATTTTCCACTCGTTCGTTTTACGGATTTAATTCAGGCCTGTTCCCATTTTTCAGTTTCGCATATCGATGGAAAATTCGGTTTGAGACAGTGAAATGAGCAGTGTTCGTACTTTATCTTTAAAAAGAAAAACCAATTCTAATTCATTCGAAAACTGGAACACAAAATTGAATAGTTCTCGGAAAAGGGAACAATCCGAATAATGATCCGATTGTAATTAAATTTGATAACATGTGTAGATCACGCTAAAATGTAATCGGTTCTGTTCCGAGTTCCGCAAGTGTTTAAAAAGTGAAGACGAATGAATTTTGAAAGATTAGAAAGTACTGTCTAGTTCTGATCTAAATTGAAACTTACTTTTAACGCCGCCTACAAAAAAGTAAAACTTTTAAAAACGTAAAAGATTGCCGATTTAAAGAGTTCCGTTTCCAAAAATTTTGAACGGTATTTGAATTTGGAACAGGCCTTATTGGTGAATTTTCTCGATTTATCAATAAAAACAAAAATGTTTGTTCCATGTTTTCTACATCAGCTAAATGTCATGCTGCCCTTAAGATGTACAAAAGTTTAAATCAAAACTATTAATAAATGTTTTTTAAAATGACCATGAGAACGAGCTAACGCCGTTAAGGGGCATTTTATTACTATCAATTTGAGAAAGACTTGTCTTTAACAATGCATATTTATGCTTTAACAATCGAAGTTTTCTTCTATTTTTTTTTTTTATAAATATAAAACGATTAAATGAAAACCAAGGATACGATGAATTTGATTTAAGTAAAGTTGAAAACTTGTGATCAGCGATTAGATACAGCTCTACAACAATTTTTTATGCTTACCAACTTGTTTAAATCAGTCAAATCGGCATCTTGAGGTGCCAGCACACTTTGAACCATAAACTTATGCTTGTTCTTCTCCTGCTGATCGTACATGAAGGGTTGCAGGCAAACTAGATAAACGATATTATTATTAACGAGTTCAAAGTTATAATCGATATATGTATGTTATGTTACTTACTTTCCACCTGCGTCGAACGATAAGCCGCAATCTTGCCAATGTTTGGACGCACACAATAACGTTTAGGAGCGGTGGTCTTTATCTTGAAGACCAGTGTCATGGCCGCATTGTTTCTCAAAGTCATGATTGTCACCACTGGGCGATTGAACGGACCTGTAAATATATACATAAGATAGATAAATAGATAGATACAAGTGTCTAAATGAAACTTGGATACGTCTTAGTCAAGCTGCAACAATTCCTACACCTTAATCATCCCTCCCACTAAACTACCTACATTTGTTTTTGTATTGCGTCATTGGCGAAAGTTGGCAGCACTCTCATTTAGAGCGTAGAGTGCACAATTTAGAGTACATTAGCTATGTCACAAAGCAAGAACAAGAACCTTCTAAATAGCTATTCTATTGAAAGTTAAATATATAGAGACCTGTTTTCCAATCGAATCATTCGGAATCACAATTGATTAGCTGTTCTGGAATCGAATTAATCAGCTCTGTTCCGGTTTTCACTTTCGGAAATATATTGCGAGAGTGATTTGCCCTTAAATGTTCGCATTTTCACTTTTGTTAAGATTTTGCAGCATGAATTCACTTTCATTTTGATATGAATTGATAAAGGACTCAATTCGCCAGATCAATAACAATAAGGAAATTAACCTTAAAGGGAATTTTAATTTCACAAAATTTTGCCTAGACTAGAAACTGGAAGCGGATTCAAAAACGTTTTGCCATAGCTGCTTATGGATTAAAAACAATTCCAACAAACCAGATTAATTTCCTACGCTCAAGAGATCGAAAAGTGAGGGTATTTGAACGTTGGTGTGCTCAAAGAAAGCCAAATTAATTGAATTAAAAGCAAACATAGCACACGCACATACATATACAAAATTCTTTGCTTCTGATTTTGTTTTTGTTTTGAAGCAATATTCATTCAATAAGACACCAAATAATATATACATACAGACATACATAATTATGTGCATGCGTGTGCGTGGACAGTCTGTCAAAGATCAGCGAGCTTTCGTACAGTTACATACATACACAAACATAGCTGCAATATACGAATATATGTATGTATACTCATATGAATGCTTGTGCACAGTGGTTACAGTTTGATATATACATATTTGCAGGTAAAATAAAGCTCCCAATTGTGCACAGTGGTTACAGTTTGATATATACATATTTGCAGGTAAAATAAAGCTCCCAATGAATGTTATCAATTTAGCCATATGCACGTCAGATCTAGCTATTTTGCAATGTCAAAAACGGAAGTTTTTGTTTTGCAAATCTGGCGTTTTCTTTAATAAATCAGTTACTTTTTAGCTAAACATAAAATTTGTATAGTTTTTGTTATTAACGTTTTAGACTCAAATAATTCTAAGATTTTGGAAAAAGCAAATGTGTCAGAGAAACACAATAAAAAAAATTTAATTTGCCACAATGTACATTTAAAACTAAAAAACGCTATTGTGTAAGATAAGAGCTATGTGGCATTTCATCTTATATATAGGTTCTATAAAGCAGATAAGAAGAAACAGCTGCTGGCCGAAGTGAAGGCTATTTCGATTGGCTATTTTTAAGTAAAGTTAGCTTTATTTTAAGTAAATTTAGATACTTTTCAGCTACTGTTAGGAAAAGTTAGCTATTTTTAGATATTTCCAACATTAATTTATCTATTTTTGCTTTGATCTAACCCAATTCTGTGTTAGATAAAATCAATGATAAGAAATTTTCATGGCTACAATGTAGTTTTATAACTGAAAAACTTTTTTTAATTGGCTATTTTTAAGTAAAATTAGCTATTTTAAAGTAAAATAAGCTATTTTTGGCTATATTCAATAATTAACTGCCACTTGTTTGCAGTTTTAACGTGAGCATGCGAAAGTTTTGGCCGACGGTAGTTGGCATTGCGAGTCACTGTGCGCACTAAATATCAAGGTGCTGTCATATGCAATGCTTTTGTTTTTGTTGTTGTTGTCGTGTGCTATTTGGCCAAAATTCAAAAAGTAAAAGGAAAAATGGCCCATGAAAAGTTTGTTGAGTATAAAAATAAAATGTTGGCGACTGCGGCGACGACGACTACGACGACGACAGAGGCCGCCGCAAAGGTTTCAATTCACACACAGGAAAGAAAGAAGCAGCAGCTCAAAGGAGAAGGCGAATGATGCGTCCAAAATGAAAACGACGCCAGTTGGCGCTGCTGCCGCTACCGCTGGCAGCGACGTTGGCAGCAACATGCCAAAACAGCCGCACACACGTCAACTCTCGTCGCACAGAAAGCAGAAAGAAAAGATGTCAAAAACTAAAGCAACAACAATAATAAAAATAAAAAAATAGAAACAAATACATAGCGAACAAATTATTGATAAGCTGTTTGGCCAAACGAGAAAAGGAAAAGAGCATAGCGTTAAAAAGTAAAGTGAGATAGAAATTGAGACAAGTCGACCCTGCCTACGTGTGTGTGTGCATGTGTGCGTGCTGCGTGTGAACTTTGCAGTTTGGTCCGCCGTTGCTGTCGCCATCGCCGCCAACAGCGAACGTTAGCGTTAGCGCCAGTACAAGTGTCACTTTGCAGCAATGTTTACAATACGCGGATTGCATTTCCATGCTATGCTGTTGGTCGATGATCGATATACACGATATACGTATATGAATGGCCTTCCCTCTCTTTGATTAGTCCAAAACATAACAGAACAAAACAAAAACAATTGCATTTGCACTTTTCAGACTAAAGGTGCTCATGTTCTCTTCTTCTTTAGCCCCCACATCTACTCACTCACACACATGTACACACACACACACACGCATTAACCAACACACACTTACCGATAAAGCGCAACTCATGCTCTGGCTCAATGGTCAGCGGAACTTCAAATTGTGGTGTTTTGTTCATTTTGATTCTCTTTTTTTTGTGGTTGTGGTAGTTGTTGTCGTTGTTGTGCTGCTGCTACTCGGCTGCTGCTGCTAATAACTATTTAGTATTATATGTCACTCTGCTTTGTTGTAAATTCCAATGCTGGTGCTGCTTCTGGCGCTTTCTAAGGGTTAAATGCAGAATAGAATAGAATACATTTGGGAATTGCAATTAGTTGTACAATATTTGTACTTTTCGCTTACGTTTGCGCTATGCTATCTCTGGATATTTTAGCTTAACACACTCTTTGATGATTTTTTTGACTCGACACGAACAAAAATTTTGCTTTTGCTTTCGATTTCGCTTGTTTTTTTTTTCTCTCTTCTTCACTGCGCTTCACGTCGTCGCCGTCACCGTCACTCGTTCTTCTTGTCGTCGTCGTCGTTGTTGTAGTCGTAGTTGTCGTCGCTATGGTTGTGTGCTTCTCTGCTTCTGTTTCTGCCCTGTGCCTTGTGTGTGTAGCTGTGTCTGTGTGGCCACCAAAATATCGGTAAATGTATGTGCAAAAAAGTCCGAAACACAGTAGGTTGTTGCGTGCAAAAAAACGACGATCAACGTGTTCTTTGCAATGCACTCGAGCCGCTAATGTGCAATATGGGTTAAGACACCTGGCTTTGCAATGCGATCCGACTTTACGTTATTTCCACGCACTTTCCGCTTTGTACCTTTTCGCAGCGAAATTTTTTCGTATGCAAAAAAAATCAGTCACCGCCGTCATTCACATACATATGCACTTCAGACGCATGCGTCAACTAAATAGCGTACCGGACCAGCCGGCATGTGGCAATGCCAGACTGCCAAAATAAGTTAATGGCAACGCCGGCGCTCCATGCACAGCAACTCTGTATTTGCCAAGATGGCAGCACCAAAATGCAGCGGGACGGCGAATTCAAGCCGCCAAATTCAAATCGAAATTACAACAGCACCAAAATAAAAACCAAATTGAATTTTTTCTAATATTTTTATACTCTTTTTTTTTTAACTTTTTTGAAAAAAAACGAAAAAAGAGTATATTGGGTTTGTGAAATGTCCGTCCGTCCGTCTGTATGAACGCAGGTTTTTTCCACAGTTTTGAAGCTAGAGCAACCAAACGTGGTATACATGTTGGTATATACCATAGGCAGACAAAGTGTCAAGATCTCCCCCCCACCCCTTCCCCCACAAACCGCAAAAACCTATATCTTCCACAGTTTTACAGGTAGAGTAACCAAATTTTGCACAAGGACTACTAATCACTTGCTTGATTGATCTGCCAAAAAAATTTGGCCACGCCCACCCCCGCCCCCAAAAATGAGCAAAGTCTGTATCTCCCGCACCCCAGTAGCTAGAGTCCCAAAATTTTGAAGGTTGAATTCTATTGCCCTATTTAATAGATTGGATAAAAATAATTTTGCCACGCCCACCTCCGCCCTTGCAATCGACCAAAGTATGTTTCTCCCAAACTTGTAGAACGGGCCCAACCAAATTTAAATTGATGGCAAAACTTGAAAGATTTGAGCAAAAATATAATTGCCACGCCCACTTCTGACTCCGCAAAGAGACGAAAAAAAGAGTATATCGCAGTCGGGTCCATCCGACTGCAACATTCTTACTTGTTTTTATTGTAATTATGTTTACATACACATGAATATTTCAAATTTTGTTGAGTTTTCGTTTCTAATGTTTATTTGCTTTTCTTAATGTTATTTTTTCCTGTAATACTTCAAGTTGCTGCCTTTAATTCGGCTGACCAGCTGGCTCTGTAAATTTGATATTCACAAACTGGAGAACAATTTCCTTTTCGACATTGAGTAAAATCTTGAAATTGTCAACGGCAGACAATAAGTTCTCTGGCACCAACATCTTTGGTGTATTTAACAAGTGTTCAACGAGTGCAGGATAATCCTTTGATGTGGCCCGTTTTATAAACGATTCCTTAAACGAACGCATATAACACTTAAACACGAAGCCATAGGCATTCAGAGCACTGTGGGAACTAATCTCGTCCACAGCCTTCGCCAGCTCAACCATTACGGCCTGGTCAATCTTGTGCTGAATGGCGTCATTTAGCAGTTTTGTGGCCTCCAGGGATGAAGCCTGTGCGAGTAACTGCAAAAAGTTTTGAAATTTTTTTTTTTAAATATTATTTTCAAATATCAAAAAAGTGCACATTCGCAGTTAATTTAGCGGCAATATCGGGTGTGTCACGGAATTCAGAACAGCTAAAAATTTCGTTTACGAATGCTTTGATCGGAATCGGAAAGTTAACAGGGTTGTACATATCCCACTATCTCTAATCTCTGATGATTTCAATTTCCCTTGTCCTTACCATTGCGTATTGCTTTGCCTTGCGAACTACTGGCTTGCCAGAGATGCTCAAGAGCATGGCCAAGTGCTCGTCCTTCCAGAGATGCTTGTGCTGCAAGCTCTTCACCAGCTCAAGAACTTTGCTGTCCAAGCCTGGCAACGGAATTTGATTAAGCAGTGTGATTAAAATGCGACTTTAAACTTTACCTGGACAAAAGAGATATGCGCGTGGCACATTATTGACATAATACAATATGATTAGATCCAGCACACGCATGCGAGATTGTTCATAGTTAGCCAGATTGCCACGCAAATGATCCATGGTGCGTATGAGCTGTGAGACGAGTGTCCAATGCTCCAAGCGCCAGAAACCCAGTCTGGAATGCAAGGCAACATAATCTCTGGCCAGCTGTAGCTTCTGGCGTGCCTGCTTAACTGCCCGCTCAGTTGGAGCTGATCTGAGCAGCTGGCGCTGCAATTGTAGGCCTCGACGGCTGCATGACAGCAATCGATTCTCCACCGAGCCTACATTCAGCAGCGTGCGCAACAATTTCTCCAGCGCCGGATAGTTCTCTTGCTCGGTGAACTTGCCGAGTCCAGCAGCAAGCGAATTGAGATAGTTGTCCTGCGCTGCCTGCAGCTGCGCGCCGGTGTAGGGCAAGCTGCTGACATTGAGATTGAGATTCAGCTCACGTATGCGACAATTGCGCCAGACGCGACTCAAACGTCTGCGGCAAGTTTTGATCACCTGGCGATAGCACATGCCATTCAAAATGACAGGCTGCTCATACAATTTGAGAAGCAATTGGAATTGGTTTGGAGATTGCGTTGGCGTCTCGGTGAGCACATGCTCATTAAGCATTATCTGTGAAACAGTAAAGGGCACATGATGCATCGCGTGGGCGGCACACTGTACGGCCACGTGGCAATAGATGCCAGCAAAGCGTGGATGCGACATGCCCAGCTGTGCCAAGGCAAGCCAAGTCTGTGCCGGCTGCTCAAAGCACAAATCCAGAAATTTTGCAAGCGGAAACCGTGCAATATCGGCAAACAATTGATTAAAGAATTGATGGCGTCTGGAGTCGTAATCCTCCTGCTCAAAGTTAAACAATTGCAGCAGCTGCAGCTCTTCGCGTTTAACGAGCAGATGTAGTTTGTGCTCTACATCTGGGCAGGCTTGAAAGATTGGCAGCACGATTTGACGCAATAGATCTGCATACAAATGTTCCGGCTCATCTTCATCTTCATCCTGCTCCTCTTCGTCTTTGATCTCCTGCTTTATAAACTGCTTAGCCTGCACTACCTTTGCCATGTGCTGATATATTATTAAGACATGTGCGGGCTTCATTAGCTGCACATGCTTTGCCATTGTCTCCACACACTCATCGCTGCCAAAGGCCACATCACGCTGCAGTAGCTGCTCTAATGCTTTCAGCAGCTGTTCCTCGCTGAGAACGCCCATTTCGCCATCCAGCAAGCCCAGCAGCTCGCCCAGCTTCAAATCTGTTAAACGCTGCTCAAAACTTTGCGCACCGCGACCAAAGTTATCCAGCTGCGGGCGCAGACTGTGCTTTGCCAGCTGCTCATCTTCGGCCAGCAAATCCAGCAGCTGCTTGGATTGATTAGATACATGCGCTTGGAGCGAGAAGAGCAGCATGCTCGAAGGCAGCTCATGCCAGGTCATAAAGCAATCAATGCTTATCAAGGGCAGCAAGCGCTGCACTGCATCCATCATGCTGCCAGCAAAGCAGCGCAGCTTGGCATTAGCATCTTCAGTGTCTGCACCTGGCTCCAGCTTGACAATCGATTTGGGTGCACGCAATGCGTAGAGCTCCAAATAAGCTGGCAGCTGTGGACGCTGTTTAACAGCACGCACTGCCTCCAATATTACATCCAGCAATTGTGACATTATCTCGCCCAGATAGCGATGCCGCAAACTAGTGCCTTGCAGCGTGTCCAGGCGTATTTCCGTATCCAGCAGATGACGCTGCAGCAGCCGCATGGCATGGCTTCTTAAAGACATCTCTCCTGCTGCTTCATGATAACATATGGCTTTGGTTACAGCGCTTAAAGCGCCGCAAATAAGCGGAAAAGCTGCACGTCGAACTGTTACCAAAGGCGTCAGCGTCTCAATGAAACAGTCAAAGTATTGGCTAGTCAACCAATATGAACCACAGGCCAAAAACTCCGCTAGCTGCTGCTCCAAGCCACACGACAGGGCCAAACTGATGGTTACAAATTGTGGCAACGGTTCCGGCAACAGATTTAACAAATGCACACATTGCGGATTACAGCGTCCTAGTTCAGTATCGGAGCCGCTGCCCACATTAGCGCTATTCAAGATTAAATACATCAATATACCACGCAGCTGGTCAAGATCGGCGGCGTTGCTTGGCTTTGCCTGCAGCCTGTCCTCATTCTCTAGCTGCTGCACAAGTCCATGTTCCAGCAGCACATTCAACACCAGTTGGCATAAATCATTTATGTTTTCCTTATTTCCTAAGGCAACAACAACAATAACAATTGCAATTCTAACAACAACATTTTCATTATTCAAATACAAAACTTACCGCTAAAGTACGCAAAGCTGTTTAATTTCTTTTTCTCCCGATGATAACGTGTTAATTCAATGCGTATTTGATTAAACACCTCGCAATTATTTAAAGCGCGCAAATCCTCCATCATAATTCTAAAAACAATGGCAAAAAATGAAGCGTTAGCGGGATCTCATCCTCGTATAGTGTAATAATTTAAGGTGGTGTCTGGCGAGTCGTCGAGTTACCAACTGTAAGCAACAGATTTCACTTGATTTTTGTCTCTTATTTCGTTTCAAAATTTTTCAAAAACTAGCTGTCAATTCACGCTTTTTGTTTCAGGCTCTGCAAAACAGGAAAGTTGAATGTATGAAACTGGTTCTGATTTTATTTTTAACTAAGTGTGTTGTGTTGCTTACGAAATCAGAGTTGATTTGATTATGAAAACTGTGTGTTGTGTTGATTATAAATTCAGTGTTGATTTGATTTTGATTTTTGTGAAAAATGGCGTAAGCAGACGTTTGTGTTTTGAGTTTTGAAGCAAAACTCATTGAATTGTGTTCAAAACATTTATAAAAATAAAAAGTATATTGTATGATTTCAAACTATTACAACGTAATACATACACGCCTTTTGTTTGACATGCATGTATAAACACCAAATACGTAAATGTTCTAAAATACGAAGGTTGAACAAAAGCTTCTAAAGCCGTCATTTCTATTGTTTAATACCTTTTTTTTTTTGGCTTAAAATATAAAAAAATTAAATGGCATTGGAGCGTTTTACAAAACCATTTTGGAATAAGGACTCCTCAGCATTGCTCATAATAACAATACTCTTATTTTCTTATTTTGCTACTTTTATTTTTTTTTTTACATGTGGCATCTCTTTGCTTTTAAAATTTAAATTCATGAATTTCAAAAGCTATATAAGCGTGGGCATTTTAAAACAATTGATTTTGTATTGCACACGCCATATGCTGGCGGTGCACATTGCAAAACCAATTTTTCGCTTTCCGTCCACTTTCGTTGCTCGCAAAACAAAAACAATTGTGCGTCGTGGGTATAGGCTCGTAGTACCGTTAGATACTCAAATGTATTTTGTTGTTGTATTATCGTTTTGTGTACACTGAAAAAACGACAATGACCATTAGCTTGTAAGCCTTGTGACGCGTGTGTTCTATTCCCATTTTTACATTTGTCTTTTAATTGTGCATGATCTAATTTTTTAGTTTGTTCGTTTTATGAGTGCGTGCAATTTTTTTAATTGTATTAGTGCGTACACATCCATAGGACAGCTCTGGGCACCTCTGTTTTAAAATTTTAAAATAAAAATTCTTTCTCTATTAACAATTCTTGATTCATTCCTATAAGTGCTGTTTCGTTTGACACAACCTTATAAAATTACACCATGTCAGTACAACATGCCGGCAAAACAAAGTCGCCGCACGCTTAATAAAATAAATAAGGTTGCACAACGCGTAGTTTTGCTTTTTGGCGCTTTTAAACACCTAATGTTTGCAAAAAAAAAATTTAAATTTAGGGTCAATAAACAAGATCTGACAATGTGTAACAAACACTTGCGCTTACCCAAACAGCACGAATATCGATAGAACTTATCGGCGGCAAACAAACAGTTGTTTGGTGGAGACCATCGATAAATAGTAATGTCAGCAAAGCAGTGCCCATATCAGCCTTTTTCTGGACAGATCTGTCCCTTTTTAAAATGAATTTCCCCGAACTTTTCAGAAACCTCCCCTATCTAGAAATCAGTCCTTTTTTAATTTCTGTGATACTTTTTAAATATTCAATTAATATATCTAATTAGTGTTGTCCATTTTAAAAATAATTCTTTTAATTATAATAAAAAAATATAAATTATAGTAATAAATGCAATAACTTAACAAGCGATGTTATTGACGATGTTGTTGAAAAGGCATTAAAATGAGTATATATTAATCTCAAGAATATAAACCTATGTATGTGCTTTTAAATGACGTTTAAATGTAAAGATCTGTCCGGTTTTTTGTCCGTTTTTTAAATTTTTTGCCTTTTTTGGCCTTTTTTTTTGGAGTCTATCTATCCTGTTTTTGTTTTCTATTTATGGCAGCACTGCAGCAAAGGGCAAGCAAATTCGCCGCATGTTGATTAATATGAACAAGGTTGCAAAATGCGAATATAAGTTGGTAACGGTTTTCGCAATATTTCAATTTGACATTATTATTTGCTATTGCACGGTTTCAAGCATTGAAATGTATTTCTGAGCGCAATATTACAAGATGGAAGAATTGCATAGTCCAAACGCCGCTTGATTGACATTTGCAATGTAAAGTGCGCCAAGGTCTGATAAAGAACTGAATGTAAATACAGTGGTCACACGGAAATTGGAAACTTCGCAAATTAGAATTTTCCCAAATTTTGAGTTCGACGCTCCAAAATTAGAGGTGAAAATTCTAACTTGTGAGCGTTTTTATTTTTATATTTACTTGTTTTTTTTGTGTCTTACACTTTTTATTAATTTTTTGTTTATTATTTTGTAATAAATTTGACAAAATTGAAACATGAATATCAACATTTTACAAACCATAAATTTTAAAAGTATTAAGTTTCATTATTGTACTTTTTATGGGCTAATCTGATAATCTGTTAAATTTAAAAAGTTGCCAACCGTAATTAATTTCATTTCGAAAAATTAATTTTAAAAAATCATACATGCTTTGATTATTTATTATTGAATTCAAGGATATTTTTAATAAAAATTGAAGTATTTCGAATTCGCGAGCGACCACTGTAAACTGTTTTTTGAATTGTGTCAAGGTCTGCTTAAACATGACGTCAAAGCATTTTGCGCTACCCTTAACATATAAATACATATATATATATATATATATCGATAGAATGTATCGGCGGCAAGTGAACAGCTGATTGTGGGCGGCAGGCGATGAATAGCAATAGCAGCAGCAGCAAAGGGCGGCTATCGCCCGGCCGTAACGCAAAGCAACGGCTGCAGAATTAAATATAAATTGTGAAAAGCGTGTGCAGAAAACGGAAGAGCAAAAAGTGGTCTAACAAATGCAAATGGGCGATAATAGATAAAAGCTACGCTTAAAACTAACAACTTAGGACTAGAATGGAGCTGCGTGAGCTGCGCGGCACTGCCGTCACCGGCAACAGCATCAGCAGCAACTGCAACAACGTTGAGGGCGAACTGGGTGGTATTTGCATTGGCAGCGCTGCCGACGCTGATGCCCAGCGTGTTCCCACCAAGGCCGATCTGTTCATGGAACAGCTGAATGCCACAAATGCCAAAAAGGTTGCACTCCTGCTTGTCCTCGGCTTTGTGCTCTATCATGGCCTGCTCAATTGGAACTATGGTGAGTAATCGATGCGATATACGAATAGCAAAAGCAAAAAAAAAAAAAACAAAAACAAAAAAATCGATCTTGTATCGTTTTTCGTTCCTTATTCGTGTGTTCAGGCAGCGACTCCTGCCAATGGCTCCTTTCGAAAGGACGCTTCAAAGGCGACAACGAGTGGCAGCCCTACGGCTGCATGATGCATAAATATTCCTATACGTAAGTAATCTATAGTCAAGCAAAATATAATTCATCTTAGTGCTGTGCAAACGTTGCTCACTTTTAGGAAACGGTTCACTTCCTTTTATATGTTCATTTCAGTGTTGCCAATTTAGCCATTTTCCCGTCAGATCTAGCTATTTAGAAAAGCCAGTAACGGGAAACTATTGAATCTAGGTACCTGTAAATCTGACTTTTTTCTTAAATAAATTAGCTATTTTTAAAGCTATTCATAGATTATGGTTCACATCAAAAATTAAATGTATTTTCTGAGGAAAGTGTTTTAAGACCATTAATGGATAAATTATAAAAAATGTGTCGGTCATTTTATTTGGCTACTTTTAGGTAAAGTTAGCTAATTTTTTAAACTATTTTCAATAGTCAATTTAGCTATATTTGGATATCGACAGTTGGCAACACTGGTTCATATATTTGTTTTTTAAAAGTAAGCCAACAAATCTGTTATTTGCTTAGTTGCTCACTTGCTTAGTCGAACTGTTCGGCTAATTGTATAAATATTTATCTGCTAAATAAATAAATGCTTTCCATGAGGTGTCGAAAATGCACACAAAGGTTTGTTAAAGTTGTTTTAATGCAAAGTTGAATTGTAAAATGGCCAAGTTGTAAAGTAATCATATTATGCACATATAAAATTATTCCTGGGAGTAACAATGCTATTCAATTCCAATTATTTAAGACTGAAACCGGTTCACATCCGGAATTCCGAACTTTTTTATGCTTCAAAATACACCTGAACCAAAACCGGACTGGTTAGCGTCAATACTGCAAACCGGACTTAAATCGAACTGGCTTGAGCGCGGAGATCCGACTTTTTTTATGTTTTCAACCGAACTTTGAACTGAACCAGTTGTCCCAAATACACCCCCAATCTTAACCCAAACGGAACCATTATTTTTCGGATCAAAAAAATTCTTTAAAATTTCTTAAATTTCCAAATATGTATTGATAACAATAATTAAAAAGCCACCTTTTAAAATTTAAAATTTTCTTTCGATCTTTTTTTATCATTTTAAGATCAGATTAATATCAAATATTTTACAATTTTAGTATGTAAAATTATGTATGCTAAAAAACATATACATTATCAATCAATAAGTTTTATTTTTTGAAAAAAAAAGTGACAATCCAAGGTTCGAGCCAAAAACCTGGATTCATGGACCCCAAAAACAAGGTTCAAGAACTGGTCCTGAAGTCAGACATTGGTTCGAAGCGTTAACTGAAGCTAATGTTTGCAGCTTTAATTTAAACACAATTTTTAAAGTTTTTTTTGACATTTAACTGATTAAAATTCAACAATTTTGATTCAGTTCAGTAAGCAACTCATTGGAACTTATTTTGGTTCACTTAGCTAAAGTGAATAATTAAAGTGAACCAATAAGAAAATCTTGTAAAAGTGAACAAACTGAGCAAAAATAAACAATTGAGCAATAATGAGCTACTATCAAAGCTGATCCATTGTTAATAGTGATGTTCACATGATTATTTAATCAAAAGTGAACTAGTAAACAAAATTAAGCAACTGTCAAAGGTGAACACTTGTTAATTGTAATGTTCACTTTATTATTTGCTATTGGTTGAGTCATTTATAGAAGAGTCCAATGCTAATCAGCATATTTCTGATTAGCTAGTGACTCATCAGCAGAGCAACCAGCATAAAACTTAATCATTTAACACCCCCCTCCCCACGGTCCCAACCTTTATCAATTGATTACAGTGACACGCGACGCTGTCTACGCTATTTGGCCTTTTTTGGGAATAAGAACAATTTTGTGTTTATTGGTGACAGAAGCGTGCGTCAGCTTTATCAACGATTTATAGAGCAGCTCCATCAGCCGCAATCACAGACGGCAACCGAAACAGAGGCAGAAGCAGAAGATAACAATGGATCCCGACTGGAGGATGTGGCGCGCTTTGAGGACAAAAAACTGCATATGCTAGCTCAGTATATACGCGCCGAAAAGGTGAGTCTAGTGATGGCCCAATTCGAACTAAATAAACAATAACAGACTTTTTTATTTCAATTAACGCTTCAATTGTAATAAAAATTCGTTTGTGAATAATTGATAAATTAATCATTTATTTGTAAATTATTGAAATTATATAATGTTAAACAAAAATTTTAAACGTATAATTATTATTACTTTTTCCATTGCTAATTATAAACATATCATTAACCTTACTTTTTTCAATGCTAATTATAATTATTTTATTATTTTTCACTGGCATTACTTTTTTTTAATGCCAATGAGATGTGAAATGCTTTAAAAAATCAATTAATTGTTCACAACATTGCTAATGAAATGTTATTTTTCGCTAGCATTACTTTTTAATGCCAATGAACTGCGAAATGTATTACAAAATCAATTAATTGCTCACACCATTGCTAATGAAATGTTATTTTCATTACCGTTTCTTTCGTTAGTGACAATGGATTGAGAAACGCATTACGAAATCAATTAATTGGTCACAACATTGCTAACAAAATGCTATCTTCGCTAACATTACTTTTATAATGCCAATAAAACGATAAATGCATTACTAAATCAATTCATTAGTCACTACATTGCTTCTAATGAATAATTAATAGAACATTTTGCAAATAATATAAAATTTTACTAAATAATTTATATTTCTTGCACATCATGTTGAAGCTGAAAATGCTGAAAACTATTTGCAATTAATTGTAATTAATAATTGCTTGGTTGAACTAATCTCAGATGAACCATTAACAAATTAATGATAATATTTTTGTTGCCATCTAGGTTAGTCCAGCATTGATTGAACGTCTTTATCAGCTGGAGTTGGAAAAGCAACTCTCATCCGTCTACGTTGTGGGTCTAACCTATGGTCAACTATTGGCGGGCAATGTAACCGAGGAGGTGCTACGTCAATATAGCGTTAATCTAACGCTTTTGGTGGCACCCTTTCATCGTTTAGTGGCGCAAACATCGCGTGTGCTTTGGAAACTGGCAGAACGCGTCGATGAGGAGAAGCTGCCGCCCAGCTGGAAGCTCGTGCTCAACGAGGACATTGATCGTCTCAATAATGTCGCACGCAGCGTATTTCGCTATACGGATGTCAGTGTCTGGGAGTCCGCCGGCCACATTGCCAACGGATTGCTGGACAATGCTATCGATGGACATCGTCTTAATGCGCACGGACAACGGCTGCAGGTTAGATATGAGCAATATCCTCTTTTGACTGTCAAATATCATCGGAACTTAAAGAGTTATAGGGCTTCATTCTTAGACCTGGTATTAGAAACCATATTGCAAAAATACTACATTTAATTAGATACAAATGACATGAGATTTTGGGAGCCAGAGAGTAGTTTTGATACCCGATATATATTTCGGGACCAATAAAATGTTTGAACGTGCTACTTAAGCCAATCTCAACTACATATTTTAAAATTTTTAAATTTTAAGCTTTTCTGAGTAGATCTAAAACTGACGGTTCAAGTTAAAAAAGTTACGAAATTAAAATTAATTTAAAATTGATTTGAATCGCAGCTTCAATTGATTTTAAATTGCCTAAATTTAAACAATATCAAATCAAAAACAGTTTTAAGGTTTCGCTAGATATATTAGAACAGTCTTTCTTAGTCTTTCAGTGATATATACACGTACCTGATATTTCAAAGTAGAGTAAATGTAAAATCAAATTAAAACCGATTTCAAAAGTAGCTTCAACAGATTTTGAATTGACTAAATTTAAACAATATTAAAACAAAAATAGTTTTGAGATTTCCCCAAATATATTTACAACATGCAAGCATGTGCCCATTACCTAGAACTTTTCATTCCGAATTGATTTTGATTGCTGATTTTGATTTGAAGATAAAATCAAATTATTTTTTAAACCATATTTTGCCATCGATATTTGGAATTTAAAACAGATAATAATTTCGATACCGAAACTTTTCTCTTGATATTTTCTTGATATTCAAAAGTAATGTAAATGTAAATATAAATAATATCATTTATCGCTAATCTACAGGTGCAACTGCTGTGGAACATGTACTGCAACGATCAGATGAACTATAATGATGGCACCTGCTGCAGCAGTGCCGAGCAGCATACCAGTCTACAGATTGTGGCATATGCATTGTTTGGTGTCTGCATTGCATTGGTCTGTGGCATGTGCTTGCGCCGTTGGCTGCTCCACATGCGTGGCCAGACGCTCTATGTGCCGCTGCAGCAGCAACAAACGCATCAGTCGCATCAGCATCAGTCACAGCCGGGTAATGCATTGGCCGTGCTGCTAACGGATTATGGGACACCATTGGTGGCGTTGTCGTTGCTGGGCTTAATACTGGCATATTTCTATCTATGCGATCGCACCAACTTTTTCATGAAGGAGAATAAATATTATTCGGAATTTAGCTTCTGGATACCCGTGGGCTATGTGTTCGCATTGGGCTTGTTCTTCACGGAGGATTCACGCTTCACCAAGGTGCTCAACAGGGATCAGACAGATGAGCTCCGTGGCTGGATATTGCTGGTGGTGCTCATATATTATATGACTGGAGCGCAGCGTATACTACCCATACATATGCACATTAAGCTATTAATCTCTGGCTACTTCTTTCTCACCGGCTATACACATTTTACGTCCGTCTGGCAGACTGGAGGTAGTGGCTCCATGTTTGTGCGCTTCTTTCAGGCCATGTTCCGTTTAAATTTTCTGAGCGTACTGCTCTGCTTCTGCATGAATCGTCCGTATCAGTTTTATTACTTTGTGCCGCTGTTATCCTTCTGGTTGTGCATTGTATACTTTGTGCTATCGCTGCCGCCGCGTATAACGGCTGCATCGGTGGAGGCAAATCCATTGCATTATCTTTATTTAGTATGCAAATGCATTGGTTGCCTTGGCGGCATAACCGTACTGTTTATGTCCGAGGTATTCTTTGAGCGCATCTTTGTCACACGGCCGTGGAAGGCATTGTTTGTAACCACCGATGATGATATACACGAATGGTGGTATCAATGGAAATTGGATCGCTATACGGTCACATTTGGCATGATCTATGCGGCGTGCTTTCATATTGCACAAAAGTATAATGTCTTTGATGATAACAATCATGGTAATCTATTCTCCCGACGGACATCCATATCGGTAACGCTACTCGCTCTCGTTGGTGTTGGCATCTATACATCCTTTTCGTTTCTGTGCCGGAATGTACAGAACTGTGAGGAGATACATTCATATATATTGTTTATACCCATCATTGGTTATGTTGTGCTGCGCAACATTTCGGGCATCTTGCGCACCAGATATTCCAATTTCTTTGCTTGGTTTGGCAAGATCTCATTAGAGCTGTTTGTCTGCCAGTATCATATTTGGCTTGCCGCCGATCGTCATGGCGTTTTGGTGCTTCTGCCTGGCTTTCCCACGCTCAACATGATCATCACATCATTCATATTTGTATGCGCCTCCCATGAGGTTCATCGCCTCACCCAGATCCTGCTGCCCTATGCTGTGCCCAATGATTGGCGCCTTGTCATGCGTAACCTTGTAATTTTTCTGATTTTGCTCATCCCGGTGGCCAGATCTGACGGCATGTTCTAAGCTCTAATTTGATAATATGCTATAAAAAAAAAACTACTGCGTTTATGCATAATCTTAAATACTATATCATGAATTCGAGGCGCAGCCAACTTAACTATGTACTTGTAATGTGTGTAATTTAAATGTAGTGAAATTTTGCATGAATAATTATGATTTTGATGTTGATTTTAAGGCGTAGCCAACTTAACTTTGTACTTGTAATATATATAGGCCTAAACGTTGCGATTCAGGAGCACATCTGAAATAATGAAAATCGATACATTTAACTGAAACTTATTTTCGCAATGTTTGTACGAAATTGGAAACCGTAATAAGCCAGATAATTTAAATAATATGCTATATCTCTAAGGCTCATTGTGAATTGCCTAACCGCTGCATAGAAAGAGAAACACATTTAGATACCTTTAATTGTGAATTTGTTGTAAAATTTGTAAAATGAAAAAGTCATGAAATAATTCTGTTATGCAAAATTGAAATGCAGCGTATTGAGAATTTGTAAATGCTGCATATAAGCGAAAATTGATAAATAGTTGCAACATTACAAAATCATGAACTGGAGGCGCAGCCAACTTAACTCTGTACTTGTAATATATAAGCCACATTCGTGATGCTTCGTCACTAGCGTGGACTTCCGTCCACAGTGATTTTATGATATCACTTATTGTGAATTTTTAAACGCAGCATAAAAAGATATACATATAAATTCAATTTGTAACATGAAAATATCATGAATTCAAGGCGCAGCCAACTTAAATCTGTATTTGTAATATATAATTTTAAATTGTAACATTGAACAAATCATGAATTAGTTCTGTTATGCAAAATTGATATGCAGCTTATTGTGAATTTAAAAATGCTGCATATAAAGCGAAACTTATAAAAACTTGTAACATAACAAAATTATTAATTCGAGGCGCAGCCAACTTAACTATGTCTATTTTGAAATGGTATGGCAACTCTGTTGCAGTTTATTGTGTATTTGTAAATGCAGCCTAAGCAGAAAAATTAATGAAATCATGATTTTCATGACATACACAGCATAATACACGTTTCTAGTGCATATACATATACATATAGATTTCCAAAGGTATTCTACACACAAACACACACAGCCACACGCACACACACATACACATTTATTATTATTACGAGTATTCAATACGCAATATGATACGCAATTAGAATTAGGACTAAACAAAAAAGTTAGCTTTACACTTGCACAAACTACTTAATAAATGATTTATGCAATTACATCCTTGTGAAGTATTTATGCATATATATTGAAATTGTTATCACCAAATGTTAATAAGTCTTGATCAAGTTTGTAATATGTATACTATATTAAATAGCTGCCATTGAAGAAGAAATCTATCAAATAAGTCTGCATGTGTATTTAAAAATCGGCAAGCCGAAATAGTTTTACTTGTTTTTCTATTTTGTTTTCATATACACAGGCGGCCAGAAAAGCAGACGAATAAAGAAGAATTATAATAATATTAAAAAAAAGGAAATAAAAAACTAACTTTTCGAGCGTTCTTTTTGTCTTATGTATTTACACAGCAAATAATCAACTGTCAAATAATATCAAAACTACTTCATTTAGCGTGACCAAATCCAGATTGTAGGAATATACAATATTTCTTAACCAGGGCTACTAACCAAAAATATTTTTGCCTGCGGTTCGGCTTAATCTTTGAACCAAAGCCTTACTGCTAGTTTCGCTTTGTAAGCCATGTTTTTGAGGTCCATGAAACCAGATTTTGTTACGAGCCTTCGTTCGTCACATTCTTTTTCATTTAAAAATTAAGACTTTTTAATTAATAATTTTTCTAGTCATGGAATAATGTAAGCCATAATTTTACATACTAAACTTGGAAAATAATGTAGACAAATCATGAAGATAGTTCTGGACTTCTACCGTTTTGGTTTAAAACAAGTAAGAATGCTCTAGTCGCTCCCAGCTTGCATTTCTAGCAGTTCAGTGGCAATGCAAACAAGCAAACTGTCAATCTGTTGTTTCTGCCTGTTGAGACGGGGGTAAAAGATTTTTCCATAACTTTGGTGCTATTTATCCGATCGTAATAAAATTTACGCAACTGATCAACATTGATTATACATATATGTATGTGTAACAAAAATAAAAGCTTTATCTTTAAAATTGTGGCTGTGGGAGTTTTTTTGGATCCAAAATTTGAAATAAACTTGATCTGCGTATGGTATACAGGAACCTGCATGACAAGTTTCGTGTCTCTAGCTCTTACGGACAGACGGAAATGGCTAGTTCGTCTTGGCTGTTGATACTGATCAAGAAGTTATATAGTTTATATGTTCGGAAATGCCTCCTTCTGCCTGTTACATACATTTGCAGTCCCATTTTTAATGAGAACAGGGAGTAAAAAAGTTCGCAAGCTTTTTATTAACAAATTATACCAAAATAGTCGAAAACAAGTGTCTTTCACAAAAAATACTTAGGTTTTAGCCCTTGTGAAAAGTAAAGAAGAAGGTGTATTTTGGTTTTTTACCAAATTTTGGGCAGCACTATCAATAAGTTAGTCAATAATCATTAAGTTGAGTTTGGTGGTAAAAAAGGCAATATCTTGTGAAGAAGAATTATGTTAAATATATCACGTATACCAAAACGGACGCCATTTTAATGTCTATAACACCCAGAAGTTGTACTAAAATCGGTTTTTTATGCTCGGTTTTTCAAAATGGAGAAAAAGAGTATATTGGGTTTGTGAATTGTGTGTCTGTCCGTCTGTATGAACACAGTGTTTACCACAGTTTTGAAGCTAGAGTAACCAAACTTGGTATATATTTTGATATATACCATAGGCGGAAAGTGTCTAGATCGGCCAGATCGGACCACTATAACAAATAGCTGCCATAGGAACGATCGGTTGAAAAATAAGTTTTTGTATGAAAAACTTTTTTGTTTCTAAACATAACTCAGCCAAACTCACGTTACCTAAGTTTAAGGACAGTTCATAAGTATTTAAGTAGTTTTTACAAACATTTAATTTATTAAACGTACAGAAAACAGAGTATATCGCATGTGTAAAACAAAACTTTATTTCATATGCAGTTTTTTACATTACTTTACAGCGCCAATCCTTTAAATTTTGTTTAAAGTATCTGCAGCCCCATATCTCATAAACAAGGTGAGTTACCAAAAGTCTTAGCATGCACTTTTCTTGTTTAAAGTAAAACCTTTCGATCGGAATATAGTTTGATCTGATCGGACTATCCTGCTGCTGTTCACAGTGATATAAATATGTTGTTGGTATTATCAGAGTGGGGTGCAAGGGATCTCGTAGAGAATTCTTGTTTTTCATTCTTTTTTATTAAACAGGGAATTAAACTGCTGAGCTCTGCCCAATTTTACATCAAGCTCAACTGTCTGTCAATTTAAACAGATATGTACATCGAAATGCGATTAAATATATGTTGAAAATATGTAGAACTTTCGACTGAAAGTCAAATTTGATTAAAATTGTTTAAAATAAATCAAGAAATAAAAGCAATTTGCTGCGTGTGTACTGTACTTATCATATATCGATTTTTCCCCAGTGTTAACTGCAAAGATTATGTAACAGTTTTGCATGTGATAGATGCAACAAATAGCAATTCAACAAGTAAAAACATTGCTGTCGGATAACGCCGACGGTGTTGAGAGTTGCAAATTATATTTTTCAATAAACATAGAATTTTTATTTTCAAAATCCCCGTATTTAAAAAACCGGAATTCGTATTAAGGCCTTAAGCTTAGACTCATTGATACAATGACAGATTATAAATATACTTGTTCGATTTTAACAAAATTTGACCAAACTGTATGAAGTATAATGGAAATTGCATTTGGAAGTACAAAAGTAATGAATGCACTGCATGTTCAATGCAATTTAAAAAAAGAGAAAAGTGTATATTGGGTTTGTGAAATGTCCATCTGCCCGTCCGTCCGTCTGCCTGTCCGTCTGTATGAACGCAGTTTTTTCCAGTTTTGAAGTTAGAGCAACCAAACTTGGTATGCTTGTTGGTATCATAGTCAGACAAAGTGTTAAGATCTCTCCCACCCCCACAGTTTTATAGCTAGAGTAACAAAATTTGACACAATGGCTACTAATCACTTCCTTGATTGATCTAACTAAAAAAAATTTGGCCACGTCCACGCCCGCCCACACAATGAGCAAAGGCTGTATCTCCCACACCCCTTTAGCTAAAATCACCAAAATTTGCAGGTTGAATTCTGCTGCCCTATTAAATAGATTGGATGAAAATAATTATGCCACTCCCACGCCCGCCCTTACAATCGAGCAAAGTTTGTTTCACCCAAACATGTAGAACTGGCCCAACCAAATTTAGATTTGAGCAAAAATACAATTGCCACGCCCACTTCTGACTCTGCAAAGAGGCGAAAAAAAGAGAATACCGCAATCGGGTGCATCCGACTGCAACGTTCTAAATTGTTTTTTTTTTGACGCCTTCAAAAATATTTATTCCAAATCTTTTGTCAACGTCAAATAGAACATGTTTTAAAGTACTTGTTGAAATTTTTTAATAAAAAAATTAAGTAATAAAAAATTTTGAAAAAAAAAAATGGCGGCGGTTTTAACAAAAAATTCACTTTTTCGATGCATAAATTTTTTGATTTTTTGCTTTAAAAAAAGGCTTACAAAAAAATGTAAAACCCTTCGTTCAGCGACAAGCTTTAATCATTATTAATAGGTGGTATAAATTTGATGTTGATTGGAACAATAGTTTTTTAGTAATCGTGTTCACCGCAACCGATCGTTGTGAAATTTTGTGAGAGTATTCTCCAGAGCACATAATTAAAGAATATGCAATAAAAAAATAGATTTTTTCATCCATCACAACTGTATATTACCCCTTAATACAAAGATGTTGATTCTTAGACCTGAGAAACGATTCTCATTTCCCCTCTTGCCAATAAGCATAGACAAATCCATGGCTTAAGTCATCATGAAAAACAGGTATTACTGAATTGAGTCTATTGGTGGCAATCGTGTTTGAATAATGCGTTAATCGAAATGGAATGCAAAATTGCAAATTTTAAGAAGAAAATTCTGTGCATCGACGAGTAAATAATAGCTCAACGTTTGTTTAATTAGCTTCATTCTATTGCGCAGTAAATGAAATGCTTGTCGCTGACCAAGGGATGCAACGGGTAACGAAACGGCATGAGAAACGAAACGAAACGAAGCGAAGCATATCGCAGCACACATCTCACACCTCACACCTGGTCCAAAGTTGCAGCAGAAAATGAAGAAATGCGCAATTATGTGCGCATAGAGAGATGTCCGCTCAAATGAATGTCAAGGACATCCAGGACCAAAAGCGACGCACAGTGAGGCCTCAATGATGACGGCAGTCAAATTCAAAACTTACGTATCACACAGCCTGTGGAGTAAGCGTTTGACCAAATATCTGAGAATCGGAGACACTGCACTTATGCTAATTAGCGTGCCAAATATGCCAAGCGGAAGATGAAGGAGTTGGAGATGGAGAGAACCGCAACCACAGTTGTTGTCACATTGCCATATGCCTGTCCTCATTGCATACTGTGCCTTTGTAGGCTTGTTGCCACAAACAGCAGCGTTAATTGACGCGCAACATGCCTTAAAACTGAGTGCAGTCTCAGCCTTTAGCATACCACATGTAGAGTTGGCTCGAACTGATCTGAACTAGTTTGAATGACCTATGAACTATATCTTTAATAATATTTATTTATTTATTTAGTTTCGACTTATAAGTGAAAAAAAATTAAATTGACAATCTAATAATCAAAATCAATCATTGTTAAAGTTTCTTATTAGATTGGCTATTATAATTCTCAGCCAGTTTAAGTAATCACTTGGGATAGTGCCCGACCGAAATTCTTGTTATGGCAATATCTTATTTTTGATTTCTTATTTTGAATCTTATTTAATTTGCTAATTTTGTTGAGAAGCTTTAGTTTTCGTTTATGCTAGTCATGCTACTGCCAATAGCATATTCGGAGGTCCCGGGGACGACCAGCATACCAGTATTGGTTAAATTAATCTGCGGATTATATACATATACATGTGTATATATATTCAGCCAAAAGATTGAATATAGAACTAAACAAACGTTTTGTCTTTTTGTACTGAAAACAACTAGTTCTTTTATGCCATAAGGAACTAAAGCACCAATTTGTTACTTTATCCGAAAAGGAACTAAAGGAACGATTAGTTCTTTTATCCGGAGACGAACTTAAGGAACAATTAGTTTTTTTTTTTCGAAAAGAAACTAAATAATCGACTATTTCTTTTATGCCTTAAGGAACTAAAGCATCGATTAGTTCTTTTATCCGAAAAGGAACTAATGGAACGAATAGTTCTAAAGCTAAAAAAAAGATTAATTCTTTTTATCGAAAAACGAACTATTGAGCTATATCCTCAAAAATAACTACGAGAATAATGACCAACCAAATGCCAATTCTATTTACTATCGATGTTTTATTCGCTTTATCAATGGTGACATTTGCTTAATTTTTTAACACAAAAATATTGTTATATTATTTTCCATTTTACAAGTTGTTTTGTTTTTGTTAATATTTTGTGTGGAAATATAATGTATTCTTATTAAATAGGCAAATATGGAATCCACTTTTTCTTGATGTATTCGGATAACACAATCAAGATCTATCGATAGCAAATACATCAATGTTTTGCCATCTCTACTGAACACAGTTACTGTCATCCCCACTGCAGGAACTGTCCCGCCACAAGGAAGTGAACCAATATGAGAACGTGGGTTTGGCACTCAATTGAAGCGTACTCACAAATGTACACATGTATGACAAAACATTCACATTCACAGCCACAAACATTCATTTGACTTACAGGCAAAGTGTGGCAGAAGGGAGCGAACATTGTTATATTATCCATTCATAAACGGGACTTTTGTAAGTCACACAAAGACACTGTGACAAAAAACCTGCGGATTTTCGAGCCGAACCGGTTCAAACTCGGAATTCCGAATTTTCTTATAAATACACCCAAACCTGTACCTGAATCGAAAAATGTATAGGTAACAGCTAATGTACATATACATATGTCAGTGTAACTTAAGTTTGAAATTAACACTAACCATTTTTTTTTTATTTTAATAACAGATTGCTATAAAGTACTACCTGTTTTAAGGATATACATTTTTTTTTTTATTATAAAATTGTAACTTTATAATTTTATAACTTGAAAAACATCAACATGAAAATTAAGGATCAATCAAAAGCTGTGTTCATGAATCTCAAAAACATGATTCACGAACTAAACTGGGAATTCTGACTTTGGTTCGAACCGTATTAATTAATGTAATTAATGCGAGGCATTTAAGGGATCGGCTCTATCGTCGGGGCTGTCACGGAAATCTCTGGAGATTATCGATTGAGATATTTGGTTTTTTGACTTATAGTAGAGTCACTGAAGCTTTTTCAATTTATTTGAAATCATTTCATAGATGTCACAAAACAAAGTCTTGGGTTTGCCCACTTGCTTGAAAAATTCGGAGCTGTCGTACGATTTGTTAAACTTGGCGGGCAGCAAATTGTAAAATGTTTGTGTATAAGTTCAAAAAAACAATTGCAAAAATAAATTAGCTCAGTTCAAATTGAATAAAAAATTAACTTAATAAATTTATTTATCAAATAGAATATTAAAAGTGAGAATAAATATGAAACAACATTATTTTTGCATGCTGACAAAACACACCTAAGCCAAATATCTAGAGATTTTCGTGGCACCTCCAAATAGTAAATAAAAAAAAATAAATAATTGCTTATTAATAATTTATGGAATATCTGTAGCAATTATAGCGATACTCTTCTGTAGCTATTTAACATTACAGCGCAGGACAAACTCGTATGCAAAATGCACAAAATGGCAGCCCCACACGATGTTATGTTATCAAATAAAACATGGCTGCTCTCTGAGCTCAATCGATTTTACAAGAAATAACTTGCATTTATGTGTACCTGTGCAAAATATAAAGGCCAGTTTTTAATTAACAATCAATTGCAGATATTTTGTAAGAAATGTATGACAAGGCGATTGCAAACATCTGTTTTATACATACAATAAAATATTAATTATTTGTCCGTTTGCCGCGGGCCCAATTGCTTCAAGCTTTTAATGTTGGATAACTTATTACATTTACAATAAAATCTATTTCTACTTAAGCAGCTCAAAGAAAACTAACTCTTTCTTTTCCCTCACAATTTGTGCATTTCTTAATATCTTTCTTTCATTTTTAATGCCACATGTATCTGGCAACGCTTTGCCAGCAACAATTGAAAGATTGGAGATGGACGCGTGTCGACGCCACAAACACGGGCCATTCCAAAATATTACATATCTCCAGTTTTCTAAATTTTAATTTAATTAAAATTCCATTTTTTTTTTAAATCCTTTGGCACGAAATGTTATTGATGCATTGAGGAGACATCTCCAACCCCATAACGTATACACATATGTATATTCTGATAAGCATCAACAGCCATGTCCATCTGTCTGTCGGTCTGTCTGTCTGTCTGGGAAGAGACGAACTAACCATGTCCGTCCGTATGAACACACAGATTTCGGAGACTGTAAGATCTAGCGACACCAAACTTGGCATACAGGTTCCTGTATACCAGACACAGATCAAGTTTATTTCAAATTTCGGATCAATTCCCCCCCACCCCCCCGCACCCACGCAAATTGGGAAAAAATTCCCACAGCCACAATTTGAAAGACAAAGCTTTAATTTTTGGTAGATAGATAAACATATACATATATGTTTTATCAACGTTGATCAGCTGCGTAGAAACAATAGTCTCAGCAGTCAGAAAAAAAACAATTTGAAGGTCACTGGACTAGCTAAGTGCGCTGCTTGCTTGTGCTGCCACTGAACTGCTTGAAATGCAAGTTGGGAGCAGGGAGTCTCGTAGTCGGGCACACTCGACTAGAGCATTCTTACTTGTTTTATGATATATGTGTTTTTTTTGTTTTTTTTGTTTAAAACTATGTGGGTTAGGAACCTTTGAAAACGACTCTGAGTCTCTTAAGAAGTATTTTATATTGTAAAAGCAGTACGTGTATTGCAATACATGCCTACGAGCATCAATATTGTTCTTTATGCTAAATTGTAGAACTAGTTCCACTCTCGAATCAACAACACTGAAATATGTAAAGCATATGTTTTTCAAATTCTATTCTTTTCTGTAAAAATGGCATAATAATACAAAAAATCAATATATTCAAAAATTTCTTTCAGTGCAGCAGCGCACGTTTGTTTTTTGTTGGTAGCTGCTATGCTGCTTACTAAGCCATTTAAAGTTGTCCAGAATCTCATGTTTATTTAATTCAATACTTTGTTTTTGCAATGGATAGTTTATAAAGTTAGGCAGGCAACTATTTTAGTCAGTGTGGGCTTTAGAATTCGACTTTGGGGTAGCTGTCCAAAAAAGTTTTTCATTCGACCTATTTTCAATTGATTGTTCCTATTAGATATAGTTGGCCGATTTTAATAGAATTTTTTCAACATGCTTAAACTAAGAATCAATAAGTTCGGTCGAATGAACTTGTAAACAATTTTACTAAATTTTTATCAAACGAGTTAATTTAAAGTCTATCTACATGATCCATTCAAAAACTGAATATTTGACTTTTTCTGAGTTTTTGAAATTGAATTTTAATTAAACATTTTGCACAACTGTCATTAAGTCTTAGCCTTAATAGATTTTGGTGTTGAATAAGTAATACAATTAATTTTGAATGCCGCACGTTGCGCAAAAACATTAAGCTTCTTTAAATTGTACCTAAGTAACTTTCGCAGAGTGCCGAATGCAAAATTAATTTTCTTATTTAAGTCTTATATTAATCAGAAAATACTTCGTCACAAAATTAGATATTATAAGTTCTTTTAACCTCGCTTAGAGCTGTTTTTATGTGACATCAGACATTTTTATAAAAAACAAGAAAGAAATGTTATCTTCGGCGTGCCGAAGATATTTGCATAAGAAAACTTATTTTTCAACCGATCGTTCCTTTGGTAGCAATAAGATATAGTGATCCGATTTTGATATTTGGTTTTGATTTTGGTCAACATGTGTAGAACATTCTATAATTTAGATATAGTGAGTTGGGTCGAGTTATTTTGAAAAACACAAAAGTTTATAATACAGAAACTTATTTTCAAACGATAAGATATAAGGTATAGAAGTCCGATTTCGATGAAATTTTTTCAACATGTGTGAAAAGTGCTAAAACTTAGACATAGTGAGGGTGGTTGAGTTATCTTGAAAAACAAAAAAGTTTTTATACAAAAACTCATTTTACAACCGATCGATCCTATCCTATCCTATCCGATTTCGATTAAATTTTGTCAACATGTATAAAAAGTGCTAAAACTTAGGCATAGTTAATTTGGTTGAGTTATTTTGATTAAAAAAAGTTTTTCATACAAAAACTTATTTCAACCGATTGTTCCTATGGCAGCTATAAAATTTCGTGGTTCGATTTCGCTGAAATTTTGTCAACATGTATGAAAGGTGCTAAAACTTAGACATAATGAGTTTGGTTGAGTTATCTTGAAAAACAAAAAGTTGTTGTACAAAAACTCATTGTTCAACCGATCGTTCCTATGGCAGGTATCAGATATAGAAGTCCGATTTCGATGAAATTTTGGCAACATGTGTGAAAAGTGCTAAAACTTAGACATAGTGAGTTTTAGCGAGGTACTTTGTAAAAAGAAAAAAGTTTTTCATACAAAAACTCATTTTTTAACGGAGCGTTCCTATGGCAGCTATATGTTGTAGTGGTCCGATCTGCCCGATTCTGACATATGTACTGCTTGCAGAAAGAAGAAGCATCTGTGCCATGTTCCATCAAGATACCTCGAAAACTGAGGGACTTGTTCGCATGTAAACATGACTCGGCTGTTCAAGCTGATCACGAATATACAAATTATTTTTTTCTGAGACGTCTCCTTCAATGCTTTAAACCAGGGGTGCCCAGAGCCTATACCCGGGTTGCCCAAAGCTGTCTTATGGATGTGTACGCACCAATACAAATAAAAGAAATCGCACGCACACATGTAGCAACATTTTTTTGTTTTCCATGTGTAAAAAGAAAAAAATTAGGATCCTGCAAAATTAAATGACAAATGAAACAAGTAAGAATACTCTAGTCGAGTGTGCCCGACTACGAGACTCCCTGCTCCCAACTTGCATTTCAAGCAGTTTAGCGGCAACACAAGCAAGCAGCGTACTTAACGTGCCCAGTTCCTGTCAAACTGTTGTTTCTGCCTGCTGAGACGGGAGTAAAAAATTCTTCCATAACTTTGGTGTTATTTATCCGTTTGTGATGAAATTTACACAGCTGATCAACATTGATACAACCAATATGTGTACCAAAAATCAAAAATCAAATCAAAGCTTTATCTTTAAAATTGTGGCTGTGGGAGTCTTTTACGATTTGCGAGGGTGCGGGGGGTGCATCCGAAATTTGAAATAAACTTGATCTGCGTATGGTATACAGGAACCTGCATGCCAAGATTGGTGTCTCTAGCTCTTATAGTCTCTGAGATCGACGCGTTCATACAGACAGACGGACAGACAGACGGACATAGCTAGTTCGTCTTGGCTGTTGATCCTGATCAAGAATATATATAGTTTATGTAGTCGGAATGCCTCCTTCTGTCTGTTACACACATTTCCAGTACTTTATAACTCGCTTTTTCCCAGTTTTAATGGGAACAGTGAGTAAAAATGGGAATAGAACACACGCGTCACAAAGCTTACAAGCTAGTGGACATTTTGGTTTTTTTAGTGTACACAAAACGATAATACAACAACAAAATACATTCGAGTATCCAACGGTACTACAAGCCTATACCCACGACGCACAATTTTTTTTTGTTTTGCCAGCAACGAAAGTGGACGGAAAGCGAAAAATTGTTTGTGTAATTTGCAACGTGCACCGCTCGCTTATGGCGTGTGTAAGATCACACATATTCTATGCCTAATGTGAGATAAAAAAAGGAATGTGCGTCGTGCACCCCTGGCCATCAAATCTTTGACGCGTGTGTTCTTCTATCTTTTTTTCATTTGTCATTTAATTGCATGCAGGTTCCTATTTTTTTTCTGTGTACACATGGAAAACAAAAAAAAAATGTTGGTGCATGTGTGCGTGTGATTTCTTTTATTTGTATTGGTGCGTACACATCCATCTGACAGCTTTGGGCAACCCTGCTTTACACATTTCGTGACAAAATTATAATACCCTCTGCAAGGGTATAAAAACGTTATTTCACCTGTACTGTTTCACCTGTGTGCTTTAAGAAAAAATTGCCAAGGTAAGCTTAAAAGCTTTTAAAAAGGACTTTCCAATGAACGTGTAGAACGTGTCTGTAGCTTCTTTGGTTTGGAAACTAGTTTAGTGGTAGAAAAAACGTTTCTTGGGTTATGATGGTGAACAAGTCCACAAAATGAAAGACAGCTACCTCAACGCGTTGATACAAACAAACAGACAAACAGACAGACAAACTAACAACCTTTTCTTTTCAATTGGAAAAAGCCTCTCTTATTTTAAAATGTTCATAACTTTTTAACGAATTTTCATATTGGGATGAACAAAATGTCATTCGACGCGTATTTACAATTAGAACATTTGTGCGTTAAAAGAATTTCAAAAGGCCCCAACGGTCCCATAAGCTCCAATTCTACAAATTTTGTCCCTTTTTACTGGCTCGCCTATATCTCATGAACCAAGTGAGTTACCAAAAGTTATAGTATGCACTTTTCTTAGTTAAAGTAATACCTTTCGATCGGTATATTTCTCGATTTGATCGGACACTCACAGCAAATCTTTCATTCTTTCTGTATGTAATGCTAGTCGCCGTTTGCACACTTCGTGCTGCTTCGTCCTGCCGTAGACAGTGCACTATGGGAAAAATTCCAATTTTTCGGGTATTAATTAATAACTTTCAAGCTAAGCAAGACTTTTTGATGCGGTTTTTTATACTCTTTTTTGAAAAAAAAGAAAAAAGAGTATATTGGGTTTGTGAAATGTCCGTCTGTCTGTCCGTCTGCGAACGCAGGTTTTTTCCACAGTTTTGAAGCTAGAGCAATCAAACTTGGTATACATTTTGGTATATACCATAGGCAGACAAAGTGTCAAGATCTCCACCCCACACCCACCCCCTTCCCCCATCCCCCATAAACCGCAAAAACCTATATCTTTCACAGTTTTATAGCTAGAGTAACCAAATTTAGCACAAGGGCTACTTATCACATGCTTGATTGATCTGACTAAAACAAAATTTGGCCACGCCCACCACCGCCCCCACAAATAAAGTTTGTATCTCCCACACCCCTTAAGCTAGAATCCCCAATTTTTGTAGGTTGAATTCTATTGCCCCATTAAATAGATTGGATAAAAATAATTTTGCCACTCCCACCCCCACCCTTGCAATCGACCAAAGTTTGTTTCTCCCAAACCTCTAGAACGGGCCCAAACAAACTTAAATTGATGGTAAAACTTGAAAGATTTCATTAAATATACAATTGAATCGCCCACTTCTGACTCCGCAAAGAGGCTAAAAAGAGTATATCGCAGTCGGGTGCATCCGACTGCAACGTTCTTACTTGTTTATTAATGCTATGTAAACCCTCAGAAACATTTTAGGAAAAGTGGGCGGGTCACCGCCCATTTTCAAGAGATTGTTCCTATGGCAGCTATAAGATACATTGGTCTGATTTTGATAAAATGTTGTGAACATGTGTAGAACGTGTTTTAAGTTAGATGTAGTGAGTTTGGTTAAGTTATTTCTAAAAACAAAAAAGTTTTTCATGCAGGAACTTATTTTCAACCGATCGATCCTATGGCTATGTTATAGTGGCCCGATCTAGTCAATTCAACTATAGGTAGGTATAGGGAAAAAAATTTAGAAAAAATATAAATAAAGTAATTTTGAGTTTTAAAAAGGACTTGAGGACGCTCCAAAGTTCCAACAAAAAATTAACTATGCGACATGAAAATTTCTACAACGAATCTTTAATATATTTCACTCTGTTGTGCAGCGTGTTGTCTTGGTTGCAAAACCAATGTGATGGAGCCAGGACAGCTTCCTCCTTGCAGAAGGAGGCCAAAAGCACTAGACGAAGCCTTGACCGGACTCCAGGTGTCTTCTGTCATTGCACTCATCCTGCTTGGTTAACTTCATCACTAACACCAACGATTTCAAAATGTGCACTTGAACAAAATTTTTAATAAAAGTTATAAAACTCAACCAATTGTTCCTATGGTAGCCATAACTCAGATTTTTTATTAAATTTTGTCGTTTTTATCAGTGATGGTTTCTACCAAACCAGTTGGAACATAAAATTGCGAGCTTTTTCTTATTAAAACCTTACCTGAACCAGAACCAGAACCCAAACCGAATCTTTCTTTAGTCGTTAAAAAGTTCGACCATGGAAAAATGTTTTTGGATTATTTTTTAAATTTCAAATCTGTTTGAGCTAGTTATAAACTATGAAAGAAATTGCATTCATAAGGATGGACGCAGAGTTTTTAAATCATTAAAATTATCAACAAAAGTATATTTATTTACCAAAAAAACCTGGCCTCATGGGCCTAAACAAATTGATTCACACACCGAATCTAGAAATCTGACCAACCGAAAGGGAGAGAAACATTTTTCTTTTTTTGGTTTGTTACTGAAAACGAGTAAGTTTTTCTAATTTTCAAGGAATTAAAGAAAAGTATACTTAACTCATTTCCAAGATATAAATGTGACGGTATAATTATACTCTTTTATAATTTAAAAAAAAAAAAAGAAAAAAGAGTATATTGGGCTTGTAAAATGTCCGTCTGTCTGTATGAATGCAGGGTTTTTCCACAATTTTGAAGCTAGAGCAACCAAACTTGATATACATGTTAGTATATACCATAGGCAGACAAAGTGTCAAGATCTTCCCCCCCACCCCCACTCCTTCCCCCACAAACTGCAAAAACCTGTATGTTCGACAGTTTTATAGCTAGAGTAACCAAATTTTGCACAAAGGCTACTAATCACTTCCTTGATTGATCTGACTAAAAACATTTGGCCACGCCCAACTCCGCCCCCACAAATAAAGTCTGTATCTCCCACACCCCTTAAGCTAGAGTCCCCAAGTTTTGCAGGTTGAATTCTAATGTCCTATTAAATAGATTGGGTAAAAATAATTTTGCCACGCCCACTCCCGCCCTTGCAATCGAGCAATGTTTGTTTCTCCCAAACCTGTAGAACGGGCCCAAACAAACTTAAATTGATGGCAAAACTTGAAGGATTTGAGCAAAAATACAATGCTATGTACACTCTCAGAAACATTTTAAGAAAAGTGGAAAAGTCACCGCTGATACAATTGACAGGCCCACTTCTGACTCCGCAAAGAGGCTAAAAAAGAGTATATCGCAATCGGGTGCATTTCAACAAACGAGTGAAAATTTCGACAGTATGAGTACAATTGACTATGATTATATTAAATAAAACAAGTAAGAATACTCTAGTCGAGTGTGCCCGACTACGAGACTCCCTGCTCCCAACTTGCATTTCAAGCAGTTCAGCGGCAACACAAGCAAGCAGCGTACTTAACGTGCCCAGTTCCTGTCAAACTGTTGTTTCTGCCTGCTGAGACGGGGGTAAAAAATTCTTCCATAACTTTGGTGTTATTTATCCGTTTGTGATGAAATTTACACAGCTGATCAACATTGATACAACCAATATGTGTACCAAAAATCAAAAATCAAATCAAAGCTTTATCTTTAAAATTGTGGCTGTGGGAGTCTTTTGCGATTTGCGAGGGTGCGGGGGGTGCATCCGAAATTTGAAATAAACTTGATCTGCGTATGGTATACAGGAACCTGCATGCCAAGTTTGGTTTCTCTAGCTCTTATAGTCTCTGAGATCGACGCGTTCATACAGACGGACAGACGGACAGACAGACGGACATGGCTAGTTCGTCTCGGCTGTTGATCCTGACCAAGAATATATATAGTTTATATAGTCGGAAATGCCTCCTTCTGTCTGTTACACACATTTGCAGTACTTTATAGTAAAAACAGTAAGAACGTTGCAGTCGGATGCACCCGACTGCGATATACTCTTTTTAAGGGGACTTTAGCTAAAGGGGTGTGGGAGAAACAGACTTTGCGTATTTTTGGGGGCGGAGGTGGGCGTGGCCTAATTTTTTTTAGTCAGATCAATCAAGGAAGTGATTAGTAGCCTTTGTGCAAAATTTGGTTACTCTAGCTATAAAACTGTGGAAGATATAAAAAACCTCAATTTTTATTTGAAAATCATAGAAAACAAGTAAGAATACTCTAGTCGAGTGTGCCCGACTACGAGACTCCCTGCTCCCAACTTGCATTACAAGCAGTTCAGCGGCAGCACAAGCATGCAGCTTACTCAACTTGCACAGTGCATGTCAAACTGTTGTTTCTGCCTGCTGAGACAGGGGTAATAGATTCTTCCATAACTTTGGTGCTATTTATCCGATCGTGTTGAAATTTACACATCCGAAAGACATTGATGAAACATATATGTGTACCAAAAATTAAAGCTCTATCTTTAAAATTGTGGCTGTGGGAGTCTTTTGCGATTTGCGAGGGTGCGGGGGGGTGCATCCGAAATTTGAAATAAACTTGATCTGCGTATGGTATACAGGAGCCTACATGCCAAGTTTGGTGTCTCTAGCTTTTGTAGTCTCCGAGATCTGTGTGTTCATACGGACAGACGGACATACGGACAGACAGACAGACAGACAGACGGACATGGCTAGATCGTCACGGCTGTTGATGCTGATCAAGAATATATATAGTTTATATAGTCGGAAATGCTTCCTTCTGCCTGTTACACACATTTGCAGTACTTTATAACTCCCTTTTTCCCATTTTTAATGGGAACAGGGAGTAAAAAGTTACTTTTCAATTTTTATAATTCAATACCTTTCATATGACACATCAAGTACGAATTTTAAGGAACCCGCTATATTTTTTATATTCGTCCTTGACGGACATGTGATGTAAGGTATTGAATCACTGATCACGAATATGTTCAAATTTTTGTAAAATATATAATAAAAATTAAAAATAAGAGTTAATTTTTAATTTTTTTTTATAAAAATCAACAAACAACTTTTATTTAATAGTTTTTTCTTTTTTAATTATAATAATTACGATCCCTAGTTTTAACACATATCTTGACTAGATTAGAATACCTTCGCAAGGGTATAAAAACCATTGTTCAGTTTATGTTTTTGTAAACGCAACCCATTTGTTTGTTTGTTATTCATACTGAATCTCTATTGACAGCATTTTTCGCTGAAAATTTTACTGCAGCCTTTGGACACAAAAATCCTGAAAAATTAATTAGACATTTTATTTCAAGAGAAATGTCAGCTCAACGTATATTGAAATTCGAGAGAAGAACTTCGCAGAATTTATTATTAAAAAAACAATCATTATGAAACATAGTCGTTGCAAGCTTTGCTTCATCCAAGGCTGTACATTTGTTTGTTGTTTTTGCTTTTTGTTTATCTGATCAAGCATTTAACTTAAGGCGAATAAATATCAAAACTAAACTGGCTTTAGCTATGAGTATAATTCAAAAGTAAAAACCAGAAACAGAATCATAGCTATGGTAAATTAATTTTCTTATTTGACGACATTTTACGCAGCAATTTTGTGCATTTGATTTGTTGTTGTTATTTGCGTCGTTTGAAATCAGCGCATCCGATTGGCCGGATGATTTTGCACATATTTCAAAAAAGTATTCGGCTGCGTCGGTTGAGAAACGAAGCTTTCGATGTGCGCTCGTGTTGCAACATGTTCGGTTAAGGCCAATTTCTGGCTGTTAACAGTATTCAGTTAGCGACTGAACGTACACAGCGACAGTTCGTTAACTCTAAGCTCTAGGAAAGAAAGTTCAAACAGCAAGGCAAACGCACTACACACAGTGGCCAATATTTCAATATTTTTTCTGAGTTCAAAAATTTATAATACCGTGCATATTTCACCAGGCAACAACGCAGACACCAACTTAAAAGCTTCAATTTTTTTTTTCTTGGCGCAAAAGTGTCGCAAAAGACAAATATTTGTAGCTCCATATGAGCTTCCAAACATAAAAATTTCCAAATAAAAAATCACAAGAATCGCGCGCTACATTTAACGTTGCCTACTTTTGGGCTCAGTGCTTTTTGGTGTTTGTTTGCCTTTGGTGTGTGTGCCTGTGCCGGTTGTGTGTGTGTCTCCAGATGTGTGTGCCTTGCCGTCTGCTGTTATTACTTTCTTCATTTTTTTTTATATATATTTTTTTGTGTGTGTTTTTTTGTATTTTTTTTGCATTGTTTTTTTGCTGTTGTTTGCTGTGTCAGGTTAAGGTGCTGAAGCGTGCGTTGGAATCAAGTCGTGTGCTTTTTTTTATCGTGCTTATAATGTGTTCTTTTTTTTTGTAGTTATTTTTCATGTGAATACCAGAAAAAAAGGCAGAACATTTTTTTTTGCAAGCAAGTAATAAAGATAAATCAAGGAAAAATTAAAGAGAGCTGAACAAAGTATTTCAAAAACAAACCAAACAAAAATAATTCGTCAAAAAATTATATATCAAACAACTTATAAAAACCAATAAACTTAAAACTTCAAAAAACCAAAACAAATAATAAAAAAAACATATTCGAACTATACTCAAAAAAAAAAACCAAAGAAAATACATTTCAACATCATAAACTCAAATAAGTAAGCCAAAATATTGCAATAAACTAATCGAAAAAAAAGTAAAGAACACATAACGTATTCCATTATAGTTATCAAAGCTAATGTTATTAACTTTTCAACCAGTACTCATAAATAAAATAATATAATAAAAAACACAAAGAACGTACTCAAAGACAACTCAATTTAATTCAACAAAATAACTGAAGAAAACAGAAAGAACATTTTACAGACAGAATATCAATTTAAAAATTCAAATTCAATTCGTTAAAATAATAACACATAATCAATAAAAAAAGGAAAGAACGAAAAAACGAAAAAAAAAACAAAATAAATATTATATTATATCTATTCAAAAAAATATTCAAAACTACTACATAATTCAAATATATAAGACACACTATACACTATATTCAACGTGTACCCAATATTTAAAATACAACGTATACTCAATATTCAATTTATTCAACGTATACTCAATATTCAAAAAAATCAACGTATATTCAATATTAAATACATTCAGCTTATCAAAAATTAATATTCAACGTATTTAAAAATATCAGACATTTAATAATCATAATATATATAACTTGCAAAATTTACTTAATACTCCAATTAAAACTAAAATAATAATCCAACTCATATTTAACGCGAACATATTCCGTTAAAATTTGTCAAAAGCCAATTTTAAAGCGTCAATTTTAACACATTTATCCACTTTGCAACAAAAGGTAAGCATTATTATCTGTTATTAACAAAATATATATATAGCATATATATTGTAGATCTAGTTTTTGAAAAAGTGCTTTATATAACCTAACTATAATTACATATTACAAAATCTTATATATTAACAATTAATTAACAAAAAGTAGTACTCAAATTATTGTTGATTATTGATCAAAACACGCTGATCAATTCTGTAATTATTTTTAACAATGAATAATATTATTTTTATTTTACTTGTCAACGTACTTTATGATATACTTTTAAGTTTAGTTTTTATTATACCCTTGCTTAGGGTTTTGGGGAGACGTCTCCGACCCCATATAATATATATACATTCTTAATCAGTCGAGTCGAACTAGCCATTTCCATTCTTATGTCTGTCTGTCTGTCCGTTTGTCTGTCCGTCTGTTTCGAGTTGATGCCAGATCGGTCCACTATCGGTCGAAAATATTTATTTTCAAAATAACTCAACCAAACTAACCAATATTGATTTTAAGCATTATTATAACATGTTTCCAAAAATTCATCAAAATCAGAATATTATATCTTTAGTCATTCATTAGATCAAACGGTTCAAAAACTAGTTTTTATATGAAAATCTTTTTTGTTTCTGAAGCTATCTCAACCTAATTTATATATTCTATATTCTGCGTTTTAGTATGTTTTTGTCATACTGATAAAATTTTTAAAAAAATTGAGACACAATATTCAGGCGAAAATTATGTTTTTATGTGAACAACTTTTCTGCAATGGTATACATACATCTTTGGCATGCCGGAGAAAACTTTTCTTTCTTGTTTTTATGTTACTTTTGAACTATTTTGTATTTGTAATTACCTTTTTTTTTGGTTAGTTGAGCCTAGCGATTCTTAAAGTAATATCGTTTACCGTCGCCATAATCTCTATCTTATATTCCAATCCTAACTTTGTAGAAAGTCTGCTGCTAGTTGAGGAAGATGATGATTTTTAAACACATTTTCAAAATATATTACACTGTGCGACACTTTTTGACCATTTTGAAATGACCATATGTAGGTTGTAGGTCTTCTTGAGTATAGTATTTCTGCATTTTTGCAATCTTCGATGGACCCCAAGTTAAGTTTTTCAGTTATCTTAAAATATCACTTAACGTGGCCAAGACATTAGGTTGAGCTATGCAAACCATGAAATGGTATGAGACAGCCTTTCAAATGATATATATTTAATAACTGCATGTTCACTTTCAGTCAAGATATAAGCTCGTTTGTCTAGCCTTTTTTAAAAAACATTTCAATTTTTTCACATTGATAGCCGGTCAGTCCAGAAATTTATTCGGGACCAATTTTGTTTAACTTTTTATCTTAAACTTCAATCGATTTTTAGTACAATGCCGCTTATTTGAATTCTTTTGGTTGAGGATTGAGAGAGTTATATCTATATATTGCCGAAGAAAAATCAAATCTAGCTATTTTTTTTTTAAAAGAATTACTTAATTTTTTTTTATTTTTCTATGCAAATGCATAAGCACTAAAAGAATATAAGTTTATAAAATTAAGAAAAATGCAAATTCTTAATTTTATAAACTTAATTTCTATTTAAGTGCTTATGCATTTGCATAGAAAAATAAAAAAAAGTATTAATTAATTGTGATAAAAAAAATAGCTAGAGTTGATTTTTCTTCGGCCATATATTGGTATATATCTCTTTCAATCTTCAACCAAAATAATTCAAATAAGCGGTATTGTACCAAGAACTGATTGTAGTTTAAGAAAAAAACTTTAAAAAAATTAATCCCGAATAAATTTATTGACTAACCGGCGATCAAAGTGAAAAAATTGATATGTTTTTAAAAAAAATTCTAGACAAACGAGCTTATATCTTGACTGTAAATGAACATGCAGTTCACATATATATTTGAAAGGCTGTCTCATACCAATTCATTATTTGCATAGCTGAACCTAATGTCTTGGCCACGTTAAGTGATATTTTAAGATAACTGAAAAAACTAGAGTTAAACTGTTATTTGACATTATCTCCAGATTTTGGGGGTCCATCGAAGATTCCAAAAATGCAGAAATACTTTACTCATTTCAAAAGGGACAAAACTTTTTGCAATTGTGTCATCGAATGGTTGACACTTTATATAAAATAGTTTTGGTATAAAAAAAAATAAAATAAATAAAAAATCGAAAAATATTGTAAGCTTTTGAAAAAAGTACTGTACCTATCGATAATAATGATAGTTAGTTTTTTAAGACAGTCGAATGCTTGAAAGATTTAGAGAGTGCAGAGCATCTGTTACACAGAAAAAATAGATTAGAAAATTTACATAAAGGATTGGTTGATTTTTGGTCTCCTATTAAAAATTAGATTTTTATTTATTAAAATATAAGATTTTTTGTTGATTGTTAACTTGAGGTCCTCCACTCCAAAAATGATCCAAAAATTATGGTTTTGGTCTTAAAAAATGCGGAAAAATTTAAAAATGCGATTTCCGGTGATGGAGGTTGACTTTTTTGCAGGAATATATGATAAAAACAATTCAAAAGTCCTAAACAGTGCTGTTAACGTTAACAGAGTAGTAAATTTGCGGTTTTTGGGGCTTCTGGTGAACATTTTAACAAAAAATCGGTGAAACTATTAAAATTTTGTGTTTTAATAGTTCCATCGATTTTTTGTTAAACTTTTTCGACAGCAGCACTAGAATGCGACAGCGCTAGCGCTCTGTAAACGCTTACAGCACTGTTAACGATGAGAACTTTAAAACGAAATTTTCTTATTATTCAAGCAAAAAATTCGACCTCCTTTTGCATAAGTAATTAAGAAAACGGTAATTCTTCGTTACAAGGCCCGTAGTTAAAGAGCGGTCAGAAACACCGGGTTTTGGTCTCAAAAAATATGACAAAAATTGTGGATGCCATTTCCGGCGGCGGAGGTTGACTTTTTTGCAAGTATATATGATAAAAACAATAAAAGAGCTTTAACAGTGCTGTACACGTTAACAGAGTAATTTCGGTTGTTGATTTAGGCGTTGCGGGTGAAAATTTTTAACAACAAATCGGTCAAACTATTTAAACAATAATCACGCGATTTTTGACCGATTTGTTGTTAAAAATTTTCACCCGCAACGCCTAAATCAACAACTGAACCACTCTGTTCAAAACTTAACCACTGTTAATGATAATGAGTCAGTTTTCATGCGTTTTTGCAACTTTAAACTAACTTTTCTTAATGATTTATGCAAAAAAGTCAACCTCCGCCGCCGGAAATCGTATTCTCAATTTTTTTTTAATTTTTTTAGAACAAAACAAAACAAAGCTCTGTTATCGTTAACAGTGCTGTAAACGTTAACAGAGCAATGGAGTTGTAGCATTTTGTGCGCTGCTGTCGAAAAATTTTAACAAAAAATCGGTGAAATTATTTCAAGAAAAAAATTTTTTGTAAATGGTTTCACCGATTTTTTGTTAAAATTTCAAAAGAAGCGCCTAATACAGCAAATTTACTACTCTGTTAACTTTAACATCACTGTTAAGGACATTTATTTCTGCAAAAAATTCAACCTCCGTCACCGGAAATCGCATTTTAAATTTTTTTTGGATCATTTTTTGAGTGGAGGCTGTCTACTAAACAATTACCAAAAATTAGCCTCCGCCAACGGAAATCTAATTTTTTTAATTTTTCCGCATTTTTTGAGACCAATACCATAATTTTTGGATCGATTTTGGCGTTGAGTAAGTAAACAATTCCGATTTTTTTCCATGTTGTTAAGCAATTTTGTAGTTTTTCTAATCTGTATAGTTTTTGGAGACAAGACATTAGATGACCGAAAATCAAACAGTTTTTTAAGATAAATAAGATAATTTGTTTTTGCTGTGTAGTCTTTACTTTACGCTTGCTAATCTTTCAAAACGAACTATTGCCGAAATTGTTCAAAAAATGTATTAGAAATTGTCGCAAAATGTTTGTCATTCGATTTCTATCAAAACAAAATATTTGTTGACAATAACTCATATTTCGATATTTATTCGTCTTCATCATCCTGCATCGTCTTTGACGCTTACTCTCACAACATTTCCACATCTTAATGCCTTTTGATGCGCATTAGTAAACAAGTTCTACGCACATTTGTTAAACAAACAGAACCTTATGTAGATGGCAGGACGAGGAGAAGGATGTTGCATGAAATATATTACATTTGTATCGTTGTCTAGCTTTAATTGCATTCCGCATTATGCATTTCAGATTCTAGTTTCCTGGCAATGCACCTTAGCATCTAATTCCACATCAGCTAGAGTTAGCCATGTCCTGTCTGGTTGCCTGCCCCTTCAGGTTCTATCTACACATTTTAATGAAATAATGCGGCTTTGGTCACTTGCAACAGCATGTTATGATTGCCTCAGACAGCCGATCAGATAGTTGACAGACAGCTAGAAAAAAAAAAAACAAATAAAAAAGACAAGAAAAAGGCAAGCTACTAAAAAAGAAAGACTAACGAAAATGTAATACCCTTGCTGAAATTATAACAAATTTTTTTTCAAATGAAAAATCTAAAAGTGTTTAACTATTTTAAAGAGATCTGGTTTGAATCAAACAATATTTGCAATTTGTAAGTTTACTCAAGACATTAAAAAACAGGCTAAAACGTTTTAAACATAATTCTATCGATCTATGGCAGATACAAACTTTAAAACCAAACTATATGTGAGCTCAAATTTCCATCGATCTGTGGAGGATCTTTATATCGTACCCGGATTTTTCTTCAATTTTAACCAAATTGTTTGTGATTTCGAATTTATATCACACAAAAATTGCAATTTCTTAGTAAACTCAAGAAATTAAAAGAAAAACCCAAAAATTGTCCATGCAATTCAAATTTCTAACGATCTATGGCAAATCTAAGATATATTGGTCGGATTTTTATCACATTTAAAAAAAACTATATAATGCTCCAAAAGATTTGCTATTTCTGAGATTGGTTTGAGATAGCTGGAAAAAAATAAACAGTTTTTCAAACATAATATTAACAAAGTTTTCTTAATTAAAAAAAAATTTAACGATAAGTCTAAAAGAAATATCTTTAAAGCAAATAAGTTTTTATTGCAACAACTATATTTTGGAGTGATTTTTCGGAAATGAATTCTGCTTAGGTGTTTTCATTGTCACTTTTGACAAAATGTTGTGGATTGAATTCACTTGCATTTGATTTTGGAGCGATCCATTCCAGCTCAAGGCTTCCAAAAAGACAAAAACGGAACCGCGTCTTTTACACACGTTACACCTTTCCTGATAATACTATAATACTCTATGCGAGGGTATTATAATTCACAAGCCTCACAAATTGTGGCACAGCCTTAGGCACGCTCGGGTCTTTGGTATTTATTTCTGTACTTCTTTTGAGTACGGCCCAAGGACGTTGTTGACTTTACCGACGGGGTGTGATGAATGGAGCAGGAAGGTGATTTTTCTTTTACATTGAGATACTTTTGCCGTCAGTCACAAAACAAAAAACGAGAATGCCAATTGCGTTTATTGTAGTTAAACCATTTCTTTTTTTGTAATCAATCAATTGAATTCGCGTTTACGTTTTGTGTCTTTTTAATAATACAAATTAACAAGCCTAACTTAAAGAAAAGCAACCATAGAAATTACTTCAGTCTTCATTCCGTTGGGTTTATATATACAATATATAAGTGATAAATTTTAATTGCAGTAGGCAGCACAGAAATTTAGCGATTTTTGAATTGATTCAAAATTAATATATTCAATATTTGGAGTAAAAATATTTTAAATATTTGATAAATAAAATATCGATGCGATACTAATACTGAGCAATTCTCATCGATACTTATCGAATCTAATCAAAACTCATCGGCTATAATCGACACGAATTTAGCGCTCATCGATTTAAGATGTGTTCAAAATGAAATTATGCGATGTTTGTTGCAAAGATTTTTAAATTTTTGCATTATAAAATGTCGATGGTTTCGATACGATACTAATTGAAACTGAGCGATTATCATCGGTACTAATCGAAACCCAGCGATTAGAATCGATACCAATTCACTTATGTTCGATTTTCGGTAGTGCGAAGTTTTCAAATATTTTTAAAGATAATGATCGAAAAGTCGATAAAAACTTAAATTTAGCAATTATCGATAACAATTGATATTTATCAATACCAATTGATCATTTCTGCAAGAAGTTTTTGGTTATACGAAGTTTTCAAAAAGACGAAACTTGCCTTTAATATTTGAATAATATCGATAGTTTCGTTCAATGATCTTCCCAGTTAACTTCGACGAAGAAAGTGAGAGTCCGATTGAGAAAATGAAGAGCATCTGCTAGTCTGCACTTACAACTCCAACAAGTGTAAACAAAATCAAATATGCCAGCCATGTCCTTTGACGCTTATCCTTTTTCTGTGTGCTTCTCTACTTACAAGGATTTGTCCAGTTGCCGTCGTCCATATTAAATTGCCCTCCTGCCTGTTTTGGACTTTCTGTTTAATTTGTGGATAGATTGTTGGCAACGACCAACTGCGTTTAGTTATAGTTGGTACTATTTAACTACTAGAGGCTTTATTAAACTAGGCCAAGTTAATAATTGACCGTTTATAGCTCTAATTGTTTTTGCAGCTCTTTGCTTTTTGTTAACACTACTCTTTTAGGACAAGTTGACAAAGAGATTAGTGGCATTGTGTACAATATTAGAAAAGTAAGAGAGACTTTTCAATTTTCAAAATTCCAAAATTATGAAACCCTATAGTTATAAAAATACCAGCGGGTTTTGAGATATAAACATTTGTTTAGAAATTGAGTTTTCATTTCCAATCCAATCCCAACTTTAGCACATATAATGAAAATGCTTATATTATTCTACAAACAGTTTTAGGTGCTTGCCAGAAATACTTAGGGTACAGGGAGACAGGTTCAATATATCATTTAAAGACTGTTCATTTCATTACAAAAGTTGTTTGATAGATTTGTGCAAAGTTTGCGTCTTCAATTTTCACCTTTCATTTGTGTCTTAGATATTTTTCATTCATTTTGTGACATTATTTTTGTGTTGTGTTTGTTTGCCGCATGTTGATTTTTCATTATATCAAGTAGGTACTTACATCTTCAATTGCTGTTGTTGTTGTTGTTGGTTTTCATATAAGTATATTATGTATATATAAATAAATAGTATGATATGTTAGCATAAAGAATACAAAGCCTTATTTGTATTGCTTGTTGTTGTTGCTTTGTTTGAATTGCTTGTTGTTGTTGCTTGCTTTGTATTTTTTATTTAAAAGCATATTTTTGAGCTACTTTGAAAAAATTATGGTTCTTGTCATTTTTCAATACCTTATTCACAAACTACCATACATATAATAATTTTAAAAAATATATAAATAAAAAATACTTGTTTGATAGTTGATAAAATATTGTTGTAGGTTCCATGAATAATATATAAAATATTGGTGCAAGATGAGTATAGTACGATTCTCATTGTTCTCATTTTTTCCAAGAAATCTCTGGAACATTAGAGTTCGGGCCAATTCGAAAAGTCAACTTATTGGATATGGCTCATATATGTATGTACGATATATGCTTGTGTTCGGCTTTTGTGATTAAAATTCAATTATCTTGAAATTCAGCGAATTCTTGTTTAACAAGGCGAAGATAATGAATAAGACAGTGTTGGGCAACGTTCACTTACTTTTGCACTTTGTTTCTGTTGATGGAAGAACAGAAAATATTGTGTTTTCTTAAATTAAAAAATGGCAATTCTTATATATACCATTTATGGAATTTTAAAAATGAAACGAAACTTTTGGCAACAATTTTTCACCTAGGTTAAAGAATTTTCCAAAAAACCGGTATGCGGTCATAGTTGAATTTTTATATAGCTCTTTAAAAATAAATGTCCTTATCGGTTGAATAGCAAAAAAGTTTTAAACAACTGTGTTTGGGAATTTTCCACATTTCCCAACAGAATTTTCTGAAATTCGAGAAATTCCGCTTTATATCCCACATGGCTTGGACTGTGCGACAGTTACCAATCATTTGGTGAACCAGGTTGAAAAGTTCAAACAAATCATTAATAAATCAAAAAGAGTTCAAACTTAAGCAGCTGAAACAAATCCGAGCTTAAAGTGTGTGCTTTAAATGTCTTCCAACTAACTGAAAAATGAGGGTAAGGATGCTGGCTCAACAGACCGTGGTTGTCTAAGGACTAAGGCTAAATCAACCCGTTCGAGGTAAATACAGTAAAACGATGCTATGAAGCTATTTGAGATAACATTTCAGAAAATTGCCTTGATGACAAAGTGAAATATATTGGTGAAACCATCTCAATTCATTTTTTTTTTATAGCGATAGTTTAATATTCTCTTTAAAATCGAATTTTTTTTTCTATAATTCAAATAAATATCGATTTAAGCTAATGCATAAAATATCTTTGATTTTTTCAGAAAATTGTCTTGATGACAAAGTGAAATATTTAGATCCAAACATCTCAATTTATCTTTGATTATTTCGATAGTTAAATATTCTTTCTTTTTTTTTCAAAAAAATTAAAAAAGAGTATAATAAATATTTATATATATTATATATACATATATATATATATATATTGTATTGAAAAGAAAAGAAAAAAGAGTATATTGGGTTTGTAGAGCAACCAAACTTGGTATACATGTTGGTATATACCATAGGCAGACAAAGTGTCAAGATCTTTTGCCATCTCTAGAGTTTTTTATTTTTATAAACTTTCCAGTTTTCAAAATTGTCTGAAATTTTATAGAATTTCTGCATAGTTTTTGTTTTCGAATATCGAAGGTAATAATAATGTTTGTATGAATGCACTTCCAAACTTAAGCTTAGAAATATGGAATTTCCTGTCGAGTACTTTCACTTAAAGCATTTTTACGCTTTTGTTAATGTTTTGTGTTTGAAATACTCGTACAAAGAAAAGTAAGTAGAGCTGTATGTTGTTTGTCAGGAAAATGAGAAAGCTGTACACACACACACATACACATGCTCACAAACACAAACAAACACACACACACACACACACACACACACACACACACAGATGTACTGTCTGTCTGTTTGTTTGTTTGTTTGTGAAACTTGTTGTGCAAAAAATTCTTTCATTTGACGATTCTATGAAGCGACAGTTCCCACAGTACCATAGTGCCCATAACATAGTACCCACAGTACTTACTGTTTCGATGGGTTGACTGGCATAGGGAAGGGGTAGGCATAAGCGTATTTTATATGCTAATGCGCTTAAAATCATTCAAATCGTGTATACGTTACTCATAGAACAGAAAGTCATAGCCTGCTCCACATTTACTTCTAATGTTTTTCTTTTTTCAAAATTTTACACGCTCGGCGAATGTGTAAAAGTATGTGTCAAAAAGTGTGTGTCAAAAAGTGTGTGTACAAATATTTACGACTGCCAGTGTGTTTTAAGGCACAGCACGTCCCATGAACTGGCAGGAATATATACTCTAGTCGGCAGTGTTGAGATTTTAAGATATTCTGTACAAGTTTGAGTAAAATATCGATACTTATAGTAACAAGATCTTAGCATATTGACTGCCAATGGCAAATAGTAGAAACGAACATGTATACAAAGTTTGATTGCTTTAGCTTCAAAACTGTGGAAAAAGATCGCGTTAATAAGGACAGACAGACGGACAGACGCACGGACGAACAGAGAAACATGGCTAATGCAATTCAGTTTTATGAAGTCGGAGACGTCTTCTTAAATGCGTTACACATTTCTTAGCAAAATTATAATACCCTCTGCAAGGGTAACAAAAAAAGAATCAAATAAATGAATTTACATAAAACACAAGAAAATAATACACAAATCGTTTGCCGAGAGCGTCTACTTTTCCATTTGCTTCTTTTCCAACTTCATGTGATTTGACTTCTCCGCTTTTGAAATGGGTAGAAAAAGTGAAATAAGATAAATGAGGTAATTTTTCTTTACGTGCGTGCCAAAAAATACATACTTATATAACATATAGCATATATATAGAATATTTATCAGTAGGCAGAGTTGGACATCAACATAGCATGCTTAAAAGTTGGCTACATTTTTTGATACGCTTAATGACTGGATTTGATTGTTTTTTATGCCCTTGCAGAGGGTGTTACAATTTATAACAATCGATAGTATCATTGTTCTCGACTGCCCCTATTGAAAATTTTCGATGGCATGTATATCGATGTTTCATTGAAATTATAAGCAATTAATATATTTTTAAATAAATTAATTTGGACTAAATTTTATATAAATAAATATGAAGAACTAAATTTTTTCGAATAAAATGTACCTAACTCGTATTATTCAATAGTAGTTAGTATTGTTAATGAGCAAAATTTCCTCTAATAGATTTTAATCTAGTGCGAAGGTCAGAACGAACCAATATGATCGTTGATGAAGCACCTTCTATTGAAATTTTTGTTTCTGCAATGACAAAAAAATATCCCATTAAAAATGGGAAAAAGGGAGTTATAAAGTACTGCAAATGCGTGTAACAGACAGAAGGAGGCATTTCCGACTATATAAACTATATATATTCTTGATCAGGATCAACAGCCGAGACGAACTAGCCATGTCCGTCTGTCTGTCTGTCTGTCCGTCTGTCCGTATGAACACACAGATCTCAGAGACTATAAGAGCTAGAGACACCAAACTTGGCATGAAGGTTCCTGTATACCATACGCAGATCAAGCTTATTTCAAATTTTGGATGCACCCCCCCGCACCCCCGCAAATCGCAAAAGACTCCCACATCCACAATTTTAAAGATAAAGCTTTAATTTTTGGTACACATGTATGTTTAATCAATGTCTTTCGGATGTGTAAATTTCAACACGATCGGATAAATAGCACCAAAGTTATGGAAGAACTTATTTCCCCTGTCTCAGCAGGCAGAAACAACAGTTTGACATGTACTGTGCAAGTTGAGTACGCTGCTTGCTTGTGTTGCCGCTGAACTGCTTGAAATGCAAGTTGGGAGCAGGGAGTCTCGTAGACGGGCACACTCGACTAGAGTATTCTTACTTGTTTTTAATATTTTTTTTGGAAATTTAATTTTTTGCTGATGTCGCTTTCTTGGGTAATACCTCAATGAATCTTCAATGTTTATTGTAAAGGATTTGTTAATCTTTTTTTTAATAGGAATCAGACCTTGTATCATTGCAAATTCACAATCTCACCGGTTTTGAGGGTTCGGTTCTTAATCGGTTTTAAATCTGGAAGAAAGCTATACTTTCTATTTTGATCATTTTGTTTGTCATCATTTATTTAAGCATTTCCGTTGGCGTTAAAGCTTTGCCAAGTTGAAAATGTTTGTTGATATGTCTATTCTACAACTGTCTACACACACTGCACCCTGCCCCGCCCTGCTCTTTTCTTTAGACAGCCTGTTGTTTTATGTTGTGTGTTTGTTGTGCGTGTGTTCACTAGCATGTTGCTTATTGTTTCGCCCTCTGTCTCTTTGAGTGTGTGTTGTGTGTTTGTGTTGTGTGTTTGTGTTGTGTTGTGAGTGTATGAGCATTAAGGCGTCGAAGTCAATGCACTGTGGCTATGTGGCATGGTTGAAGTTTTGTAACCGCTGCTCGATTCCCATATTTATTGACATTTAAGTTGACTTTTGCAGCGCGTTGGCAGTTGTCTGCTACTCTATAAAACATATGTATGTATGTATATATATATAGTTGCCAGGTAACAAACTTTTAGCCCACTTTCTGTCTTGGTTTCGTCAGAACACAAAGTGCATATAAATTTGCTACAATTTTTAGTCATGTTTTGTAATTCTAATCCAAGCGTAGGTTGTCTGCAAACAATTAAGTTGTCAGCACTTTAACGACAAGTTGACAGCCCAACATGCTTAAGTGGTTTTTCAATTTGGCACTCAAATATTTGACAGCAAACAAGTGAAATTTTGCTCAAACGTTGTATTGTAGTTTTATAATAAAATTTGAATTTTATTTCAATTAAACTATGCAACAGTCAAAATGCATTTGGGCTTAAAGCAACTTTTTCTGATGTTTTTAGAGCCCCTAATCACGCAAATAATTCTAAAATATATTTTTCTATGGTAGACTTTTTACTCCGTGTTTCCATTAAAAATGGGAAAAAGGGAGCTATAAGTACTGCAAATGTGTGTAACAGACAGAAGGAGGCATTTCCGACCATATAAACTGCATATATTCTTGATCAGGATCAACAGCCGAGACGAACTAGCCATGTCCGTCTGTCTGTCTGCCTGTCCGTCTGTCCGTCTGTATGAACGCGTCGATCTCAGAGACCATAAGAGCTAGAGACACCAAACTTGGCATGCAGGTTCCTGTATACCATACGCAGATCAAGTTTATTTCAAATTTCGGATGCATCCCCCCGCACCACCGCAAATCGCAAAAGACTCCCACAGCCACACATAAAGATAAAGCTTTAATTTTTGGTACACATGTATGTTTAATCAATGTCCTTCGGATGTGTAAATTTCAACACGATCGGATAAATAGTACCAAAGCTATAGAAGAATCTATTACGCCCGTCTCAGCTGGCAGCAACAACAGTTTGACAAGCAGTTTACGAGTTAAGTGCACTGCTTGCTTGTGTTGCCGCTGAACTGCTTGAAATGCAAGTTGGGAGCAGGGAGTCTCGTAGTCGGGCACACTCGACTAGAGTATTCTTAGTTGTTTTTGATTTGTGCGATAAAAATCAATAATAAGAATTATTACTTAATTTTACAAATAAGAATTATGAATTGAATGTTTATGAAAAGTTAAGAATTTTACGAAGTTTTGCTGATCCAGGTCAAATACTAAGCCGGGCAACGCCGTATCATACCAACTAGTACCTAAATATTATAAGTAAATTGTAGTTAAAAGCTTACAATAGTTGCATTGATTGTAATATGAGCAGGAGCTACATAATTATATTTATGTTTGACATTTGCTCAATAAAACGGTTCAAATTCCAATTCAGCGGAAAATTCAAATTCAAGGGAAAATGTAACTAGTTGTGGTTGCTAAGCGCGGATGCGATTACAATACAAGACACACATTAAAGATACTTACATACTTGTTACATTCGTAGGATATCTATTTGTGCGCAAGTTATGGCTTAAATATTAAATTGGGCTCTTCTCCCACTAATTAACCCATTAATTCACCAATAATTGCAATAAAATATAAAGCAGAAACAACATTTGCACATTTGTTGGGAAAACATTCTTATGTTCGCTCAGCCTGCGTCTCTGTTTGAATGTCTGTCTCTTGTCCGTGTCCTGGAAGGGATAGACCTATACGGCTGTAAGCCCGACCTGTACTTTCAAACGTTGGCCTGATGTCATCTGCAATGCATGAGTGTCATCGATATAATTGGTTTGAGTGCACACATCATCATTCGAGTATATAGAGCACATACATACAATATAGATAGATATATCAATGATTTGCATTAAGAACAAGCTTTATCCATTTTACCTACATTCCAATCAGCGTGGCATAATAAATTTTTTTTTAATATAATTAAGACCGCTAATTGGTTAATGGTCCATCGTTGTTCACTATGGAAAGTGTTATTTCTGCTCTTATGCACAAATTCTTACAACAACAACAATACCAGCAAACAAAATTATAATATTTGATAATTATTTAAATGCAAGCGATTTGAAATTCATATTAACCCAGCCAACCAGAGGAGTTCCAAAGATGCACCGTTAGGACTCCCTGTGCGCAGTGCTTACCCTCCTAGAGACGTTCCCAAAAGAGCCCAAAAGAAGGGTATCCCATGGAAAAAGGGCACGTTCAAAATATATAAAAAAATAAATCCTACGGGAGTCCGAATATGAACTAATTCGGCGTCTCAGAATGCTCAAAACCCTCAAAGACTCTGTGCGGACTCCTGTATTTGCCTATGATTTTTCTTAAAATGACTCCTCCAATAATCCAAAGATAACCCATACGGTATGTTATGGGATTGCTTTTAAATCAAATATATATTTAATATTTAAAAAGCTCCAATCATCAATCCGGTATCGGGCAGATTTGAACTCTAGATCCCTGCACAACCATAACAGCCAGTCGGTCTGTTAGACACCTAAGCTACCGACCAAATCAAATACACTAGTGCTTGTGTTTCTCTATATTACTGAGCTGATAAAATTAATGTTTGAGAATTTAAGTACAATCCAATAAAGGCATAAGATAATGTCATGGCATAAGACGATAGAATAAAGAGTTGGGAATTTTAGTGATTCTAAACTCCCTAAACACTCCCAAATGGTGCTCTTTCGGATTCCCTTTTCACTCCAATTCGGAGCGCTCCAAAATCACTCCTTTGAGGAGTTGCTGTAGAAGTTTCAATCCAATGCGGAGCGCGCCAGAAACGATCCTTTAAGGAGTTTGTATGGGAGTCCCTTTTAACTCCATTATCGGAGCGCTCTGGAAACGTTCCTTTGAGGAAATGTAATGGGAGTCCTCTTTCACTCCGTTTTCGGAGCGCTAAGTAAATGGTTAGCTGGAAACTAGTTACGAGCTCGATTTGAATATTCAAAGCTTACTTTCAGGAGCGAATATACATAAACTGAGGGATTATGTACACTTGTACCGTGAAAAAAGATGAAATTTTCTCGATTTTTTTCGACACCCAAAAAAAATATTTATACCAAATTTAAAATCCTTTGTTCAGTGACAAGCATTTATCATTATTAATAAGTGGTATAAATTTGGTGTTGATCGGATCAATAGTTTTTTAATAATCATGTCCACCGCAAAGGTAATTTCGAAAAAAAAGACTTCGAGATAATCGCGTTTAAAGTTTTAAGTTTTTTTTTGAGTGCTGTGCATGTAGTGCGCTATAAATAGCTATAGCTTCGATTTAATGCTCTGATGGCTATGAAATTATGTGAGAGTATTCTCCAGAGTACATAATTAAAGAACATACAATAAAAAGAACCGATTTTTTCATCCATCACAAGTGTTTATAGCCCATAAAATGAAAGTAGTTGAAAATTAGCTTCTTAATTATACTCTTTTTTTAATTTTTTTGAAAAAAAATAAAAAAGAGTATATTGGGTTTGTGAAATGTCCGTCGGTCCGTCCGTCTGTCTGTCTGTATGAACGCAAGTTTTTTCCACAATTTTGAAGCTACAGCAACCAAACTTGGTATACATGTTGGTATATACCATAGGCAGACAAAGTGTCAAGATCTCCCCCCCACCCCTTCCCCCACAAACCGCAAAAACCTATATCTTCCACAGTTTTATAGCTAGAGTAACCAAATTTGGCACAAGGGCTACTTATCACATCCTTAATTGATCTGACTAAAAAAAATTTGGCCACGTTCACCTCCGCCCCCACAAATAAGTAAAGTCTGTATCTCCCCCACCCCTTTAGCTAGAATCACCAAATTTTGCAGGTCGAGTTCTATTGCCCTATTAAATAGATTGGACAAAAATAATTTTGCCACGCCCCCCCCCCCCCCCCCCCGCCCTTGCAATCAAGCAATGTTTGTTTCTCCCAAGCCTGTAGAACAGGCCCAACCAAATTTAAATTGATGGCAAAACTTGAAAGATTTGAGCAAAAATACAATTGCCACGCCCACTTCTGTCTCCGCAAAGAGGCTAAAAAAGAGTATATCGCAGTCGGGTGCATCCGACTGCAACGTTCTTACTTGTTTTATATTGTAGTTTTCTTAAAAATATGATAATTCTATGATGGATTCGAAATTGAAATTCTAAACATTGTATAATCAGCTCTAAGCGATTTGAAACAAATGTGTTAAATCAAATGCCAGAAGTTTAGTTGAAGCAACTATATTGCCCTGAAGGATTTCGATATTTTATTGCTTTAGTGTAGTTCTTAACTCCCAACGCTTGGTTAACCAAAATATTGATTTATTGTTGTTGGTAAATAAATGATAAACATGTTGCACGCACAAACTAAACAGACTAAATAACTAAACAGCAATGTTTAACTTAGCATTGGCCTTGGGAACGTGTCCGTGTCCATGTTCGTGGTCGTGGTCCTGTTCGCGTTCCTGTCCCCAAAAAAAATTACTAAATACAAAATCAATAGTTCAAGTTGTTGTTGCTTTCAGCGAACACAGTCGGTCAGATTTTATTAGTTATCAGTTGGAAACTGAGGCTTCTGAAAGCAGATTAAAAAGATTATCTTATCAAAAGCACTGGTCAGACAATTTAATTCATTTCTTTATAGCTCTAGGAACATTCTGTTGCTAAACAATTTATTTTATTTGTATGGATTTAAAGATACTCTAAGTAATTTAATGTTCGATTACACTTCGTACGGATATTGAACAAAATAAAGAAATATGTAGTATCAGAATTAGAGCTGTAGAGAATGATTCTTTTTGCGAATCATTCTGCGAATCATTCTGGCAAATGAATTGGCAAAATTGAATTAATTCAGTTAGTAAAAAAAAAAAGTGAATTAAATTTGAATGAATTCATATTATGAGATTGAATCATTGTTATTTTTAATTCACAAAGAATTTAAAATTTATGAATCATTCTTTTTCTAATGATGATGAATTGAATTGAAATTGAATTGATTCTTGGAGAATTAGGTATTTCGATAATCATTCTTTTTCTAATGATAAAGAATTGAATTGAAATTAAATTAATTCTTGGAGAATTTGGCATTTCGGGATTCATTATTACTCCCTGTTCCCATTAATAGTACTGCAAATGCGTGTAACAGAAAGAAGGAGGCATTCCGACTATATGAACTATATATATTCTTGATCAGGATCAACAGCCGAGACGAACTAGCCATGTCCGTCTGTCTGTCTGTCTGTCTGTCTGTCCGTCTGTCCGTATGAACACACAGATCTCGGAGACTACAAAAGCTAGAGACACCAAACTTGGCATGTAGGTACACATATATGTTTAATCAATGTCTTTCGGATGTGTAAATTTCAACACGATCGGATAAATAGCACCAAAGTTATGGAAGAACTTATTTCCCCTGTCTCAGCAGGCAGAAACAACAGTTTGACATGTACTGTGCAAGCTGAGTACGCTGCTTGCTTGTGTTGCCGCTGAACTGCTTGAAATGCAAGTTGGGAGCAGGGAGTCTCGTAGTTCGGCACACTCGACTAGAGTATTCTTACTTGTTTTCTATGATTTTCAAATAAAAATTGAGATTTTTTATATCTTCCACAGTTTTATAGCTAGAGTAACCAAATTTTGCACAAAGGCTACTAATCACTTCCTTGATTGATCTGACTAAAAAAAATTAGGCCACGCCCACCTCCGCCCCCAAAAATACGCAAAGTCTGTATCTCCCACACCCCTTTAGCTAGAGTCCCCTAAAAAAGAGTATATCGCAGTCGGGTGCATCCGACTGCAACGTTCTTACTATTTTTACTCCCTGTTCCCATTAAAAATGGGAAAAAGGGAGCTATGAAGTACTGCAAATGTGTGTAACAGACAGAAGGAGGCATTTCCGACTATATAAACTATATATATTCTTGATCAGGATCAACAGCCGAGACGAACTAGCCATGTCCGTCTGTCTGTCCGTCTGTCCGTCTGTCTGTATGAACGCGTCGATCTCAGAGACTATAAGAGCTAGAGACACCATGCAGGTTCCTGTATACCATACGCAGATCAAGTTTATTTCAAATTTCGGATGCACCCCCCGCACCCTCGCAAATCGCAAAAGACTCCCACAGCCACAATTTTAAAGATAAAGCTTTGATTTGATTTTTGATTTTTGTTACACATATGTGTTGTATCAATGTTGATCAGCTGTGTAAATTTCATCACAAACGGATAAATAACACCAAAGTTATGGACGAATTTTTTACCCCCGTCTCAGCAGGCAGAAGCAACAGTTTGACAAGAACTGGACACGTTAAGTGCGCTGCTTGCTTATGTTGCCACTCAACTGCTTGAAATTCAAGTTGAGAGCAGGGAGTCTCGTAGTCGGGCAAACTCGACTAGAGTAGTCTTAATTGTTTTATTATGATAAAGAATTGAATCGAAATTGTTTGAGCCCCAGTTCACTTTATGCGAACTAAAAATTAAATTGCAATTCTCTTTTCCCAATCCTCAAAAAAAATAATTCTATTTCAATTCAATTAGTTTTCAAATGAAAAACAATGATTCCCGAAACGGATAATTCTCAAAGAATTAATTCAATTTCAATTCAATTCTTTAACAGAACAGTAAAGAATGATTCTTTTATCCTTAATTCGTAAAGAACTGAATCAATAAAAAAAGAATGATTCACCAATCTTTAATTCTTTGGGAATAAAAAATAAAAAAAAGAATCATTCTTTTACAGCTCTGATCAAAATGATACGTATAAATTGTACTTTTAACTTACTTCGAATTTTAAACTTGTCAATATCGGTTTATATTTTATTCAAAGTTCAACCGATTGTTCCTATGACAGCTATACGATATAGTGGCTCGATTTTAATGAAATTTTGTAAGCATGTTGAGTTATTAGGCGAGTTATCTTGAAAACCAAAATTTTCGACCAAAATGGTTTTTCTAAGTACATTAAACTCTATTTATTTGCTCTTCATATAACTATGGTTGTGTATGATGAACACCTGTGTATATTCATATGTAAAAAAAAAGAAAAGAACGTTTTTAATAAGCTTTTGAGTTTTCACAGATTTGTGTTGTCTGTCAGTTCAATTTGTGATAGATTAATGCAATTAATTAAATATATTACAAATGCCAAGTCGAATGTGTTTATGCAAATGTGAAATGAGAATTGTGAAATTGGAAATGAAAAATGTAAATTCAAAATGCCAATAATATTAATGACATGGCACATATTAATGCGTTTTTATGCACAATGCAATATGAGTCAAATGAATTGCACAACATTTTCATATTTATAATAATATTATGTGTCAATTGTCAGACACAATAATGACCTACGCAATTTTAATCAAAAAGGGGCTTTCAATATAATTTATACAAGGCAAGAATGAGATAATTTGTTTATTGAAAGCAGAACTTACTTTTTTTACTCGTGAATGTCAGTCCAATTTGCTATTTTGTCATTTTTCATTTTGTCATTTTGCATTTGCAACAAACAAATAATTAAGATAATAATAATGGTCGACATCCCCACAAAATGATGAAATGCAGAAATGTTGAAATGCTGAAATGCTGAAATGCAAAATGATTATTTGCAATTCAATGCCAGTTGTTCAGCTTCAAATATGCTCATTTATATATGAATTTAAATGTAAGAAAGTACCTTTCTGGCGCTATCGATATTTATGAGAAGCTTATCGATACATTTCAAACATAAATCATAGGCACTACCATCAACAGTTGGGTTGCAGATAAGCTTCAAATAATCGATAAAATTGCAACAAATAACAATCAGCTTGAATTAAAAAACAACAAACATTGAATATTTCATTCGAATATAATTATATTATTAAACATAAAAAGAAAAACATGGCTTACTTTCCATTTTTATTAAATTTTTTTTAAACTATTTTGCCATTTTTTTTTTTCATTTTTTTTGTCTTATGTTTTGATGATTTTTTGCTTAGTCAAATCGAATTAATCGATTAATTCTGTTACAGCTCTAATCAACAGCCTTGTTTTCAATTTCACTTTCGCAAAGTTCAATTGAAAGTGCAATCGTTTTTTGTGCTGAAAACTAAAAAGCAAAAAAATTTGAAGACTTTTAAACGTTTGAATAATGTAAGAGAATAATATTGAATAGCAATAAAAACATGTTTAACTCTAATTCACGTAAAATATATTATATTTAAGTGATTTTCATTGAATTTGCATTTCTATACAAAAATGCAAAGTGCAAAATTAAATAAACTTTAAATTAAAATCAAATTGATTTATTTGTGAAAATTTGTATGCATTTTGTGTGCATCTCGTCTTTTGTCTAGTTTGTTTTTTAGTTAAAGCGACTTTGATGTGTTGACATATTTTAACCTTTGACCAGGCAAGCCGTTCACAAATTTGTTTTTATAATTCCACAAAGAACATTTATACAAATTATTTTTGTATGTTTGTCATTGTATGCCTATGTTTTTGTTTGTCAACATTCCAATCTGTTGGGCTGTGTGAGCTGTGTTCTTGGCAATACATACATACATACATACAGTAGTTAAAGGTAAGCTCAGCATTTATTTGATTAATTGACATCAAAGCAAAATAAGAAAGAGTCTACAGTACAATGCAATAAATCATAAAATAGTAATGCATTCAGTTCAATTGACAAATCAAACTTTAATGTTTAATATTTTGAATAGAAATCGTTTCGGACTTAACAAAGATTACCTGACAATTCCGTTGAGCTTTCAAATAATATGATATGCTAGAATCATTGTCATAAGTAAGCTGCTTTTCCATCTTATTTACATTCATAAATTTTGCATATGTTCATGCAAATAATACATGTAGTATTGTTATATTTGCTTACTTCGTTTGTGCAGCTGTATCCAACTAGTTATTGTTATTGATATTGTTATTAATACTGTTGGATGATAAAATATAACAGCATAGTTAACAGAAACACAGGGTTTGCTTATCTAGTAGATACCCTGTACGCTGTTAGCAACATTCAATTTTTGTAAATATAGTATATAAATAGTAATAATTATATTTTCACTAACTCCGCGTAGCTTTCTGGTAATAACTTTTAAATTAAAAAGTATTTCAAAAGCGGTTAACTTAGATTCGAACCCTAGATGCACGCTCAACAACAGTTATTTGGTCTCTTGGACATTTGATTAACCAACTGATCAAAAATGATTTGTTTTTGGAAAATACCTACTTTCCTAGTTTGCTGACAAATCTTGTTTTTTTCAAAATTACTTCCTAATAATGTTGCAAATCGCCCATAAAACGCTTTTTAGTCCCAATTTCCTAAATGTTAGGAACCACTTTTTTCTGAGTGTATTCAAGTGTATGTCAACTTATCAAAAAGGAAACCAACTAGTTTTTGGAAAATACATTTCTAAATTTTGTCAACAATAATTTGGTCCACAAATGTTAACAATTTAATATTTTCAAGATCATATCCTAAAAATGTTGCAAATAGTCCATAAAACGCTTTTTAGTATACATTTCCTAAGTTTTAGGAATCACATTTTTCTCAATTTTGTCAAGCATAATTTAATCTCAAATGTCGGTTCTTCTTATTTTGTTTTTTTAATTTTTTGAAAAAAAGAGAACAAAATTTGAAATATTTGACCAATAATATAATTGCCTCGCCCCCTACAGACTCCTCAAAGAGGCTAAAAAAAAGAGTATATCGCAGTCGTTAGTATTCGACTGCAACTTTCTTACTTGTTTAATATTTTATAAATTCTTTTACTTATTATTTATCTCAAAATGTCGCCCATAAAACTTATTTTAGACAAAATGTTCTAAATTTTAAGTTTATCTAAGTGTCAGTCAAAATTCAAGCACACACACAAGTACTTTATTGCATAAAAAATATTTATGTACATCTGAAAAGTGCATGTACTTTGTTATTATTAAGTCTGTGAGTGAAGCCTTCAATAATTGAATCAGAGAAGTAGCAGCTTGTCCTTAGTCCTAAGTACTAAGTTTTATGTCCTTTGTGTCAAGTATTCTGTGTGCTTTCTTCTGTCAGCTGCATCGTTGCTACTTTTTGAATAGAATAAACTTGAATGAGATTTAAGTGTGCCGTGAGCGATACAAAGGTGAAGTTGCACCAGTGTCAAAAACTACATACACATATGCTGTATAGAGAAAGTGTTGCACAAGGATGGGGCTGGGCAGGGGTATTACATATAATTAAATCAGTATCATAAGAAGACACACAATACACGAACATTGTAGTTTAGAGAAGGACAATATGTGACTGTCCAATTATCCAGACAAATACATCCAATAATTGGCAGCAGCTGTTAGCTCGGACCAAGAGTCGAGTCCTTATAAAAGTAGCAGACGAAGTAGTCCTTTTGCGTAAGCCACTGGACACACATGTTTGGCGTCGTGCAGCCAAATGGGCCAAGACATCGAGGCAAGTAGGGACAGAGGCAGCGACAGTGGCAGAGTGATTGAAAGGGGCAGAGACAGTTGCAAGGGAAGCTGCAGCAGCAGGTGCTGAGGCAAGAACAGTAGCTAAAATATGCATATTGGGAATGAAAAGAACTCTGCTTCCGTTCGTTCTATGCTTTACAGTTCTCAGTTGATGCGTTCTGTCTTCGGGGCACACTTTGTTATATTCAATTAAATACAATTAAATAAATAGTACTATTCAGTTGAATTTGCTAATTTAGCAAAAAACCTAATTTCTCACTTTCTTATAGAATTTTACAGTGACAACTTTCTAGCATTAATTGTAAAAATCAAAAATGATATTGCACATTAACATTATTAATTATCAAAATTTGTGACAAATTCAGAACTTTAAGAACTATTTTGAATAACAACTACCTTGATTGTAATTCGTAAAAAAACTGATCCAGAGTAAAATTTTTGCACTGTTTTTCTAAGTCAAAAAAATAGTAATGCACATAAATTAATACTAGGTTGAAAGACTTATATTTTGAGCGTTATATATGTGAATATGCAGTTAACAATGTGAAAAATGTTTTGATATATCGTTTTGGTTCGATATGATATTGCGTTTGATATATCGCCTTTATATCAAAATCGTCTTCAATATATCGATTATGTTGACGATGTAAATTGATGTTATTTTAATTTTTCAATCAAGTAACAGATGAACTTTTTGTAAATACTTTATTATATTTACTATTAGGCTTTTTAACTTTTGAATACTTTTTTTGCATTCGATATATTGATATATCGATATTTCACTGACGATAAATAAAATTATATCGATACGACTTCTGCAATATATCTTTCAAAACAATATTGATATAATGCTGACAACTTATTAGTATACGATTAATCAAAGCAGCATCGATATTAGTTTTCTTAAATCGATAGTTAAGCTATTCGATTATTTATATACGTATTAACGAGACAATGACTTGTTGACAATTGGATGACAACTGTAACTATATCTGTCACTTTAGCTGTAACTGTCACTATAACTGCAACTGCTTCAACCCAAGTACAATTTGTAAGCCATTAAAGAATACATTTTGTAATCAACACTTGTCGCTTTCGACTAAAACTTTAGCTGAATTTTTTTTATCGTATTGCCAATGGCGTCAATCAATCAACTCAGTGTGCAATTACAATCTAGCAAGGCTGAAGGGGAATAGAAATGTCTAAAGTCTAGAGTCTAGACCAACAGAAGCAAGCGTTACCAAACTTAAAACACGCGATTTAAGTGATTTATTTAGTATGGTGTTGCGGTAGTGCCGTGGTGTGGCAGCCATAGGGTGTCGTAATGCCGGGTTCAATGAGCTGGGTTGACAACTGCCTTAGCGAACTGCTGATGGATGTAACGTAATTTGACACACGTGTAGCCATATAGCAGCTAAGTCAAAAGCCACGTGACTTTTTCACCTTTCATTGTCCTTTTCCATTTCCATTTCAGTTTCCGTTTCCTTTTGAGTTTCTGGTTTATGTTCTACCATTCGTTCGAAAACTTTTGAATCTCCGATTTTGTTGTTACATACTTGATAAGTTTTGTTGGCTTTGGTGCGTGTTTGAAGTATAGCAAAGGATTTTGAAAAATATCATATATTGTGCAAGTCATCGTTGGTTGAACTTTGAACTTTTTGGTTAATCTTTATTGGCGATTGGCACTTAACGAAGGTCCTTAGCCATAAGAGCTAGTAGTCTTACATTTTCACAGTACTTTTGCTTTATGTCGAAAGTTAGCACTAAGAAGGGATTTGGGACAATTCTGTCGAGAAATGTGGAAAACTGTTGCATGCACTTATTTTGTTTATCATTCGATCAGGTTCTAAGACAATTTCAAACATCTGTATGATAACTCAGCAGTGACAGCATACCTATTTTTTTTTTTTGAAAATTCATCCTCCTAAGTGGAAAATGGGTGGTCAAGGTTCTATTGGCGAAAGTGTAATTTTCGTGCGATTAGGCTCAAACTCATTTTCAACGCACTCTATATTAAAAATAATTAATAACAACGTTATTTTCAAACTAAAAAAAAAAAAAGGGTGAACCACTGTGTTTTTCTTTCAAATTTGATGAACATTTTCCGATATGTTTTTATAGCTGCTTTTATGTCCTGTATTCTCTGCTTAGATTTGCAACGCTTATAAGTTTTTTTTCCAGCTAAGTCGTGGTCTCAACAATATGAAGGGCGCTTGGGGGAAGGGGGATTGGCAGCAATTGATTTGTTGCCACGGGAAGCCTCTTCAGGGGCGCTAGGGTAAGTATGCTGGTTATAGCCTTATTACACCCCCGTCACACCCCCATTTCATATGGGATAAGTCCGTGGGTTTTAATTACAAATATAGCTAGATAGATACGCAACAGGTCGCCTGGTTAAGGGGGTTGAGGCGGGGGAACAGCGGGGGAACAGCGGGGGGCCAGCGGTGGGCGTGTATATCTGTTGTAATTAATAACGCCAAAGGGTGTCAATTAGTTATTGTCGGACTAATTAGGTCCAGGGCCTTGAAAAAAGGTCTTTGGGAGGAGAGGGAAGGCATGGCAATGAAGTTTCCATCGAAATGCCAATCAAAAAGTTATTCGAAAATATCAAATTTCAGAAAAAATTAACCCAAAACTATTTCGTAGTAAAAGTAAAGCCAAAGTCAAATTACAACATTTGTTGAAGAGCAAATGCATTATTCAGTTTTCACTTTAATTTGTGTTGCTAATAAAAGGAAGCCTAATTAAATCAAGTAGATTAAATCATGTAGAAACACATTATTATTTAAACCAGCTATAATTATTTGAATATTTTATTTTATTTGAAGGTTGCTTGATTCATGTATATAATTATCTTTCTTAGAAATTTATTAAAAGCAAATTTCAAATTGATTCAATGAGCAAATATCAAGCAATTGCATTTGGTAACTTTACCCAATTCTTTAGACAACTTTAAAAAGTTAGTTTCTTCGTGCACTTCTGTTTTAGTTTATTTTCATTTTATGGAAAACCTCTATTGTAAACGGTTGTCCAATGTTCAAGTGGCGTTTGAGTAGCTCTTGTAAGCAGATTTTTTTTCAAAAATGTCAATTTTTCCCGAATTCAGTATTACTTTCAGGTGCGGTGGTTCACTTTTTTTTTTGAAAAGCGCTCTTTAGACCATGCAAAACTTCTGCGCAATTATTCTGCGTGCGAGATTTTGCATGAAAAATATTATCGTTTAAAAAATGCTTGGTAAAAATAGATTTTTAAAATTTTTTTTATATATAATTACTCCCTGTTCCCATTAAAAATGGGAAAAAGGGAGCTATAAGTACTGGAAATGTGTGTAACAGACAGAAGGAGGCATTTCCGACCATATAAACTGCATATATTATTGATCAGGATCAACAGCCGAGACGAACTAGCCATGTCCGTCTGTCTGTCCGTCTGTCCGTCTGTATGAACGCATCGAGCTCAGAGACTATAAGAGCCAGAGACACCAAGCTTGGCATGCAGGTTCCTGTATACCATACGCAGATCAAGTTTATTTCAAATTTCGGATGCATCCCCCCGCACCACCGCAAATCGCAAAAGACTCCCACAGCCACACATAAAGATAAAGCTTTAATTTTTGGTACACATGTATGTTTAATCAATGTCTTTCGGATGTGTAAATTTCAACACGATCGGATAAATAGCACCAAAGTTATGGAACAATCTATTTCCCACGTCTCAGTAGGCAGCAACAACAGTTTGACAAGCAGTTTACGAGTTAAGTGCACTGCTTGCTTGTGTTGCCGCTGAACGGCTTGAAATGCAAGTTGGGAGCAGGGAGTCTCGTAGTCGGGCACACTCGACTAGAGTATTCTTACTTGTTTTTTATTGTTTAATACATACATATATATGTATAATGACTTTTGGTCATTGGCCCTTGGAAAATATACAACGATTTTCTTGACTGGGAATCAAACCTCGCTTATCACAGAGGCTTCACTCATTCTTTTTTGAAACACTTTACTCACACTTGGTGGTGGTGTATCCGAACCTGCATGCCAAGTTTGGTTTCTCTAGCTCTTATAGCCTCTGAGATCATCGCGTTCATCCAGAAAGACAGACGGACAGGGCTATATCGACTCGGCTATTGATGCTGATCAAGAATATATATAGTTTTTGTATTCGGAAATGTCTCCTTCTGTCTGTTACATACACTTGCAGAACTTTATAGCTCCCTTTTTCCCATTTTTAATGGGAACAGCGAGTTAAAAAAGACCGTGTTAGTTTAGAAATTATTATCCTACAACTCATACCGCGTTATTCTGCAAGTTTTCTGTATTATACGTCGTTATAAATTCTTAAATTTAAACTGTTAGTTTGTTAAGGTGTCAGTACTAAAACATCTTAGCTGCATCTGCTTCATGTCAAAAGTTATACAGGTGTGTCCACAACCAAAAGATGCCCACCTCCGCAAAGGTTCCTCTATATTTTAAGCAGCTTTACCCAGCCACAACATCAATTAGGGTTATGCAGTGTGCAGGAGTGGGTGGGGAGGGGGGGGGGGGTGTGTGTGGGTGGTGGGGGGCAGACTACACATGATGGGGATGAGGAGGCTTGGTTTCGTCTCGTAATCAGCTGAGTGCGCTAAACGTTTAAAACACTTTGTAAGCCGTTTTCCACGGCTTGCAGTATATTAAATCCCCGAGCAAGTAACCCTGAGCAACCAAAGCGCGTAGAGAGCTGCTTCAGCTTCAGCTTCAGTCATAGCTCTGCTCCTTTAGCAGCAGCTGCCACCCCTTTAGCTGCAGGTCCCCCTTGAGCCAACAAAACATTGCCATTTTAATAAGCTTGACGCAAGTCGAGAGTCGGTACAGGATAAAATGCAGAACACCCTCACTTGACATCATTTTTGCCAACGAGACGAGAGCCTGTGGTATATGTATATATGCCTCACACACACAGGCACACACATTTGCAAAAACATCCGGCAAGCGTCTCGCAACTTGCCATGCCGCAAAAAAAAATATATAAAATTTGCTGCAAATTGGCGGCAAATTTTTAGCTGCATTGCAAAAAATTAGTGTGCATTAGTTTTAAATTTTTTTTTTTTTGTTAGTATTTTCTTTGTGTGTATTTGCAGCTGGGCTGTTGACCTTTTGTCCCCTGGCTGCCTTGCTGCCCCACTTTGCTCTCGTTTTGCCTTTAGTTGTGCAAACAACACGCCTCAAAAGTTGCAAGTTGCAAGTTGTCAGTTGAGAGTTGCAAGTTGCAACAAAGTGCAAAGTGCTATTGTTGTCTTCTTCATTTAGTTGTCGCCCTGTTGACAAACTGGCAAAGTGCTATGCACAAATTGTTAACTGGCCCAGAACACAAATACCAAAACCAATACCAATACCAATACCAATACCAATACCAATACCAATACCAATACCAATACCAATACCAATACCAATACCAATACCAATACCAATACCAATACCAATACCAATACCAATACCAATACCAATACCAATACCAATACCAATACCAATACCAATACCAATACCAATACCAATACCAATACCAATACCAATACCAATACCAATACCAATACCAATACCAATACCAATACCAATACCAATACCAATACCAATACCAATACCAATACCAATACCAATACCAATACCAATACCAATACCAATACCAATACCAATACCAATACCAATACCAATACCAATACCAATACCAATACCAATACCAATACCAATACCAATACCAATACCAATACCAATACCAATACCAATACCAATACCAATACCAATACCAATACCAATACCAATACCAATACCAATACCAATACCAATACCAATACCAATACCAATACCAATACCAATACCAATACCAATACCAATACCAATACCAATACCAATACCAATACCAATACCAATACCAATACCAATACCAATACCAATACCAATACCAATACCAATACCAATACCAATACCAATACCAATACCAATACCAATACCAATACCAATACCAATACCAATACCAATACCAATACCAATACCAATACCAATACCAATACCAATACCAATACCAATACCAATACCAATACCAATACCAATACCAATACCAATACCAATACCAATACCAATACCAATACCAATACCAATACCAATACCAATACCAATACCAATACCAATACCAATACCAATACCAATACCAATACCAATACCAATACCAATACCAATACCAATACCAATACCAATACCAATACCAATACCAATACCAATACCAATACCAATACCAATACCAATACCAATACCAATACCAATACCAATACCAATACCAATACCAATACCAATACCAATACCAATACCAATACCAATACCAATACCAATACCAATACCAATACCAATACCAATACCAATACCAATACCAATACCAATACCAATACCAATACCAATACCAATACCAATACCAATACCAATACCAATACCAATACCAATACCAATACCAATACCAATACCAATACCAATACCAATACCAATACCAATACCAATACCAATACCAATACCAATACCAATACCAATACCAATACCAATACCAATACCAATACCAATACCAATACCAATACCAATACCAATACCAATACCAATACCAATACCAATACCAATACCAATACCAATACCAATACCAATACCAATACCAATACCAATACCAATACCAATACCAATACCAATACCAATACCAATACCAATACCAATACCAATACCAATACCAATACCAATACCAATACCAATACCAATACCAATACCAATACCAATACCAATACCAATACCAATACCAATACCAATACCAATACCAATACCAATACCAATACCAATACCAATACCAATACCAATACCAATACCAATACCAATACCAATACCAATACCAATACCAATACCAATACCAATACCAATACCAATACCAATACCAATACCAATACCAATACCAATACCAATACCAATACCAATACCAATACCAATACCAATACCAATACCAATACCAATACCAATACCAATACCAATACCAATACCAATACCAATACCAATACCAATACCAATACCAATACCAATACCAATACCAATACCAATACCAATACCAATACCAATACCAATACCAATACCAATACCAATACCAATACCAATACCAATACCAATACCAATACCAATACCAATACCAATACCAATACCAATACCAATACCAATACCAATACCAATACCAATACCAATACCAATACCAATACCAATACCAATACCAATACCAATACCAATACCAATACCAATACCAATACCAATACCAATACCAATACCAATACCAATACCAATACCAATACCAATACCAATACCAATACCAATACCAATACCAATACCAATACCAATACCAATACCAATACCAATACCAATACCAATACCAATACCAATACCAATACCAATACCAATACCAATACCAATACCAATACCAATACCAATACCAATACCAATACCAATACCAATACCAATACCAATACCAATACCAATACCAATACCAATACCAATACCAATACCAATACCAATACCAATACCAATACCAATACCAATACCAATACCAATACCAATACCAATACCAATACCAATACCAATACCAATACCAATACCAATACCAATACCAATACCAATACCAATACCAATACCAATACCAATACCAATACCAATACCAATACCAATACCAATACCAATACCAATACCAATACCAATACCAATACCAATACCAATACCAATACCAATACCAATACCAATACCAATACCAATACCAATACCAATACCAATACCAATACCAATACCAATACCAATACCAATACCAATACCAATACCAATACCAATACCAATACCAATACCAATACCAATACCAATACCAATACCAATACCAATACCAATACCAATACCAATACCAATACCAATACCAATACCAATACCAATACCAATACCAATACCAATACCAATACCAATACCAATACCAATACCAATACCAATACCAATACCAATACCAATACCAATACCAATACCAATACCAATACCAATACCAATACCAATACCAATACCAATACCAATACCAATACCAATACCAATACCAATACCAATACCAATACCAATACCAATACCAATACCAATACCAATACCAATACCAATACCAATACCAATACCAATACCAATACCAATACCAATACCAATACCAATACCAATACCAATACCAATACCAATACCAATACCAATACCAATACCAATACCAATACCAATACCAATACCAATACCAATACCAATACCAATACCAATACCAATACCAATACCAATACCAATACCAATACCAATACCAATACCAATACCAATACCAATACCAATACCAATACCAATACCAATACCAATACCAATACCAATACCAATACCAATACCAATACCAATACCAATACCAATACCAATACCAATACCAATACCAATACCAATACCAATACCAATACCAATACCAATACCAATACCAATACCAATACCAATACCAATACCAATACCAATACCAATACCAATACCAATACCAATACCAATACCAATACCAATACCAATACCAATACCAATACCAATACCAATACCAATACCAATACCAATACCAATACCAATACCAATACCAATACCAATACCAATACCAATACCAATACCAATACCAATACCAATACCAATACCAATACCAATACCAATACCAATACCAATACCAATACCAATACCAATACCAATACCAATACCAATACCAATACCAATACCAATACCAATACCAATACCAATACCAATACCAATACCAATACCAATACCAATACCAATACCAATACCAATACCAATACCAATACCAATACCAATACCAATACCAATACCAATACCAATACCAATACCAATACCAATACCAATACCAATACCAATACCAATACCAATACCAATACCAATACCAATACCAATACCAATACCAATACCAATACCAATACCAATACCAATACCAATACCAATACCAATACCAATACCAATACCAATACCAATACCAATACCAATACCAATACCAATACCAATACCAATACCAATACCAATACCAATACCAATACCAATACCAATACCAATACCAATACCAATACCAATACCAATACCAATACCAATACCAATACCAATACCAATACCAATACCAATACCAATACCAATACCAATACCAATACCAATACCAATACCAATACCAATACCAATACCAATACCAATACCAATACCAATACCAATACCAATACCAATACCAATACCAATACCAATACCAATACCAATACCAATACCAATACCAATACCAATACCAATACCAATACCAATACCAATACCAATACCAATACCAATACCAATACCAATACCAATACCAATACCAATACCAATACCAATACCAATACCAATACCAATACCAATACCAATACCAATACCAATACCAATACCAATACCAATACCAATACCAATACCAATACCAATACCAATACCAATACCAATACCAATACCAATACCAATACCAATACCAATACCAATACCAATACCAATACCAATACCAATACCAATACCAATACCAATACCAATACCAATACCAATACCAATACCAATACCAATACCAATACCAATACCAATACCAATACCAATACCAATACCAATACCAATACCAATACCAATACCAATACCAATACCAATACCAATACCAATACCAATACTAATACCAATACCAATACCAATACCAATACCAATACCAATACTAATACCAATACCAATACCAATACCAATACCAATACCATTATCAACATCAATATCAATTTTAATTCCAAAACGAATTTCAGCTGCAACTTAATTCGGAATTTGCGGCTTTCGGTTGTGTTTTGTTTCTGTGTCTATGTCTGTATCAATATCTATATCTTTATCGATATCTAGATCAACTATTTCTGTACTAATTGAGTTTGAAAACCACTAACAAAGTTAGTTGCGGTCTATTGACCTCATGTGACTCCTTCATCCTGTAGAGTATCCTTTTTTATAGGGTAGCTTTTAGAGCAGGCAAATAATCGTATATAGCAAACCAGCTTAAACCAATTTAAAAAGTGCACAAATAAAATGGTACAGCAGAAACCATTAGAGATAGACAGCCGAACTTTATATTGGGTTGGGAAATGTGGAAAATTCGCGAAAAATATGTTGCACGCAACTTTTGTTTATCATCCAATCAGGCTCAATCTTATTTTCAAAGATCTATACGAAAATACAATATTGACTGCATATCAACTTTTTTAGAAAATTCACCACCCTTGGGTGGAAAATGGGTGGTGAAAGTTATAAAATTTAAGTTTTTGAGCGATTTGCTTAAAATTGACTAAATCTCGTTATCGATATATACATATGTTTTGTAAACAAATGATATCTTACAGTTACTATGCTGTAAATTATATTGCAATTCGAAGATCACAAGATAAATCGTTTTCATGCTTCGCTTTATATCACAGTTTCTGTAGTCACTGTTTCATTCAAAATGTTGATTCTCAAAAATGTTAAACATCGAAATACTTTAAGGATCGTCTCAAAATTAATTGAAAGTTTAACAAAACGAAGATTTTTGAAATAGATGCTGCTCTTAAAAGTATGCTTCACAGCTCTACTTCAAAGCAGTATTACAGAGGGCTAATGCAGTCAGATCATTTCGTTATTTCAGTTTATATTAAAGTTAAATAGGGATTTTTGTTGTTGTTGCCTGAGTAAAACCCGGTCGTTTGTTTGCCGTGCTGATGATATATATTGCTTTCATTTTACTTATTTATAGAGTTGTTGCACATTTTTAATTTTCATATATTACTCTCAAAACAAAAAGCTTTAAAATTTCAAAATTTGTACAATTGGTCCGATATTCATTTCAAATTTTTTTTGAAAATATTTTGTAAATTTAAGAAATATTTGGAGTCAGTTTTTTTTGATTTTATTGCTGGCTTTTGCTTGTTTGTGTTGCTCTAATTACTTGATGTGTATTCTCTATTGCATGATATGTGGGGTTTAGTATCGTCGTTATAAAAAAATATAAAACTAAAACCCTTAAAAAGAGGGAAATGGAGACACAGCTGGATGCTCGGGGCCAGAGTCAAAATCAGAGGCAGAGCCAGATTCAGAGCCAGATTCAAATTCAGAGTCAGGGTCAATTTCCGGCTTCGTTTCCTGATACTTTTAAAAACTTCTTTGCATTGATGAATGAAGATGAGGATCACGTCGAACTCTTTGCTAATCTGCTGGAAGATAAGGTATAAAACACACCGGCTAACAAATTCTTAAATCATTTCCAATTAAAAAAAAAATAAATCTGCGTGTTGTTTCTTATGTAAATCTGCTTGTGTTACCAAAAAGTATTTTTTGAGGCATTGCTAAATATTTATGTTTAATTTTTCAATGTTTTTAAATATTTTGATATGTTGTCTAAATTTATATTTATATTGCATGTTAAATATAACAATATTTATGTGGTATGATAAGCATATTCATAAAAATACAAAAAACCAAAAAAAAAAACATTAAATTCAGAACAAATTTCATTTTATCATTCATTAATCTTGTTTACTCATTTTCTTGTGTCAAGGTATATTTACTGGTTTTGGCCCCGGACAAATAAGTTGCGAAAAGGTTTCGAAACGCAAGTCAAGAAATTCTTTTCTATGCCTTTAATTCTAATGTTTCCAGCCCACTTTGAACACATTTACAAAAAGAACGATGATTTCAAAGATAATAATTAAGGACTGTACCGAAGAGAAACTGCAAACTTTTGATTTTCCATAATTCCGCGTAAAGTAGTGATGTTAAAAGATATAAGAAATATCTATGTACCGATGGTCACTCAAGCGATTTTTTCGGATTTTATATCTGCGATAAATTTACCAATACATCGATGCATCGGTTTTTTCCGAAACGATTTTTAATCGATGTTCAAAAGTGACGTGAAATACAAGCATATCATGGATTTTCACCTTAGCGGTTTTTTTTTCCGATTTTAGCTCTTTATCAAATTTTCGATACATCGATGCATCAATAGTTCCACACCGATTTTTGTATTCGATGTTTTAAATCGATGTTCATGTTGGACTTACATCAGTACAGTTAAAACGCTCGATTTCCACGCGGAGAGAACCGTAAAGAGCGTGTTCTTGATTGCACTTTTTCTATTCCTTTTACTTGCGTGAAAATTACGAATGGAATTTTTCGCAGAACATTGGCTATCCGGCACAAAGTCAGTGTAACAGTGCCAAAGTGGAAGAAGAAAGAAAAAAATATGAAAATAGTTTACTGTCTTTCATTTACAACGACTGAAAAAAAAACAAAAGAATATACAAATTGGAAAATAAAACTTTGTAAATTATTCGACCTTCATAATGAACAATGAAATTTATGCACAAATATACATCAGGAAATTGAAAATATACCAAATGAAAAATGAAAGTGTAAAATTAATGAACTCAATTAAAAATACCTTTGTTACCTGCAAATGAAAGCGTGCAGTTATTTTCTGGTACAGTAATTATGTATGCATGGAAATTTTAAAAGGAAATCTAAATTGCCCTTAATTACGCCTTATAACATGTGTAGTCTGAATTTTTATATTGATGCAAAATAAACTGTGTTTTTTTCTTAAATTTAAAATTATGAAATTTTAGCAATTTCTTAAAATATAACATTAGGCAAATTTAGAAATGTCTGAAAATATAATAATTTGATTACAAAAAATAAAATACTTTGCGTGGATTTACATCGGGAAGAACTTTCAGTTTTGAATTGGAAAATATTGTGAACACATCGCAACAAGCGGTCAACTAGCGTTATCCTCTCCGACGGCTTTGCGCCCGGAATTGAAGGATCGATTCCTGCACTTTTCCAGATAATTCCACCCCGGGAAACACATCAAATGCACTCGCAACATCCACGCAGTGGCGATGGCAGCATGCGCCGTGGCAGTCGTGGTAGTCCTCGACATGGTCCGAGCCAAGCCCAATCCCACCAGCAATCACATCGACAGCAGCAGCAACATGCAGTAACTGCTGCCAGAAGGGCAGAGGGAACACCAGGATCAGCAGGAACTGCGGGAGGATCAGGAGCTGCAGGTGCAGCAGTTGCAACAGGCAGAGCAGCCATAGGAGAAACAGTCGAAGCAGGAGTTGGCAGAGCAGGAGCACTAAAAATCAGTCGCTCTCATTCAGCTAGAGCAGTTGGAACTGGAGTAGTAGGAACAGGAGCAGGCGCAGGAGCAGCCGCAGTTGGAGTCAGTCGCTCGCATTCAGTTAGAGCTGGAGCCGGCAGAGCTGGATTAGGAACAGGCTCAGGAGCACTAGCAGCTGCAGTGCCCATTGGTCGCTCCCAATCAGCAAGAATGAATCGATCGCAACGCGATTTACACAACTCCAGCAAAGGGAAAACCTCAGACGAGACAAGCAGCAGCGATCTTGGAGTATGTCAGGGATTGGGATTGGGATTGGGATTAGGCCGGCACAGCTGCACTGAATCGCCTGGCAGCAGCAGCAGCAGCAGCAACTTGCCCTGCAAGAACAGCGAATACTGCTGCCTGCATCAGCATCAGCTGCAGCCGAAGAAGACACCGAGAATTCCGGAGATACCGAAGAAAACGGATATACCAAAGACACCAAAGATAAATAAAAAACCGACTCATAGCCATACCTATACCCAAACACAGACACTCACCCATACAGAGACACAGACAGAGTCTGCTGAGTTGCAGGGCGATGTATTGCAGGAGATGCGTTTAGGTCATCATGTGCAATTCCGTGACAGCGATCAATTTTGGGATATAGATCGGAATAGAAATCGTAGATTGAATCAACAGCTCGAACAGCATTTGCGTTTCGAGCCCGATGGTATTGAGGCACAAAGCGGCGATCGTGGAGCTAGTCAATATTTAGCTCGCATGCTTCCAGAGGGTGCAAGGGAACGAATTGAGCCACGTCATTCCAAATATCTAGAGAGGATGTTTGATTTTGGTAAGTGAGCGACATAATAGGATATAAGACGGGTCTGATATAAAAATGATTAGTTATCAATTTTCCAAACAAAACCAAATCAATAATTTCCAAAATATTAGCTAAGTGAAAAAGCCCAAACTTAACATTTTTTTTTTTATATGTTTCAGAAAAATTTTGAATTTGTCCTACCCCAGTTTTGCTTTTTAGACTGCCCTTACCAATAACGTTTTTCCTGGCCGTTAGCAATGATATTGAAACAATGAATCAGCTGCGAAATTCAAAGCTTCTTCTCAAAGGAGCAACAAGGATTTTATTGCAATGCCTTAGATCAGCAAGTCGGCAGAATTTCAGGCTTGTGGAATAGTAGTTGTGCATAAAAGAGAAAATTTGTCGATGTGCTGAGCACAATACACCAAAGAGCTTTAAAGCTCTCTCTATCTCTGCTTTGGCTAATAAGCGCGGCAGCGGTTGATCAGAACGAACCACTGCGGCAGAGGCACAACTTATAACACTCTTCTTGAAAGTGTATAACAATAAAATAACTAACTTAAACAACATTTAACAAAAATATCTGACAAAAAACTTATGAACACAAATTAAAAAATAAATCGAAATGATTTATTCATCTTTATTTCTTTCAATAATCTTGTCAATCTTATATTCATCACTTATATATATATAGATATATTTGTGCAAATGTAGTGTGCCAAGAGAATCGGTTTATTAAAGCAGTCAAAAAACAGCTTTATTAAGAGGCAGAGCTTTTGAAAGCTTTGTTCTGCTGTAGACACTAAAAAAAACCACAGCACTTCTCGTCCAGCTCTAGTATGCAAAAGAAAGCATGTTTTATTTCATTGTAGTATTGCTTAGAAACATGCCTTGTGCTGAAAGTGTGACAGCTGCAGGCAAAACCACATTAAAATTTGAATTGATTAACTTACACACAGTCATGCATTATTTTATATTTCAAGAAAAGTCTAGTTCAAATTTGGTACGCATTTTTAGTGAGCTGAAGGTGTGACAGCTGCAGGTAAAACCACATTTACATCTGAAATAAGTAACTTACATGAAGTCTTCCACACACTGACTTGACACATGTCTGTTTTGGTCAACGAATTGTAGAAAATTTCTGGAAATTTGAGTTATCTGTGCGTTAACGAGAAAATGTAGGGAAAAGGTCAACCGCAATTAAAAACATATGCTGTTAAAGTTAAAGTTGAACATCAACATAAAAAGTGCGACATGAATATCCAGCAAAAAGCAACCAACACGCAACAAAGAAACACAAACATGAAAAGGTTAAAATCGCCCAATTCAAACAAATTGCACTGCACCGATTAATGCCAAACCGAACCAAAGTGAACCGAACCGTTTTACCTATTCTGACCAATTTAAGCGACACCAGCTGTCTGCAAACAAAAAGAGAGAAAACGAAGAACATAAACAACTGTTTTCTTATTGCCGAAGATTAAATACTATTGCAAATATCGATTTTATCGATTTTTAAAATCGCTTAAAAATAATTAATTTTGTCGAGATGATTTTCAAACGTCATCAATAAAACGTTTATATATCAACCTTGCTATAGTGATTACTTCCGACAAATGTGACAGTTCTGTAACAATACCAATATTGTTTAAAAGGCGGCTATGTTTCGATACAGAAACCCCACATAAGGAGCAATCCAAAAAAATCTGTGTTTGGTCTCAAAAAATGCGGATAAATTTTAAGATTATAACAAAGGAACCGGAGGCTGAAACTTCAAACCGAATTTAACGAAAAATAAAATAAAAAGCCATTTTACTTAAGTTGTACCGTTACTCACTCAAAGCGAGTACTGTTGTCGTTAACAGTACTGCATACGTTAACAGTGAGTACATCTCTTGATTTTGGTGAGGCTAGCGAAAAGTTGTAGCAAGATTTCTTGCTAACATTTTTCGCAGGCGCCGCCAAAATCAACAATCTCCACTACTCTGTTAACTCATACAGGCATATGTATGCATTTTCGATACCCCAACACGCCGCGTGAGTATTAAAACACTACAAATGTCCTTAACAGTGCTGTTAATGTGAACAAAGTAGCAGAATTGTTGTTAACAGCCCTACTATTCTGTTAAAGCATGCAGCAATGTTAACAATAGCAGGACTCGTTTTGTATGGGATTGGACAACTTTTCTTATTTAATTATGCAAAAGAGTAAGTTTCGCCACCGGAAATAGCACTCTTCAATTTTGTAGAATTTTTTGAGTTCAAAATAAAATTTTTTTTGGCGATTTTTGGAAAAGTTTTTTGGAAGAGATTGAAAGTTTCGACCACATTGTGTAAAAATATGTTAATAAACTCCTACAAAAGGTAAGAATATTTTAAAAAAAATTCAAACCTGGTGTTAAAAAACAAAACTCTTTAAGGTAAAAAACTGCAGCAAAGTGCACTGAAACAAGATATTGTAAACTTATTATATTTATGTTAAAGTATTTATAATTAATAAATTATTAATTAACTAATATATTGAATTGATTAAATTTTTTATTAAATTTAGCTGTAATTATTCAATTTTGTATTTGATGTATATAAAAAAATTAACAAAAAACTCTTTTGAGTATAAGCTAAATTAATTAATTACAGTAAATTGATTAGAGGTTAAAAAAAATTAATTTTAATTCTATAATTTGTCTTCTGCATTTCAATAAAGTTTGTGCCTAAATTAATATATTGAAATTAAATTCTGATTTATTGTGTTAAATTAATTATATTAAAAAATTGAAATAATTTTAATTATTTAACTTGTATTTTGTATCTCAATTATGTATGCGACTAAATTAAGAAAGTCAATATTATGTTTGATATTTAAAAAACAAAATTTGTTGTTACTAAGGAAATCTCATTATTTTTAAAAACCATTTTGTTTTTGGAAACAAGCTTATTATAAGCCAATTTCGTGTATTTATTTAGTATTAACTAATTTTTTGTATGGACATATGTTTAAAATATTTTGAATCTATTTAGTATTACCTACTATTTAATGTATATCTTGTAATAAATTTTCAATTGGCCAACTGGTTTTAATCGCGCAATGCAGGATTTTTAAAAAAAATAAAATTACAATTAGAAAAAACAACTTTAAAGCAAAAAAAAAAAATAATTAAAACTTAGATGACAACAAGTGTTTACTTTAAAAGCTTTTGATCAAGAACTTATTTGATTGCTTTTCACTCAAAGAAGTCACATTCCATTGATGAGTACTCTCTGTGCTCGCTTTAATCACATTAGGATTTTCATCTGATTGCGACCTTTTACAAATACACTCATTGAATTCATTCACATTGTTATATACATATATGTTGTATGTATATGTACTATACACACTCAACTGACTTTAATAAATCATCTTAATCGTGGTTAAAGCACTAATCTAAAATCTATTTAAGTTCTCATTAAGCGGTTTAAATGAGTGCTTTAATTTTAATCTACTGAATGCATGTGATGAATGAAATTTTAATCGCAAGTAACTGCTGAATGAGTGTGATGAATCACTATTTAATCACAGCTTACTGCTGTTCTTTCCATATTTTGATTGGGGCCAACGTTTAGCAAATCTTTAATCATTTCATGAGCTTTGCTCATTCAATTTAAAGATACAATAAAAAGCATGTTTCTCACCAACTTATCATTTAGATTATTTCGAGCTCATCAAATATTTTATGCTGTGTCAAAACAAATCAGCAATGAACTGCAGTCCTTAAAACATAGTTCCCTTAAAACTAGATTTTAGTAGCACGCAATTGCCAATGGTCATAAAGAAAATATATTCTTGATTTGCCAATTTGCATCAAAAGCCGAGTTGAACTAGCCATGTCCGTCTGTCCGTATATCTGTCTGTCTGTTTCTTTTCAAACTAGTCTCTCAGTTATCTTGATGACACTTTGTAAGCATTGCATATTTTGCAATCGGTCGGATTAGACCATCTATCTTTTTGCTGCCTAGAAACAATCGGTTGAAATACTGTTAGTTGTTGGAAAACAAACATTTCTTATACAGATATCTCAATTTAACTAGTAATTACTAGAAACACTCAAAGCTTATGTTCCTAAATTGCTTTGTGTTATCAAACTTCCATTGTGTTAACAAACTTAAGTCGAAAAGAAAAACCTATCTTATTATACATTTTGAATTAGCAGTTCTAGTATCAATTTATCAGAATTATTTTCAACAAACTTAATTAAAAATGTTGAATTTAGCAGCACTACTTAAGTACATTTTGATAATTGTAGACAACAGCTGCGACGAAAACGAAAGTTCGAGGAACGATATCGAAATTCTAATTACAAGCCTACCCAGACCTGTGACCTCGCCAGGACCTGTGCCCTCACTCGAGGCGGAAACGGATCTTGCTCCCACTCCGGAACCTGTGCCCTCGCCTGCTCCTCCAAAGCCGGCTGCTCTACAACCGCCGTGCATTGTATTGAAACCCATTTTAAAGCAAACTCGGCCACAGCAACAGCTGCAGCAGCAACAACCAAAAATGGATAAGCAACATCAGACTTTGCAGGAGCGGGAGCAGCAGCTGTTGCTGGATCAGGCGGAGGAACAGCGAATGCAGTTGCGAATGCAGAAGCAACAGCAACAGAAATTGCAGATGCAACAAGAGCAGCAGCTGCAAGAGCTTTTAATGAAGGAGGATGAACACCACCAACAACTGCAGCAGCAACAGCAACAGTTGGCATATGCGCACGAACAGGAACAACTTAAATTGCAACAGACCCAACAAAATGAACGTCATGCCTTACTGATTCATCAGCAGGAGGAGACGAATCACCTCCTGCAATTGATTGAGGAAGAGAAGCAATTGCTGTTGCAACAGGAACAGCAACCTATTCAGCAACCTATACAGCAACACCACCATCATCAGCGACACGACCACGATTTCCACGGACCACATTCAAGTCCATTGCGACCGAGACATCGTTTGCTGCCGACACCACCAACCCAGGATATTGTCGACTCTTACAACAGTCGCGATATTGCCATCCAGCGTGCGCAGCTGCAGAGCCTTCGGAGCAGTGTCTATGGCAATCCAAATAGCTCCTGCGACAGCTCTGCTGTAGCCTTCGACAATGGTTTTATGGTTTCATCACAAACACAGCAACAGCCATATTCAGGCAGAGGCATCAATTATACTCTAAGCACCTGGGTTCAGGGTGACTTTGATGAATTTGAGAGGAACTGGAATATGGAAATGGGTTCCGCCGAACCAGCAACACGCGTTAGATATGGCTCATTCTTAAATGATTCAGTTGCCAGCGCAAGTCGTGTAAGCATTAATCTTCAATCTTATCTGTTATCTATTATCAAAGACTATAAAATACCAAGATATTGCATGAGGCGTACAAAACCGGTTGTATGGTGGGTCCTCATATCAGGACCCATCTATTTGTATATTTCTATGAGCTACACAGAACATGTACTGGTATTTTTAAGATGGCTGTGGCGTTGCACTAGGGACTCAGACGCTGGTGTAGGGGGTCCGAGGTTCAATTCCCGCTTCAGGTCCAATTTTTTTTTTTTTTTTTTAAATTCTTTTTTTTGTTAGTCTGTATCGATTTTTTTTTATTTTCTTTGTTTATTTTTTTCAATTTTTTTGTTTTGTTTTTAATTTTTTTGGTTTTTGTTTTATTGTTTTTATACTCTGTTTTCCAAAATGGAAAAAAACAGTATATTGGGTTTGTGAAATGTCCGTCTGTCTGTCTGTCCGTATGAACGCAGGTTTTTTCCACAGTTTTGAAGCTAGAGCAACCAAACTTGGTATACATGTTGGTATATACTATAGGCAGACAAAGTGTCAAGATTTCCAAGATTTTCAAGATTTTTAAATTTTTTGTTTTTCGTTTGTTTGTTTGTTTTTTTTTTTTATTGTTATATGGTTATAGTTTATTGTGTTTATAGTGTTATTGGACAATAATTTTCAATTTTTGTGATTTTTTTTGGAGTTCAGCTATGTATGTATTTGTTTTTTCACAACGCGTGCATTCGGCTAAAGCTCGAAATAACCACACACTGCAAAAGTGCTTTGCGCATACAAGCACACTGTTTGATAGTATTAGTGTGGGCAACACTGCTCTATGTACATGCATGTACATATACAACCACATACCAACACAACAATGCTGATGCATAGATGTAGGTGTGTTCGTGTCGGAAAAATAAATTAACACGTTTCGAAAGTTAAATACCCTAATGAGCATATTGTACAATAACATACACTCTATTTAAAATAATGTTATATCTTCATCATATGGTTATCAACTATAAAAATATAAATTAGGCCATAAAGGATTTTAAATTAATAACAATTCTGTAGTTGTTTGATAGTTGGTGGCAAACTTGTTTGCAAAGTGTCATACCATTTTAAAAATTTAAAAGAGTATGAAAGGTTAGGAATTGCAAAACTGAGATTTGGCTGCAACTTGACAAACTCAATGTTCGAGAAAACGACGTCGACGAAAGCAATAACCGAAGACGCAAGCCGACAGCAGACAACAGTCGTGAAACGTTTGTTCTATTTATAGATTTTCGTTTCCAACCTGCCCGCCCTTCCCAATAAGCGTCAAACGAAAGCGAAAAATGGTTTTGCATGCAATGCAATGTCTTTATTACTTTATAGTCTTTGCTATTATCTATTATCTATTATTTATTATATTTATTGCATCATATTACAGCATTCTCAATTACGGGCTCAAATTGCACCCCAATTAAATCAACATAATCCCCAATTAAGCCAACTTTCGCCCCAGATGCATCGTCGTCGATCGTCAACTACAGTAACCGATCTTCTAAACAGCGATCCTACGTACAGTGGATCCATCCCAGCGGCTAGCTACAGTGGAACCAATACAGTGGTTGGCTACAGTGGAGCAAATACAGCTTCTGGTTACAGTGGAGCAAATATAGCTCCTGGTTACAGTGGAGGAAATACAGCTCCTGGTTACAGTGGACCAAATATAGCTCCTGGTTACAGTGGAGCAAATACAGCTCCTGGTTACAGTGGCGCAAATATAGCTCCTGGTTGCAGTGGAGCAAATATTGTGCCTAACTACAGTGGAGTCAGTACAGCCCCTGTTGGGGATGAGGATTACCCAAGGACGAGCAGTCGGCACCGCAGTACCAGGTATGAGTAAGGACATGGTGGCTTTATTTTGCACTTTTCCAAACCAATTTCCAATCCTCTACCCAAATCTCCTTATCTCCTACTTAAATTGCTGTTCTCGTATTTAAATCCAAATGTGGCTTCTTTTCATAATAACTTACAAACATGCTTATGTTTAATGACCCTTTTAATTAAGAGGCCAATTGATCCATCTTAATGTATCTATACGTATCTCTGTCTTACAGTCCGTCTCAACACAAAAAAAAAAAAAAAAAAAAAACCATCTCTCATAATTCGAACATTATTTTTAAGGATAATATTTTGATATTCAGTGTTTTTACGTGTTATTGCATGTAATCTCTGTGTTCTCTGAACATATTTCATTGCGATCGGATAACTGTTTTCTGTAGTACGGAACAAAGGAAGAAACGAGTCTAAATGTATTTGAAAGTACAAACAAGTCATTCGCGAATAAAGTTTAGGTTTCCTTGCCTTGCTAAGCAACTCAGGCTATTCGCATGCAATTGAAAGCTTGATGATTCGGTTCAATTCAAGCGACCAATTTCGAGTGAATAAACAAAGCGAGTAAGCGAATGTCATAGACTTTATTTTTTAAGTCATCTTTTATTCTATTTTTGCCGAAATGCATGCCGATTCTTCCGATGCCCACTAAAATCAATCAAATATGTAAGAAGCGATCGTCTATTTCATCTACACATTCTCGTATTATCATAACGATCAGATGGCAAAGGTAACACATACAAGAGAGGTGTCCTCAAAGTGCTCGACCTGATGTAGATCTTAATACTTGGTATATACCAAAATGTATGTCAAGTTTGGTTGCCCTAGCTTTCAAACTGTGGTAAATTTGTGTGACAGTCGGACGGACAAACCTAATTTTATTCAAATTTTTGTTTTAAGAACATAAAAACAGAAAATTTTAATAAGATTAATTTAAATTCGAATATTTTATTTATATTAAATTAAAGCTTTTTTAAAAAAAAAAATAAAAAATGTTGTAATTTAAATATTATAGTTTGTATTGTTAATTTAAATATTGTTTATGCAGACTAACATTAAAATTGTATCTAAATTTGATAACAACACATTGCAATTAAATATTTTTAAAATTCGAAAATATTGGCTTGCATTTTTCAGCAAATATTCGCATGTTTTTTCCAAATTCTATTTTGCATATATCTGTCAAACTGTAATAGTTAATGATAATTTAATTTGGATGGTGGTTAATGTATACATAATAATCGGAATATTTTTTTTTTTATTTTATACATACAAATTATGGTGCAAAAATAGCATTAAAATAATGCTAAATAATATTTGTTGATATTAGTTAAGTCAGGCACTTATGGGACAACCTTTCAAATCGTACATGCATAAATTCGTAGCTTTGCAGTACTCGAAAATCGTTCGATATTCCTAAATGTACATCAAATGCAGCATGCGAATCTGCTTTGGTTAAAATGATGTTTTCATAATCTTGATTTGTGCATGCGTTGTTAGCCAATTGAGTTAATTTGTTTGTTGTTGCTGAGGAAAACACTTTCAAGCTAATTCGATTTTAAATGACATGAACTTTCAGAGGGACTACAAAAAATTTGGGCCGCGACTATTGTAAATTACTCTAAAGCAATTCTTTCTATATGTGAGTATGAATATTAAAGCATATATTCGATATTTGATACCTGGGTGCACAGGGTATCAGCTGGTCGAGCACTCTTTTCTTAATCATATTATCTTGTTATTTTGATCAACTATATACTATAGCCATAAACAAAAGAAATATACATAGAACTACTACTATCTACAGCAACTATAACAAGTATATTATCCGACCTACGATTACGATACGTTCTTATGATGCTCTTTCCAGAAAGCCTATTTGAAGATCGCTGACTCATTTGCAACTTCAAAATTGCGTTTTTTTTTAAATTTTTTTATTTAGGTTAAATTTTAATGGAGAATGTGCCAACAGCCTTAACCATCCATAACCTATAATCGTAGTATATGGATATAAGTACTACCTATATAACCTATAGTTTCAGTTAATTGCACTTAATGCGCTCGCTTTTTTTTTATTTTAGCTCTGGTGGGCTTCACTTTCTATATGTACAGTAGAACTATACTATGACGAACTCATGAACATCATATAGCATATATAAAAGTGCAGAATAAATTGCTGAAAATAAACCTATTGTTGTTGTGATTAGCTAGTTAGTTAGTCCGCATTCAGACGGTTAAGCTTAGTTGTTTCTGTTTTCGCTTTTGCCTTTCTGGTTGAGCAAACACACAAGTTTGTCTGAGCAAAAACAACTTTGAGGAACACCTTTGCTTGAGCTCACAAAACAAATGTGCTTGTAAAAGAGCAAACGAAGAAAGTGGAAGGAAGGGCTGTTTTGGGTAAATGCTCTTGGAAAAACATTTCTGAAAAGAAAACGAATAAGAGTGTCTTTGTGCAGAATACACAAATCAGAATTCAAAATGTCGTTTCGTTCTCTTTATTAGATATATGTGAAAATAACTGGTATTTCGCAGACAACATAAAAAGTTTAGAGATATTTTCGAGCTCTGGGAGAAAATGTATGGGAGAATATGATGTTCGTTATAGACAAGTTCGACCGTACTTTGCGAGTGCTTGTCAAAGTCTGGCTGCCCAGTTGTGAATGCTAATCAAATGTTGTTTGAAACCACACCAACGTGGCCAAAACTACGGCTTGTGTTGATTTTTTATCATTGCAGTTACATTAGGGAGTGCAAGTCGCCGCTGGGTTGGGGAGGGGGGGAGAATGGCGGTGGAGGTGGAGGTGTATGTGGTGTGCTTACCTTTCAGCAGGCCATGTCTGGTGCGGTATCGCCACAGTATGCAAATTCAAGTGGCGGCACCAGCGACAAGGACAGACGTCTGTTGAAATCTAGCAACACCACACTGGCAAACGAAACAACAACAACAACCAACGGCATGGATGCCACCTCCATCGACGATTTATTGGGACAAGCAAACTACACATCCGACAATTTGCCACACATACAAGTAATACCACCAACACCATACAACAGCTTAAGACGAGAACGTGGCGTTGGCGAATCATCATCCGGTGCAACCGGCGCATCCACAAATCCACAAACTCGAGCTTCAAATCCATCATCATACAACAACTACCCCATCCAGGGTCAAGGATCTTTTTACAGCTGCGAACCAGAACTGCAGCGTCAATTTTATAGCCACGTGCCACAGTTGCAACGTCAGCGAACTTACAGCATGCCGGCAGAGAATCAGCGAAAGGTGAGTGAAAATCAATTGAAGGATTCATTTTCAATTCCATTCATTTAACAAATGACTTAAGCCAAGTGATAAGACACTTACCTTGCACCTAGAAGAATTTTAATTTTAGAACTTCATTGCCTAAGGAATTTCCAGTAAAACTATGCTTTAGCTATCTTTCCGAAAATCGAACCAAACAATTTGAAAAAATTTAAGAATGCGATATAATGATCAAATCCATAAAAAGGTTGCTAACTGTGCTGTTAACGTTAACAGAGTAGCAGAAGGTTTTTTTTTTGCGTCAAAACTCAACAGCCCTACTACACTGTTCAACTCTGCAGCGCTGTTAACGATAACAGGACTCGTTTTGTATGGGATTGGACAACTTGAAACGAAGTTTTCTTAATTAATTATGCAAAAAGTCAATATCCGACACCGGAAATCGCATTCTTAAATTTTTTTGACCTCGACCCAAATTTTTTGTTTCGATTTTCGGAAAAGTAGCTAAAGTACCGATTTATTTATACATTATTATTTTTACTTTTTAAGTGTTGACTTAATTACACGCAATTACAAATATTTAAAAACTGAATTTCTCAAGGTGTGGGTTAAATACTTAGAGTAGCTAAACAAATACCTAAAAAGACAATCAAAAAAGCTGCTGAATTGATGCACGACCATATTGAGAACAGTCGCATGGCTAAGCCTCAGGAGATTCCCAATAACATACAAAAGTACTAACATAAAAGCTGCCTATCTTGTTAATCCTTTGAACACACACACACACACACACACACACACACACACACACACACACACACACACACACACACACACACACACACACACACACACACACATATATATATATATATATGTATGTATATGCCCATTTCCTGTGGGCATGCTATGCCAGTTTGCATTGCAGTTGGCTTGACTGGGATTTTACTTCAACTTATTGCCCAAAAAAAAAAAAACTTCCATTCATATTGTACATATGTACCATACATTGTCAGCAGCTGCAGTCTGAGTTCGAGTCCTAGTTGCAGTCCCAAATCCAAATTCAAACCCAAACCTAAATCCAAGACCAAGTCTAATTTCAATCTTATTTTTTTTATCCCAGTTGATCCCTTGTTGCACTTGCGCGTGTCAATCTAGAATTCCACATTTTCTCGTATGCACAAAAGTTAGACGCCTTTGGGGAACATGGCCACGTCCTGACTATCTGTGTCTGTGTGTGTGTGTGTGAGTTTGCAGTTTCGGCAATTGCTATACTTTTGAATCATTTTGTACAATTTAGACCAATTTTAACATTGAAACTGTACAGTACTCTTATTCAACTTACGTTTTTTTCTCTCAGTGTAGCTGAAGTGGTTGGTTGAAAGGATTTGAGGTGGGGGTTGAATTCGGGATGCAGGAAGCCGGCCGTTGCACTCGACACATTTTTGTGCAGTCTGCGAAGTTGTGTGTGTATGTGTGTGTGTGTGTGTGTGTGTGTGTGTGTGTGTGTGTGTGTGTGCGTGTGTGTGTGTGTGTGCCACTCAGACTAACACCTTACACTTTCACATGGCCCTTGCCAGCGACATCAGCCATTGATTCCATGTAGACATGCAACATCCGCCAAACAGATTAAAAATGCCAGAAGAAAATTTAAAATGAAAACCTGAAACTAGGAACAGCTGCTTTTCAATTTTTAGTTTAAAACATTTGTCATTTGCTATTTACCAGTTGACATTGTTATACTTCTGAATTTTGCAATAAGACCTAATATTGTATAATGGCAAACAAAACTATTTAAAGTCATTTTACCAATTTGCCAATTGTTCTGTCTCAAATTGTCAACTTCTTTCAGTATTCAGTTTTCTTCCGCACAGTGGGCAAAAATATACATTAATAAGACAACAAGCAGCAAAACTCCAGCAGAGTTTTCTACACAATACATAATAAAAGTTTATATTTAAACCATTTTAGGAATATTTAATGTATAATATAAAAAGAGTATACCAAAGTCAGGAGTGTCCTACTAAAACGTTAATTTTTGTTTTCGTTGCCTTCTTTTGTGCGCTGCCTAAAATTTGTATGCACAATTTTCACCTTTGCATTTTTCTCAGAACCTAATTACATTAGCTGCAGGGAATAGATAGGTGTATGCCAGATAAGCTACCAACTGACAGGTACCGTCTGTTTCATCTATTTTGTTGGCCAGGTGCAAAGGGACATGGCCAGCAGGATGAGGAAGTTGATGATGTCGAGAAACTGACTAGCTTACATTGCCGAATAATGATGGGGCTTTTTAGCGGGCGTTGGCATATTTGCCAAAGTCCCAACGATAAATCGAAGCTAATGACTATAGCACACACACAGATACACACACATACCCACACACATTTAAGCCTTGGCATTTACCCATTTTTCAATTTGCGACAAAAAAAAAACAACACACAGTGAAAGAAACTTTGTTAACTCAAGGAAACCACATGAAATTGACGAATTAATATGGCAAGCTTGATGATAATAAAATCATATTGGCATCAAAACATTCGAAATCGGATTTATAAGCTGTTCAGAATTTCGAATATCGATGACATAAAAAGTATTACATTTTATCTATACAATGAGAGAGTGATTGGTTTTTCAAACGAAAAACGCGCCACAAAAACGAAAATGTTTAGGAATTGGAAATGAAAACAGGCTTGAAAAAATAATTTTTTACTCAACATGCAAAACTTTCAGCCTTGTTCTCAATTCACTTTCACACCAATTCCACATTAATTTTCTAAACTTACTTTTAGGATCTTCGGAAAATTAAAAAAAAAAAAACACACACAAAAGTACAAAAGTTTTGCTACACATTTTTCAGTGAAATTGATGTGAAAGTGAATTGAGAACAAGCTTGATAGTTTTGGAGATTTCACCAGAGATTTAACTAACAGCTTATTTTCGTTCAGTGTGCGTGTATATGTAGGTACTATAGTTCTTTTCTTTTGAGCGTGGAACGAGCGTTTGTACCTTGGCTCTTGGTGCTTTGCATTGAATGGCTGTTAATATTGATATTTCAGCTGGTACCTACTGCTCCCTCCTTTATCTGCAGGTCACCAGGTCGCCTCATCCAGTCGAAACGAGACTTGAGAGTTAACAGTTGCTTAGTCATGTTGAATGGTTCGTGTGGATTTCAGATACCTATACAATAGAGGTGGCAAAACATTGATGTCATTATCGAATATATTGATTTTTTTTATTCTTTTTATTATCGATGATTTGTTATATTTAGCTATGGTAATTTCTTTATTACTCCATGTTCCCATTAAAAATGGGGAAAAAATCGCAAAAGACTTAAACAGCCACAATTTTAAAGATAAAGCTTTGATTTTTGGTACACATATAAAAACAAGTAGGAATGCTCTAGTCGATTGTGCCCGACTACGAGACTCCCAGCTCCCACTTTGCATTTCAGTTCAGCGGCAACTCAAGCAAGCAGCGTACTCAACTTGCACAGTACATGTCAAACTGTTGTTTCTGCCTGCTGAGACGGGGGAAATAAGTTCTTCCATAACTTTGGTGCTATTTATCCGATCGTGTTGAAATTTACACATCCGAAAGACATTGATTAAACATACATGTGTACCAAAAATTAGCTTTATCTTTATGTGTGGCTGTGGGAGTCTTTTGCGATTTGCGGTGGTGCGGGGGGATGCATCCGAAATTTGAAATAAATTTGATCTGCGTATGGTATACAGGAACCTGCATGCCAAGTTTGGTGTCTCTAGCTCTTATAGTCTCTGAGATCGACGCGTTCATACAGACGGACAGACGGACAGGCAGACAGACAGACGGACATGGCTAGTTCGTCTCGGCTGTTGATCCTGATCAATAATATATGCAGTTTACATGGTCGGAAATGCCTCCTTCTGTCTGTTACACACATTTGCAGTACTTATAGCTCCCTTTTTCCCATTTTTAATGGGAACAGGGAGTAAAATTATGTTGTTTATAAGCAAATCTCTACAACTCTTTATATTGACATTATAGTCAATTTTTTGCGTTATCAAACTACATTTCAATTTCTTTTTTGTCAAACAAAGAGACTTATTGTCGTGAAGGGATTCGTTTTCCAAAATTTTTGCCAATCTTGATATATCTAAAAATATATATTTCAGCCACGATTGGCAGACACGCGTCGTGCCGCAATTCATTGCTCACCAGATGTCGAAGAATTTTATCGACAACGCAAATTTAGTATAACATCGCAAGGGATAACCAATTTGGGGGACTCATTACGGTAAGGATACAAACACAAACACAAATCCACACCCTCATTTCCTAGAGCTGGTACGCCCAACTGAAACTTAATCAATTGATAGTTCCGACAAAATTATGCAATAAATTACAATTTTTCATTGTCACAGGAAAGTGTTTTTCTCTGAAACCTTAAATTAATTTATATTTATTTAAAAGTATCGACCTGTTTTGAATTAAAACATCAATCGATAATTGATAACGTTGCTAAAAATGCCAACGATTCTAACCTAATAAGCTTTATTTTAGATATACGATGTAAATCATAAAAAGTAAGTATTGCTTATATATTTGTATTTAAATTATTTACGAAAACTTTATCGATACCATCGATAGTTAAATTGATTGTTGGTCCAGCTCTAACGAACAAATTTTTATTTCTTCATGTCGGATTGTCAAAAAAAAATTTCTCTTTATGCATTTTGAAATGATAGAACACGTAGATCGCGATCGGTATCGACTGTGACATATCCGGGCATTAATGGACATAATAGGTAAGTGTATATATGTACATATATGTATGCATGTGTGTGAATATGTGCGTGAGTGTGAGCATAACTTTGGGTCTGAGTCCGTCTACAGTGGGTGTAATAAATTGCTTGTACGATGACAATGAATCGCAGGCATACGAAAAAAGAGCAGGGTCAAAGCTCATAAGCACTGGTAACAATGAGAAACTTGCACCACACGCACACACACACACACACTGCTGTATTAGACACTATAATTTTATACAATTTTGCGTACAAAACAATTTCCACTGTCATTACGAAGACAAGCTTTTTATACCCTTGCAGAGTGTATTATAATTTTGTTAGAAAATGTGTAAAGCATTGCAGAAGATTCTGAGTTTTAGCATTATCTATACATGTTGAAAAAACTCTATCAAAATCGGATCACTATATCTTAATAAATTTATGTATGAAAATTTCTTTATTTTTTAAGATAGCTCAACCAAATTCAGTTTTTCTACGTTCTAAACATGTTGGCCAAATTTGATAAAAACCAGGCGATTTTATCTAATAGGAACAATCAGTCGAAAATATTTTTCATTTTTCAGTTTAATTTTTCCTGCCTTTTGCTGCTTATTGTGTTTATATTGTTATTACTGTCTAAGGACTGTAATAACTTGATTCCTCTATATTCTTTACACATATATTATGTAGCAATTACACAAACTTATTAGAGTGCCATAACAGGCAAATATCTACCTCACTCTATACACATACATAATAAATAGTAGCAAAAGTATTAAGAAAACCAGTTGATATTCACTTCCTAAATTAACCCGAATTTACAATCTATCAAATTATTCAAAGTCTACAAAACTGTTCAAATTGAATTCACACAAAAATTAGTTAAGGAATTTTTTAAAAATACTTTCAGTTCTGACTCGCATTCCACTTTCGAATCAATTTTAAAAGTATTTAGACATCACTTCCTCAATTAACCCGAATTCACAATCTATCAATTTATTTAAAGTATACAAAACTGTTCAAATTGGATTCACCCAAAAATTAGTTAATGAATTTCTTAAAAATACTTTCAAATACTATCAGTTCTGTTTCCACTTTCGAATCAATTTCACGAAACTTTTTGTAGCATACTTTTTAAATGAAAACAAAATTATGAATCTATTTTACGTTAATTTGCCTAGTCTCAGGATTGATTAACACTTTAGAACATTTAATTAATTCATTATCTTTTCTTGCTCATAGAAACACTTCATCCGACAATAACAATAATAATAATAAGAAAAAGAAGAACAGTCCTTTAAAAAACTTGAAGCAACAATACGGTCCAAAACAGAGAACAGTTCTTGGAATGAACGGAGAGGAGATTCCATCTTATAAAGTAGCCATGCTAGGCGCTCATGGAGTGGGCAAAACCACTCTTACTTATCAGTTTACCACCTCTGATTACAGTAGCGCCTATGATTTGAGCATGGGTAAGTGCAAAAAACCATCAGACAATACAACATACTCCATAAATATATCATAGAGTTCGTTTTTCTCAACACTTATTATTTGTATTCATCAAAATTAAGTATTACATAAGCAATTGACAATTACAAAACACAGTAACAAGTATCATTTGTGGTATCAAAACACTAAAAAATAAGATTTAGATTTTTTTTGTCGAACTCCGATCGTTGCGTTTCGCGGAATCGACAAAAAGCACACCGCAGCGTGAAAAAAAAGCCGAAGACGCATACCGAAGCCACATGAAATGCTTATACTGTGCGTGTGTCGGCCGAGCGCTGTCAGAGAAAAATCCTATACCCGAGGCATAGGCGGCTGGGCAGGGCTGAGTTAGATCCTTTCTGTTGGTCATTTCAGTCTTTCTAAACTAGTTTGTTTCAGAGTGATAGATGGACATATTCAAACGAGCTAACCAACTGAACGAGCAAAAATAACGAACCAATGAAGCAGTTGATTGGATTGAGAATTGAACGAACTAATTGACTTCTCGAACTGAACGACTAAACGAACTAAACGAAAGAAATGGAAATCACTCACTTAAGGAGTCGCTTAGGATTGCCTTTTGCATATATGTTTATTAAAAATGCCGCATACTACAGCGGATATGCTTCTTTTGGGCACTTTTAGGAGTGTCGCAAGGAGGGTTAGCACACTGCACAGGGAGTCCTAACAGTGCACCTTTCGAACTTTTCTGGTTGGCTGGGTAACTTAGACATAAGCACCTATAATGATGAGTGCCGTCTCCCCTTCCCCCTCAGTGGTTTGCTCAACGCTTGAATGAATGCAAATTAAGAGAGATTATACTATACCCTTGCTTATTATGATTATTTTGTAGAGGTTTTCATTAGTGTTTCTATGATGTGAAACCTGTGGAGTGCCACTATGCTGTCTTTACATTGGCTTTAATCTCTTTTTCAAAGCTCAGTTTCAATCGGCTTACCCCGCTGGGCGGGAAATGATGACTATTGCTTCTATATGATAGTGCTACAAGATTAACTTTTATAAAGGGCACTAATTACATACAAATTGCGTATATAATTCTTGACTAGAGGAATTTAAATGTGAGGACAAACAATTTAGTTACAAAAGATTAAAAGCAAAGCATTTTTGTTTTTAAGCTTAGAGCAAAGCTACTTAAGCGACACTAGGGGACCAAACTGGCAAATTATTATCACAAGAACGACAGATACATTGATATGGAAAATTCTTTTCAGTAATCACCTATCACAGCTTTATTACACTACCACGACTATTAACAGTTCCTTTTGAGTACAACAGTTGCATAATTGCTGTGTATCCCAAGCAGATCCCTTTTGAGTATAACAGATCAAGCGTTCACAACAGTGAGCAGTTGTGCATTAGCATTTATTCTCCTGTACCCCAGCAGATCCCTGTTGAGTATAACAGATCATGTGTTCACAACAGTGAGCAGTTGAGGGAGCAGTTGAGTGTTAACATTTGCACACGTGTGTGATTTGAACTTAACAGCCCGTTAGCGGTGCCTTAGCAGCCATACAGCATGTATGGTGGTAGACTTTAAATGATGTTATCATCGTTAACATATCAAAGAAGTGAACCAGCGGGCACAGCTCTAATATCCTAGAATTATTTAGCTACTATATCGAAATATTAGGGGGATAGGGGGCGAAAGCTTGGTACTCGAGGTTGAGCTTTGTGTTCTGTGTCCTGGGCTTTGAGTTCTGAGTTTGAGTTGTGCCTTTAATCAAATGAATTTGCACTTTAATTATGCCACAAACTCATAAAATATGAAAAGTGGCGTAGCTAATTTCATTAACTTTTTCATCGCATCGTTGTAAAATGTCAGCTATGGAATAGAACAAAACAGGAAGGGGCAAGAACTGAAAAAAAAACGAGACAGAAAAATACAGAACAGGTAATTTTAGCATTGTAGAAACAGCTACTCTAGCCTCCATAAAGCCTATTCTGTATTTCAATTTTATGTATCCTAATGGACACATGTTCCTAGATTGAAAAATACCTTTTTATTGTCGGCAAGTTTGCGGCTTTAAAGTTGAAAGTTAACGAGACTTGAGAAAACGAAACTAGCATATCGTCAGTTTATAGCCGGAAAAAACTTATCTTAAGAATAGTCAATGAAAACGTTAAATTGAAGTGAAGATTTTTGATCTAAGCTTTGATATTAAAAATATATAGAGTTTTTTAATTTTTAGTGGTTAAAATCAGGGGGTGAATTTTTCTTCAGCTGACCCATTCGCGTTATGTTTTTTTTAGGTCGAGCTTCTGGACTGATCCGGTTACACTTTCCGACTTTCGACGAGTAATGCATGCACCACGCACACGAGTCCTTTGTATTTTGTTTCTGACTTAAAACTAGAACGACTAATGGAACTTTTTCCAAGTCGGATGTGCATGCAGCGTATGCGAACCACCAATCTGAATGGCCATCCGCGGCAGCGTAGTAAGAAGCGGAGTTGGAAGCAAAGGGGGAAGTGGTGGAGAAAGTGGAGGAGGAAGTGAAAGAGGATGTGGAGCGAACGCACACTGCGTGTCCAGCTATGCCATTGTCCGTTTGGTCGAATATAAAAGAGATTGGGAGATGAAGGGAATATGAATGAGAATGGAGGGCATTGACCATTAGCGTAATCCAGCATTGGACACAACAACAACAACAATAATAACTGATGATGTAGGACTTGCGTGCTGAAAAACTTGGTAAACTTTGACTAGCACTTGGAAATGGGAGTTGGAATAGGTACACTGACCCAAAATATTCAGTAAATTTGCATTAGAAGTTAAAGATGAATTAATTAAAATGAGTGAAGAGATTAAAATCAAGTCTGCAATCCGATTTTGAGCCGAACCGATTCGAACTTCGAACACCGAGCTGTGCACTTTTTTATGCTCTGAAACCGCAGGCAATAATTGAATTGATTTTTAGCCTTGATTACAAGTTGATGCGCGATAAGACTCAAATAGAAAATATAATTAAATTCGATCTTTAATATTGCGCTGTGTATAAAAAAGAGTTAGCGTTAATGCTGCTTTGGTGGCAACAAACAAACAATAAAATCTGAGAGTGCAACTTGCAACTAAGCCATGCGATAAATGATGCAAATATTGTATGTGATGCGTGTTAAAGGTTGTATTGTTGACCTAGTGCAACATTAACAGTGGATACATTAACAAAAAAGGGGGGAGAAAACAGAGAGAGAGAGAGAGAAAGAGAAAGAGGGAGTGAGCTAGGGATAGAGAGAAAATGAAATTCGCCATGTTTTAATTAGCACTTCACTCAAAGCAGCATTAACAAAAGTAGACCAACAAAATAGTTTCATGCCACTCGCAACCTTTGTTGCCCTGTGAGTGCCAGTGTGTGTGTGTGTCTGTGTGTGTGGTGTAGGGTAAAAGGATCTGGATTCTGGATAACTGGCAAACTGGGAGCTTTTATTTATAACATATGCGGTTCTCATCGTTTTCTATGAAAATTATACACGTTTTAAAGCTTATTAAGCATTATTTAATGCATAAAACCCACAAAATGTTCATAATTAGCTTTCGCAACATGAGTTTAAATGGAGTTTAATTGTGTACATTGTTTATATTTATTCATAATAAGCTTTCGCAACATGATTTCAAATGGAATTTCATTGTGTACGCTGTTTATATTTAAGCAATAGCAATATAAAAAACTCATAAGATTTAGATCTTAATTTTGTGATAAAATATAGCACAACAAATTCCTGTATCTATGTTCTGTGTTGTGTGTTGTCTTGAAAATTTTAAATTTTTATAAAATAATTTGTTTCTATATATATCTTAGAAGTAAATCTATATTTCTTTGCTAAAATTGATTATTTTAATTGATTTAAAGTGTTTAATACAAGAAAAGACTCATTCTAAGCGATTAATCCAAGCACGATTTTTTAAAAATTATTTACAACCTCAATTAGTTCTTTATGTGAGGGAAAAAATCAATAAAATACGTTTACACATATAGCGTTATGGTAAATGTATTTTGCTACTTTTCCTAAAAATAAAAAAAAAAAGCTGCAATTTTTTTTAAATATTATAATATGACTAATTTTTTGCTACAATTTTTCACCAGCGGCTCCAAAATCAACAATTTATATCGACCTTTTAAATGTTTTTTATTATATATTTCTGCAAAAAATCGCAGTACCTGAAATTGTTTCAGATTTTTTGAGCCCAAAACCAGTTTTTACTCGCCGAGGTGATTAAGCCATGTCCGTCTGTCCGTATGAACACACAAGTCTCGGAGACTAGAAAAGCTAGAGACAGCGAACTTGACATGCATGTTCCTGTATAGCATACGCTGAACAAGTTTCAAATTAAGGATGCACCCTCCTCGCACCCCCGCAAATCCCACCCCCGAATAAAACTCCCACCGCCACAATTTTGAAGATATAGCTTTGATATTTGGTACACATATTTATTTTATCAATGATCAGCTGCGTAAATTTCATTACGATGGGATAAAAAACACCAATGTTATTAGCGAATCTATTTCCCCGAGTCTCAGCAGGCAGAAACAACAGTTTGACAAGCACTGGGTAAGCTTAGTGCGCTGCTTGCTGAACTGCTTGAAGTGCAAGTTGTGAGCAGGGTGTCTTAGAGTCGGGCACACTCGACTAGAGCATTCTTACTTGTTTTTGGTTAGATTTTTGGAAAATTAGCTTAACTATACAATTTCCGTATATACATTGTATGTACCGCTACATTTTGACTTATTTTGACTTTCTCACCTAATTTCACCACAATATTTTTCCTTAGATGAGGACTATGGACAGAAATGTGTTTCTATGGTTGTCGATAATGTTGAAACCGATCTTGAAATTATTGATCATCCGGCTTGCGAAATGTCTGTAAGTAGTGCAGAACAGAAGAAACAAAGATCACATTTGTATGTAACTATTGCATTAGAAGACAAATGTGATGGTTGACATTGGTAGAGTAAAGACCCAACAATTTATTGCATTGCTGTATTTTAAACTCGATCATAATAGTAATCCCAAATCTATTTGCAGACAGAAGCATTCTGTGCCACATATAGCGTGGATATTTTTGTAGTGGTCTACTCGGTGGAAGATAAGAACTCGCTTAAGTGTGCTGAGGAAACACTACGATACCTCAAGGATAACGATATGCTGCTAACCAAGGGTGCCATACTGGTGGGAAATAAAACGGATATGCAGCGTCGTCGCGTGGTAAAGGAAGAAGGTGAGTGTGCTCAGTTGCAGATGCAGAAGACTTTTATTAAGTTATCTTCATTATCAAGATGGTCTACATTTAGCCAAGCAAATTGAATGCAAGTTCGTTGAGACATCCGCGGGCTTAACACACAAGGTGGATGAGCTTCTTGTGGGAATTGTGGCACAGGCGCAACTCAATCCGCAGCGCATCAAGTATTTAAATGATAGCGAACTGCAGCGTCTAAAACTGGAGACATCGATGTATGCTCAATTAAACAAACGCGATCTTGTACGTCAGCATAACATGTGCCAAGAGGATGAGCATGAGAATGATCCTGTTGATCTTGAACCTCGCACTCAGCAGGTGCGCAAGGATAAACAACAGTCTATCAGTCTTGGCAACATACTCAAGCTGGGTGAGTCCGAGCTGGAAGAGGATGAGGAGGAGTTGCAACGTGGCAGTGGCAATAGAACTGGTCAACGTCGTTCTATAAGCAAATTTGAAATGTTAACCAAAGAAATAAAACGTAGAATGAGCAAACAAAATGCTGCACTTGATGATGAAGCGCCTTCCACGTCAGCAGCAGCAGCTGCAGCTGCAAGGCGAGCTATTGATGACAATGTTGATAGTGATGGCAAGGTGGTTAGCAGGTTGACTATTAAAACCAAAGCTTTAGTTAATTCCTTGATGCGTTTCAAGAGAACGCTAAGAAGACGCCGCAAATCCAAGAGCTGCGATGATCTTTTTGTTATTTAAAATATAAATGTTGCTTGAAAACAGCTATAACACTTAAATGAGCTTAGGGCGATACACACTTTAAAGGAAATAATGTCCATACAAAATATTCATTAGTAAAAACAAAATAATTGCTAGATATTTGCTTGTAAAGAACATATTTAATCTGAAAATAGTTGTTAAGACATACGTTATCTTATAATCATAATCATAAGTAAACTTAATAATGGACCGATTGTTGCTATGACAGCTATAAGAAATAGCCTCTCGATTTGAATAACATTTTGTGAAAATGTTTCGAAAGGGGTAAATACTCAGAATTGGAATTTTTTGTCAAGATAGCTTAAGAAACATTTTACATACAAATTATATTACCCACTGCAAGTTTAAAAAAAGTTATATACATATACAAATATACAAAATAAGTTAAATAGGATTTAATATATTGAAAATAACCACAGAGAGTAAGTGTATACAGTATGAAATCTTGTGTTAAAGGGGGAGGGGGAGAATTTTAATTCAAATTCAAAGTGTGCAGTGTTGTTAAATGTAGAAACAGGGTTGAGTAACGCACGACTCGATTTGGGAGAGTTAGCAGGGGTAGAAAAACACATAAGGCCAGGGTCTTGATTAAATACATATAAAAAAAGAAAAGAGCTGGAATACTATTATATTCAATATCGATAGTTCGATAATTTGTTCTAAGATTTTAAGATAACCAATATAAACTTTTAAATGTATTCAAACTATAATATATTTGTGAAACTAAGAAAAACTAAACTAACAACTAAGAACAAATACATTTTGAAACATATACAAAATACACTACACAAATACTAATATTACTTTCTTTGGTCGGATTATGGCCTTTGCCAGTCTAAACCGAAATTTTGATATACAAATCTATATGGAATAAAATAACAATAAATCCAATTTACAAAATTTGACAAAGCAAACAAACTTTAACTGACACAAAACATACGAATTTAAAATAAAACAAAAATTTAAATTTAAATTTCTGCTCATCCTTTAATGGAAACGAAGAGGTGAAAGAAATTTAAATACAGACAAGAAAACACAAGAAAAATTAAATATGTAAATCTGATATATAAATCGGATTGCGCTGAAATTACACTTTTCCGTATGCAACGTTAGATTTTCCGCCCAGGGGAGTCAATTCTTCCAACTCCATGAAATATGTGTCGAAAGATTTTTCGTATAGATATTTGAAAGCAAGTTTGTAGCAGATTGAAAAAGAAAGAGTTCCCTTTAATAGTCTTTCCGCCCATTTTCTGACGTGGGGGTAGATGTTGTGGATGGACATACAGACGGACGATACAGTTAGAAGCCAAACGGCCATATCAACTCGGATAGGGTGAAAGGATTTTAGGAACCACGCAGAGACTGAATTTAGAGGCAGCGTTAGACTGTCATGTATTTTATAGGATCGGGAGAGAGTTGCATTACTTACAACAATATCTAATACTACTACTTTTATTAGTTACTATTTAATAAATAGTATTTATAATCCGTTTTGAAAAGCCCGTTTCGAACTCCAGTTGGAAGAATTTGAAATTCATTTCGTATATACAAAAGTCAAACACATTTATACAAATAAATATACAACAAATTAATAATGTTATATACATATATACGATATTATACCTAATATAATATATATACAAATATTACACGAAATAGACTTAAGTTTAATGTTTATTGTTAGTTTTAAATAAGAAATTCAGATTTTTTGAAAAGTTCTTTAGCAAATATCGACATTTTGAAACCAAAAAGCGAATTTCCGTTAAACAGGGTTAATCAACAAGATAAAAGCTGACAAGCTAATGTTTTTTGAAAAACATTCTAGATGTTTATTAACCATACATATACGTATCTTAATCAAAGTGCTATCAAATGTTTAAATAAAATTTCTGCGTGTTGCAAGATAGCTAAATTTGTTTTACTAAGAGTCGTATAAAAACAGGTTTCTTCAGTTTATTGCTTCAAATACTTTCAACTGCATAAGTAAGTACACACTCCGACAAATATTGATTGCTACATTTTTTAATATTTGGATAAAATAGCGTTTTATTTTTTGAAAATTTGCAAAAATTTTATAAAATAGCGTTTAATACTAAAAAATCACACAATATGTAGGAAAGTATTTCCTTAAAACTAAACATTTTCCCAAGAAAATTGTTGTATACAAAATTTGATAAACAGGTCATAGCATAGCGAGCTAATACTGGTGAAGCCCAGATAGATATTAGATATAAGAAATATCCGCAATAATGCTTGAATTTCAAGCACTGGCCGAAAGCTAGTTAAAGATTAATTGTTAAAAATGTCAAATGTCCAAGTTTCATAAATGACTTTTGAAGCGCCTTGCTCTATTTATTCCTAAACTTAAATTGAAGTCGAATTTACTTGGAGTTAATTAAGTGCAGCAACCTTATTGACATGGTCGAGATTAAGCAACGAGGACTGGCTGAGATTCGTCTGAAAATAAGGATGAAGCAGTATGAGAATAAGAATAAGGCTGGGGTGATTTATTGCGTGTGGCCACTTAGCTGCAACACATAGTCTCTAATTAAAAGTTAGCCCATTCTCGACAGCATTTATGCATGGAGTTGTCTGTGGCTTTATCTTTGTCTGTATCTTTGACTTTATCTTAGGCTTTATCTTTGCTTTGGTCTTGGGGGCATTTTGATAAACTATGCGGCATTCAATCGACCCATGGGTTAACCTGTTGGCAATTAAGAAGACAATAAAGTTAAAGAAGTTTTTCCTTCTCTAGGCACAAAAAAAAAGTTGCCATTGGAAATGGTGGTAAAATGGGTAAAATGGCGAGTTAGATCCATGTCAAATAAACAGGCCTGTTCGGAATTCCACTTTCGAATTATTTTCACAGAAAAGTTTGTAGCATTCTTTTTAGAGCAAACAAGAAATACATAACTCTTCTACAGTTGTGCTGAATTAATTTATTGCTTAATTATAAGGTAGGCTTCACATATTTTAGTGGAATTGCGTCGGAAGTCGAGTACGGCACAGGTCTGAAAGCCTCAATTTCCCTGGGGCACAGTAATAGCTCAAACAGGCGAAGCCAAAAGAAGCCATTAAAGTGGAAACAAAAAACAAACACACATATAAAGTGATGGTGAGGGATGGGACATGGTTAGGGGGTGAATGGTTGGGCAATTGACCAGTCGAATATCAACGAGACTTACAAACCGATTTACATACAATCATATATGTATCGACATACACTTTCGAATATTATTGATAACTTCGAAGAAAACTATGAAGCATACTTTTTAGATGACGTTAAAATTAAGCAGCTTAGTTTTCTCCTGAAAGTATACTTTACATATATCAGTGGAATAGAATCGAAAGTAGAACTCAGAACAGGGCTGATGGCCAGGGCGATTCCAAATTGAATTTTCGAATCAATTTCGAAGAAAACTATGTACTTCTTAGAGGACGATAACATGAAGTAGCTTAGATTTTTGATAGATTTTTGAAATTTGGAATAAACTTGATCTGCGTATGTTGCACGGGAACCTACATACCAAGTTTGATGTCTCTAGATCTTATAGTCTTACGGACAGACAGATAAAGATCAAGAATATATATAGTTTATACACACATTTGTAGTACTTTATAACTCCCTTTTTCCCATTTTTAATGTGAACAGGGAGTAAAAAGCTAAGTAAAAAAGCACAAACGAGTATCAAAGTATTATCGAGCATTATTTAATTCGTTATTAATTTAAATAAATTAAATATAGATAAGTACAATTACAGAATAGAACAGAATGGGACACATTTGAAGCGTTCAGTGTTGCCAGATGCGTTAATTAATTAATAATTAATGAATAGATTACAAACTAATTATCGCAAATGCAAATGAAGGTACTTTATATTATAAAGTTACCTTCTCACTGGAATGGGGAAAGTGACAATTTGATAGTTTGCAGTGTTGCCAGATGCGTTGAATAAATAAATAAATTACATGCTTAAACCTAAAACTAACTCCTGATACCCTTCTTCTACTCGTTGCTTCTCTCAACTCTTTTTCTCTCCCTCTCTGTCTTCATCACGGGAATTCGTCGATACAAGGTATTTACAGGGTTGCCAAGCATCTAATCCAATGCTCAGTTGAAGAAGTCCAGTATACCGTTGAGCAGCTCATAGGCAAAGTCACCTTCGCCGGCTGACTCCGTGGCATCCTTCTTCTTCTTCTTGTTCTTTTTCGCCTTCTTGGATTTCTTGGACTTGGCCGTGGTTACCTCCACAGCGGGCGCTGCAGTCACAGCGCTGCTGACAGCCTCCTCCACCACCTCCGCCACAACGGACGGGGCAGTTGCCACAGCTGCTGTTGTGCCTGCCTCATCCTTGCTTTGAACCAAATCCGTGCTCTGGTGCTCCATTTCCACATGTTCGCGTGTCTGATCTGCAACGGCGGGCAGCGCGGCGGCAGCAGCAGCCGCAACTGGCTTCTTGATGGGCTTCTCGTCCTCATCGTCGTCGAGCTCGTCAAGCAGGCCGCCCAGGCTGAAACCACCGTAGTCAGCATCCTCGGGCGCCTCGGTATCATCGTCTTCGGCATAATCATCGGCATCGTCATCTTCTGCGGAGGGCTCCTCGACATCCGTATCGGCATCATCGTAGTCATCCTCATCCTCATCCTCGTCATCATCGCCGCCAGCTGCAAAGGCATAGCAAAGTCAGATCTTGGCTGTTAGCAACTCTTTGTTGTACTTACCACCAAAACCAAAGATATCATCATCATCATCCTCCTCCTGCTTAACCTTTGTGGGCAGCGGCTCTGCTTCGGCAACGCGCAGACCCTCCGCACCAAACTTGAAGCACGAAATGGGCAGCTGCGCCTCCACCTCATCGTCGGAGCGCAGCTCAAAGGCCAGACAAGCCTTGAAGTTCTCCTTGGCTTGGGATAAGCCATAAACACGTCCACAGAACTTGGAGTAGCCGCCGGGCATGCCCACGCAGATGGGACGTGCACGCTTGCTGGAGATGCGTCTCGAGGCGAGCGTAATATCTCCAAATTTCAATGAAACGCTCATCTCATCATTGCCCAGATAGGAGATCTTGGCACAACCGGGTCCACTGGGCAGCAATGGCAAGCCAAACTTGCGACAACAATCACAATGGGATTCCGTGCATTTGCAGTAGCGGCTTATGGGATTCTTGTCCTCCTCCGGCTTGGCAGTTGCTTTTGTTGGCTTGGGCTTAGGCTTAACAGTTGCTGCTGCTGCTGTTGTCTCCGCAGCTGTTGCTGCTGGCTCTGGCACTGCTGCTGCAACAGCTTCTACTGCTGGTGCTGCATCCACGCTGGCAATCTCATTGACGCTCTCATCGACAACAGCGGAGAGTAGAGCTGGCTCCGCCGAGCTACCACTTGCATCCACATCCACATCGGCGCTGTCTATCTTCTGTGGCTCCGGTGGCGCCACATTAGGATCGATCTCCTCTGGCGGCAAATCCAGCTGCTTAAAGTTCTCCGATATCTTGTCCGTTCGCCGATGCACCGTCTTTCCCTCCACAGACTGACTCAGCAGACTGAGACTGGCGCTGGCCAAGAGCAGCAATAGAAGCGAGCGGGCGAGATCGTTGCTCATCTTGAACTGAACCTGGAGTTCGAATTGAAATTGGAATTATAAACAGTTGGTTAGAACAAGATTTAATGTTTTTCTTTTTTCTTTGGCATCTTTTTGAATAATTATACAAAAATTTTGACTGAAATTGGCTGTGGAAATAAATCAAATGTTCTTAGGTACAGTGATCACTCGCAAATTAGAACAATTTGGTTTCAAAGCAGTTCCAATTTGTAAAAGTTTGCATTATTATGCTATTTTAAAAATCAGAAATTTTTTTTTTTTAAGTCAGAAGAAGCTGAAGTATGTCAAATTAGTTTCATAATTGAGAAAAGTTCATATATTCCATTAAATATAGAAATTTTGGCGCTCGAATATGCTTTCGTCACTAGACTTAAAGCTCGTGTCGAGCTAATGTCATTGTGCAAATCTAATTTACAAACTATTTGTGCTAAATTATTTTTATAATTTAATAAAGTTCGTATGTTAAATTAAATATGTACTTTGTCACCAAATTTTATAATTTAAATTTAATGCTTTCGTAAATAGACTTTAAGCTCGTGTAGAGTTGTTATTATTTAATACGGTTTTCTTTGTCAAGAAATTATATAATTTTATATAATAATGTTATAATACTAAAGATTTTATTTACAAACTGTTTGTGCAATAAATGAAAAATGTATTTTTATAATTTTGAAAAGTTTAAAAGTGTATTAATTCACAAAATTTGTTAAAAGACATTTATTGGCTTGAATATGCTTTTGTCACTCGACTCTTAACTCGTTTAGAGTTCTTTTAATTTTATATATTTAACTTTAAAATCAAGAAATCAAATAACAAAAAAAAAAAACTTAAAAATTAAGTTAATTATAAAATATATCACTCACAAATTACTTAAAACTACATTAAAAATACTAGCTGTAAAAGTCCAAGGTTAAAATTATATAGGCCCGAATACACGTTAAAATTCCTGGCTAAAACAACAAAAGTCAGGTTTCGGTTTCACGGAAAGTTCAAATCAAAAAATAAAGAGAACCGAAAAAGTATTTCAAAAGTAAACAAAAACACAAAATATCGCTTTCAAGTGGCGCGCGATTAAGTTTCACCGATATCTTTTATTTATTTTCTTATATTTTTATTATATTTTTTGTTGCTGTTGTTGTTGTTGTGCGTTGCTTTGCGTTAAGCGACCAAAGAAATGAATTTAAATAAATATTGACATAATTTCTACTTCCAATTGCTATCCAATTCCTTATTTCGGTCGTTTCGTTTCGTTTTCAACGAGCCACAGCCGTGCAAAATAATAATAAGAGTGCCAAAAAAATAAAAATAAAGATAGAAAGAAAAAAACTCATGAATTTGAAAGATAAACAAATTAAAAGCGCATCTTTTTTACAGCAGCAAATTCGACAAGAGACAAAAGAAAAGCTCACCAAAAACGAGAGTGAAATCTTTCAATAGCCGTAAGACCAACAACAAGTTCAGCTGGTACCGGAACCGGGTATGGGTATGGGCACGGGAACGGTACCGGGTCCAAAGTTATTTCATTGAAGATTTGTAGTTACGGCCTGTTAGAATTACCCCCCCTCCGTTTCTGCTTCGCTCGCAACTATATACCAAAACTCGAAATATAGGGTTTTTCTTCTTCTTCTTTTTTGGGTATTTGTTGTAGGGGGGAGCGGGGAGGCGTTGCTTTCTGTAACTGTTTCATCGCCCCATTTTGTGCGCTGACAAAGTGAAATTTTTACCTATTGACTCATTGAACCACTTAACGGCTCAGCTCAGCTCAACTCAACTCAACTCGGCTTTTCAAGTGGGCACCGTTTCGGTTTTGCTTTCAACGGTTTTCAAAAATTCAATTGGCGAGTTTAAATAGGGGGAGAAATCACGATCTAAACATCTATTTGGCGATAAAGAAAAACAGATTCAGACATAACTACAGATCTTAGATAAAGTACTTTATGCCATAATCAGGCATAAATTACGATTGTATCTATTGTAGCTTGTAGCTAACTGATAAATCAGGTTTGAACAATAATAACGAACCACAATCTGAACAAAATTAAGTTTGTATCTTTTGTATAGTTTTCAAACAAAGAAGATTATTAAGTATGTAATAGTTAGTTAGTTAACTTATTAAATAAGATAACAATCGATGCTGTTTCGATTAATCTTTGCGAAATAAAACGATTAATCAATGTTTGTTTCTTTCCTTCATAGTTTCTTTTCCACTTTCTTACGGCTTTTTTGACAATGTTATTGTTCGACGTTTTGTGCAAAAATATCGTTGATTGATAATCGCATCAAACCAATAAAACATCGATTTCTTGTACTCATTTGTAGTCATGAAACATCGATTTCTTGTACAGAAACAATCGATTGACTTTAAGAAGTTAACTCAGTCAAATGTCATATTAATCGAAAATAAAATAAAAGAAAATAATATAATATAACTGATATTTGTAACTATATAATTTCAGAGAACGACCTTTATTCGCTATTCGAAGTTCGAACAACAATCGAAGGCAACAGTAAATTGTAACCCAATTGTTGTTATTAATGTTGTAGCTGTCGTTGTTGTTGTTGTTGTCGTTGTTGCTGGTTTACTTTAGCTTTTTGGCTGTGTCTACTTATTAGCGGATAGAAAGTATGTGACCAAATAACAGCAGTAACAGCAACAACAACAACTACTAGCATGGTCATAACAATAACAGTTAACAACTCGTATCAAAATGGTCATGGACTTGGCCAACTAGTCTTCAAGTTGGCCAGCTGTGACTGAAGTTCTTTTATAACACTTCTCTATAAAACTTAAGTATTTATGGATCTATCGATAAGTGTGGGTCGATAACTATTGAAAACTTTATTATCGAATTTCAAGCCTGTTTCCATTTCCGATTCCGATCAACACATACGTAAACGGAATTATTAGCTGTTCTGAAATCCGAATATCGATGGAAAATTCGGATTAAAAAGTTTTGCTGTTGAGACAATGAAATGAGAAATGAGTAATCTTTGAAACAGGAACACAAAATCGAAATCGATTTGGACTGAAAAGTTCTCGGAAATGGTAACAGGCTTGTTTATGCTTTTAATGTAGATAATTACATTATTATACTCTTTTTTTAATTTTTTTTTTTTAATGTGAAATGTCCGTCTGTCCGTCTGTCCGTATGAACGCAGGTTTTTTCCACAGTTTTGAAGCTAGAGCAACCAAACTTGGTATACATATTGGTATATACCATAGGCAGACAAAGTGTCAAGATCTCCCCCCCACCCCCACCCCTTCCCCCACAAACCGCAAAAACCTATATCTTCCACAGTTTTATAGCTAGAGTAACCATATTTGGCACAAGGGCTACTTATCACATCCTTCATTGATCTGACAAAAAAAAATTCGGCCACGCCCACCCCCGCCCCCACAAATAGGCAAAGTCTGTATTTCCCCCACCCTTTAGCTAGAATCACCAAATTTTGCAGGTAGAATTCTGTTGCCCTATTTAATAGATTGGATAAAAATATTTTTGCCACGCCCACCCCCGCCCTTGCAATCAAGCAATGTTTGTTTCTCCCAAACCTGTAGAATAGGCCCAACTAAATTTTAATTGATGGCAAAACTTTAAAGATTTGAGCAGAAATTCAATTGCCACGCTCACTGACTCCGCAAAGAGGCGAAAAAAAGAGTATATCGCAGTCGGGTGCATCCGACTGCAACGTTCTTACTTGTTTTTATGTTATTATTATAATTAATCACTTATCACTTGTTTTAATTTCCAAGTATTTTTAATTTTAAAGTGATTAGATTTTGTGCTCTCGTTTTCGCATGAGATAGAAATCGATTTTGAAGTGGAATGTTGAATCAATTGGATTTGTTTTATGTTTTAACGTTTATGGCAACCAATAATGGTTTATATTTTAATTTTTAATAATGTAACAGTAGTGTTCTGGTTTCCAGTGTTTCGGCTTCCACTTTCGACAAAAATGATCTCATTTCCACTATTTACAAAATTTTGCGGTTTGAAATCACTTGCATTTGATAATGCATTGTATAAAATGATTATTGTATGGAAACAATTTCAATTCCACAAAATGTTGTCAAAAGTGGAAACCGGAACAGGGATGTTTTACAATTATTACTCCAATTGGCCCAATTGTCGTAAAGAAAAGATTCCAATTGGATAACGTTTGACATTTATTTTTATGCAGTTCTTCACATAATTTCACCGGCATTCCAATACGTAATAGGGGCTCGAACTCGAATTCGAGTTCGAACACATGGCATTCATATTCATATTCAAGCTGAGATTCATTTGCATTCACATTTGCCGCATTTGAAACGAAACCAAAAAAACAACAACAACAAAAATAACAGAGACCAAAACACGCATGTTTTTTTTCGTTTTTTTTTTCTGTTTTTTTCATTTTGTTGAATTTTGTTGTCAGCCGCATATTTTCTATTTTTGTCAATAAATTATAACGGTTGTGAAAAGATATTAGCATTAATTAATTATTAGACGCATAGCAAAATAGAAAGTAGTTAAGCAATGCGCGGCAACAACAATAACAATAACAACAACAATGGATTTTTATCAAAATTATCATAACACAGGCATTGAGGAGGAGTTGGAAAGGGGGGAGGGTGCTGTGTAGATACGAGGAGGCTCATCGAAATCGAAAACAAAAACTTTTAAACGCAGCGAAAGTGTTTGACTAATTTTTTAAATGTTTTTTTTTTTTTGTAAGCTCTTGTTAACTGGCGAAAAATTTCTTTTGTTTTTTTTCTTTTTTGGCAGCTGGTTTTGATTACGACACGGATGCTTTAATTATGCTAAACAGCTTAAAATATTTTTACATCCTTCAAAATGGTTTATATAACACACACACACAAACAAACATTACATATGTATATAATTTCTGTCTAACTTTCTTTGAAAGCCCGGCTTTGATTTGCTTTGCAATGTGGTTGAGAAGTAAACTGCAACTGCAACTGTAACAAAAAAATGCATACTTAATAATAATAAAAAAAAATTACGATTGAGGTTAAATAAACTGCTTCTATTCAATGTCAATCAAGTGAAATTTTTCAACTGAAGATTGAACTGAAATGAGTTTAATGAAGCTGCTTGAATATTTATAAGCATTGCATTAGCCTGGTTTGTTCTTTAACCAAAGAGTTAGCAAACAAAAAAGAGACTGCAGCAACTAGAAAGCTTTTGAGCTAAGTGCGCTTGTATTGGTGAGCTTGCAAAAGCTCACATTTAAATTCATTGCGCTGCAGCTGATTTGATCACATGCGTCTTTCTGTGTCTGTTAAGTTTATATTTAGCTATTTATTACAAAGGATTAGTTGTGTATGATTACTTAAATGATAATTCTAGTTTTTTAATGCTTAGTTTTAAATTTACATTCTTTATATAATAATATTTTATATAATATAATAATAATAATAATAAGAATAGAAACAATCAATGATAACATTTCTTGTTATAAATGATAAGCAATGCTTTTTCAATTTTTCAGTAGTATCCTTTATTGGAAGATAGTGTTTTGCTTTTGCAATACTTCTGCTGGATAGAAAAAGGAATCGATTAATCAAATATTAAAATTTGGAAGTCAAAAGTGCGTAACCGAAATGTTCCCATTTCCGTGAAATTTTCATTCCAAAACGTTTTGGGCTTTTGTGTGCCAGTTATCCATATTGAAATGTTCGCATTTTTGAGAACTATTCATTACGAAGCATTTTGGATTTTGTTATGATTTTGGCGATAAAAAGTTGTAAATCTTTTTTACCTTTAACAAGATGTGAGGGAAGAGGACTTGCGTATGACTTTCCCTGGTTAATGATTCATTTGATCGATTATATTGGCACTAAGTGGAACTAATGGGAATCGAACGTTTTCAAGAAGAAAATCAAAGAATGCAAAGTAGAGTTCGAAGATGAAGATGATGGCCATTGGTAGAAAGTAAAACGAGTGCCAAATTCAAATAAATTGATGAGCAATAGCAACAACAACAACAACAACAGAACACCAAACAGGCAGCAACGCCGACGTTGACGTCGAGACAGCGAGCAGAGCAGAGCCAAACTGGTTGACACAATTTCTCAGCGACTTTTACGTGCATTGAACGTTGTTGTTAATGTTATTGTTGTTGTTGTTGTTATGTTCGTTTTGTTTGTCTCTTTGTGTTTCCTGGTCATCAGCAGTCGTCGTCGTCGCCGTCGCTTTTGGCCAAGTTAAATGCCAATGGCAATGTTCTCTTGGCCGCAATTCGCAAGTTCACACAGAATTAGCAGCGACAACAACAACAACAACTTTTCTTCTTCTTAATTACCTATTTACACACGTGTATTATCCTGGGCAGCGTCACAAAAAAAACAATTTGCACTTGACTCAAAAAATCAACAAAAAATATAGCTTTTGTTTGAAGCAAAAACTAAAAAAAAATAGAAAACCAAATAGAATAAATTATTGTAATTTTTTTTGTAACTACGCGCGTTTTAAGAGGAGCTGTGTGAGGAGCTTTCTTCAAAGAATGAACTCAACGTTTGGAGACGCGAAACACAACTGCGCTGAGAAGAAGACATCGAGCCGAGTTATTGGCAAATTCCAAGCGTTCCCCGATCAACAGCCGAAGCGAGCCGAACAGCACCGAAGCTTAAACGAAGAAGCCGCAAAGCGCACAGCTGAGCGTGGCTTTCTTTTTACAGCCTCGAACGTGTTGGCACCTGTTCGGTTCTGTTCGGTTGGGTTCGGTTCGGGCTAACGGCGTTGCACTATGCGCACGTAGTTATATGTGTCTGTGTGTATATATGTGTGTGTGTGTGTGCGTGTGTGTGTGTGACGTGACTTTGGCGCCCTCTAACTAACGGACGCAACACGCAACATTCGACCTGGACATGTTCGTTCGGCTGCCTAACATCAGTGTTGCCAATGCACCTTTTTTCCTGACATCATTAGCTATCTTTAATGCCCGATTGCGGCTTGTTGATATAACTATAGCTTTTTTTCAATCTTACTTGAGTGTTGAGCCATTAACGATTCTCAATGAAATTGACAGAATCTGGGCAAGATGTAGATACAAATTTTTGTTCTAAAAATTGTTTTTTTTTTACTTTTCATTTATTTTTAAATATAACAGCACTTAGTAAGTTCATTTTGTAATAGAAAATGTAAAAGAAAATATAAGAACCTAGCGAAGATTTCACTAAGACTGACCCACACACGTAATTATTTTGAGGCAAAGCTTTGGAGCCAAGTTTGAAGCAGAGATGCCAAAAGGTTACCTGTCAGAGTTTTCCACCCATATTCCGACCTTGGGCTTGAATTTTCCGAAACTGTTGTGAGACGGGTCAAGTCATTTTCTGACAAGAGCTTTGAAAATGTCGTTGAACCTGATTGCACCAAAATACACTTTCCTCCATATGAAGTTTTTATGTGTCGAATGAATTTTCATACTGGACTCCAAATATTAATTAGAGGTTGATTTTCTGCATAGCTTAGACATTACATACATACATATATTGTACATACTATATAAATACATAAATTAAAATTATTAATGAAAGCAAGAAAAGTAATGTTTAAGCTCAATTAAACGAATATATTATTTACATAAATATATGTCCAACCATACACTAAGGATTGCATACTTTCAGAACTTCAAAATGAACATTGAAGTTAATTAACACAACTACAAAATACTAAAATCTTGATAATATCGTTTTTGAAATGAATAAACTGATATCTAAATTATAGAAAATTTAGCTATTTTTTAAGTTTTTTTTTTTGTTACTATCTCAGTTATTTTTTTTTTTTATATTCTCGTGTCAAAAGTTGGCAACACTGCCTAGCATAATTAACTTTGTTTCGAACTTCGAACCTGGCAGCTGTAATTCGTGCCACTTTAACTCCCCTTCTTCTCTCTTCGCTGCTCTCTTCTTTCATCCTCTTTGAATGATAATAAGTTGTTGTTGCTGCTGCTTATTGTTGTTCTTGTTCTTCTTTTTCGTTTTGAGCTCACTTGAGATCGTGCTATACGCTTAATGGGATCTCTCTTTGTCTTTGTCTTTGTTTCTGTCTTTGTCTAGGCCCAATCAGCTCCTTCTCCTTCTGACTCAGCAAAAGGCGCACCCTGCAAAGGAGACCTTGAGCCACCTTCAACTGCACTGCGTGCTGTCTGGTTAAAGTCTGGGTAAAGTACTCTGTCCGCACACAAAGAACTTCAATAAGACGTGGCCACATGTTTCACATACTAAGACGGCTATCTATATTACTCATGAGACCTGAAGAATCCGTTGTGGCAGAAGATTTAACAAGATTGCAGCTTTAGAACACATATCAAGCATAACCGAATTGGTTTGCAATCGGAATATTAACTTATAATTTCTAAATGACAATAAATTTTTCCCGGATCAATGAGTTTGAAAATCATTGCAATGTTCTCTGAAGTCAATTTCCTAAACTTTCCTTTTAAAAACAAAAATAAAAATCCCAAAAAATAGCAAATAACTATTTTCAAAACAACCCGACAAGGTCTTATTTTATAAGCTTTTCATCGTCAAAATTTCATTTGAGGACAAGATAATTCATTTCTGAAAAATAAGTTTATGGATGAAAAACTTTTTTATTTTAAGCAGACATCTCAATTAAACTGAGCAAATAAAAGTTTTATTTTATGTTTTATCAAATTTCATTAAAATCGGCCGAATATTTTTGTTTTCTACTCATTTTTTAGATTAAAAAAAAAGAGTATATTGGGTTTGTGAAATGTCCGTCTGTCTGTATAAACGCAGTTTTTTTTCACACTTTTGAAGCTAGAGCAACCAAACTTGCCATATAAGTTGATATATACAATAGGCAGACAAACAGTCAAGAAATCTCTGAATAGACTACTTCTTGCATTTAAAGTAATTCAAAAATTTATGAACTCAAAAATCGAAGTGTTGCTTTTATAACAACAATATTTGCAATAATTAAAAACGAAAATATTAATTTTTTATTTTTTATTTGGTCTTATTTTGATGAAACTTGAAGTTGTATTCTTATTTATAAAGATATTACGAACTTAATTCGCCTGCAGCTTTGAAATCCACACTGCTTATTTTTTAATATTGCTTATTATTTCTTAAGAGTTGCAATAGAAATCGTGTGTGCGATGACAGCTCTTCGTCACTTTGCAAACGCACTTTGAAACATCTTGTTTAAACAAACTGTAGAACTTTTTATTTAGACAATATTCCCAAACTTGTCATAATTAATGACCGTTTCTTAGTTTTATTATTTGGCATCATTAATCGCTAAAATCATTCTAAATATGGTTGCAAAATTTCATCAAAATCGGAGCACTATATGTACATTCTAGCTGGCATTGGAACAATCGGTTGAAAAATAAGTTTTTGTATGCACAACTATTTTGTGTCCTTAGTTTTTATACTCCTTTTTTAATTTTTTTGGAAAAAAAGAGTATATTGTGTTTGTGAAATGTCCGTCTGTCCGTCTGTCTATCCGTCCGTATGAACGCAAGTTTTTTTCACAGTTTCGAAGCTAGAGCAACCAAACTTGGTGTACATGTTGGTATATACCATAGGCAGACAAAGTGTCAAGATCTCCCCCTAACTGATCTGACTAAAAAAAATTTGGACACGCCCACCTCCGCCCCCACAAATAAGCAAAGTCTGTATCTCCCCCACCCCTTTAGCTAGAATCACCAAATTTTGCAGGTTGAATTGTATTGCCCTGTTTAATAGATTGGATGAAAATAATTTTGCCACGCCCACCCCTGCTCTTGCAATCAAGCAATTTTTGTTTCTCCCAAACTTGTAAGACAGGCCCAACCTAATTTAAATTGATGGCAAAACTTGATAGATTTGAGCAAAAATACAATTGCCACGCCCACTTCTGACTCCGCAAAGTGGCGAAAAAAAGAGTATATCGCAGTCGGGTGCATCCGACTGCAACGTTCTTACTTGTTTTTTAACCAAACTTGACTCCTTATCTATGTTATATACCAACATTGGTTGCTCTAGCTTCAAAACTGTGAAAAAAAAGCTGCATCCGAGAATTTGACATTTGGCAGTATAAATACACCCTCTACGAATTTCACCTCATTCGACTTAAGCCTTTGCTAGCAAAGGATGAATTTCTAAGTTTTCATTATCATTTGTATTTTTTATTTCATCTTATTTTTGCGTTGACTCGCTGCGACGTGAAGTTGCATTCTTATTTATGAAGATATTACGGATTTAACTCTCCTGCAGCTCTTAAATTGGAGTATTTATTTTCACTCATATTTATTCGGTATTCAAGCTTTATTTTTCGAAATTAATAGTTATATTCCAAAATTTATTTTAAGGTTCATTGAGTCCTCTTATTTTGTTGATTTGCAGATTGTTGCCAAAATCGATTGTCTGTTTTTTATTTTAATTTTGATTTGGTTTTTTTTTTTCAAATAGCAAAATAATGTTTTCTGCGTCCCCTGCGAAATGTTTTCAATAGTTTGGAGAGTTTTTGTTAAATTTATTGACATCGTAAACAGTCTGCTTCACATCGCCCACAGCTCTAAATTATAATTTTTTTAAAAATTCAGCAGCCATGCGTTGTATCTTCAGTAAAGTCTTCACAAAATAGACTGAATTTTTTTCTGGGTATTTCGGACCATAACAAAAGCAAAGTCAAACATTTAATCGAAATGAAATAAACATATAAAACAAATGGAATTCCTTTGATTATAGCCAATACTTTGAAGGGTTACAAAATTATATTTATTTTATATGTACGATAATATTATTCTGAATTCGTGTCTTAATTTAATTGGTATGAAAATTCATCAAATTGAATACAATTTCTTATAGCAAAAACTGTTTTGATGCAATGGCAAATAGCTGCAAGTTTTAACTTGAGTGCGATTTTCTGACAACTGATTCAGATAAAGCTATGGCTAAGAGTAAAAATGGGATCGGTTGATAGTCTCTGGATTATGCCGATTCGAAAAATGCTTTGGGCTTGGGACACATTTTAAAATTCTAGGCGAAATCGGGTTGTTTGATATGTTGTTATGGTTTTAGCAAAGTGGCCAAGTTTTTGACAGCACATGACCAAAAATTATAGGTATGGCAATTTATATAATGGGCTTGGTCAGCCCCTTGTTGCTGATCCAAATTCCCAATCCTTAGAAAATATTTGTCTCTTTGACCTTATTTTTGAACGAAAAATGATCGGCTTTAGAAAGACGAGAATTACTATCAAAAATTTATGAAATTAGGTTGATATTAATTTTATTAAAAAGAATGTCGCCTTATAGTTGTTTCTGAAATTAAATAAAATAAGCAAAATAGACCTTGATGGTGTCTTATTTGATAGATTTAGGGTCAGCTTCTAAATATCCGGCTAACTGTAATCGGCCAGTTTTTTAAATTGCATTTTTTAAAAAGCCAGCTAGACTAAATGTAAGAGTAAAATAACAAATTGGAGCGATGTCTTGGATGCATATGCACTTAATATTTACTTGAGACAAAGTAGGTTATTTACTTTTCAAATTTTATCTTATCAAATTATCCATTTAAAGTGGTACAAAATGTTGTATCTTTCACTATAAATTTGAAATTCCAGTTAGTCTTCTTATTTTTGCCGAGAAATGTGTAAAAGTCCCTAAAAAATGTTTACGTCGATCAAATCAGTTTATAACGACTATGCCAACCTAAATTAGGAATAGATAATATTCGAAAACATGAATAAGATGGGTTTATTTTGACAACATATACATAATATGTATAGATTTATATTTATATTCAATGCAGCAGCTGCATGATCAATAATTGGTAATTTACAAGTGTTGTTATATATATTAAATGTAAATGTTTGATCGAAAACGGAATTGGAATGGGAAGACTTAGCTTTTAGCAGCTGCATTGCACTTTACATCAAAAAAACATTTGCATCTATCTAGTGATAACAACAGAATAGAATAATACTCGGAACAAGAATACATATACAGTAGTATAATATTATAATATACAAACACATATAAACAATTGCATAACAAAGAGAAAAAACAAAAAAAAATTAATCAAAAATTGCACTTTTAAAAGATATTTGTATGTGGTGTGTGAATGGATTTGCGGTATCTTAGAATATGGGTATATAGTTATCGATTTTGGCGCGATGCTTTTGGGCAACGCACTCGGCGATCCAAACAATGTTGCGACATTCCTGCTCCTTAAGCTTAAGGTATGCGTAGAAAACACCAAAGTGGAATTGCTGCAAGAATGCAAACACATTCAGCTTCACCTCGTGCTCAAAGAACTTATCCTCGAGCGTCTTGTCACCCGGATTATTGCCGGAGCCGTCAAACAGCGCCGCATATTCCGCATAATACTCGGCGACAGTCTTCACCTGCTCGTAATCATCGGCGCGTGCAAGAGCAGCCAATCCATCGGGATACATTCTACCGCAGTTGGGATACAACTTGGCGCGATCGTCCTTGGACAGCTCGGTGCCAAAGGAGTTGATCGTTATGATGATGGCACGGCGATCAGCCTCGAACTAAATATAGAAAGTCAAAAGATTATAATAATAGGTATACATAGATAGATGTTAAATTCATCGAGCTTACGGCCAAGATCTCGCACATGACATCGGCGGTGGAGCCGCCCATGCCTTTGCAAAAGTTATAGAACGCCTCCAGATATGCTTTGTACAAGGTATTACGAATGATCTCGATATTCATCTCATCCAGATCTTGTTCCGAAATGCAATCAACAAAGAACGGTGCCAGTGGCGTATCCACCAACACCGCATTGTACAGCTCAGCGGGCGTCGATGCCACATGTATGGCCTCCATTTGCTCAAAGCTGCCCAATGGATGGCACTTGGGTATCAGCTCTGAAATGGGACGCTGATGCAAAGTGCCCGTGATCAACAATATGATATTGTCAATCATATAGCCATAGGTGATAAAGTCCAGAAAGTTGGACAATGGTTCCACAGCATGATTGCGCATATGCTGGAACTCAATCACCAGCTTCTCCCGCAGCTTATCATCGATGACAGACACGGACAGCGGTGAAGGCTCGTTGGCCAGAAAGCTGCCATAGTCTGTGCCCTGCAAATGCAGCTTCAGATCTGTAAATGAAGATGGTAAAAATTAATTTAGTTGCAAAATTTTAAAGATTAATAATTGTGAAAGATGGGGAATGTGAGTATTTAAGGGGGAAAAAAAGAATCTGAGTCTTTAAAGGGGAAGTAAAGAATGCGAGTTTTTAAAGGGGAAGAAAGAATGAGAAGAGAAAGGCTTGCAATTTTATTCGAAAACAGGAACACAAATATTTGAAAACGATTAAAAATAAAAGCAAAATGGGAACAGGCCTGATTAACTTTAAAATAATTTTTTTTATGTGTGCAAAGGGCTTTGTAGATTTAAAAAAAATCGTCCTTGAAATTATTTTTAGCGGACATAATTTAAAAAAAAAAAGTTTATATTGGATAACTATAATAAGAAATTAATTAATTTTAGTGGTTTCAAGTGGTAAATTTGATTGTGTTTGTTTTTTATCCGATTGTTGCTATCGCAGCTATATGTTATAGTGATACGATCCGACCGGTTCGAGTTTGAACGCGAAAGCTTTAAAATTGAAATACATACGAACTATATAGACTTCTCTATTGATGCTGATCAAGAATAAATATAGTAGAGATGAGAATAAATATAGTAGAATGATATAGTCGAAAAGCCAATTTTCTATTGATGCCGGTCAAGAATATATATAGTATGTACATATACTTGATATATGCTGATCAATAATATATATAGTACGTTTACTGATTATAGTCGGAAACACAATTCGAAAAGTAAATCACAAGACAAGCTTATACACACACGCACACTATGACACACTCGCACACATACACACTTGCACATACAGCTGATAGTTGCTGATAGCAGCGTTTGCTTGTCATGTGACACTAGGCGTACTGTTGTTTGACTGGAGGGAAAACTGGAAAAGTGTAAGTTTCAATTTTTTTGTAACTTACCCTCCAAGGTCTCGCATTGAACCAGATTGAGATAGTCGGCCTGCTTGAGGATGCCGCATTTGAAGCCACGGCAGAGTCCCTCCAAATAACCGTTGTCAACGTTGAACATAAATCCCGAACTATCCATTTTGAATACGGCAGAGCAACAATAACAACACAGCGAGTGGAAGAAGAAGGGTGGAACGATTGAAAGCTGCTTTGGCTGAAGGTTTGCACAGGTGTTTCAAATCTGTGTGTTTCACTTTGGCAACGCAGCGTTGAACGAATTTCAACCTTTATTTTTTTTTTCAATCGATTGAAAAAGTCATATGATTGCAGCAAGTCTTGTTCTTCTTGGTCTTAATACAAAAAGCGCTAAAAATGCCCGTTGTCAAATGACCCAGTCGGACTGCCAACTTGTGCGTTGAGTTGGCAAAGCCGCGCATCGTTGGCAACGCGTTTTAGCAGTTGGCAACGCGTTTTAGCAGTTGGCAATGTTTTAAGCAGTTGGCAACGCGACGCACAATTGGCAACACTGCGCGTGCAGCCCTCGTTTTATTCGTTTCGTATGGCAGCAACGGTCACACTTAAGCCATGTGCTGATTTGGCACAATATTTGAAATTTATGCGCACAAATCAAATTTAAAATATTAAATGTTACTCGGCTCACGTATTTTACAGTAATTCAGTTTTCTATCTCGTATGGTTTGTCACAAGCAAAAAAAAATGTGTCCCACAAAAAAAAAAAAAAAATTTGTTGATCCATTATGTTTTAATAAGATTTTATTTTTGCAAAATTTAAATGGCGGAAATAGATAAAAGTCAGCATTGAAAAATAAATAAAATAAAAATTACAAAAAATATAATCAAATAAAATAAGATGTTGCTGCTTGAGCAGAAATTAAAAGACTAACTGGAATTTCAAATGTATAGTCAAGGGTCCAACATATTTTAGTCTTATAAAAGGCTACTTTGATAATATCGATCTTGAAAATTCCAACAGCCTACTTTGTCTCAAGTAAAAATCAAGTGCAAATGCTTTCAAGCCATCTTTTCCTTTTTTAATTGTTTTTTTTACTCCCTGTTCCCATTAAAAATGGGAAAAAGGGAGTTATAAAGTACTGCAAACGTGTGTAACAGACAGAAGGAGGCATTTCCGACTGTATAAAGTATATATATTCTTGATCAGGATCAACAGCCGAGACGCACTAGCCATGTCCGTCTGTCTGTCTGTCTGTCCGTCTGTCCGTATGAACACACAGATCTCGGAGACTACAAGAGCTAGAGACACCAAACTTGGCATGTAGATTCCTGTATACCATACGCAGATCAAGTTTATTTCAAATTTCGGATACACCCCCCAACACCCCCGCAAATCGCAAAAGACTCCCACGGCCACAATTTTAAAGATAAAGCTTTAATTTTTGGTACACATGTATGTTTAATCAATGTCTTTCTGATGTGTAAATTTCAACACGATCGAATAAATAGCACCAAAGTTATGGAAGAACTTATTTCCCCTGTCTCAGCAGGCAGAAACAACAGTTTGACATGCACTGTGCAAGTTGACTACGCTGCTTGCTTGTGTTGCCGCTGAACTGCTTGAAATGCAATTTGGGAGCAGGGAGTCTCGTAGTCGGGCACACTCGACTAGAGTATTCTTACTTGTTTTTTTTTGCCGAATACTGAGAAACTAGTTCTAAATCTATGAAATTAGAAACGTATTCCTAGCATTGACAAAAAGAAAGTACACAGATTCAAATAAATTTTTGTTATTAAAAAACAATATCTCTTGCATGCAACTAAGATTTTCTAGTATAGTAAATGTATAAGCCCGATTTTTCGTATACAAAGTTAGCTCTCACATTTTCCGCCGAGGTGATGAATTTTCCGAAAACCGTTAAGTCTGTGCCAAATGAATTTTCGTATAGACATTTGATAATAAGTTTGGAGCTGATCGGAAGAAAAACAAAAAATGGATTGGATATTCGATTGGAACCGTTAGCTAAAGGCTTACAAAGCAAAAAGCAAATTTTGTTTACCATCAACATTTATTTTTATAATAATAATAATATTTCATAAATAAATAATAAAATCAAATAAAGAGAAAAGTTGGTCAAAGGCAATCAGAAACCAGGCATGTTCCAAAATCCACTTACGAATAAGTCTTACAATATAATTTTATCTTTTTTTTTATTTTGAAAAAAAGAAGATTATTAACATTAACAAGTAAGAACGTTGCAGTCGGATGCACCCGACTGCGATATACTCTTTTTTTCGCCTCTTTGCGGAGTCAGTGGGCGTGGCAATTGAATTTCTGCTCAAATCTTTAAAGTTTTGCCATCAATTAAAATTTGGTTGGGCCTGTTCTACAGGTTTGGGAGAAACAAACATTGCTTGATTGCAAGGGCAGGGGTGGGCGTGGCAAAAATATTTTTATCCAATCTATTTAATAGGACAATAGAAGTCAACCTGCAAAATTTGGTGATTCTAGCTAAAGGGGTGGGGGAGATACAGACTTTGCCTATTTGTGGGGGCGGGGGTGGGCGTGGCCGAATTTTTTTTTGCCAGATCAATGAAGGATGTGATAAGTAGCCCTTGTGCCAAATTTGGTTACTCTAGCTATAAAACTGTGGAAGATATAGGTTTTTGCGGTTTGTGGGGGAAGGGGTGGGGGTGGGGGGGAGATCTTGACACTTTGTCTGCCTATGCTATATACCAACATGTATACCAAGTTTGGTTGCTCTAGCTTCAAAATTGTGGAAAAAACCTGCGTTCATACAGACAGACGGACAGACGGACAGACGGACGGACAGACGGACATTTCACAAACCCAATATACTCTTTTTTCCTTTTTTTTCAAAAAAGTTAAAAAAAGAGTATAAAAATGGATTTATATACAAATTAAATTTTGTGTACTGACAGTACCAAAGTCAAAATATCTAGAGATCTCTGTGACAGCCCTGTTGGATTCCGTAACATCCCAGTATTTTTATACTCTGTTTTCCAAAATGGAAAAAAAGAGTATATTGGGTTTGTGAAATGTCCGTCTGTCCGTCTGTCCGTCTGTCTGTATGAACGCAGGTTTTTTCCACAATTTTGAAGCTAGAGCATCCAAACTTGGTATACATGTTGGTATATACCATAGGCAGACAAAGTGTCAAGATCTCCCCCCCACCCCCACCCCTTCCCCCACAAACCGCAAAAACCTATATCTTCCACAGTTTTACAGCTAGAGTAACCAAATTTGACATAAAGACTAGTGACCACACCCTTGACCGACCTGCCAAAAAAAAATATGCCACGCCCACTACCACCCCCGCAAATGAGCTAAACCTGTATCTCCTACACCCTTATAGCTAGAAACCCCAAATTTTGCAGTATGACTCCATTTGAACTCTTCAACAGATTGGAGAAAAAAATTTTTACGTACAGAAAACAGAGTATATCGCAGTCGGGTGAGCTCGACTGCAACGTTCTTACTTGTTTTTGTTGTTGTTTGTTTTATGCAAGGCTTATCAGTTCCTTCTGATATTAGCTTGGAAGTAAAATCCTTGTATAAGTTCATTCGTTTTTCAAACAATGCTAAAATAATGCTTTAAATTATATTGTGAATTTACTTAGAAAGTGGAAATCCGAACAGCTGTGATTATAGCTTTTCTAAAAATACATATTTACTATCCGTACTCTTACATACATATGTTGAAAAACAGATATTTATGGTATTTAAATAAATATTGACTGTGCAAGAGTTCCGTTGCTTAATTCCTTAAACTGTAGACTCTACAACATTTTTCGCTGCTTGTCACTGCGTTGGCTCTGCTCCAGAGTCAGGACCTCATCATAGGTAACATAGTAGGCGGCAAACCACATGAAAACAAGCATGTCGACAAACATGAGTCCTGCGAAAAGGAAGAACTCGCTAGCCTGCGATTCAAAGAAACTCAACTCAGCGACAACAACGACAATGATATTGCCAAAGGCGACTGTCAAAAGCCAGCAGGCCTGTACCAAAGCTTTCATGCTGGGCGGTGCCTGAGAATAGGAGAACTGTAGACCCGTCACCGAGAACATAACCTCACCCAAAGTCATAACCACATACTGTGGTATAAGCCAAAGCATGCTCATCGAGTTGGGTTTCGTCACCTCAAACATTCTGGAGACATAGGCATCGCTGGTATAGCCAATAACCAGAGCATAGACACCACCAGGTCGCAGCAGCTGCTGATGTAGCAGCAACTCACCACCAAGTAGCACCTCATACTCAATGGTGTTCAGTTCGTGGAGCTCGTGATTCCGTGCCATTATGTCCAGTGCTGTATTACCGCTTCTTCGCTCTCTCCACATTATACGATTGCTGGCCTGTAGATTGGCTAGGGTGCGTACTAAAGCTTGCGATTTGTTTGATTTTTGCACCTCATCCTCGTACCACACCTTCACCACAGTCTGCCTCGGACGCAGAAAGAGCGTGTGTGCTGTGGACTCGTATAGTAGCTGGTTGCCTCCAGCTAACACTGGACAGCCTGAAAGAGGGGTGTACAAAATATATCGATATTATCGATATTGTAATGAAAAATATCGTCCTGGTTCGATGTGATATTGATTTGTCCTCTTTTCCTATCGAATGATAACATTTTACTTTTAGACAGCCTGAATTAGGGGTGTACAAAATGTATCGATATTATTGATATTGGTTTTGATAAATCACCTTCATATCGATTTCGTCTTCGATATATCAAATGTTCTTTTCAAATAAACTAACTCATGGACTCTTTGCAAATAAAACCAAATAAACCAATTTATCGATATTTTGGCGCGAACGTAACGAGAACATATATTGATATTGCTTTGCGATATACTTTTCAAAAAATATCGATATAAAGTTGACTATTTACAGCCATAGACTGAAAAACAGCTCAACCGTAGCTCAACTATTGCTCAATTGCAGAATAAACTTACCTGTTGTCAAATTTTGGATGCTATAAGTGAACTTAAAATTGCCATCATCGTTCGTTGCCACATTGCCGCTGTGGTAGAAATCAATATCCTGTAGAATGAAGCTGCCACCATGCGGCAAGTTCGTCTCCACACGATAATCGCATCCGGCAATGCCACTAAAGATGCGCAACTGTGTGCTACCAGGGCCGGGAACAACCGGATAAGTACGCTGCAAATAGGGCAACCCTGCTTAGTAGTGTCATCTGCCATAGATTAATTAAACTATAACTCCTAGATATCTCTAAATGAAGACCTTAATCCTCAGGTGTCCTTACAAAGCTAAGAGCTCTTCCAAAGTAAAAATATCGATAGTATCGTTGATTTATCTTGGCAGGCTCTATCAGAGGCTTGCACCACCGATATTTCAAGTTGATCCTACTTATAATCGACTACTTACAATCTAAGTAGTCCTTACTTAGTCCATTTAGTTAGGAGTTCTGTCAGATCAAAAATCGATGGTATCGATGATACATTTTAAAAGGTCCTATCGATGTTTTAAACTGATCCAACCTCAAATTGAGGATCTACATCCCTAAGATCCACTAGGCACCGTTAAGGTAAATGTCTATTAGAGCTGTTTGGGTTCAAATGTAAAATATATACAGATATCTCGATTATGACTTTATAAATTCTTAAAAAATGTAAATAAAAATTCTTGTTTCTATCTTATTTTTGACATATCGATTAATCGATATATTCTATTCGATTAATCGAAACACTATCGTTTGTAATATTGTAAAAACGATAATCAAACTAATCGATTATTAGTCCTGAATTTTTAACTGAACTAAAGTGTCAAATAGTTTCATTACCCGAAAAGGGACTAAAGGAACGATTAGCTCCTTTGTCCGGAATGGAACAACTGCAAATGGAACTTGAATGCCCAACTCTAGCTTGATCTATAGTAAACGAAATATTATCCGTGCTGGTAAGTTATGGACTGGAACTTAAGATTGTACTAACATCAAGAGATTTGTCGAGAGTACAGATAGCAGAGTAGATAAGATAGAGATTAAAGATTGGATGAACACATATACACATAGCTATGAATATAAATTTTCTTTTATTTGTATTAGATTAGTTTAGTTAAAACGTATGTCTTGTCATATTCAACAACGCCCGGCTACCGACGATCCGGACAATACTTCACTTACATTGTAAATGGAATAGGATTTTTAAGGGGGGGAGTTTATACATAATACATAACGTAGGTAACGTTGAAGATAGAGAGAGGCTACTCATTGATCTCCTGTCCCTTGTTATCGATGCCCGTTTCAAGGGATTTGATCTGGCGATTATTGGTCTTGGCATTATCATTATCGCTCTCGTTGCCATTGGTTAAAGGTTCCACTTCACTCTCGACCTTGTTGGGATCATGGGGCTTATAGTTGTAGGCCATGTACATAAAGGCCAACATATCGATGAACATCAGTCCTGCAAACAGGAAGAACTCACTCGCCTGGGACTCAAAGAGCGCAGCCTCCGCAATGATGACCACAATGACATTACCAAACGCGACAGTCAGAAGCCAACAGGCTTGCAATACCGACTTCATGCTGGGCGGTGCCTGGGCATATGAGAACTCCAAGCCCGTAACGGAGAACATAACCTCACCCAAGGTCATGACGACATACTGCGGTACCAGCCAAAGGATGTTCATTGAATTGGGTTCCGTAATTTCAACTAGTTTTCCAACATAGACACCCGTTGGCAACTCATCCAGGAGCAGAGTATAGACACCACCTGTCATCAAACGATAGGTATCGAGAGGCTTGCCATCCACAAAGACATCAAAGCTACCGGTGGACATACGTGTGAGCTTGGTCTCATTAGCATTCAGTTCGTAGGTCTCCTTGCCGCTCTTCCAGATAATCTGACGCTGTTGTTCCACATTAGCAATGACTCGTACCAAAGGATAACTGTCGGAGGGTTTGTTCACAAAGTCCGTTTCCCAATAGGCTGGGCCAGACATATTCTTTGCATTGAGGAAGAGAGACCAGGCCTGTTTATCCTTAATGGTCTGACGGCCGCCCGGATAGACTTGACAGTCAGGGTTTGAAGAGCTGATCGTGTAACTTAGATCGAAGGTACCTGGCACGTAGACATGTTTATCCTCATAAACGCTATATGGCTCCACGATGAAGTTCGCAGATGGTTGGCTAGTTAGATTGGTGGTGAAGGTGTAGGCGCAGTTCTCGGTGTTGAAGACGCGCAGCTGTGCATTCTGATTGTAGGGTAGTGTGGGATAAGTTTTCTACAAATGGTGCAGGAAGATAGGAGAAAGAAAAGCGGTGGAAAAGTAGAGTAGCAGTTTGGTGCAATACGAGAAGCTAACAATAACATCAAATACAATTAAAGCAGCTCGTAATTTAACTTGTGACGTAATTCCGAAGTTAACATCGATGTTAAACCCATCGAAAATCGGAATAGTCTTCACCCTAACAACCGTTTCCGATTTTCAAAAAATGCATCGATGTTTCGGTTTCTTACACTTCACTTGCCATAAATATCGAATAAGAATATCGATTAATTAGTCGATCCGAAAGAAACCGATTCATAAATGCATCCGAAAATTAAACAGCGTGTTAAAATCCGAAAAAATCGTTGGGATAAAATCCGATACAACGAGTTTTTGCCCCCTTTGTTACTTCACTAAGCTCAACTCACCTCCAGATTAAGCTCCACAATGCCAGAAATGATGAAGGCAATGCCAGCCAGTATACCACCCAAGGTGAGTTTTTGCAAAGGACGACTTATGCCCACAAGACGCAATAGCGGATAGAAGGCAACATCATAAAGCGGGATAAACACCAGAATGAGCAAAGGATTAAGCACTTGTAATTGATCAGGTTTCAAATCCCACGAGCCCATATTGCCATCCATGCGTGTGGCCTGGAAAGTCCAGCGGGAACCTTGCTGATCGAATAGTGCCCAGAAGATGGGCAATGGTATATAGAGGAAGAGCACACGCATCAGCACCTTGACATCATCGATCATCTTGCGATCATACTTCTTGTCCGCATAGTCCAGCCAATGTTCTCTCGGATTGGTCTTCTTCTCCTTGCATTTGGTTGTTATTGCTGTCCAGATGGTACTGCTCACCAACACTACCATGTTACCTGCTGGTGGCTTGATCTTGTATAGAGGTCGTCCCAAGACAAAGATCACCACAGAGACGATCATGAGCACGGCGGGTACACCAAAGGCTAAGGGATAACAATTGATGTCGTCAAAGCAATGCACATCCTCGCGCAAAATTGGCGTCACAGTCGTCGAGATCAGCGAACCCGCATTGATCGAGAAGTAGAACAGTGAGAAGAAGGATGTGATCTGCTTAAGCTGCTCCGGCACCTTGAACTGATCACCACCAAAGGCGGCCACACAAGGTTTTATGCCACCAGAACCCAGCGCAATTAGCGCTAGGCCCAATATGGTAAACGTTTCCACCGGCAGATTTAACGGTCCAATAGCACCCAAGCTCAACAGTATCGATCCACATATATACACCATGGATAAATACAATATGGTCTTGAATTTTCCTAGCCACGAGTCCGAAATGATGGCACCAAACACACACAAAAAGTAAACAAACATTGTAAAGACATGAAACACAACGGTAGCCGTATCATCCGAGTAACCCAATTGTCGACTAAGATAGAGCACAAGGACAGCTAGAAATGGTGAAAAATGTCAAGGATTAACTTCAAAATGTTCAGATCTTTGAAATAACTTACTGCGCATGCCATAATAGTTGAAACGCTCGCAGAACTCATTGCTGATGATGAAGAACACCGATTTGGGATAAGGATATTTCTAAAGAAAATAATTGGGATCTTTAGCTAAGAAAGTTCAGAGCACAATGTTTAAACATACCTTTTGCTGTCCCTCCGCCTCGGCAATATTGTCCAGCTTATCGTTCTCGATCAGTTCCTTTCCCTTTGTTTTGTGCTCTGGATTGAGCTCTGATTCGGCCAACTTTTTGGTAGCTACCAGAGCCTTACCATTTGTCGCTGGTTCCTCCTTCGAATCCTGGTTTGGGGTTTCGCTGAAAGCTGTTTCAACGGCAAATGCTTGTGGCTCTGCTGCAACTGTTATCACTGGCTCCGAGTTTGCCTCAGCAGGGTTGATATCTGCAATGACAGTTGAGACAGTTACCCAATATATAAGTGTACTTCCAGAGTAAGGACAAAGTTTTTGCAATCCCTACTTAAGAGTGGAACTAACTCCTTTCGCGTTGCCATTCCAATTGCTACAGCCAATTGACACTGATCTTGATCTAATTTCATCAGTTTGCAAAAAAAGCGCTCCTACTTATACCTTTGTCGACTGGTTCTATATATAGGCGTGATGAGACTGAATCTATCTAGATATAAAGCATGTATATCCATGTTTAGAAATCAAGTAGAGAATGGCGTGTGAATTTTGGTCTGATACGTAAATCTCTCAGCATTATACATGTCACTCACTAAGTAGTGCTCCATACACAGATGAATACCCAGATAACGTTCCCATTTCTATCTATGTATCATCTCTACATCCATATGTATAGAAATGAACTTGGCCTGACTGACTGATTGATGGTGAAATACAGCTGCAACTTTTTTTTGTTTGTCTTATTTTAATCAGTTCAGCTTTAAACTCAGATATCCGTATAATTTCTGAAAAATTGCTTGCAACTTTTTTGTTTTTGTTCAGCTTTAAGCTCGTTTGTCAAATTTAGGAAAAATTAAAGCGAACGATCGTTGAATTGATAAAAAATAAACACCTTTCTTGCTTGTCGTTTGTTTGGCTTAAAAATCATTTTCTACAAATTCATAATTTCTCAAAAATTAGATGAATTTTTTTGGCTTTTTTGTGATTGAGCTAAGAAAGTAAGTTTAAACTAGTTAATTTCAAGACAAATACTTTGCCGAACAATGCCGCTTAAAGCTCGCTAGCATACTTAACATAAGTATACATATATATATATGTATTAATATTATTATTTGCTTATCATAAATGGATGTGCACGTCTATGGACGATTACAAAGGTGAATGTAACCATATCTTTAAATGATCATCAAATTCTGTCAAGGCTTTCAAGCGGAAGCAAAAATGCAACTCTGCTCTGAAGTAGTTTTTATAGCTGTAAGCTTCTGTAAGCCGCATAAAAGCTGATAGCTATAGAAACACGATACACAAAGGAAGTTCATTAAAACGAACAATAAAACTATGCGATTAGTCGAAACAAATCGATAAAATGCTATATTTTATGACAAATAATGTTATGGGAATGGAGTGTGTAGTCATAAACTTTGAATTTGCCAAAAACAATGACATTGTTATTGTATTTATATGCATGCTATAGCTTTTGCTTTTATTTGTTCTAACCTCTCTCAACTTCTCACCTCCTCTTCATTAGCATGCATATCAAAAGTGCTTATCATACACAAGTTAGTATAGCTCATTGCGGCAATTGTTTGAAGTTCGTATAGCACATAACGATAACTGCAATAACAACAACAATCTCATATCATATCTAAAGTTGGCCAAAATTAAACTTACGAATACGAATGGGAATGCGAATGCGAATGGGAATACCAATCAACATGACTGACATGGACATTAAACATCAATATCAGCAATGACGATTGTCGATCTCATCTATTAAATCGATCGTGTTCATTCATAAAGAGCCCTGTTATTGTAGGTATTATATAGTACCTATATATAGTATACTATACGAGTACGATATATAGTACTTATGTATGTCAATGTCATTGAAACCATACCCATGCCATTTTAAAACGAATCATTCAAAGTTAATTTAAATCAATGGAACCAATCGGCAAATACGAGACTATCTATGTACATAAAGGATAAAAGATGTATTAGCATGTATACTCTTATAAAGCGTGCTTGACTTAGAGATACCCTATAACAATATTTCAATCATTATGAAATAATCAGGATACACAAATGTATTTAATTTAAGACTTTAAATTCTTTGCAATTCCAAATTGATATGAACGAACGGAAGGACTTAGATATATTCAGGACTGTTCCCATTTCCTACGCTAATCAAAGCATTCGGAACCAAAATTATTAGCTTTTAAGAGTTCCGCATATATATAGATGGCAAATTTGTTTTGCTATTAAAACACTGAAATGAAAAGTAGTTGAAATTTATCTTTAAAAAGAAAGAACATTTGGTATTTCATTCGATTCGGAATGAAAATTCGATTCGACATGAAAAGCTCGGTTTTTCTGACAAAACATCGATGCACGTGCAATGAATAATTGTTATTATTGGTAGTCAAAAACATCGATCTTATCAATTGTACTAAAAATAAAATTATATTTCTCGAGGCAAACGAAAATAAAATAACTTTTTATGCTCTTTCTTTCTTCAATAAAAAACAAGTAAGAATGCTCTAGTCGAGTGTGCCCGACTACGAGACTCCCTGCTCCCATTTCAAGAAGTTCAGCGACAACACTAGCAAGCAGCGCACTTAATTTGTCTAGTGCATGTAAAACTGTTGCTTCTGCCTGCTGAGACGAGAGTAACAGATTCTTTCATAGCTTTGGTGTTTGTTATCCGATAGTAATGAAATTTACGCAGCTGATAAACATTGATAAAACATATATGTGTACTAAAAATCAAAGCTTTTTCTTTAAAATTGTGTCTGTGGGAGGTTTTTTCGATTTGAGGTAGTGCGGGGGGATGTATCCAAAATTTGAAATAAACTTGATCCGCGTATGGTATACAGTAACCAGCATGCCAAGTTTGGTGTCTCTAGCTCTTGTAGTCTTCGAGATCTATGTGTTCATACAGACAGATGGACAGACAGACAGACCGACAGACGGACAGATAGACATGGCTATATAGACTCTGCTGCTGATACTGATCAATAATATACATATATAGTTTTTATACTCGGAAATGTCTCCTTCTGTCTGTTACACACATTTGCAGTACTTCATAACTCCCTTTTTCCCATTTTTAATGGGAACAGGGAGTAAAAAGAGTATAACAGGCTTATGGAATGTCCATCTGTCTGTCCGTCCGTCTGCCCTTCCTTTCCGTTGTGGAGCTAGAGCAATCAAACTGGGTAGTATGTATAATACATGTACATTGTAATTTAATTTATGTTTATATTATTTATTATTTAGAAACCTTTTCTAGTTTTCATTTTCTGAAAAATATTTCAGGAGTACATTTTCCGTTAAACGTGCCCATTATATTTTTTGACAAAACTTTTACGGATTGAATTCACTTCTTTTTTTATCAACTTTCCAATCAGGAAAAAACACAAAATTTTTAACATTTTAAAGAAATTTCAATACCGCAATGTTTTGACGCAAGTGGATACCGGAAAAGGGCTGTTTTTACAGTTAAAATATAAGTATTTTAATTGTATTCCTGGCATATATGAGTACATGAATAGTTGCCTACGTGCCTGAGCACAGAATATATATAATATTCTACAGTTTAGTAGTATATAGCGGCTATATGGGAATTGTTTTGCGATTACGAATTGAAAGTATCGATAGTCGTAAATTTCACTTTGACTATTGTAAATGGGAACACGATATTACAAGTTATCATTGATAATGTATAGGTATTATATTTTTGTATAGAATGCGATTTGGCTTATCATTGTGTCGTTTGTTTGTCGATTGTCGTTTATCACCTATTATATTATCGTTTGAGTATGTTTGTATATATATCGGTTGATAATTAACGCTATCCGTTTGTTTGGCCGCTTGTGAACAGCGTTAACTGATTTACAAGCGATTAAGCCGGCACTTTGTCGCTTTTGGCCATGTTTTATGGCTACTTTGCACAGCGATAAGGCAATCGATTTTGCCCAGATTGCTATGTGCTATATCAATATTTTTACAATACGTACTTTCCCAGGCAGCTGCGCAGAACTGCCAAAGTTCGCATTCTTGCCAACTATCAAATCTCAAGTATGGCATGCTAGATACTCGCACTCGTATCCAATTATCTTTCAGATACATGCCTCGAAGAAAAACAAACAAACTCTGTGATTGTTGCTCCTGTTGCACTTAATTAAACACAACTTGAGAGTCGTTAGATACTACATATAATTATTGGCAGTACACATTGGGTTTATCGGGTAGCAATTATCGTATCGAGCAACATTTTTTGGCAACAATTCAAACGGATGTGCTTGAACTATTGTTAGTTGCTAATTGGTAATTGCTAAAAAGTTTAGTCAAGTCGTATCTTGACTTTATGCGATCAATTTTAAAATTCTCTAGTGGTAAGTGCTCGACGAGCAGTTACCGTGTCTTTCGTCCATCGGAAATATTTGCTTTATATAAAAATCAGAAATCACCTTATCCTTCATCAACACTACCAGTATATTGGATAAGATCCATTTTTGTTCCGTATTTGATTTTTTCAACGATTAAAACAACAATAGAATCGAATATACGATTAATCGAGAAACTATCGATTGTAATTTTGTAAAATTAATAATCGAACTAAGCGATTTTTTGATAATTGCTTACAACAAATTTTTGATCAGTTGTAAGTTGAGTTGTTGTATGAAAAAAAAGGGTATCAAATCAACAATTTATAGTTTATCGATTTAGCAGTTACTCGTTACAGGGTATATGCAGCTGCATCGAACTTACAACTCATTCAGAGAATGTAAAATGACGCATCTATCAGACAGATTGCAGTCAATTAGTCAGTCGTAAGTGGCTATGGCTATTTGTATGGCTATTTCTATTTCTATGGGAAACACCAAATTCGACTACCTAAAGATATACTTATATATACATAGTATGTAGTATTTATGCATGTAGTATATAGTCAAAGTCGTTGTACGCGATTACTCTGTGAATAACTATGCAAATGACTTTTGTGTGACATTGAAATGCTAACAATTGCAGCAATTTACATATTTATACATTATATATAGTTATATATATATATATATATATATATATATATATGTATTCGAGCTTAGGTTGTCCCAATGCCAGACTTACAGGCCCGGCCTCAAGCAAAATATACGTTGTGCCTATTAATCAAGTTTGGCAATGCGTTTCGAACCAAAACCAAAATCCAAAGACAAAAACCATTGAAGCCAAAAAAAAAAAAACAAGTACAGTAAAACTAAACTAAGCTCGACCAGGTGCAGCTGCTTAGGCATCAAGTGTGTGTGTAGAACACTTGAGAAACTTATCGGCTTGATAAGATTGGAGTGCAAAGATTTAGCACACGAGGCTTTAAAAAGTTCTTGGAAACGTTAAATGGAACACGACAATATATTAAATCACTAAATAATGAACTAATTTCTAATCGACAATTACATTATAGTTGGCAGACACAATGGTATATCTAAGTATATATGTGCAAACGTGTGTAGGTAAAGCTAGATTATATTTGCCAAGTAAATCTTTCAAATATTTACGACCGCTAAAGTTGTTAAAATTGAAAAACTTGATTAACGTCGACTTCAAATTTATTTGACTGCTGTTATTTATGTTATTGGCAAGTTTATCACTCAGACAGCGTATTAACAAAAAAAGTTTTCACAATTGCAATTCTATAATCTACAGTTTTTAAGAATAGTAAAATTTCTTAATAGGAACTTCTAAAAATTTTATGCAAAACTATTTTAATTATAGCAATCTACACTTTGGTTAATAACATTTCCTATATAGAAACTTATATAAGTTTCGATTGTAACAATCTACACTTTCCTTAGAATAGTAATATTTCTCATATAGTACTTTAAATAGTTCTTATCATATTAAGTTTTTTGTATACCCTTGCAGAGAGTATTACAATTTTGCTACGAAGGATGTAACGCATTGAAGGAGACGCCTCTGATCCCATAAAGTATATTCATTCTTGATCAGCATCATCAGTTGAGTCGAACCAACTATGTACGGCTATCCGTCTATCTGACTATCTATGTGAACTTGACTCTCAATTAAGCTATATTGATGAAACTTAGTATAGGTGCTTCTTTTTACTGTAGGTAGTACATGTGGCAGAATCGGTCGGATCGGACCACTATAACATATAGCTACCATAGGACCAAACTTATACATTTTGAGTTTTATTATTATCTAAACATGTTTCCAAAATTTCATCAAAATCGGGTCACTATATAGCTGCCATAGAAAAAATCGTTTGAAAAATTATTTTTTGTTTTAAAAACGTTTTGTTTTATAAAGACACTTAAACCAAACTCGCTAGTACTCAATTTTTATTAAATTCCACACATGTTGAAAAATGGACGACTTTAGATATAGTCGTAGTATCAATAGTTCGAAAACTAAGTTTTTATTATCAAAACTCTTCTGCAGGGGAATATATGTTCGGCAAACCGAAAATAACTTTTCTTTTTAGTTTTAGTTTTAAAAAAAAGTACCATTCTCCATGTCCGTCATGCTGTTGTTGTTGTTGTTGTTGGGTTGTATTCACTTCACATCCGTTATACGACACTTAAGATCGAATAGAGCAGAGAAATCAGATAACAATTTTACAAAATAAAGAAGATGAAAATAAGAGTTGTAAACAAAATTAAAATTTCTGAATTAATTGTTTTCTTTTATTATTATTATTGATATAAGCACGCAAAACAAAAACAAAACTCAAAATAAAAGCAATGCGACCAAATTAAATCAAGTAATTATATTTATATTTTAAAAAATATATTTGTTGTTACTTTAATGTAAAAGTAACTCACATTAACATTAAAATATAAGAGAATTGACGAGAAACATAAAAACACGATTATAAAAAAAAGACACCGATGGAAACGCGAATACGCTCGATATAGCTCGAGATATATATGCGCGTCCAAGCCCGCCAACGGCGTTCAACTGACTGATCTCTGCTGAGTCCAACTTGAGTAAGAAGCCGTCGACGTTGACGTTGACGTCGACGCCAATGACGATTGCGTCGACGGCGACGGCGACAGCGACTGCGCGCGTGCCGTGTGGAATGGGTAGGCAGCGCGATGCTGCAGTTTGTGCCCATTAGCCATATAAGAAACACACACATACATATTTATACATATGTATATATCACTGGGCCCAGTCAATAGATTGAGCTAACTTGGACCGTGATAAGCCTCATTCGAGCTTATCATCCTTATCGGTAACTGAAGTATTTATAAGGCCCCCGCATCCCTCGCAAACGGCAATAATTTATGGCCATAGTTGTGGCCAGATCAGACGTACAATATCTTCATATCAAATTCATCATATACACATTATTATCGACTGTTTGAAAACTGCAACACTCGAAAAAATTATTAAGTTATAACTTTTGTTTATTTTGCTAAATTTTCGTTGATTCAATTCTTAAACTTATAAAAATGATTCCAATTTTGAACGAACTATATCCAAAACATTACCGTTGATTTGAAAATTGTTGCACTCACAAAATAAAGAGTTTTGGAAAAGAGAGTTTCCCGATTCACCGATTATTCGAAAAAAACTACGCTTCGAAAAAAAAACTTTCATCACATTTGGTAAAAAAATTATAAAGATGTTGTAGAAATTTGAAATAAATTTATAAGATATCAGTCATAATTTGGACCAATCGAAATTGCAACCTTCTTTACAAGGACTTAATACATTCTGAGCAGAGACCGAAAATAAGAGTTATTTTATTATTTTCAATCAAAAAAATCACAATGAAGAAAATTTAAATTTTAAATTTGTGGAAAACAACAAAAAAAGAGTATATTGGGTTTGTGAAATGTGTTGGAATACATGTTAATATATACCACAGGCAGAGTATATCGCAGTCGGGTGTATCCGACTGCAAAGTTTTTCTTTTTTTGAAAAAAAAAATAAAAAAGAGTATATTGGGTTTGTGAAATGTCCGTCCGTCCGTCCGTCTGTCCGTCCGTCTGTATGAACGCAGGTTTTTTCCACAGTTTTGAAGCTAGAGAAACCAAACTTGGTATACATGTTAATATATACCGAAGACAGACAAAATGTCAAGATACAAAGTGTCAAACAAAATTTACAAAATTCCTGTCTGTATAATAACAATACACTTTGTAGAGACGACGTTTAGATTCGAACTGACTCATTTCGTGGAGCGAGTTATGTATTTATTTCAATATCTTAGAATATAAAACTGTAGTTGTAGGCGACGGTTTGTAACGTTTGTGACTACAACATTTGCCGGCTCAGGGTTGGTCTTCTGTGTGTGTGCTCTGAAGCCAGACTCAAGTGGCTTCTTATGATGTGCATTGCATCCGTGCAACTACATATGTTGATAGATAAATATATATACGCTCCGGAGCTGAAACTTGAACATTCTGCCCGGGCCCAGAAAAGGTTATCGCCAGAATTCGCCGGCTTTGTAAATATCTTATTCTTGCGTTAAAAACAGAACGATAATATCCACTTGCTTTAATAAAGTGCAAGTCGCGCAAATGTACTTTGTGGTTGATGTTTAGATATTAAATACTTTTATGCAGCCGCTCTAGTTCCTTTGTGTTGTTCACCGATATAGATCCAATTGGTGTTAACTTAAAGGGTGTTTGCTCGTCTGCTTAATTTATGAAGTGGGTTGAAAAGTTCGCCTTAAATGATGTGTGCTGGCTCTGAGGGGCCTGCAGCGTTATACCCTTCAGTCTTAAGGAGCATCCTTTCTTCAGATCTACTATGCCGACTTTAGGTAGATGAATTATTTGATGATGCGAGTCACTGCATTGACCCGCCGTATTTTCACGCCATCTTCGAGCGAGACTTCAATGGTGTTGACTCGGAGAAGTTTTCTACTGCATCTTTCCATGTTCAGTTTCCTTCGCAAATTCTTTTTTCCTCGTTTTCCCAGCGGCACTTGCCTAGGATTTAATCTGCCTTGATTTAAATCAAGAATAAATAAATTATTTTTTCCTGAATTGTCTCCGATTCTTTGATCCAATCTCTTCGTTGGTTGATGAGAAGGAAGAGCTTTATTGATTCCCGGTAAACCAGAAACTGTTCATTAATTGACTCTGTGATAATATCAAATCGTGTGGTCATTTCCTTGAAGTTTTCGTTAACCTTTTGAGGCGTTGCTTTGACCAAGTTTTCTGTTGCGTTGATCAATGAAGTCTGGTTCTCAATATAGTGTTTTAAACTATCCTGACTTTTTCGAAGGGTCTTCATGTTGACTACTGCAGCAACTTCCATTGAGATATCAAACCATCCGCCGGGGTATACGAAGATTGTCTCGCATTCTCTTTTCTTCCTTTGGTGCGACGGTTCCATAATAAGGTTGTTGTTGTCCGCTATTGAATCCAACTATTGCCTGACTATCGCCATCATCGCCTCGTATTCTTGTTGAAACTCCATTAAGTTGGGACAGATTTTTTCAATATTAAAATAGGCTTGTAAGTCGAAGTAAAGCAAGAAATCCCAACTTGACGATACCACTTCAACTTTTCCAACATTGACATTTCTAACTTTGTTGTCTTGACCTGTTGTTTCCTTTACTATTTTTCCCATTGGCCATTTTCTAGGATGCGTAGTTTCTTGTTCGACCAATACAACTTGGCTTTCCTTAAGGTTTTGTTTTTCGCTCAGCCATTTCGGTCTCTTTTGCAGTGACACCAGGTAGTCTCCTTTCCGTTTTTTCCAAAAGTCATTCGCTGCGTGCGATCCCATTTTCACATTTGCACCATTCTGTTCTGGTGCACCAATGAGTGGCCTTCCCACCAAGAAATGTCCAGTTGTGAGCACATCGTCCGTTCCGTTCCCATTATCCATTGAGATTAAAGGCCGTGAGTTCAGCACTGCTTCTATGCGACAGAGCAGCTAAGAGAATTCTTCAAATGTGCAGCTGTTGTCACCAAAGGTTCGCTTTAGATGGTATTTCATTGATTTGATGCCAGCCTCCCGCAATCCACTCATACGGGGGCTTCCCGGGGGAATAAAGTTCCAAGTTATGCCATCTTCTTCTAATACCGTCGTTAGCGTTTTATTGTTCAGTATAGCAGTTTCCAATTCGAATTGCAATCTTCCTGCTACTCCCATGAAGTTTGTTCCATTATCTGAAAAAAGATGCTTGCTTGTGCTTCGTCTCGCAAAAATACTATTCAAGGCTTCCAGAAATTTATACATGGTCATGTCGTTGAGCAGTTCCAAATGAATTGCATTGGTAGCCATACATACGAAAGCGAATACATATCCCTTATATGTCTTCTGCCCTCGTCCTTTCGAGCATCTTATTTGGAATGGTCCAGCAACTCTCCCGTCAATCTTCATTGTGTACGGAAACGTTGAATTTTGTAGTCGACCTCCAACTCGTAGTACTCCATCGTTCTCCTAAGATGGGTAGAACGGTTTGCTCTTTGTTCCCAACAGTCGTTTGCATTGGAGTTGGCTTATCTCCTTTCCGTAATCCAACTGTTGCTGAAGCTTTATCACCATCATTTTTGCCTTATTCCACAGGCCGTTTTTGGGATACGATAGTTTTCCAACTGCGCTTATTTGTGATCCATGCAATTGCAATTTACGAATCACTCCATGCGTTAAGCTTGACTTGACCAACCATTGTTGACGAGATTCTTGATAGTAATCTCGATACAAGTTGAGCTGCACATAGCTCTAATTTTGGGATGGTCTTCTTATTTATGATAGGGTTTACCTTGCTGCAAGCAAAGTAACTTAAACGCCAATCTTTGTGTATGCAACGGCAGCATATGCTTTTTCTGACGCATCACAGAATCCATGAAGCTCAATGAGTCCTTGACCTGTACTGCCAATCCAACGCGGTATCCTTATTTGGTTAAAACTGGTAAATCTTCGTTTAGCTCTGTGTCCCAAGAGAGCGACATTTTCCATAACTCCTGCATGAAACATTTTCCTTGCAATGTTACTAGTCTGAGCCATCCTAGCGAGTCGAAAATCTTTGTCAATTGTTATAAAAGTGATCTCTTTAAGATATAATCCAGTTGCGGCATCTTGACGCTGAATGTAAAGTCATCTCTTATTGGGTCCCAGTGTAAGCCCAACGTTTTTATTGACTCGTCTTCTGTGATAGAAATCTTCTCTGTTTTTTGTCTTCACATGTTGCTCGTATTGCTGTAGAGCCTCTGTTCAGAATCGACGAAGTAAAATTTGAGCTAAAATTACATCAGCCTTGTCTCCAATCTTTACTTTTTCCTTTATAATGTAGATACATTTAGTGGCTGTATCCAGAAAGTGGCGAATTCTATATTCTGCCTCTCCTTTGAAGCATGATCGCACGTACTTCAGCTTCATTGTGTCGCTGATGTCTTGTCTGTTTTGAATGACTTCCTTAAAAATTCCAAAGAAGTTTGGCCATTCCTTTGCATTTCCGCTGAATTGTGGCAGGTCCACTTTTTGGGCCTCATGCCTTTGATAGTCTGGTCTTGATGGCGGTTGTAGCTGTGATATTGTAAAGTCAATCATTTTTAAAAGAGCCTTAACTTCACATTTAAACTTGTCTATCTCTTCTGTATTGAACACCCAGCATTCGTATTTTATTTCTATTATTATCGAATCATTATCGTATTTTATGCTTTGAATCTCTTCCAACCGAACTTATAATATTAAGGCTTCCTTGTGTCACCGTTTTTTTGAACGATGCAAGGTGAGCCATCGTCCCCTCGAATATGTTCTCATTCAAATATTGGTGATCGATGCATCTCAGTTGTATTAGCATCGAGGTATTTTCCACAAAGTAAGCTATCTTTTCCTCAATCAGGAGCAGATTTGCTCCTTGATTCATCAACTTGTGAATCTCGTTGTTGAGCTTCGCCTGCTCTGTTAAGAGCGCAATTTGCTTTTCTGAAACCATATTTTGTACCAAATGTTTTCACACAAGTTTGACGATTTTAAAAGGATTTTTTTTAAAGCCGTTGTATGCAACTTTTTTGTTTTTCATCTTTCAAATCTTTCAAGTTTTACCATCAATTTAAGTTTGGTTGGGCCCGTTCCACAGGTTTGGGAAAAACAAACATTGCTCGATTGCAAGGACGGGGGTGGCAAAATTATTTGTATACAATCTATTAAGTAGGGCAATAGAATTCAACCTGCAAAATTTGGTGATTCTAGCTAAAGGGGTGTGGGAGATACAGACTTTGCGTATTTTTGGGGCCGGTCAGATCAATCAAGGATGTATTAAGTAGCCCTTGTGCTAAATTTGGTTACTCTAGCTATAAAACTGTGGAAGATATTGGTTTTTGCGGCGTGTGGGGGAAGGGGTGGGGGTGGAGATCTTGACACTTTGTCTGCCTATGGTATATACCAACACGTATACCAAGTTTGGTTGCTCTAGCTTCAAAATTGTGGAAAAAACCTGCGTTCATACAGACAGACGGACGGACAGACGGACATTTCACAAACCCAATATACTCTGTTTTCTTTTTTTTTTCAAAACAATTAAAAAAGAGTATAAAAATAATTTATGACTGCATACCAATGGTAAAAAGGGCCAAAGTTGAGTTCTTATGCGATTTGCTTCAAATTCATTTTCAAAGATCAATATGAAAATTCATTAAAAACTGCATACTAATTTACCGGAAAATTCACCCACCAAATTAAATATTAATTAAAGATCAATATGAAAATATTTTTCGGAAAATTTACCCTGTTGGGTGGAAAACTGTTGGTTATACATATATACACACTCTCATGTTCAAACTTGAACACTGTCGTAATTTCATTTGTTACTAGCTGGTATTGCCCGGCTTTTCCCGGATTTGGCATAGTTCGCTCAAAATGAGCTTGGAATAACTTTTAACTTTTGGTACAATTTTTATGACTGTTTGTACAGTTAGCTTGTTCGTAGAATTTCTAGCAATAATAATGGGAATCCAATATGGGCCAGCTTGTTATCTATTCAACCGTAAACAGCAGCCCTTGTCGACACTTGTCTGCGGCGTCATTAATTAAATATTTTCGTGTCAATTCATTGCTTATCTCTTTTAGATAAATAGTTTTTCTTTTTTTCCTAATAGACGTGATCGAGCATGCATGTAGCTGTATCTGTCTTTTCTTGTAATACCCTGTATCCATAAAATTGTCATAAAAGGGGAAAACAAAGCTAATAAACATAAGACTATCTCTTCCATTCGATGTTGTATGTATGTATGTACATATAAGTACTATATACATGCATGTACCGTATATCATCAGCTTTGTCGATCTTGGAGCTTTTAAGTTCTAGATAAACCAAATTTAGTATAGTATATAATACGTAGGTCAAGTCTTTTTATTCAATTTTGAAAATCTTTCCCAAAGTACCAACAAATTGGTAAAAAGGAATTATAGCCATATTGTAAACAATTCATTGGTATTTGTTATAGTAGTTTCAAGCAACTAATTTAAGTATTACATAGTTAAGATCTATTTACTATTTGGATAAAAGAAAAACATAGTCGAAAAGTCATCATTACCAATATAAAAACTTAATTTTCGACAGATGGAGAGTAGGAGAAGTCTATTTCAGTGAGTAAAACTTTAATGACAAAATTATAATACCCTCTGCAAGGGTATATAAAAATTATAATTTTAAACAAATAAATTCATTAAATTAAATTAAGATCGGTTCTGCTTAATGTGATAAGAGAAATTATAACACCACGTGCAGTTAAAAGTTAATGGAGCTCGTTACGGTCTGGATTTTGTTTTCAGTATTGTTTTAGCTGTGGTCTTACACACAAATGCGGGTAGAGCTGAATTTTAAAACGAAATGACATAATATCGAACTTAGTCGTTCTTGCATGAGCAAAGTTTAGTTTATTTTCTAATATAGTAAAAAATAATAGTCTTTTTTTAAGTTGTCACAAGAATGTGCTTATTTTTATCCTTTCATCAACAAAAAGTAGTACTAGTATTTATCATTTAAAGTTTTCGTATTTAAATATCGTGAACACATTATAAGATAGTTATATATATTTCTAAGCCAGTTGAAAACAAGATATAATATTCTGAACTTACCCAATTCATAGAGTTAATATAATATTTTGTACTCATGTCCATCAATATTTCTTCCTTCAAGTGTAGAGTGTTTATTTCAGCAAGTCTCAATCACTGTTCACTAGTAAATCCTAGTATAATAATCATTAAATAATTGATTTGTTTGGCTATCATTATTTCAGAATTTCAATCGATGGTGTTTCGATTAATCGTATAGATAAATTAATGACAAAAACCGATTTTATTATTATTTATGCAAACACTTTAACTAACAATCAATTTTTATAAAAAAAACTTTTGTTTTTAAAACTCAATAGTAAACTTAATAGATTTTGCAGTCTATCAAAATATTCAAATTTTATTAAAATAAATACGCACAAGGATTATTTATGGAATTTTCAATGCAAGTTTTTGTGCAAATATCAATGATCGTAGCAACCCAAAAAGCATTGATTTCGAATACTCATTTCGCAGGCAATTAAATCGATTAATCTATTTTTTTTCTACAGTCCTACTCTCGAGTATTACATTCTGCCGAAAAACTTTCAGCAAAACTGCTGACTCATAAATTACAAGTGGCTGCTGTGGCCCATAAATTATGTCTATTAAGGTGTCAATCCCATCACAGGTGTGGAACTAAGTATTACTTCCAAGTACTAAAGTTTGTCAGCAGAGAAATATTGGATGATCTAATCTATTGATAGCCATTTGGCTTGCGCTGGATTGCGTCGGATAACCGATTTTGTTTTATGAACTTAATCGCTAACAACGATAAGCTCGATATCTGTGAACAGTATTTACGATTGCAGCTTTAATTATGACCACAGAGATTAGCACATGGGTAATACCCATGGTTTTGTATTATGGTAAACATGACTATTAAGAATTTGTATGGCATTGTAATTAGGTGCTTTAGCCGATTTAATAAGTCTCTTTCTTTTGTTTGTCTTTCTATTTTTAATGTGTGAATGGATTGAGTAATAGCTAATTAAAGCTTTTAAGACTAAGTCCAATATGCGTACAATTTGGAATTATATAAGTTCACTCTGTAGTAACGATAACGTAGTTAGTTATCTAAAATATTTCATAGATTGCATCAAAAGACAATGACTTCGGAGTTCTTAAGAAATACCTTGAGTATTGGTCAATATATAGGTAGTACTTAAGTATTGCCCAAGTCAACATAGCTTGAGATTTATACCATGCTATTTACTTATCTAAGGTTCTATAAAGCAGTGTTTTGTCATCATTTCTTCATTATTATATTTTCATTAAAATTAAAAGAAAGCATTCAAAAAATGATTATCAATGTATAAAATAAAATAGTCATTTCACTTTTCCAAGTCTACTGAAATTATTTTTCATTATCATTAATTTTTTTAATTGTAATGAAAATATTTCTCATTTCTCATTTTGGTAATGGCAAAATTATTTTTATCCAGTCTTTTTAATAGGGCAACAGAATTTAACCTAGCTAAAGCTAAAGGGGTGTAGGAAATACAGATTTTGCTTTTTTGTGGGGGTGGGGGTGGGCGCAGCCAAATTTTTTTAGTCAAATCAATCAAGGAAGTGATTAATAGCCCTAGTATTAAATTTGGTTACTCTAGCTGTAAAACTGTGGAAGATATAGGTTTTTGCCGTTTGTCGGAGAAGGGGTGAAAGTGGGGGAGATCTTGACACCTTGTCTGCCTATGGTATATACCAACATGCATACCAAGTTTGATTGCTCTAGCGTCAAAACTGTGGAAAAAACCTGCGTTCATACGGACAGACAGGCGGATAGACAGACGGACAGACAGGCGGACAGATAGACGGACAGATAGAGAGATGGACGGACATTTTACAAGCCCAATATACTATTTTCCATTTTTAATAGGAACAGGGAGTCATAAAGTACTGCAAATGTATGTAACAGGCAGAAGGAGGCATTTCCGAATATATAAAGTATACATATTCTTGATCAGCATCAACAGCTGAGTCGATCAAGCCATGTCCGTCAGTCTGTCCGTCTGTGTGATCTCAGAGACTAGAAGAGTTGGAGACACCAAACTTGGAAGGAACCTGCATTCCTGTATACCACACGCAGATCAAGTTTTAGTCAGATTTCGGATACACACCCCCCCTGGAACTGGCATCACGTTGGGTAACTTTCTCAGCTTCTATAAAGCAAAATTGTGTCCATAAGCATTAACATAATTTCTTCATTATCGATTAATAACGTAATTATCATTTTTATTACAGTTTTTCATTCAAACGAATATACTTTTCATTACCATTACTTTTTCAATTATACGTTATTTTAATGAAATTACAAAATGTATTAATTGTTTCCAATTTTGAATTCTCAATGTAAGAAACTTAAAAATTATTAAATTATCATTATCATTAATGAAAATACTTTTTTCATTTATAATAAAATGTGTACCATTACTTTATTTCAATGAGATGACTAATGCATTGCATTGCATTAATTAATTGTTTACAACACGGAATCCCATTGTAAGCTTCATCTAAAGCATTTGTACTATTTTTATACAAACCTTTGCCTTTGTATAATCATAACAATGATGGCTCAATGTTACCAAAATAGAAATAATTGTGACAACAGATCTATTTAAATAAATGCCTACATATACAAGTATATATATACCATATTATTCCGATGACTTTTAACTTTTATAAGCTGACCACTCGAAGGGCGGACGTACTTAGCACACGCTATGATTGCGAAATTTCTGCTCGATCAGGTGACGAATAAAGCTAGATTAGATAGGAATCGATGTGTACTTAAAAGTATTATACTTATACTCGTGGTAAGATTAGCCTGGTCCAAATCGCACCTTGCGCTATTACCTGGAATAGTTTTGTAGATAACTGATTACAGATTACAGCTCGGTTAACGTCCATTAATCCCGCGATGATTCTCAGGTTTTTCAGGTTGCCAGGCGCCAACTGTCCAAAATAATTAAATAAACGATTCGATTTTCTAAACATCATCATAGAGCCCATTAAATATTCGAATGTTTCGGCAACTGCGCGATCGCTGGATCACTCCAATTTTAACATCATCCTTTGGCCATAGTTCCCGACAATGTCTGTCTGCCTCCGAAAGCTCTCTGTGTAAGTAAGCCATATACCCAGCAAAAGATCAAAGCTCACACTCACCTCTCCCATCTCTATATAGTGTCAAGACCTGCTGCTGGCATAGACTTAGTACATATGTTCGGCGTTGTGGACACCACCGGAGTCTCGAGAGCCAGATGTCGGTATTACGAATCGGAGTTCGATACTGACGAGACTGAGAGTGAAAGTCAACAAAGTTCGACTGACAGCCTTGACTGGCGGAGAGAGTCGATAGAACGGATTGAGGTAAGAGTTATGCGTTATGCGTTTGCTCAGCTTTACATCTCATTGTTGAATGGGTCTAGTAGAGAATGCTAGACTTGAAAATACCCTGCATTAAAGTACATCAAATGCCCAATCGCACAAGTTGTAACCAAGACTGCGAATCAACTAACTTTTGCCCACGGTTCGGATTACGGTTCGAACTAGGGCTGTAAAACGTATTTCGATATATCAGTATTATCGATATTTTAATACAAAATACCATAGCTCAAGGCTGCAAATCAAAAAAATGTTGTCCACGGAACGGGTTACGTTTCGAACTAGAGATGTTAAAATTATATTGATATATTAATATAATCGATATTGTAATGAAAAATATGCTTGTTTGATAAAATCGCCTTCATATCAATTTCGTCTTCGATATATCAAATGTTAGTTTCTTAAGTTCATTTTTATATTGATGACATTTATTCAAGTTATTTTAATTTTTAAATAAACTAAATTGGGTTTTTCTAGGTTTCCGCAATCCTCGCAATAAGTGTTGGATCACATATTTTTATTTTTCTCTTTATATTGTGAAATTTAAGCACTCCCACTTAATTTTAATTTTAATCTTAAATCTTATTTTTATACACTGTTTTAACTGTGTTGGAAAAATAAAATAAACAAGTAAGAATACTCTAGTCGAGTGTGCCCGACTACGAGACTCCCTGCTCCTAACTTGCATTTCAAGCAGTTCAGCGGCAACACAAGCAAGCAGTGCACTTAACTCGTAAACTGCTTGTCAAACTGTTGTTGCTGCCAGCTGAGACGGGCGTAACACAAGCAAGCAATGCACTTAACTCGTAAACTGCTTGTCAAACTGTTGTTGCTGCCAACTGAGACGGGCGTAATAGATTCTTCTATAACTTTTGTGCTATTTATCCGATCGTGTTGAAATTTACACATCCGAAAGACATTGATTAAACATACATGTGTACCAAAAAGTAAAGATTTATCTTTAAAATTGCAGGTTGAATTCTATTGCCCTATTAAATAGATTGGATAAAAATAATTTTGCCACGCCCACCCTCGCCCTTGCAATAGAGCAATGTTTGTTTCTCCCATACCTGTAGAACGTTCCCAACCAAATTTAAATTGATGACAAAACTTGAAAGACTTGAGCAAAAATGCAATTGCCACGACCACTTCTGACTCCGCAATGAGGCGAAAAAAAGAGTATATCGCAGTCGGATGCATCCGACTGCAACGTTCTTACTTGTTAATGATAAGTTTATTAAAAATTTTTATATTTTAATTCTAATAACTGTAAATGTTTTTTTTTTTTGTCTTTGTTGACATTAAATAAATAAACAAATAATGCATGGACTTTTTGAAAATTAAGCTCTAATTCATTGAGGGTATTCTCCTAGTCAAATACTATCGACAAGAACATTCTAACATATTGTTACACGCATTTGCAAACGAGCTTTAAAATTTTTCTGCGAATTGTATCGAAGAAAACTTGGTACCGTTGCTTCTAATCAGTGTATCATGTATGAATGTTTGTACGTATGCATGCATGTAATTGGTAACTGTATTTTGTACAGTTCTGATTACATTCTCTTTAATGCCGTTAGTCAATGGAATGACAAAATACTAAGAAATGTCAATAAAGCAATTAAATCAACGTGTATCTGAAAGGGTATTTGAACTAAGAAAATGGTTATTTCTTGTTTTTTTTTTTTTTTATTATGTTGAGTAATTGTGTCAGTCTACGCCTACGACATAAGAGGAAAAATAAACATAAACATAAGCACGCACACACAAAAACCAACGGAAAGTTTACTTTTATCAGCATTGAACTTGACAGTTGAAGCTCGGAGTCGACGCATTGAATATGCTGACTGCGACTGCGACTGCGCTGCTCGACTTAGCTGCACTTAACTCTGAAAAAACCAATAAGCATGCCGAGCGGCAAACAAAGAGAAAGAGAGAGATAGAGAGAGAAAAGCTTAATCTCAGCTTTCGTCTGCTGAGCTGTCACTTTTTAACTCTTTCTAACTGCTGGATATTTATCTACAAACTCCCTTTTGATGCTTGTTCTTGTTGCCTAATTGTTTTTGTAATGTCCACTGGCCATTGAGCTTGACAGTTAAAGCTCAGCTTAGAGCTCGATTTTAATAGAAGCGTCGCACAGTGGCTTAACATTGGTAAAAATTGTCATGAAATGGGAGGGTAAAATTACTACTGACATTGGCTAGAGAATTGTTCCAAGTTTCTAAATATGGTACATATTTTGAATTGGGATAAGTCATTTTAATCTGATAAAACCCAGCCAACTCCCTGTGCGGAGTGCTAACCCTCGTAGGGACGCTAATAAAAGAGCCCAAAAGAAGGGTATCCGACGGGAGAAAAAGTCACTTTCAAAATATGTGAAAACACCAATCCTACGGAGTCTGAAAATGAAGTCCCAGAATGCTCACTTATGTAAAAAAGCCGCAAAGACTCGGTGCGGGCTCCTGTATAAAAAGACTCATTTAATAATCCAAAGATAACTCGTACGGTGTGTTTTGAGAATACTTTTAAAACCCAAAAAAAAAAAAAAATTATCCGAAATTTGAAATAAACTTGATCTGCTCATGGTATACGGGAACCTGCATGCCAAGTTTGGTGTCTCTAGCTCTTATAGTCTCTGAGATTGACGCGTTCATACAGACAGACAGACGGACATGGCTAGTTCGTCTCGGCTGTTGATCCTCATCAAGAATATATATAGTTTATATGGTCAGAAATTCCTCCTGCTGTCTGTTACACACATTTGCAGTACTTTATAACTCCCTTTTTCCCATTTTTAATGGGAACAGGGAGTAAAAATTTGGTCCATAACGCGTCTATTCGACTTTTATTATGGTAACACTTTTTGCACTCAAACTTAAAAACTTCGATTTATATCTATGGCAGATCGATGATATACTCTTCCGATTTCATTAAAATTTGACCAGCATTGCAGAGTTTAGTTGAGATATCTGGAAAAATAAAAAAGGAGTTGCTTGAATGGGCAATCAGGAAAATTGAATCGTTGACAAAAGTGATAAATTTCGATTTTTTGTGCAACGAATCAAGTCAGATGAGCCACTGTGCGTCATGCAATCGCAACGGCGACTGCGCTGCTTGGCTAAGCTGCGCTTAGCTCTCTAAACAAACAATAGGCATTGTGAGAGTGAGAGAGGCAATTAAAAAGCTTAAGCTCGTTTCATTTGCAAGGTGACGCTGCTCTGCCTTAGCTGCCTCCATTTCCCTTTGCATAATATTTATTAACAAACTCCTACATGATGCTTATTCTGGCTGCCCAATTTTTTTTGACGTGTTCGCTGAGCTGCTGCTGCTGCTAAGATCGAGACTGGTGCTGCTGCGATTTCGACGGCTGCTGCTGCGTTTGTGACTGCGACTGCTGCTGCGACTGCGACAGCCGATGCTCTTCTGTTGTTGTTTTCTTTGGAGCCACTTTCGTTTTAAAAGCAGAGCTTGCACAACACTCACACATCATTTGTCGTAAAACAATTATCGTTTTCGTTTTGTGTGCTATAAACGTGTTGCCCCGTCCCCGGCCACCACCCACCGCAAGCTTCCTTCCCTTCAATCAACCCACCTCCCTGCTCTTCAGCTTGACAGACCCTTTATCACTGACTTTTAATTGCAAAACACGCGCGTGCGTTTTTTGGCAGTTCATTAAATTCCATTACATTAAAAGTCGTCAATCTGAACTTCAAAGAATGTTGTTTCTTTTTTCCCTGTGCCTCGTTTTTTATTCCGCAGTACATTATGTGCATCACATTTAAATTTTAACTAATTTTCACAATTACATTATGAAAGCTGCGGCTGCGTAGAGGATGACAGAGAATGGCAGAGGCTGTCAGCGACAAATCAGTGGAGAAGGAGGAGAAGAAGCTCACAATTAACAACAAGCAGAAGGAGTTGTACCGTTAACTTAAACGTTCAACGCTCGCTCATGGGCATAGCCAGGATCTTAGTTAGTCGGCAGTGGGGCAACATGTACATATATAAGTACACTTTAAGAAACATTATTCAAATTCACTTAATATTTGGTTTAAAAAACCTGCACGTCAAAGTTTGCATATGTAATTTTTAGAGTCTAAGATACGGCTATTAATGCTGATCAAAGAACATATGTATCCATGCATGTATGGATACTGTATGACTGCAAGAAAATAAATTCAAATTGAATGCCTTGTTGAACATCATTTGTCATCTAGATTGTAATAGAAAGTAATTTTTATTCATTTCAAAACAAAAAAGGTCAATAAATAATAATCTTGTTTTTTTTACTTTTAATCAATCAAAATCATAATAGTAAACAAGTAAGAACGTTGCAGTCGGGCTCACCCAACTGCGATATACTCTGTTTTCTGTACGTATGTTAAATTAAATTCTTTTAAAGACTACTTGTATATATATGCTACAAACTATAAAATTCTTTCTACTAAGTGCAGAACGCTGCAAACTCCCAAAGCAGAGCGAGACGCGTACTTGTCAAGATGATCGCTCGTTTACTGGGGCGGGGGTGGGCGTGGCAACATTTTTTTTCTCCAATCTATCGAAGAGTTCAAATGGAGTCATACTGCAAAATTTGGGGTTTCTAGCTATAAGGGTGTAGGAGATACAGGTTTAGCTCATTTGCGGGGGCGGTAGTGGGCGTGGCATATTTTTTTTGGCAGGTCGGTCAAGGATGTGGTCAGTAGTCTGTATGTCAAATTTGGTTACTCTAGCTGTAAAACTGTGGAAGATATAGGTTTTTGCGGTTTTTGGGGAAGGGGTGGGGGTGGGGAGGAGATCTTGACACTTTGTCTTACTATGGTATATACCAACATGTATACCAAGTTTGGTTGCTCTAGCTTCAAAACTGTGGAAAAAACCTGCGTTCATACAGACGGACAGACGGACAGACAGACGGACGGACGGACATTTCACAAACCCAATATACTCTTTTTTTCCATTTTGGAAAACAGAGTATAAAAAGCCGTTTAAAAATTTTTCTGAGGTTGTCTAAAATTTTCTAATAGAAATTTTTAGTCGATTTATTAAATGAAAAAAAAAAAAAAAATGGTCAACTTATAATAATCTTGATTTCATTATTAATTTGATTGCGGACATGAACATTTTTGTTAAAGATATTTCTATAAATCATTTGAACTAAATCGTATCGAATATTAAGTTTTTATTATGAACAACTTTTTTGCATGGGCAAACTGCACTGAAGAAAGATCTTCTCCTTTGTCTTTATATGATTAAGATTAAACATTTTAATACCCTATTTTTATACACTTTTTTTAATTTTATTGAAAAAAAGAAGAAGAACAAGCTAGAATGCTCTAGTCGAGTGTGTCCGACTACGAGACTCCCTGCTCTCACTTTTTATTTCAAGCAGTTCAGCGGCAACTCAAGCAAGCAGTGCACTTAACTCGTAAAGTGCCTGTCAAACTGTTGTTTCTTCCAGCTGAGACGGGGGTAATAGATTCTTTCGTAACTTTGGTGCTATTTATCCGATCGTGTTGAAATTTTCACAGCAGATCAACATTGATGCAACATATATGTGTACCAAATCAAAGCTCTATCTTTTAAATTGTGGCTGTGGGAGTCTTTTGCGATTTGCGAGGGTGCGGGGGGGTGCATCCGAAATTTGAAATAAACTTGATCTGCGTATGGTATACAGGAACCTGCATGCCAAGTTTGGTGTCTCTAGCTCTTATAGTTTCCGAGATCTGTGTGTTCATACGGACAGACGGACAGACAGACAGACGAACAGACGGACAGACAGACGGACATGGCTAGTTCGTCTCGGCTGTTGATCCTGATCAAGAATATATATAGTTTATATAGTCGGAAATGTCTCCTTCTGCCTGTTACACACATTTGCAGTACTTTATAGCTCCCTTTTTCCCATTTTTACTGGGAACAGGGAGTAAAAATTAGTATATTGGGTTTGTGAAATGTCCGTCCGTCCGTCTATCTGTCTGTATGAACGCATGTTTTTTCCACAGTTTTGAAGCTAGAACAACCAATCTTGGTATACATGTTGATATATACCATAAGCAGACAAAGTGTCAAGATCTCCCCCCCACCCCCACCGCTTCCCTCACAAACCGCAAAAAACTATATCTTCCACAGTTTTACAGCTAGAGAAACCAAATTTTGCACAAGGGCTACTAATCACTTCCTCGATTGATCTGTCTAAAAAAGATTTGGCCACGCCCACCCCCGCCCCACAAATGAGCAAAGTCTGTATCTCCCACACCCCTTTAGCTAGAATCACCTAATTTTGCAGGTTGAATTCTATTGGCCTATTAAATAGATTGGATAAAAATAATTTTGCCACGCCCACCCCACCGCAAAGGCGGGGGTGCCTTTGCAATCAAGCAAAGTTTGTTACTCCCAAACCTCCCAACCAAATTGATGGCAAAAATTGAAAGACTTGAGCAAAAATACAATTGCCACAACTACTTCTGACTCCGCAAAGAGGCGAAAAAAAGAGCATATCGCAGTCGGGTGCATCCGACTGCAACGTTCTTACTTGTTTGTTTTATATTTAGTCGACGTTTTGAATAGTTGTGTGGTCGTTAAAAATTTCATCGCAATCGAAGTGTAGTACAGGGCTGTTTTTCTTATCAGAGTTGCCTTGACTTTGTCATCAAAATTTTACATTGTGCTGTCGACGCTTGGGAGTGTACAAGTTACTTCATTCCAGTCTAGCCTTTGCTAGGAGACACACCAAATTCCAAGTTTTCATATTCTACAATTTTTTATTTTTCATCGTGACTTTCATTTTTTTTTAAAATAAGTTTGTTAGTTGTTAAGTTATATTCGCGTGATTTAAATACGAATAAATTTTAAATAATATATAATATAAATTATGTACTCTTCGGTTCGTCGAAACTTAAATAGTGTTTACGATATAATTACGTAGTATGTATGCGAAGTTTACATCTTAGGTAAGTATTTCGGAGGAGGCCATATAGTCTGGTCATAGTGTCATAATACTAAGTAAATCCCATTCTTGCTTATCTTTCAAGTTGGCCAGGCCCTCCCATGCCACCAAATGTAGATGCAGAATGTTCTCCATCGCCGCCACTTGCTTGAGAAAATCGGCAACACTTGTTTGGAACCCATCAACATTTTTTTCAAATCGCCGGCAATGACGCCATCTTGTTTGGGATCGAGGAATGAGGTAGCCCGTCCTTTGTTTCCCATAAGAGCTGTGCGTCCAATACGATGCACGTATGTGGGCATGTCATACCTTATGTTCTTGATGTCAAGGCCCCGCGCTGCTGCAAGGGTGGTCATAAACACCTTTAGGATGTCCTTTTTGTCCTGCTGGCGCTGACGCTGCATCAGATAATCCCCCTAGATGAAGATGGTTGGGAATTCCGTTTCCGAGAAGAACGAAGCCAGAAAGTCGGCCCCTCGCTATGTCTCCACAAGGACAATTGTGCCCTCGGCACCCCTGAGCAATATTTCTATTAGTTTAGAGCGTTTATTGAATTAGTTGGAGAAACTTCGATGTTAAGTCGATGTTTTTAATCTCGAAACATCGAACGCGAGCAGCGATGTTAATCCAGCTATTAAGGATTTATATTTCCGTTATCATTGCAGTTGTGGACAATGCCTGTTCCAATGTGCAGCGGATTGTTCACGAGGTCAAGTTTAATAAACGCTCCAAACTAAGAGGTATATTGCTCAAAGGTGCCGATGGCATCACTGTCTTTGTGGAGACACTGCGTAGCGCCGACTTTCTGGCTGCGTACAGTTAAAAATATTCTAAATGAATGGTTAGTTTTCAAAGCTTAACTAGAAAATCGAAATACTTAATTCTAATTTGTATCAATTAGAGACGGACGATGCTTGCAACTAATTTTCAAGAATTGGAGATGGGGAAATACTGCAAGTTTGTTGTCATAGTGACGACTGCGACTGTGATAATGATTTTCGGATTTAACTAATTAAGCGGCACAACTTTTCTTTTATCAATGAGGCCGTAATTGTTAATAAAAATACTAAAAACAAATATTCTGAACAGTTTTTAATTCAATTAAAACTCAGAAAATTTTTTTTCTATTCATAATTGAAAATGGGTTTGAGGCCAAACTTACAAAAGACAAATAGCTTTAAGTTTTACGTGGATGCCGATTATACGAAAATTGATTTAGATCAAGCTTTGGTTCAGATTAGAGCTAAGATCGCCTGATAATCCCCCTTTAAGCCCGTGGGTCCAAAAAATGCTTTGGTTTTTAAAAATTCTAGGCCAAAGCGGGTTGTCTGATATGTAGTTTAATGTTGCTTGTTTGTTTTCAAAATTTAAATGTATAGCAAATTGAATAACAACAATATTAAATCAAATTGCAGATTTATGCATAAATTGGATGGACGAGGACACCAACGGCAGAATTAACACAGAGCACTGTGCTTTTCGCATATTCCCACATCAATTTGTCAATTTAGCATTTTTATTGCGGCTTGTTTCATATTTTTTTTATTGCGCGTTTTTATTTATTAAACTGACAGTGTAGTCTTGGGTTAACCAATTGTTATGTGTTTATTGCATGGCGTGCAATCCGATATATAAATCGATAAAATCGATCATTATTTCGTTTGCAAACATCGAAATGAAGAACACAACTAAATAAAATGACAAAACAATAATTGTCTAGAATGTAATAAATAGTGACGTCAAACTATTCAAATCAAAATTATGATATCGATGAAATATTTTTTGAGACTATCAATACTATCGGAAGGTTTTTTTTATAAGCTTGCAGAGGGTTTTATGAACGTATTTGACCTATAAAGCACACACATAGTACATATATTCTTGATCAGCATCAGCATCGTTTACCCGTTTATCTGACTATCTATGTGAACTTGACTTTCAAATAAGCTATCTTGTTGAAACTTAGCACAGATGCTTCTTTTTGCTGCAGGTAGTACATATGTCAGAATCGGGTAAATCAGACCACTATATCTTTCAGCTGCCATATGAACAATCGGTTGCAAAATTAGTGTTTGTATGAAAAACTTTTTTGTTTCTCAAGCTATCGTAACCAAATTCACCAACTCTGCGAATTAATATGTTCTTGTTATCCTGAGAAAACTTCATTACAATCGGCGCACTATATCTCATAGTTGACATAGGATCAAACGGTCGAAAAATAAGTTTTCAAATGAAAAACTTTTTTGCAAGGGCTCCTTCTTGTTTAAACTGCCAAAACTGTGAATATTTATTTATTTATTATGTTTTATTAACTATCAAAACAGTCGATATACAAAAATAAAGGGAGGAGGGGGGTGTCTTATGTCAAGAGATTTCTATGCGTGTTTAGATGATGTATATTAAATTTGGTGCTTCTATCTATTAAGATCATTGAGATATGCAACAAAGACTTTTATTTTCAAAAACGAAAATAAAAATCATTGACTGATTTTTATATTTTTGCTTTTTAAATAAAAGTCAATGACTGATTTTTATTTAAAAGACTTTTTCATAACACTTATTTTTTGATTTTTTTAATAAAAATCAACAGTAACAATTATTTTTGTGAGCAAAAAATAAAAATCATAAAACTACTCTTATTTGTGATTTTAATTAAAAAAATCAAAAAATAACTGTTATTTATGCAGCAAACAAGTAAGAATACTCTAGTCGAGTGTGCCCGACTACGAGACTCCCTGCTCCCAACTTGCATTTCAAGCAGTTCAGCGACAACACAAGCAAGCAGTGCACAAAACTCGTAAGCTGCTTGTCAAACTGTTGTTGCTGCCATCTGATACGGGTGTAATTTATTTATCCGGCTATTTATCCGATCGTGTTGAAATTTACACATCCGAAAGACATTAATTAAACATACATGTGTACCAAAAATTAAAGCTTTATCTTTAAAATTGTGGCTGTGGGAGTCTTTTGCGATTTGCGGGGGTGCGGGGGGGTGCATCCGAAATTTGAAATAAACTTGATCTGCGTATGGTATACAGGAACCTGCATGCCAAGTTTGGTGTCTCTAGCTCTTATAGTCTCTGAGATCGACGCGTTCATACAGACGGACAGACGGACAGACGGACAGACAGACAGACAGACGGACATGGCTAGTTCGTCTCGTCTGTTGATCCTGATCAAGAATATATATAGTTTATATAGTCGGAAATGCCTCCTTCTGCCTGTTACACACATTTGCAGTACTTTATAACTCCCTTTTTCCCATTTTTAATGGGAACAGGGAGTAAAAAGTATTAATCACAGATAATTGTTATTTAAATATTTTTATACTAAAAATTAAAAAATAACCGTTAAAAATTATTTTTATAATAAAAATTGAAAAATATAGGTTTATTGCAGAATCAAAGAAGGGAAGTAAATACAAGTCATTTAGTGTTTTCAAAAGTATCCTAACACGTCTCCTTATCTATGCTTTTTTTGTTAAAAATTTTACAATAACAGTTATTTTCGGTCCCTGATTAAAACTATTAATCATTATGTTCAATACATCAAGTTATTTTAGTTTTTGCTTACATATATTTTATTTAAACCAACTTTAGTTGATAGTACTATCGATGTATCGCTGTAAAAGAAAATTATGTTTAATCACCTGTACATGCCTAGTATACATATGCATACCGTTAACTATCTCAGAAACTGCAATCAAGCTGACATAAGTCGGTAAACGCAATCCTTATATCAAACCAAAAACTGATTCAATTAATAATCAGCGAAAGCTAAAACGAAAACGAGAATGGGGACTTACAATTTCAATAATATGTCGTATATGATGTAAATAGCATACTTTACAAGTTCCAGATCACATTCATAACAAGTTGAACAACCTGCTCTCAGCACAAAGATGATTTTGCTAGTCGGACTGGTAATATAAGCATGCTGTATTCTTTTTAGAACTGTTCATTTCAGTTCCACTGGAGGAATACATTTTGACCAAAAGATGAACGTCCAAAAGAGCATTTTACTTAAAAAATTGTTTCAATCTTGACAATTTAATTAACTGTGCTGACTTTTCGATAGGTGAAGATAGTTTTCAGCATTACCGACTTTTAAATAGAATAGAACAAATACCATCAATGAAAAGTTTGGCATTCTAGTTCCTTTTGCTGACATAGTTCAGTAGTTTCCTCCCCGATAAAATAAATAATCTCTATTTTTGTTCATTAAGTTTTTGTTTTCGGGAGAAAGGAACTAATCGTTTCTTTAGTTCCTTTCCAAATTAAATAACTAATCGTGTCTTCAGTTCCTTTTCAGATACCTTTTCGCTAACGATACCTGAAAAATGGACAATGATAGGCAAAAAACGGAAAAAAAAAAAAGGAAATAATCGAACTAAAGGAACTAAATTCAATTCAAAGTCTCGTTTATTTCAACTAGTTCAGATCGAATCGACCTTATCTATACATTATTATTATTATATAGCGGACTATTTAAAATTCCTGAATTCATTAGGAATAAAAATACAATTACTTAAACTGTTAACTAATCTTTGTGTTGAAATGCACTTTATAATTGTTAATTGAAAGAAACAAACTTTTAGTTTAAATTTTATATAAAGGTTCATATTATTTTCGTTTAGTTTCTAGCTCGTTTGATCAAACTTGTTCTGAACGATGCGAGACAGCTCTAATGTTCGTGAATATCACGTGAAGCACTTAAATATTATATTATGTACATACTTTGTATGTATTTGAGCATTTTGTTCGTATGTCTCTCAAGAGTCTAGTCTCCGTTAACGTTCGAGACACACTAACAACAATTGTTTGATTCGCCTCACCGACTAAACAATTAGTCTCAGCAGCTTTCGATCCCACAGTTAAATCATCAGATGGCTACTTTACTTTGTACGAGTATTACACAAATCCAATAATTACAGTTCAAAAGAGAGAGAAGAGACAAATATCATTGATAGAATGTGATGTCACAGTTATTAAAACGAGTGTGTAGCAAATTTTGTGAAATTAACAGATCTGTTTCCATTTCATATTGTTAAAGATTTCTTTTTAAAGTTAAAACTTTTCAATGCGAACAGTCAATCATTTTGCGATATTTAGAGCAGCTTATCATTTTGCGATATTTAGAACAACTAATCATTTTGATATCACATGTTATCGGTATCGCACTAACGGCAAGGAGAATGTGGCCTTATTCAGTCAACTTAACGGAATTCTTAATAATTTTCAAGTTAGCTTAGGTCGTTGTAAGATCTCTGTTAGCGATAACGTTCCCTAATTTATTATTCAAGCTGTAGAAAACTTACAACAATTGAGTTTTCACACCCATCGAAACTGTTTAACTACTACGCTTATGGTTTATTCATATACCTACTATTTGCCAATGTCAAACAGCTTTTGGGAGAAGTCTATAGTTGCTAAGTCTGGGGAGCGCAACAACAGATCGAACTTTACAACTCCAAATATCGCGTCGAGTTCAGTATATAAAATTAAATTGCTAGACATAGTATTTATAATTGCAATCTAACAACTTATTGCAATGCTCGCTCCTCAGGCAACCCAGGTGAGTTAGGCAGCTACGAAAGATAGCAACAAATAAGTAATAACGTTTCAATCGGCTGCTCCCGACTACGGCATTCTCTGTTTCAAGTTTGTTTATGACTACTTCTTTGCGTTTTAAGCATATTGTTTGTTTTAAGGCTATAAATAATCATGAAATAGCCGCTTAGTTCGATAATCGATTTTAAAAAATCACAATCGAAAGTGTTTCGATTAATCGCATACAAAAATCCGATTAGTTGATGGTGATTCGATTGACTGTACAAACTTAATTGATTAATCGATAGTATTGCGATTGATCGTATACGAGTACATTAAATCGTTGGTGATTCGAATGAATGTATACACTTAATCGAGTAATCAATGGTGTTTAGATTATTCGTATACATTAAATCGATTAATCGATGGTGTTTCCATTCATCATACTAAATCTAAATCGACGGAATTTCAATTAATGGTGTACAGTAAATCGATGTATTGATGGTGTTTCGATTAATCGTAAACAGTAAATGAATTTATCGATGGAGTTTCGATTAACCAAGCACAATAAATCAATCAATCGTTGGTGTTTCGTAGTCATAAAAATTGTGTATGAACGAACAGGCGCACACAAACTCATTATACACCATTGCACCATTTTGGTAAACAGAGTATACAAATGAGGAGGAGAGTACTAGTTGTGGACTTGACTTTGGCTTTAACCGAGTGCAGAAATTGCGATTTGCTTTTGTCATTTGGTCAACAGCTGCTGGTTCCATACTCGTTTATGGTTTACCTTGGCAAATAGACACAGCAAGAAACCGATAGAAAAACAAAACTATAAATTGAAAGCGTAAACAAAACTCAAATCTAAAGAGGCAAAGGCAATGACTAGCAAATGCATAAACGCACCATATAAACATATGTGTATGTATATTTATATATTGTATTTATACATTGTAAATGCGAAATAGAAGATAGTCTAAGCTACCTAAAGACAAGTTCATACTCATATATTATTTTTATTAATATCATCAAATCAAAATGATTACTTTTTCTTAAAACTTGAAGTTTATGAAATATTTAAAAGAAACTTGATCAGTCTTTTGTATTCGACAATCTACTTACTTGTCAAATTTACATCTATCTTTCACTCATGTAAGTTTCTACTATTAACTTAATACAGGGTATGCAGAGAATAAAATAAATTAAATATCTAACTTACTGCCTTGAGCTTTCAATGCCCTTACAAAGCATTATTATCTTGACAGTGTAATAAGAATATTTCATTATAATTCAATTTTACAAGTGACAGAAAAAAAAGATAAACAAAGAGAAAGCGTATGGATATATATGTGCGTATGTACTATATATATATATGTATATGTAAATGTATGTATTTTAAACTGCAGCAGACTAGCGCTTATTGCTATGTACCATTTCCAAAACTGCATTATAGAAGTGTCACAAAGTGTGGAATTGACAGAAAAATGAAATGATATCGAATATAGAGATGGGATCGGAACGGGAATTTCGTGTGTTCTGAAACATACTTCGGGATCTGAACAAGATTTTAAAATGTCGGGACGAAATGTATCGACTAATCCGTATGTCTAAAACATGAAACTTTTTATGCAAGCACTTTAAATAAACATCAGTGTTAATAAAAAATGTACTTTATACTAGTTTACAAAAAACAAAACAGAGTTTTCTATCAAAATATTCAAAATTTAACAGATTAGAGACACATTAGCTAAGAAATTTGCTGTGCAATGTCTTGCAAAAAATATCGATGATCGATGACTCAAATATGCAAAGATTTCCACTGCACGTTTTATAGTCGATTAATCGATTTTTGTTTAGAGCCTTATAATCGATTACCATCGATAAAAAAGAAGATTCTTTATGTTAATCTGGCTTGTGTTGTTAACATCTTTGCAAGAGTATTTAAGCTTCGACAGTTCCAAAAAAAGATTTTTTGTTTGTTTCGATCTAATCATTTACATAGTTTTATGCTTTGATAATGAGACGATGTTGCCTAAGTGCCCTTATGAAAAGATTTCGTATCAGTTAAATAGTTATATTTAGATACTCTCACACACATGCATACATACATAGATTCGACAAGTCAGCAAATGATAAAGCACTTTCTCAATTTGTATAGTGTTGATAATGATAATAGGGTCCAATAAATATAGTATACATTATATAGTATAAGTATACGAGTACTTTCTAATTGGGTTGATCAGAAATAGTAAATGTGTGTTTGTGAACGTCTAATTGCTTATTGCAGTGTGCGCTGTGGGTTGAGGAATTGAGAGATTGATCAATTGAAGAATCGAGGAATGCAATTGTACGAGTACAATCTCAAACGAATCTTTATTTTGTTGACAGTTCCCGGAATATCCCAAATCGGTTGCCTTCATCATCAGCAATGAGTTCTGTGAGCGTTTCAATTATTATGGCATGCGTGGTGAGTATATTTTCTCTAATCTCGAATCTTTAATCTTAACTGTACTCTCCTCTATAGCTATTCTAGTTATCTATTTGACCCGTAAGCTTAACTACGATGAGGAGACCTCAACGGTTCTCTTTCACATATTCACCATGATGGTCTACATATTTCCGCTCTTTGGAGCCCTCATTGCGGATGGCTGGCTGGGCAAATACAAGACGATATTATATTTATCGATTGTCTATAGCTTGGGCGCTATGGTTGTCGCTTTTGGCGCTATTCCGCTGAGATATATGCCCGTTAAGTAAGTTAAGTTATACATTAACAATCCTGTTTTGATATCAAAGTTCGCTTAAGAATTTATTTAAAATTTCAAAATGTCACTATTGATATATCGATCCAAACATTGGTAGTGAAGATAATTGAAAACTATCGATATCATCGAAGTTAACATTTATGGTGTTCACGTAACCCTCGCAGCGTCGCAGAACGCAGACGCGAACAGCTTTATACTTCGCAACTTGTCACATATGTGCTCAATCAGCTGTTTATACTCTTTTTTTAATTTTTTTGAAAAAAAAAAAAAAATAAAAAAAGAATATATTGTTTTTGTGAAATGTCCGTCCGTCCGTCCGTCTGTCCGTATGAACGCAGGTTTGTTCCACAGTTTTGAAGCTAGAGCAACTAAACTTGGTATACATGTTGGTATATACCATAGGCAGACAAAGTGTCAAGATCTCCCCCCACCCCCACCCCTTCCCCCACAAACCGCAAAAACCTATATCTTCCACAGTTTTATAGCTAGAGTAACCAAATTTAGTACAAGGGCTACTTATCACATCCTTGATTGATCTGACAAAAAAAAAATTGGACACGCCCACCTCCGCCCCCACAAATAAGCAAAGTCTGTATCTCTCACACCCCTTTAGCTAGAGTCCCCAAATTTTGCAGGTTGACTTCTATTGTCCTATTAAATAGATTGCATAAAAATAATTTTGCCACGCCCACCCCCGCCCTTGCAATCGAACAATGTTTGTTTCTCCCAAACCTGTACAACGGGTCCAACCAAACTTAAGCTGATGGCAAAACTTGAAAGATTTGAGCAAAAATACAATTGCCACTCCCACTTCTGACTCCGCAAAGAGGCTAAAAAAGAGTATATCGCAGTCGGGTGCATCCGACTGCAACGTTCTGACCTGTTTTTGTTTAATTTTGACGGACAGACAGATGGACTTGTTCTCATCGACTCTGCTGCTGATGCTGATCAAGAGTATATATACTTTATGGGGTCGGAGACGTCTTCCTCAAAGCGTTACATATTTCATGAAAGAATTTTTTTCTTGTTATTATACAGTTTGTATTGTAAAATACATTCTATCTGAAGAACAAGTGAACATAATCCTAGATCAAAGAGATTTGAATTCAATTCGCAATATGAATTAAAAAGTACATTTATTGAAAATGCATATTCAATTTTGTTAATATCTTGCAAAAGTGAATTTTCTTTAAAAGTTCCGATTTTTATTAGAGTCATGGAGCTTGTGTAGTAAAATAATTTGAAGTGAATTAAACATAATGGCAAATATGAAAATAAGAACACATATTGGAAATTCATTTCTACTTTTGGTAAAATTTATGCAAAATTTTCCATAAATGTTCCGATTTTTACTTTAGTCGTAAAACTTGTATTGATCAAAAACATGTGAATTTAATCCGCAAAATCTTGGCAAATGTAAAAAATTAACATTTTAAAGAAATTCACTTCCGTAAAAACTTATCGAAAGCGGATACTATAACTGTTATGTTAAATCAAATGCAATTTCTTTTCCAATAAGTTTTATAAATTGTATTTCACATGTTCCTAAAATCCATTATGTTTCAGGCTAGTGACCTTTTTGGGACTAATTCTGATTGCAGTGGGCACAGGTGGGATTAAGCCGTGTGTTTCAGCCTTTGGTGGAGATCAGTTCCAGCTGCCGGAGCAGGGAATGGAACTGGCCAAGTTCTTCTCTCTATTTTATTTTGCCATCAATGCGGGCTCCATGCTCTCAACAACTGTGACCCCAATCCTGCGAGCGGATGTGCATTGCTTTGGGGATGATGATTGCTATTCGTTGGCATTTGGAGTGCCTGCTTTGTTGATGCTCTGTTCGGTAGCTATATTTGTGGCGGGAAGGAAACGCTATAGACGTCATCCACCATTGGGCAATATGATCTTTGGCGTGTCGCAGTGCATCACGAATGCGTACAAGGGCTGGCGACAATACCACAAAGAGAAACCAATGCCACACTTTCTGGACTATGCCACGCCCATTGTGGGTCAACAGATGGTGTATGAGACCAAGTGTCTATCAAAGATACTGCTGCTCTATGCGCCATTTCCCATCTTCTGGGCATTATCCGATCAGCAGGGCTCACGCTGGACATTCCAGGCGACGCACATGGAGAGCACAATATTGGGTTATGCGGTTAAGCCGGATCAGATGCAGGTAATCAATCCGCTGCTCATACTCGCCTTTATACCACTCTTCGACTATGCCGTCTATCCGATGCTTGCCCGCATTGGCGTTAGGCGTCCGCTGCAAAAACTTACCATTGGGCTCCTCCTTGCCGCCGTTGCCTTCTTTCTCTCCGCTGCCGTTGAGATGACTTTGGAACAAATCCATGCGTCTGCTGCCCCATCCTCCCCAGACATGGCGCACCTGCGTCTCTACAATGGCATGCCATGTCGCTATGATTTCATCAGCGATCTCGACTCCACTGCAACTCCCTCTACGCATACCATTGAGCCCCTGGGCATGTGGTCCAATCTTGATCTGCATCTGTCCCTGCCCACGGAGTACACAATTAAGGCGCAGGCGCACAAAGAGGCAAATGAAATTCAATGCCCTAGCATCGAAGGTAGGGTTACGAGAATCGTTGCAACCCATTAATCGAAGTTTTATTTTTATAACCCTTATCGTAGGTCACATACGCCTGGAGCCGGGCAAATCTGTTAGCTATTTTCTTGCCGGGAATACGCTGCAGGAGTTCTCCGATGGCCTGGGCAGCACACAACGCATCAACCGTTCCCCACTCCTGCGCACTCTCATCAACACACCCAGCACTGAGGGCACCATTCTCTTAAAGGCACCCATCTCAGAGTCACCTGGCCGTACTCTCGATAGCTCTAATCTTTCGATGCTGCACGATGTTGCCTTCGGCCATGGTGAAGTGAACATCAATGGCAAGCGAGCGGCCAGCTTTGAGGCCAAGAATGGTGGACTCTTTAGTCTGGTGGTGCAAGGAAACGCCAAGGATGGTTACGTAAGTGTAGAGCCAATTCATTTTAGCCTTTACAATGTTGCCACTCGAAAGCAGTCTAAACTATCGACATAAGCAAAAAACAAAAGCTCAGAAAAGACAGATATTGACGCTAGTAGGAAAAACATCGATAATGGCTTCTAAAAACTATAAATTTATCAATATTGTGATCAACATTTAATCAAAATTTAATTCTAAAAAAAAAACCTTATATTGTCTATTGCAAAACATAGTATTCATGAAGTGGCAAAACACAGGTTCGTTAGTGATAGTTGAAAACATTACTATCATTGGTACTATCGAAAGCCAAGATATGTTAAAATAAATATATAAATACATTTTTTAAAGTTGATTTAATAATTCGATTGCCCAACAATAATTTTGGCATTCTAATAAACTGTACGGCAATAACCAAACAGTTGTATTACAAGATATTCGTTATTATATCGACAACCAATTTCTATTAAAAAAACGTTAATAAATTAAACTTAATTTTAATGCATTTGTGTCTAAACAACATATTTTTAATGTATAGTTGTCAAAAAAGTAACTTTTTTAAATCAAATAATTTGCTAATGAATAACATATGTATATCCTAAAAAATTCTAGAAATTCCACTATCGTAAGGAGATTTTAAGACTTACGACATAATCGATGTTGACATCGAAGTTTTGCCAAAAATAAATTGATAGTAGAAAAACATTTGTCTACAAAAATTGCATTCGGTATTATCGAAAGTGTCTTTAAAAGTGGATGAAAATCTACCATTGCTAACAATAGTGAAAAAACCTTGACATTGGCTACTGAGAACTATCGATACTGCTATCGACAGTATTGGTATTGCATTTGATGGTAGAAAATACTCGATATTGTCTACAAAAACTACCTGTACTATCTAATTGATAGTCGCTTAAAAAACCATCGATACTATCATTTTTTTTTTTACTTTATTCCTAGTGCAACAACTTAAAATTATGGAACTAGTCAAAAAATGTAATAGCTCTGCTCCTGATCACAGACCCAATATAAACAGCAACAACATCTAATTGATACTCCTTCCTTATCCTTAGCAATATAATATGCTAGAAGTGGTTCCAGCGACAACGTTATCCGTTCTTTGGCAGCTGCCACAGATAGTGGTCATGACATCGGCAGAGATAATGTTCTCGGTGACAGGTCTGGAGTTCTCCTTTACCCAGGCACCGGTGAGCATGAAGTCAGTACTGCAGGCCTGCTGGCTGCTCTCGGTGGCAATTGGTAATATGATTGTGGTGATAATAGCCGAGGTTAAGTTTGTCAGCTCTCAGTCTGCGGAGTTTGCGCTCTTTGCCAGCATTATGTTGGTTAATATGCTGGTATTTCTATTCCTGGCACGCAATTATAAATATATGGAGCCACCGAAGACCTACATTAAAGAGGATGAAACGACTGAAGAGGCGGCAAGGCAGTATATAGACGATTTACAGAGTCAAAGAGCCTTTGATGATGAAGCGGAGGCTTGAACCCAATGGGCGTTTCATTATGTATGTATATAGTCAGGCTGATTCAATACAATTTCGAATTTATTTTTAAGAAAGTTTTTATTTATTTTATGCATTGGTTTTGTTTTGTGTCTTTTGCAAATATTTATTATTTATGTAAATGCGTATATTGCACTTATTGTAAGCTCACATCTTGTTTTCTTATATATTTTTTTTACATGTATTTTTTGAGTGCCGAATTATCATATGTAACTCAATTTTCAAACGGTTGTAATAAGTCTTAAGCAGTATATACATAAATTATAAAATTAAAAAGGTAAAGGAACTAGATTACCCAACTCTATCCAGTGAAACTAAGTACAAAAGAACCTAATGTCTCTAAAGATTTCTGTGACAGTCCTGCATAACACTTAAATGTTATAGTGCTTCAAACCGTCTGTTGATATATATGTTTGGTGTGCTTGGACACATCTTTTTGAACGCTTTCCACATTTTGTGATAAACTTGAAATTTAACGCATTTGGTATTTTTTGTTGCGTTTTGATTGCAACTGTACTCAGGGCTGCATAACTGCACTTTCAGAGTTCAGATATTGATTTAAGTTGGCAGCACCGCTGCGATGTGTACACTGCGCACGATCGCACACATCAAATACTTAAATCTTTATAATATCGTAAATGTACCTACTTGGTTATTATATTTGCAAGGCAAATTATTCGATCGAATTTAGCATAACTTAAAAATTACTTTTAGCAGTAAAAGTTTTTATTCAAAATCACCCGAAACATGGTGCCCAATCTTGCGCCCATCTGGCAACGCCAAAGTCAAGCTCGTTTGCCTACCCTTAGCTTTTTCTCATTGTGCCTGGAAAAACCGAAGTGCAAGCAGTTAGTTAAAATTAGAGCTTATAATATAGAAAAGTTGTAAATGTAATGTTGAGGAAAATGTTTAAAAATAAAATATGCATGTGCTGTGTTGTGTTACGGTCATAAAACAAGGAAAGTAGAAAAGTTTAGTTAATGTAATATTTTTGTAAAGCTTAAACGGTAGCTAAATCGATTTTGACGGCATTGCCAACATAGAGAAAAGTATATATACTATATAGTTAGATAGATACATAAAGCCGAACGATTAAAAAGCCGAGCTATTATTGAGCTGCAAACTGAAAAAAGTGCATATATATACATGTGAAAATAAACTGATAACTAAGTGATAAAAGGGATAATTGAAAATAGATGAACAGGTTTAGAAAGGTTTAGACTGGTTTAGAGAGCTTTTAAGAGGTTTTTAGAGGTTTTGAGAGGTTTTGAGAGGTTTTGAGAGATTTACACAACTGTACCAAAAATTAAGGGAGGCTCAAAAACACCCCAAGGCCAGCAACACTTGTAGAGTAGGATTTTGAGTAGACGACTGGGGAGGTTACCTGCCCAGACACGAAGGTGTTGCCTTGGAGATGATTGCACACCGATGCTATACCGAGGCTATATTGCATATAAGTGCAGCAAGTTGAGGTACAGTCGAGTGAAACTTCTGCAGCGAGTAACACGGTCGCCGCTTCAATTTTATATTAATATTTTTTTTTTGGTGATTTTTTTCTCAAGTGACAATATATAGGTTTAAAGATATAGACAAATTTTGAAATTTGCAGCGTTAAGTGTTGTAAAAGTGATAACAACTGAAAATATTTAGTTTGCAGACATTTTTTTAAAGTAGTTCGCAGAAGTTCTTTTTTAAGTGAAAAGTTGAAGTTTTTTGCAAATTGAAAGAAAAGGCAAATGTTTTGATATCCACTTTCGAAACAATTCCATAAAAAAGTGTGTAGCATACTTTTCCGAGCAGGTTGGAATAAAAAACTAATAATTATTGAGAATTCCTAAAAGTATTCTTTACTTATTTCTATATATATTTGTTTCCTCTTTTCAAATAATTGCAATGTTTTCCAGGGGAAATTGTTAGCTGTTCTGCTGCGTCATAAGTAGATACATACACACGCATTTGCCACAGTTTGTTGCAATATATCTGTGTGTATACCAAAATGCCAGGTATCAATCACGAAGTATTGTGGCATCGTAGCATCCTGCACAAATCGTTCAACTGCGCATAGCAACAACTATGCTGATAATGAAATAAAAAGGTCCAGCGATATGTAAGTCTGTGGATTGCATGTTGAAACATTGCACTCACGCTGTGGCGCCACCTCTTGCGGCAAGATTGGTGCGGCGACGTCTGTGGTGTGGCGGCTTCTGAACTCGTATCAATCAATTTTGCATATCAAGCTGCCTTGATGTAAATATTATAAGGCATGGGTATACAATTCTTGACGCTGCGTGGAGAGCCCTTTCAAATATGCAATATAGTTATTTCTGCTATCGTTTTGTATGAAGTGCGATGCAACACGCACAAGACAAGGACAACACCAATGGTTGAAAAGCGTCTACAAACTTCTCTTTCTAGTGTGGCTGCGTGTGTGTGTGGCATTGCATGGATGCAAGTGAAATAGAAGATAAATGACAGCTGCGCTGAGCTCTCCTTCTAACCACCCGCGTCGCATATGCTCATCTCGCTCGATTAATTTGTATTTGTGCTCGTCTTTTAAGCTCTGAAAGAGACAGCTTGATATGGAAATATATAAACATTAAGGCGACTCATTTATACAGATGCCCTATGAATATATAGTAAGAGCATGAAACACACAAGTGTGTAAACCCCATCAATATCGGGTCGATATTCAACCACTGCACCCGTTCTTAGCCATACAGCTGGTGTATTGTTCAACATGTGTCTGCTTTCAGGGCAACACGTAGTGGCTAGCATAAACTTAAACAATATATATATATATATATATATATATATGTAAATCAATAACTGTCCGATTAAACTATATAATTATCTAGGCAGTCAAATGTCGCTTAATATACTAAATGTAAATATTAAAATGATAAATCTAATTATCATCTTCGTAGTCCGTTCGTTCACAAAACTCATTCAAAACTCATTCGTGGCATTAAATACACACATATATATAAAGCAATACATTGTTTGGTCCTATAATTGTTTAGTAGTTATAGCTCTCTAGAGCTCCCATACTAATGGAGGTATACGAACAAAGACTAAGACAAAGGTTAACTCATTATTGTTTAGATCGTGTCACTGGTCGTTTGAATATCACTTTCGACTTGTCAAAACCAAAGATCCAGTAGTACACAAATTATATATACTATTCATTTAATAATTGGTATAACAAAGTATAAAAGTCTTTTTAGATTTGTATTTTACCTAAACAACACACAAAAATATCTTTTTTTACCAGCATACACAGTTTATCAAAATATTCCAAATTTAATCAAATTAAATACACATACAAGTTAGCTAGAAAGTTTTTGCTTTGTAAAAATATCGTTGATCGACACTCTTGGTAATCCAAAAAGCATAGATTTCGGATACTCTACATACGAACTGAGACTGTACTTGGTCGTTTTGGTATATCCTTGCAGAGTGTATTCTAATTTTGTCAGGAAATGTGCAACGCATTGAAAAAGACGTTTCCGACCACATAAAGTGTATACATTCTTGATTAGCATCAATAGTCGAGTCGCACTAGCCATGTCCGTCTATCTGACTATCTATGTGAACTTGACTCTCACCTAAGCTATCTTGATGAAACTTGGTACAGATGCTTCTCTTTGGTGCAGGTATATACATATAAATATACATATACATGTATTAGAATCGGGCGGATCGGACCACTGCCATAGGAAAAATCCATTGAAAATTAAGTTTTTATGTACAAAACATTTCTGCAAGGGTATATAAATATCTTCGGCACACCGTAGATAACTTGTCTTTTTTTTGTTATTTTTTCAGTGTTTAGCCCTTGAAAAAAAAAAAACAGAAAATGCCTCTGCATAGATTCTTGTTAGGTTATTGCGCTGGAAATATCATATATAGCAAAAATATGGTTATCTGTCATTTCGGGGACACAATGCAAAACTCAGCATAGCCTCCAAGCTCACTTTGAAGTCGCAACTTTCCTAAGTTTGATTTGTTTTTGGTTATATATATACACTATATTATATATATTATATATATCAACTAATCCAGTTCTTTACAGAGCTGTTTCGTAAATGAAACGAAATGCTTTTTATATAACTGCAATTAGGTGAGTTATTGTCTCCGACTTTTTCCGATTAAGGCTCACGTTGGCTTTGACAGAGTATTGCCCTGTTGTTCGAATCCAACTAAACCAATAAACATTAAAATTTTATAGTTGAAAATGTAATACATTACTATAATTCGTAATGTCCGCAAAGAAAATAAATAACTTAGAAAAGTAAAATAAGGTGAGAAAGGAAAGCAAAAAGGGGGTATTTAATAAAGGGTAAATGTAATATTTGTTTTTCAAACCTTGTTTGCCAATCATATAGTAATATATTGAAAGCTTTCTGCTTCTGTTCAAAAGTCACACACTTAAGATCGATAGTTTTATGTAAGGGCAATTTTCTGTTGGGCTAACGGAGGTCTTTCTACCAAATTATTATCAAAATTAACCTATTTCTTTGCTGTGTATTCTTTCAGATGAGTTAGTCAGAGCAACAAAATTGTCAAAAAGACACCAGATGAATGCCATTTGAGATATTTGAGATGATTCATTTATGTTTTATGTTTAATAAAGAGAATGATTCATTATTTTGTATCAAGTTAGCGATTTCAAATTGTTATATTCGATCCAAAGTAATTCAAAATTAACTCTGCAGTTATAAATCACAGCAAAATTTTCCAAAATTGGTTATTTGCTTGGGAATTGTTATATGTACCCCCGAAAATTATCTTGTCAATCTTCAATTTTTATCAAAAGCGGTTATTATAAAGTTTCCTTTGTCTATGCCACAAGAATTCAGATATGCAAGCATTTGAGGGCTAAACCAATTTTATATATTCAATAAATACTAATGTATTTTTTTCTGTGCATGTACACCGAGAGAAACTGAGAGCAGTCCACAAGATTTACGAAGAATTTCAGCCGAAAGAAAGCCGCACATAAGATAATTGATAAACTGTTACTAACTAACTATTTATTTCAGAAAGTAATTATTTAAACTGCTACTTAACATTATTATTGTTTTCAGAAAGTGCCTATTTAAAATGTTACTAACTAATTATTGCTTTCAGCCTTTTAATTTTCAAATTTCTTTAAACTGAATTGGCAAATTAGTTATTGTTTTTTTTCTTTTGATTTCTTACTTAATTTTATAAGTTTTTTCTTTAGTTTTCAAAGACAATCCAAAAACAAAAACATACAACATTAACAGACTGTTTTTAGCACTGTAAACCTATTTTTGTTAATATACTTTACTTTTTACAATACATAATCAAACAAAAACACACACTGAAAAACAATTTAAATAAAATAAAAAAAAACCCAAAAAATAACACGAATAGAAAACAAATAGGACATTTAAACAAAAATGTTTTCGAACTTGTGTGACCGATTTGAAAAAGTGAACGGTATGCGAAGCACTAGGCTTGACATATTGTTCCGATAAACAATGTATAATGTTTAGCCAACAATAAAAGACATTTCGTAAAAAGGAAAATAGAAAACAGAAATTATAAAAGAAAAGTTAACGTTATACATGCCGAAACCCCCAATTGAAAATATATATTCGTTGTACGATATATGTTTTTATTGAAAATAAAAGTACGTTTGTTCTGATATCCGCTCAGAAACTTAAAAACTATATTTTGTCATGCGTACAAAGTGAAACTATTTTTTTTTTAAGTGAAAAAAAGCGGACATTCTCTTTTTTTTTTGTATTAACAAAGTAAATATCAAAAAAAAAAAAACAAAGTGCATAAACATAATAAGAAAAGTAAAACTACGTTAAAAACAAAATAAACGACATGATTTTATACATTTAACACTGTTTACCAAAAAATTTTCCATATACATTTATCATTCTATTTTTTAAAATAATTCCATTTTTTTTTTTAATTCAACTGGGTTTTTGGAATTTTTTGTTTTTAATCAAAATTAAATAATATTTAGTTTATAACATTTTTATTTTTTTCTTATTATTTTTTTTCCTTATTATTTTTTTCATTTTTTATCTTATAATTTTTTTTTTTTTTTCTTTTTTTCTTGAGATTATATCTTTTTATCCTTTGCAAAATTGCTTTCAAACTGTTAGCTTTGCTCACGAAAAGTAATAAATTTATTATTTAAGAGCATTTCCCAAAAGTACTTCCCAGCTCCAATTTTATGAATATCAAGGCTAGGTTTCAATAGGATCCTTTTTTTCGTCCTTTCAGGATGATATTTTTTTAGCAGTAACTTGGCTGTATTCTTATGGATTTCACAAGGACACAATTTGTTTGTGCTTACAAGCACCTCGATTGGTATTCAAAAATAGAGTAGAGTCTTTTCGAAAATAAATAAATATTCAATATTTATTAGGGGCTGTTGGAAAAAATGTCCTGAAATCACAAGACTGGCTGTAACTTGATAATTTCAAGCAAAGTTCTGCTGTTGTTTTTTAGGATTAGTATTCAAAAATGTCAAAAAAATGTTTTTAATGGGTTGCTTTTAAAATGCTGATATCACAAAGTTGGAAATTTTCAGTTAAGTCCTGATGTTATTTTCTGTATTCATAAACATCAGGTCATACGCAAAAATTAATTTTATAGATTTATAGTATTTTTATAAATAACAAGAATAAAATGTTTCTGCGGGGCTTGCAAAAAAAATTTTCTGAATTCACAAAACGTGATCCTTTTAAGGTAGATTCTTATGTCATTCATTCATAGAAAATTGTATACGTCTATACATAAATTGGGGAACAACTTCGATATTTCGCTTTGAACACAATTTATCAAATTCAATTTCTTATCTTTGCGACTACCAATTCCGTTCCGACTGCAACTTTCCAAATATATATACATATGTGCCGAATGCCAATCGATAAGAATCTGTCCGTTAGGGACTGTATAAAAACAAGCCCGAGCTTGGTGTCCATGGGCCACTTGAATGTGCTATTCGTCAGTACGTCAACGTCCATAGAATTGAAAAGGACGATAGTCCTGCAAACAGCCGAGAAGCACAAATATTTTCATGTTCCTAATGTTTTATTCAAGATAAAAATGTTTTGAAGACGCAAAATTTGGCCGTAACTTGGCCAGCTCAAAGACGCTCATTCCTCATTCCCCATCCTCATTTCCTTTGACGCTTAGATGGTTCTTATATGGCTGCGATAGTCCTTAAGGAAGTCTCTCCACACTGAGCAAGCAACATTTCAAAATCCGACTCTAACTTGAGCATGAATCTGATCAGGTAAGGTTTATTTTTTATTTTAAATGTTTGTTATACCCTTGCAGAGGGTATTATAATTTTGTCACGAAATGTGTAACGCATTGAAGGAGACGTCTCAGAAACAAAAAATTTGTATATTTGTGATCAGCATCAACAGCCGAGTCATGTCCGTCATGTCCGTCTGTCCGTCTGTTTATATGCGAACTAGTCCCTCAGTTTTAGAGCTAACGTGATGAAACTTGGCACAGATGCTTATTCTTTCTGCAAGCAGTACATATGTCAGAATCGGCCAGATCGGACCACTATAACATATAGCTGCCATAGGAACGATCGGTTGAAAAATAAGTTTTTGTATGAAAAACTATATATTATTTGTTCGAAAATGTTTGTTTTAAATCTGGAAATGTGCATTTGAAAACTTAAATTTAAATGTAACAAGAAAGAAAAGTTTTTTACACTTCGACCGATCGTTTCTATGGCCAATTCAAAGATAGGAACAACATTATATTCTATTTTTATACTCTGTTTTCCAAAATGGAAAAAAAGAGTATATTGGGTTTGTGAAATGTCCGTCTGTCCGTCTGTCTGTATGAACGCAGGTTTTTTCCACAATTTTGAAGCTAGAGCAACCAAACTTGGTATACATGTTGGTATATACCATAGGCAGACAAAGTGTCAAGATCTCCCCCCCACCCCCACCCCTTCCCCCACAAACCGCAAAAACCTATATCTTCCACAGTTTTACAGCTAGAGTAACCAAATTTGACATAAAGACTAGTGACCACACCCTTGACCGACCTGCCAAAAATATGCCACGCCCACTACCACCCCCGCAAATGAGCTAAACCTGTATCTCCTACACCCTTATAGCTAGAAAGCCCAAATTTTGCAGTATGACTCCATTTGAACTCTTCGATAGATTGGAGAAAAAAATTTGTACGTACAGAAAACAGAGTATATCGCAGTCGGGTGAGCCCGACTGCAACGTGCTTACTTGTATAATAAAAAATTGGTTTTAGTTTTTAATTTGTTGCTCTGTTTTTCAAATTATCACGTTTTTTATGTTTGTTTTTTTTTTTTTTAAATAAACAGCGTTGAAATAAATATAAAATATTTGGAAAAACTTTCGTTTCATGGGAATTGAAAATGTACGTTATGCTCATTTGTATTTTCAGTGTATAACTCTGGGCACACTGTATCACTCTCTGCAAGTTCCAGCGCTAATCCTCATTTAACTGGAAAGTTCGATGGTGTTGAATATATATTTGGAACAACTTGCACCGCAAAAAGCAACGAGAGCAGCAGCAACCAGAAGCAGATCTTCAACTATCCTCGACACACGATGAGGCGAGAAAGGATAAGAGACGAGCTTCTAGGTGGGTGAAGGAGAAGTGGTTAGGGGCTATAAGATAAAGCAGTCCGATTTTTATGAGATGCATTATTTTACCATTTACAAGGGCATTAAAAGATGTCTTTAACACTTATACTTCTGCTTAAAAAAGTGACATAGCTTAAAGTTTTATAATCAAAGTCGTTTCTTATCTTACCTTCTAATTAAATTCACAGACAATGTATGAGTATGGAAACAATATTACTTATTTTGGGAGTCTCTGAAGCCAAAGAACGAGCTGACGTTTTATGATCCCAGACAAAGTCAACCCCAAAGCCAAAGCGAAAGCCAAATTTAGCTTTCAGTCAAAGCTAAAATCACAGGCAAGTTGGCAAAAGGTTGCGGGGCAGGATGTGGCAGGACTAAATAGAGTGCGAAATTGATGAACAAAACGAATCCACTGTCTCTGTGTACTTGAAAGGGATTCCAAGGATACTTTAATATCAAACAAGGCGTTAAGGATGTTAAAAGACTTCAAGGAGTAAATGAGAAGCGCCTGCGATCTGTTTGCCATAAGGCATCATCAACAATAAACCTCCAACATCCCTAGAACTTAAATTACACTCAGCGAAACCATTAAAGGATTATGTGTTTATATATTAAATGTTACCTTAATTCTAAAAGTCTTACTTGTTTAAGAAGAAAGTTAAGTCAGTTCAAATATTTAAATTGCTATAATCTGTTTTAATCTTTAGTCATTAAGCATGAATTGTATTCGATTTAATTTTAAAACAACTCAATTTAAACTTATTTCAAATTGATGTTAAATACGCGCCAAGGTCAAAAACGAAACAGAATAGACTTTGTCTTGCATTAAAAGAAATTCAAAAATTTATGAACTCAAAAATCGAAAGGTTGTTTTGTATAAATATGATGTTTGCAATAATTAAAAACTAAAATAGCATTTATTTAAATTTAAAAATTTTTTTATTCGAAAACTGGAAGAAATAAACAAGCGAGAAATTTTCATAAAATTGTTTAATTAAGATAACTGTCTTTTATTCTTTTATTCTTTTAAAATCCAGAACCGATTTTTTTTGATTATTTCTTATATAACAGCTGATAGTATTCATCAAGGTGTCTCAATATGCTGGGCGGCAGGAACGCTGGACTCTCTATTGCCGACATCCAAGCTCTCCTGGTCAGATCCTACTGAGAAATCATATTGATTAGTTACGGGTTTATATTTGCACGATCGCGGTCCTTACGGGTTCCTCTTTTCCGGGTCTTAAATTGCTTCTCTGTTGTTACTGTTGCGGCAGCTGTTGATGTTGCTGCTGCTGCTGCTACTGATGCTGCTGCTACTGCTACTGCGACTGCTCCTGTGAATATTTAGCTGATGTTACTTTGGAGCCTCACCACAGCACATGGCGTCATCCAGCTCCTCTTGACTCAAATGCAGTTTCTTTTGACATAAGTAGAGCTCTTTCAGACTTATGCAATCTTCAAAAGGGGACTTCACAAGCAAATACTAATAAGTACTAGTTTTGTGCCGTCCCTTTTTGCATATAGCATGTCTGAAACATGATACAATAAGTATTGATACTTATTGTATCATGGTCTGAAAGAACTTTACTTACGTTAAAGGCAACTGATCGGGTTGACGCTCAGAGACAGACTGACAGTTTTCGATTTTAGGCACCGTAAGGTGAACAATGATATTTATAGAACAGGCTACTACGACTGTAAATGTTTGCTGTTGTTCTGGTTATTGAAATCACTCGTGTGCACAATTCTGTACTTATTTACATTCAACCAGCTCCTGCAGGGCATAAGCTAAAACTGAAAAGGAGTTGCATGAAATACTGTTTTTATCTCAACCAAACTTGTTCATTCTAAGTTTACAAAGGTTTTTGTCATTCTGACCAAAATGTATCGAAATCGGGAGTTTATATCTTATAGCTGTCATTGGAAAAATTTGTTTAGATGTATTTTCGGCACTCTGAAGATGAACTTTCTAACTTCTTTTTATTATTTAATTATTATATGAAATTAATTGTATGAATTTTTTTAAATTATTAAAATTTTTATTTATTATTTATTTTTGAAAATATTCCTTTGAACTTAACTATAAAGAAAAATGTTTTCAAAATATAGTACCCGCCAGGTTTAGAAAATTATATGGCAACTCTTTTGTCTACCATTAAATTTCAAGCAGGCTGGCAAGTCCACTTCTTTATGTGAAGCGAGTTGGCAGCTCCCATGATCGATTGCTTTGAGTGAGTAAAAGAGATTTAAAATGTTCAATAAGTAATCTAAATAAAACAAATGCATATAAAACTTAATGCAGCTAATTCAGATAAATAGCTATATTTGCAATGCAAATATTCATCCTAAAAGTATGCCCAATAATTGTAAAAATTTGAAAGCCTTCTGTTTTTATTTTGTATCCTAAAAGTATGCTTTGAAATTGTTATTTACTTTGGATTCTCAAATACTTATTATATTCTCTTGCAGAGAGTATTATAACATTGTCACGAAATGTATAACGCATAAAAGAAGAGGTCTACGACTTAATAAGACATACACACCCTTGATAAGCATCAACAGCCGAGTCGACACTCCCATATCAACTTATCTATTTCTTTTTTAATCTATTTAGTTGCATTTGTACAATTTGTTTTGATTTGAATTCCCAAACTGAAATCCCATAAAAAACACGGAATTTATTTTCATTTTGTTTATTTATTAAAATCATTTTTACCATCTTTTCGCGCATCTTTTGTGCAAATATGTTTTCTGTAAAGAAAAATCTTAAAAAATCGTTACAAGAATTGTATATATTATTTAAAACTATTAAATAAGAAATTATATAAAATGCATTTAAAAAAACGTACTGAAAATAAAAATCAAAGGCTTATTAAGTACATGATAAATCAATATATAATCAAAATAAATGCCTTAAGGTAGTTTATTAAAGATAATAAAAATAATAAAAAAAAAAATAGTCCGGGCGTCGTTCGACAACTGCCCAAAACTGCGGCGGAAGCTCAGCGGCTGAGTTTCAAACTTGCGTACAAACTAAAGAAGCTAGCTAGTTAATCAAAAAAAAAGTGTTTATAACTAAATAGATACATTATTAAAATAATTGTTAAAAATGTGATATGTCAGATGTTTTGAAAAAAAAAATGTCAAAAAAACAAAATAATATAATTGAATGTGGTTTTGCGGAAGCCAGGTTGGATGAAGTTAGTTGTTGTTGATGTTCATTGCGAGCGACGTTTGTTAGATAATGGGCAAATATATACATATGTTGCATATGTATGTATGTGTGCTGGGAACATGCATGTGTGCGTGTGCTGGCAAACAATCGATGGCACTATCGATAGTATCGATATATATAAATATATATATTTTTTTAACTTAATTTAGTCAGGCAATGAAACAGCTTTGCTTTTGACCGTCAGGAATGTGTTTTCATTTAAAACTATCGACACTATCGATCTATTTAGTTAGCTTAAACTATCGATAAATTCAATTAGCTTTGCAATGAATTAGTTTTGTGCATAATAATCAACACTTGCTTCAATAGTTTCAATTAGACTATCGATTCGATCAAGGAATGTGTGTTATTTGGCATAGCTTAAGATATCGATACTATCGATGGGCAGCACTATCGTTAATTTTGTCAGCTCTAGGCGTGTGTGTGGGCGTTGGCATAGGCGTAGGCGTGGCACAGTTTGAACATCTTATGTGGCACCATAAAATGAACTGTTTCGCATACCCTCTTCCTCCTGATTCTCCTCCTTCCTGCTTTAGCTGTTGTTGCTTATGCTTCCTGTGGCTTACCTACGACATTGATTAGCTATATACACTCCTAATTTTTGATTCTGTTTCCGATCCTCAACTAAGTCTAGGGGGGGAGATTTAGGCGGCGTGGCAGCGTTGCTTGAGATTTAACTGTTTCCACTTACGTTTAGACTAAACTAACTAACTAAAGGACTCTCATCTCATCTTCGCTGATTTAACATCTGTAAATAGTATTCGCAGTTGGTGCAGTAGACGGCAGGTGCAATCACATGCCGCTTCCGGCAGAGATTGCATTCGACAGCCTTGGCGGATGCCTTCACAATGGCATTGTTGTAGACGCGGGTGGGTATCGCTGTGATTCCAGACGATGTTGCTGATGTTGCTGCTGCTGCTGATGATGATAATGCCTCCGGCAATCCCAGTCCCAGCTTGGACTGTGCAGGCAGCGGCGGTGGTGGCGGTGGTGCCAGGCAATCCGTTTCGCCTTTGGTGCCCGGCTCAAAGCTAACCTTTTTCTGTGCAGGCTTGCCATTGAGCAACTGTTGCTGCTGCTGTTGTTGTTGCTGTTGCTGCGGGGGTACAGGCGGCGCATAGCCATGCTGCTGTTGCTGCTGATAGCCATGCGGCACGGGCACACGCTGATAAGGTGCGGGCAGCGGCTGTTGCTGCTGTTGTTCCGGCAGCTGTTGCATGTTACCGTTGCTAAAGTAGCCTAGGCTGAGCTGTTGCTGATGTTTTTGCAGCTGCACGGAGTAGCTTTGTGGCAGCTGATGTGTGGCATGCGGTAAGGGTCTCGGCATGCTGCTGTACTGCGCATCATGCTGCAGTTGTTGCTGCTGTTGCTGCTGCTGCAGCTGTTGCTGTTGTTGCTGCTGCTGCTGCAGCTGTTGTTGCTGCTGGAGCTGCTGCAAATGCTGCTGATTGGCCAGACCGCTCATGCTGGTGCGCTGCTGCTGCAATTGTTGCTGTTGCTGCTGCTGCTGCAACTGTTGCTGCTGCAGGCGGTACAGCTCCTGTTGTTGCTGCTGTTGTTGCTGCAGCAATTGCTGCTGTCGCTGCACAAAGCGCTGCATATCCGGCCTGCCCAACATGGGCGATGCTTGCTGCTGCTGCTGTGGTTGCTGTTGTGCTTGCTGCTGTTGTCGTGGCTGTGGCTCCGTCTGCAATCGCAGCATATTCTGCTGCTGCTGCTGTATCAACTGAGCAGCAACCTTCTCGTTGGGATGCTGAGCAGTGCGCAGAACGCGTTCGAGTATAGGATTTGGTATAAAGTCATCATCCTCCTCGTTGCCGGCGGTGGCCACCAATATGACCTGATCGCAGAAGGAGACGCTCTTCTTCTTCACACGCTTATTGGTGTTGTTGTTGTTGGTCTGGTTGAGCGTTTGCTGCACCATGGAATTCAACAGTTCCACCTCGCGCAGCTCCTCGGCGATCTGTGTTTGTGACATTTCAAATTTGGTTGCCTTGGGCAGCAGCTGTTGCTGTTGCAGCTGGAGATGTTGCAAGTGTTGCAGCTGCAACTGTTGCCGCACAATTGCTGGCGGCGCACAGTCCACCTCATCGCCACCTGCCTCCTGCGGCAACTTGTTGTTGCTGTTGGGCAGCCCGTTCATTTGTGTGCGCAGCGTGTTGGAACTGGAGTTCGAATTGCAGTTGGAACTGGAACTGGAGCTGGGACTTGGACTGAGGAGCTCCTGGGAAGCATAGGAGCGCATGTTGCTCTGCTCGAAGCGATGCGCCAGATCCCTAACGCTGCTGGGCGATGGCGCCTCCTGTTTGCGATGCAGCGCTCTGAGATCGGTTTGCTTTGCTTGCAACTCCTTCAGCCAGGAGCTGCTGGGCTGCTGATGCTGCTCCTGCAGATGTTGACGCTTGAGCAGATGCTGGCGCTGCTGTAGCTGTGCGAGTATGCTGGTGGTGCCTTCCATAGAGTCCAGCTGTTGCCGCTGCTGTTTGCTGGCCTGCTCCAAGGCTTGCAGATGGCTAAGCTGCTGCTGCAGTGGCTCCAGATCGAGCTCTGGCGGTGGTGGCGGTGGAAAGTCTTCGCTGGCTTGGCGGGAATGGCAAATGGATTGCGGTGGACTTGGATAGGGTGGCAGCTCAAGTGGTGGTGGCAGTTCCAAGCTGCGTACTGCATCCAGTTCGTCCAGGGGTAGCAGCTGCAAATCCTTGAGCGGACTCTGCTCGGAGTGCACCTGTGCACAGGTGGTAATGATGGTCTGGCAGCTGTCCTCGCTGATAGAGGTGCTGGAGCTCATGGCAGATATGTTGGACAGATTAGCCTCGTGATGGAATTGCTGCTGTTGTTGCTGTTGTTGCTGCGGTGTCAGCGTACTGCTCGTGCGCATTGGAGGCGGTGGGGCCACCTTGGGCACCATAGTCAGCTGACGTCCGCTGCCATGGAAGCTCTTGCGCATGAGCTTGCTGCGCTCGAGATTGGGATTGGCGCTGGACTGCAACATGTTGTTGTTGCTGTTGGCCAACTGACTGCTGCCGTGCTGTTCGAAATGGCCCTCGGAGATGTAGCCATTGTAAGCGTGTCCATGCTTGCCATGCTGATGATGATGATGCAGTCCAACGGCGCTATCATCCACTGAGCTGGGCAGCTTGGGCGCTGCAAGGGCGTGGCTGTGGGCGTGGCTGTGGGCGTGGCTATTGGTGCTTGCGCCGGCAGCAACATCAACATCGACGGCTTCGGTGAGATCGGGCATGGAGCGATTCTTGCGTCGTATTAGGCCGCCCATTAAAAGTTTGCGTCGTATTTTATGCTGTTTTTTGCCACTCTTATCCTTCTCCTTCTTCTCATCCTTATCCTCCTTGTGCTTCTTTAGCGTATCCTTGGCATTCACCAGCAGCGTCTCCGTTAACGAAAATTCACGTGTTAGCTTATTGCGATCCTCGCTGCGACTGCGCTTCTCCTTGTCCTTATCCTTGTCTTTGCGTCCAAACAGCGAACGACTCTCACGCTCTGGCTTCACTTGACTGGGTGTCACCTGCTGCTCATATTCAATGGCATTGTCATCGGCTCCTCCTCCCCCAACGAGCGCCTTCAATGGGCTCTTGCGCTTCGGCAGCGTCGCATAGATCTCAATGCTCTTGGACGCCATTATGCTCGGCTGCTCCATTTTCTCCAGCTTCTCCAGCGTCCGATCCTTGCTGTTCTGTCGCATATGCTTCACGCTGCTGTTGCTACCCTCACGCATATGCTTCAGCTCTGGCATCGCCTCGCTCTCCGCACCCTTCTCCACGAGTATGCGTCGATGCAGACTTCGCGCTCGCATCACGCACGTATTGTGCTTCATCCGTGCAAAGGTCATCGTATGCGGATTGCTATATGGTGCATCCATGGCAGCGCGTGCTCGTCCTGCGGCTGCATTGCACAGCACTAGGGCCGTCTCCAGATCATGTGATTCTTCTACCAGGCGCGATTTCTCCAGCAGCTGATCCGCCTCGTGACAGAGCTTTTCGCAATCTCCGGATAGCGTCATGTGTCCATGTGAAGCATTGGCCGGATTTACACCTGTAGATAGTCATAAAATAATCGATAAGTTCTCGATTTTGCAAAATTACTAACAGAAGTTTGCGCTGCGGAAAAAAAAAAATTGCAAAGCCAAAAACAATGCAATTCTTTAATTTTGACGCAAATTGTTCAATTTTAACGGAAAAAAAATAAATTTTTGTTTTTTCACATAGTTCTAAAACAAAGCAGTTGAGCGACTAACCGAAAAGAATTTGCAAAGCCAAAAAATACCTTTCTTTAATTTTTACAGAAATTGCTCAATTTTGAGGAAAAACAATTTTATATTTCACTTTTACATAAACTCAAAAAACAAAACGGTTGCCGCGACTAATTGAAAAGAATTTGCACAGCCGAAAACAAAACATTTGTATAATTTTTACAAAATTGCTCAATTTAAACGACTGTCGAAAAGACTTTGTATGGCCGAAAACAATACTTTTTTTTTAATTTTTACACAAATTTTTCAATTTTAACGAAAAAAATTAAATATTTCACTAATACATAAACTTAAAAAACAAAACGGTTGCCGCGAATATCGAAAAGAATTTACAAAGCCAACCAAATCTTTCACTTTTACATAAACTCATAAATCAAAACGGTTGACACGACTAATCGAAAAGAATTTGTAAAGCCGAAAACAATACATTTCTTTAATTTTTAAACAAATTGCGCAAATTAAACGAGAAAAAATTAAATATTTAATTTTTACATAGTTCTTCAAGTAAAATGGTTGCCGCGACTAATCGAAAAGAATTTGCAAAGCAAAACAAATTGCTCAATTTTAACGAAAAAATTAAATTTTTGGTTTTTTAATTTTTACATAGTTCTAAAACAATTTTACCGATAAAAATTAAATATTTCACTTTTGCATAAATTCAAAAAACAAAACAGTTGCTGCGACAAACCGAAGGAATTTGCAAAGCCGAAAACATTACATTTCTTTAATAATTACAAAAAATTGCTCAATTTAAAAAAAAAAATTTCACTTTTACATAAACTCAAACAAACAGTTGTTGCGACTAATCGAAAAGAATTTGCATGGCCGAAAACAATACATTTCTTTAATTTTTACACAAACTGCTAAATTGTAACGAAAAAAAAAACATAAATGAAATATTTGATTTGTACACAGTTCTATTAAACTTCAAAAACAACAAGTAAGAATACTCTAGTCGAGTGTGCCCGACTACGAGACTCCCTGCTCCCAACTTGCATTTCAAGCAGTTCAGCGGCAACACAAGCAAGCAGCGTACTCAACGTGCACAGTGCATGTCAAACTGTTGTTTCTGCCTTCTGAGACAGGGGAAATAAGTTTTTCCATAACTTTGGTGCTATTTATCCGATCGTGTTGAAACTTACACATCCGAAAGACATTGATTACATACATGTGTACCAAAAATTAAAGCTCTATCTTTAAAATTGTGGCTGTGGGAGTCTTTTGCGATTTGCGAGGGTGCGGGGGGGTGCATCCGAAATTTGAAATAAACTCGATCTGCGTATGGTATACAGGAACCTGCATGGTGTCTCTAGCTCTTATAGTCTCTGAGATCGACGCGTTCATACAGACAGACGGACAGACGGACAGACAGACGGACATGGCTAGTTCGTCTCGGCTGTTGATCCTGATCAAGAATATATATAGTTTATATAGTCGGAAATGCTTCCTTCTGCCTGTTACACACATTTGCAGTACTTTATAACTCCCTTTTTCCCATTTTTAATGGGAACAGGGAGTAAAAAGGGTTGCTTTGATCAGTATTCAAGGCATTCAAATCTTGGTCGTTAAATTATAGTTTTTATTTTAAGAACCCTACCTGGTGGTGCTGCACCAGCTCCTGCCTCGGGTATCTTAGCCAGCTGTGGATTCAGTGCATGCTTGGGCGGATACGAGTCCGTCGAGCTAAGCGAAAACGAATCATACCCAGCATCGTAGGGTAGTCCGTGTAGATGACCACCATGTCGCGTGGGACTTTGTGGTACGGCTGCCACGCCTCGCTTTGCAACCATATACAGATAGGGATTATCTAGGGTGGTGGAACTGGCTGAGCTGGCGCTGTTGCGATCTCCCGACCAGTTGCCCGAGTCGCGTCTGCGTGGCTGATTAAGGTGCTCCGGTATGGTTAGGCCATCGCTAGGCGGGGAGCTGCCATTGGAGGCGCCACTGGCATGTCCTGAACTGGACTCGGCGCTGTGGCTGCGCTGCAGCTGAAGATGCTGGCGGCGTGCGAGCTGAGCGCTGAGCATGGCCTCAATGGGCTTGCGATTCAGAAAGCCACCCTCCTTGTCAGCGGAAGAGGAAGAGGTAGCAGCGGACGCAATCTTGTCTTGAATTACGCTCAGATTCTGATACTGTGCGCTTAGCACATGCTCCACGGTCTTGCGACTGATATACGCATCCGTTTCATCCGCGCCCGGTAAAAAGCCCTGCGGTACTGCAGCCGCTACAGCACCTTGCGGTACGGCAGCCGGTACGGCAGCGGAATTCAACGGCACGGGAAAGATGCTCTTCTGAATGACGCTCAGGTTTTGATAGTCATTGAGCGGTGCACGCAGCGGAATGGGTGTTGGCGTTATGGCGCGCCTGGTATTGCCCAGGCAGGGCTTCTCCGGACTGGGCGTAACAGCGCGCCGTGCCGAGACGGTGCTCATGGGTATTTCCATGCCTAAGCCGCCGTGTAAAGATGTTGCTGGTGCAGCGCTGGGTGGCTGTGGCACAGCGTAGAGCAACAGCAAAGGTTGATAGCGTCCACGGCTGCACTTGTCAACAACACCCTCCCAGCTGGGACCGACCTCCTTGACATTGGCATCATCGAAGTAGACCCAAACCTTGAGCTTCGTGTGAAAGAAGAAGGTTGTATAGTGTTTGCCATAGTAGCTAACAATGCCAACTAGCTCGTGCTGTGCCTGCTGTGCCCAACGCTGTTCGCTGACCTGATGAAAAACATCTGCCAGACGAAGACTGGTGCCAACCGCCTTTAGCACCGCATGCACCTGATCCGCAGCAGGACGCTCAGAGTCCCAAACAATGCCAATAGAAACAACATCGGGTCGATTAAGCAGTGCACGGCAAATGCCAATCTTGGCGCCACACGAGTTCTATGAAGGATTACAAATTTCAATTAATAAAGTCACTTAAGAAATTAAATAAAATACTTACCGGACAGTCGCGTATATCGCCCATATTGCCAGCGGCACGGAGCAGCTGGCCAAAGCTGAGCTGCTGATGGTTTTGCAGCGCCAGGCTCTTTTGTGAGGTCAGTGCCGAGGCGGAGACATAGTGCACCATCTGGAATAAGAACAGGGAACAGAGTTATAACTGGGCTCAATGCAAAACTAACGCCTTCTTAGTCTCGTCAATGGTGTTTGCCCCGTTGTGGGTGTTCCAAAAAACAGGTCGAGCTGCTTTTCAAGCACTCGTGCTCATATTCATGTTCATGTTCACGTTCATGCTGAATGAAACCCGTTTGCTAACTGTTCCTAGCCTGACTTCAAATTTGGTCCCTGAACGGGTGCCAGGCCCGTTGCTGCTCGTGCGCCCAGTCCTAGTCAAATGCAGTATTTTATATAGCAGTACTTGGCAGCTAGCTTGCTTTCTGCAGGTGTTCCAAGCCCACGCCACAAGCCAAACGTACATTTATGAGTCATTTGGCGCAACTGCTTACTAACCAGTTCGTACAGCGATCGCTTAGACTATAGACTATAAACCAGATCTTTGATGTAGTCAAGCAGTGAATTTGGTTTTCTATTGCTTTATCTGCTAACACCTATGGTTAATGCTAAGCTAACCGTAACGATTGAGTAATATTTCAAAAACTTATTATATTTTAAAATTAAAGGGTTATATACTGTTGTACCGCGCAAAACAGATTCCATTTTTTTTTTTTATTGTCAAATAGTACAGGTTTCTAAGAATTTATTAAAATTTTTTCATCGAAAAATATTAGACAATAGAAAAGTTAAGGTCGAATTTCAGAAACGCCCTTTTGTCGTCGTGACTTGCGTGAGAACACTGTCTAGTCGCTGAAGACAGGATTTAAAAAAAGAAAAATTGCAAGCAGCGTACTCAACTTGCACAGTGCATGTCAAACTGTTGTTTCTGCCTGCTGAGACAGGGGAAATAAGTTCTTCATTAACTTTTGTGCTATTTATCCGATCGTGTAGAAATTTACACATCCGAAAGACATTGATTAAACATACATGTATACCAAAAATTAAAGCTTTATCTTTAAAATTGTGGCTGTGGGAGTCTTTTGCGATTTGCGGGGGTGCGGGGGGGAGCATCCGAAATTTGAAATAAACTTGATCTGCGTATGGTATACAGGAACCTGCATGCCAAGTTTGGTGTCTCTAGCTCTTATAGTCGCTGAGATCAACGCGTTCATACAGACAGACGGACAGACAGACAGACAGACGGACATGGCTAGTTCGTCTCGGCTGTTGATCCTGATCAAGAATATATATGGTTTATATAGTCGGAAATGCCTCCTTCTGTCTGTTACACACATTTGCAGTACTTTATAACTCCCTTTATCTCATTTTTAATGGGAACAGGGAGTAAAAATGGCAATGTACTTTCTCAATGTACACCGCTTTTGATTTTTTGCTCTAAAAATAAATGTTTGAAAATTGTGAAAATCCTTCGTTCAGTGACTAGCCATTATCATAATAAATTACTGGTATAAATTTGGTGTTGATCGGATTAATAGTTATTTTTCATCCATTACAAAAGTGCAAAACTTTAATGTTTTGTGTTTTCAGAAAGCAAAGTTATCTTCGGAGCGCCAAAGATACATATATTGCATAAATTTCCTATGGCAGCTACAGGGTTTAATATCCCGACTTTGATTAGAATTAATCAACATGTGTGAAGCATAAGTTAGTTTGGTCTTCGAACGTTTTACGAAGTAGTATATTGTATTTATTTCTAACCGAAGAGATGTCTTAGCAACTAGTTATCTTTTGATAATAGAATCGAATCAAAAAATAAAATAAAACAAGTAAGAACGTTGCAGCCAGGCTCACCCGACTGCGATATACTCTGTTTTCTGTTTACTGGGGCAGGGGTGGGCGTGTCAAAATTTTTTTCTCCAAACTATCGATGAGATCAAAAGTATTCATACTGCAAAATTTGGGGTTTCTAGCTATAAGGGTGTAGGAGATACAGATTTTGCTCATTTGCAGGGGCGGTAGTGGGCGTGGCATTTTTTTTTTACAGATCGGTCGAGAATGTCATCAGTAGTCTTCATGCCAAATTTGGTGACTCTAGCTGCAAAACTGCAGAAGATATAGATTTTTGCGGTTTGTGGGGGAAGGGGTGGGGGTGGGGGGGAAATCTTGACACTTTGTCTGCCTATGGTATATACCAACATGTACACCAAGTTTGGTTGCTCTAGCTTCAAAACTGTGGAAAAAACCTGCGTTCATACGGACAGACGGACAGACGGACGGACAGACGGACATTTCACAAACCCAATATACTCTTTTTTTCCATTTTGGAAAACAGAGTATAAAAATACAAATAAATAAAACAACTAACGACATTGTCAGCCGATATCAAGATAATGGATCTATGATTCGCAGATCAATAGCTTTTCCATTGCAAGCTTTCGAGTTCATTACTTTAATGCAGTGGTGCCCACACCCATACTATCAAACAGTGGTCGTGTATGCGTAGCAGAGAAACACGAAGTTAACATATTGGCGAGCACAAAACATTTTTGCAGTGTGGGGCTATGCGGTCGGCTGTCGAGTTTCAGCCGAATGAAAGCGTTGTGAAAAAAAAACAAATAGCCGATAGCTCGAATCGTGCAACTAACGAAGTGGGCCTACCTATACATGTGTCAGCAGCGACCCGACGCTGCTTTTCAAGTGCGCGCACTTGTGATAGGAAATTCGTATTTTGGGCACCACTGCTTTAATGCTTACCAGGGACCGAAAATAACTGTTATCGTAAAATTTTTAGCCAAAATAAGCATACATAAGGAGACGTGTTAGGATACTTTTGAAAACACCAAATGACTTGTATTTACTTCCCGTCTATGATTCTGCAATAAACCTATATTTTTCAATTTTTATTATAAAAACAATTTGTAACGGTTATTTTTTAATTTTTAGTATAAAAATATTTAAATAACAATTATCTGTGATTAATACTCCATAAATAACAGTTATTTTTTGATTTTCTTAATTAAAATCACAAATAAGAGTAATTTTATGATTTTTATTTTTTGCTCACAAGAATAATTGTTATTGTTTATTTTTATTAAAAAAATCAAAAAATAACTGTTATGAAAAAGTCTTTTAAATAAAAATCAGTCATTGACTTCTATTTAAAAAGCAAAAATATAAAAATCAGTCAATGATTTTTATTTTCGTTTTTGAAAATAAAAGTCTTTGTTGCATATCTCAATGATCTTAAAAGATAGAAGCACCAAATTTAATATACATCATCTTTAATATACATCATCTCCAGCCCATGGAGTTTGGTGATTCTGTAGGTCAGGCTCCGCGCCAAAGTGGGTCAAACGACGTAGTGGTGCCGCTCCAAGAACAGCACCCTCTCCGGAAAAGTAAACGCCTACAGGAGAAGCGGGAGCTAATGAAAAAGCAGAGAGCCAAGTCGCCTTATGTGTATTACAAGTAGAGCATTTAGCCAGGTGGCGTTACGTTACAATGTTATATTTTCCAATCGAAACAGTTGTAAATTTCGAATATTGTATGGGCTTTTGTCCTTATCAAACTGCGCACTTTATCTCTTTTTCCTACTGAACTTCATTTAGACAAGTGCAACATAGAGCCATACAGTAATATATTGTGCCTTATCTAACATAACTTTCTTCTTGGTTTTAACCCAACTTTTTTCTGCTTATTGTACATTACATAACATCACTTTCTTTAATATGTGTTAACCTAGCTTTTTTTCATATTGAGCTTTATTTGAGATAATTTTTTTTGATGACAATATTTAAATTGACAGGAAACACAGGGACTACTATATCATTGAATTAATAAATCATGTTTGAAATCGTTTTTTGTTAAAAGTAAAGATTTTAATGTCAAATTGCAGGTATCTTTATTAACATTAAAGCAGATTTGACATACACATTTTAAAGTTTCAACAAAACACATTTTTAAAGAAACGATTTTAATGTCAAGTTTGCTAAACCTTTTTCAAATTAAATGAAATCAGCTTTAAATTTTTCATTTTTTTTATGAAATGATTTAAATCAAATTTACAGCTCTGATATACTAGCATATACTTTGACTGGGATACTGGGAAACTTGTAGAAACTGAACTGAACTCACCTGAGTGAAGGGCAACTGCTCTGAGTTGGCACCACATTTGCAAACACTCTGCTCGATGACACGCATGGCAAAGCGACGATGGGCAATGCATGCCAAGGACTCGCAGGAGTCGCCATCATCTGGCGAGATATGCGAGTGTACACGATGGAGCAGCAGTTCAAAGCACTCGGCGGCATCGCCGAGGCAGCCAAGTGGAAAACGTCGACCAGCCAAAGGACCGCTGGCCAAGGCACGACGCAGTGGCTCCGGGCATAAGGCTGGCTCCGAGCTGGTCTGCAGCTGCTGAAAGAGTTCCTAAGATACCAACAAGAAGGAATTCGAGTTAAGTATGTAGTAAGTGTATTTTTTGAGAATTTAAATAAGAATTTTGTTTTGTTTTGAAGGCATTGCAAATGGTTAATTCCCAGAACTTACAATAACCGCATTGATGCAGCGATCGCGCTCAGCGGTACCGCCATTTCCATTGTAACCGAGCACCGCCAGCTCCACGCTGCTGGCCACCTTGGCCAGTCCACAGATTGTTGTTGCTTGCGGCTTGCTCTGCCGCGTCAGCGTAGCCGACTTGTGTGCCTCTCCGACGCCATCCAGGAGCAGCTTTCTGGGGCTGCTGCGCGGCAATGTGCCATTGTTGCTAATCAGCTGCAGCTGCGGATGCGGATGTGGATGAGGCTGCGAATGTGTATGTGAATACGAATGCGAATGTGACGCTGGTGATGCAGGTGAGGAGTTGTTGGAGCCCATGGAGCTGGGTGAGCCTATGGCCACCACATTGCTGGGCTCCTTGCGCTTATAGCGAAACTTAATCATGCTGATTTCGTGTATAGTTTTTTTTTTTGAGTTGGTTAAAGCTGAGATCCGATTCTAATTAATGTTGTTACTGTGAAAAAGAATTTGAATTAAGTTATTGGGCATTTGGGATGTCCAACATTGCCTCAGAGCTTGCCAAGATGCGATTGCAACGTTAATGATATAATAATGATAATGATAATGACAATTACAACGATGCGGTTTGGTGCTGACTAGACAGAATCGAGAATCGAATAAACGCTTGACAAAAGCTAAAAGAACTAAAAAAAAAAATAAATAAAAGCAGTTGACGTCGTCAAACGGAAGTGGATGTTAAAGCGAAGCAAAAAAAAAAACTTAAGCAGGAAAGAGTAAACGTTTTGACGAAGACTTAATACACTTGAAAATTGATAAATGATTGAGAAAATCCTTTTTGGTTTTTAATAAAACTTTATAAAGATCAAATAAACTTATAGCTGATTTAAGGGTTTGTAAAAATAATAAAAGCAAAAGAAGGAACGGTTCTTGTCATGTTTTTTGATACATTGATACATCGATCATATTATTAATTACACGATTAATCGAAACAACTAATTTTAAGACATTTATCTAACTAAGCAATTATCATTTGACTATTTACAGCCTTATCTGATCCAGACTAGGTATGTTTATCGTCAACAGTGTATCGATATTGACTTGCAAAATATATTGCTGAACCATATCGATATCATATGATATAGAAAAATATTTCTATATTGATAAATATTAAATGCTAAACTTGATTTAAGTTTTGCATAGAAAAATGATTATCATTCGATATAAGGAAGACGATATCGATACCAAAAGCAATAATCGATAGATTCAGATAGATCAAAATTTGCGGCTTTCTCTGACAAAACTTAAAAAAAACCACACAAAACAAATATTTAGTTTGCTTAAAATATAAAGGAACTCGGAAAAAGTTAAGTAGCTATATATGTGTTAAACCTTTAGGAATTAACCAACCATATACTACTACTAAAAAAAAGATATAAGAGGGTTCTGAAAAACCCTTCAACATTATGCGACAACATTAAAATAGGCTTTGTAAAAAAGAGTATTTAAAATACAACACAACAATTGGCTCGTGATAGGAAGTTGTACTTGTTTTTTTTTTCGTTTTTTTTTTTAAGAACCCAAAGAACCGCAAAGCTAAATAGCTCGAGTTGCCAATTGAAACCCAGTTGAACTCGGACTTCGCCTGGTCACGCGAGCAGCCAAAGAGAAGGCAAAGTAAAGGGGAGAGGAGAGCAGAAAATGGAAGGAAAGGTTAGTTAAACGATCGATAACAGCTGCACAGGTGGCTCGAGACGAGACGAGACTCATCATCTCTTAAGTATGGCACGGGAACTTGACTTTAAACGAACGCTGGATAGACGAGGGAGCAGATAAGTGGCAAGACGAGGAGTAAGACCAGGGGCAAGACGAGGGGGAGATAAGGGGCGAAACGAGGGAGTAGACGATGGAGAAAACAGGGGTCAAGACGTGGGGAAAGTCGAGGGAGGAAAACAGGCGGAAAAGGAGGGGGAAGCTGCAGCAGAGCTGAGTGCTGAGCAAAAAAGCAGAACTTTCGCTTTTGGTTTTTAGCGACGACCTCATTTTTGGGGCTTGCCGAAAGTTTTTTTGTTTTTTTTTTGGCCCAACAAACCGGTTCAGCTTGGAAACCCAATCCTCAAAAACCAAAAAACAAAAAAGGCATCCAAGATCCAAAGTCGAACTAAAAGTGTTCATTTTGCATTTAATGGTGTGTGTCACAAAATACAATTGCATATTGAAAACTGTAAAAAACTGCCGACAAGGCAGTTCAACTTTTTAGCGAGCTCTAATATTTGAACTGTATCTGGAACTGTCTGCTGTCTGCTGTCTTCTGATTGCTGTCTTCTGACTGCTGTCTTCTGTCTGACGTCTTCTATTTATGCCAACTGGCAACTGTCATTTGCTGACGACGCCTTGAAAATTGAGGCGCACTTAAGAACCTGACACAGAGACATACAGTAATAGAGACAAGCATAGGGACAGGGACAGTTACAGGGGCGAGAAGGGTTGACAAAGTGCTAAGCAGAGGGAGGGGGAATGCACAAAGAGGCGTCAAAGTGACGCCATATGCGGCATATGCTCTTTTAAAGCTATAATCACATTTGCTTATTTTCTTCTTTTTTTGGCGCTCAAACAATAGTGCGGCTTATATTGATATACCCTGTAGATAAGAAATGGCAGAGAGTATATAGATCAATATCAACATAACTTAAGCAATCTAACCGATTTTTAATATTAATCGAATTTAATGATTAATCGACTTTTTTGACTGAAACATCGAAATTATCTATATCCTTGAATCAATTCATTTAATTTGAAAAATATCTCTTTCTAAGCCTGTCTACTCTCGAAAACTTCATAAGAATCGTTCAATAACCAGAAATCCAATTCTCAATTATTTCAAAATATATATTTGTTTGTTTATTTTAAAAAAACACATCATCTTTACTTTTTGTCATAGTATTATCAAAAGTTTCCATGTTTTCGACTAGTGTTTTTGTGTACTTAACTTTAAAGTGCTCTAAAGTTAATAATTATAGGGTATCTGATAGTCTTGTCTAGAGCAAAAGCTATCATCTCAGCCAGCAGGCAACAAAAGCAGCTACAACAATGGGAAACCGCCTAAATAAGTACATAAATATACGAGTGTATGATTATGCCATGTTATTCCCCTCAACACAATATGTATATGAATAAAAGTTCACATTTGCTTTTGTTAAATATTGTTGTTGCTGTCAATATATAGTACAATATTTTGTAGCACAATTAACATCTGTCAACCTGTCGCCAACTGAGTCAACTTTTTGGTGCTACACGAGTAGCAAGGTGTGACTACTTTCTTGACCGCAACTGTACGAGCAGAAATCTGAGTGGGAAAACTAAATGCATTGCATTCAAATGTTTCATATAAATGTGAACTATTTTGAATTTTATTTATTTCGAAATTTTGTGCACAACTCGAAATTTGTTTTCTTACATTTTCTTGATAAATCAATTGTTTTTTTCTAATTTTAAACATTTAAAATTGAAATTCTAGGCTCTTCTCAATTCCAAATATCGATAATAAGCTCGCTTTAAAAAGTTTTGATTTTTGAGCAAGTTGCAGTATTCGAACTTATCTTTAAAGAGGAAAAATAATTATAAGTAATTTATTCTATAATGAGAATCCAAATTTAAAAACGCTTCGGCATAAAAAGTACTTGAAAAAGATTCGAATTAAAAAAAAAAACAGGTCTGAATAATACTTAAATACTTTCAATCGTAAATTTTAAAAATAATTTTCCAGTTAATTTACACAGACAAGTAAAGCACACTTTATGAGCGGAATATTGTTGTTGTATTAGTTTTACAATGAAAAACCGAAAATTTAAAAGTGTTTAATAGGCGGAAAAGCCCAAAGAACCGGAAGTGAACAATGGGACACATTGTAACAGTTGTTGTTCTTGTTACTATTGTTGTAATGTTTGTTTAGTTGTTGTCCAGTTTTGAGTGCTGCTTTTATTTCAAGTTGATTGTTTTTCCAGCTTATTTTGTTTGTGCTTGTGTGTGTTGGCTGTGTAGTGTAAGGCAAATGTGACCTATTGTTGCTGTTGTAATTGTTGTTGGTTGCTCAGCAACAGCAACAGTTGCATGTTAATTAGTGGAGAGAAGCGCGTTACGCTTTTTAGTTTCCATTAGCTTTGGTCATCTGCCTTAGCCAAGTGTTGCAATTAGTCAGGTAATGGACCAATCCTCCCCTAACCTCCACCAATCACATAGCAGCAAGTGGCCAAAGCAATTTGTTGGTCAAGTGCTTTTGGGCCCAGCTAGCAAATGATTGCGAATTATTGAAGCCTTTTTTTGTTGTAATTAAGCCAACAGAGACGCAATTGGCCAACATTTTTGAACGGTTTGCAATTTTTGCATGTTGTTTTTTTTTTGTTGGTCATGGCTAACAAAGATTGTGGCAAGTCTGTACGGAGTACTACTTGAAAGATGCTCTTATCTATAGCAACATTTACAAAATCCAAAAAAAAAGGGTTTTGATATACAATTATTTAATTCTATTTTTAGACTGAGCTGCATAACAGCAATAACAACAAAATATAGTTAAATCATAATTCAAGCATTTATGTTTGAGTTGTTAATTTTGAACGAGCGCGTTGTTGTTATTTGAAATGAGATCGTAGTGGTTGTTGTGGCTGTTGTGTTATGTTATGAGCGCTTAGCTGTTGTTGCTGTAATTATTGCTGCTGGCAGCACTTGAAAACTGTTCTGACAAATGGCAAAAGTTGAATTGAGTCTGCGGCGTCAACACAGTCACTCTGGTAGTCCTTGAGACTGTCGCAGATACACACACACTTACACACACAGAGATCTAGAAATTGCGCTGCAAATGCAAACGAGTTAACAACTTGGCCAACAGCAGCAACAGCTGCCTGCGTTGGCTTTTATACATTTTTAATTTAATTTTTTTTTGTTATTTTTTTCATTTAAATTTGTTGCTATTTATTAATATAATTATTTTTGTTGTTGCTGTTGCTGCTGCTGCGTGATTAATGGCATTTATTGTCTGCAAAGCGGGGGCTACAGTTGTTGCTGCTGCCATTTTAATGCAGTTAAATGTTGCTAATGGCGAGCTGCAAAACTTGCCATTGTTTTTTTGATTGTTGCTATTGTAGTTGGTTAGTTCCCTTGTCTAAAGTTGCTTCCGCAATTACAACAGCAACAGCAATGCACCAATTGCTGACCTTTTTCACAGCAGCAACAAGAGCAACAACAAGAACAACAACAGCAGCAGCAGCTGAGCTTGCCAACTGTATCTGTAACTTGGCCAAGAGCTGAGAGCTGACCTGTTGCGATTGTCTATCCAACTATCCCACTATCTAACTATCCAACAACAAATCTGCAACACAGCTGGCAGATGGTAATAAAAATACAACAAAAATATAAAAATATAAATATACAAAATATACGTTAAACTACCTGAAACAGCGTTAAATGTGAGAAATGAGAACTGAACTGAGCAGTGAGAAGTGAGAATGGAGAACTGCGACAACGTTGCACACTTGCGTCATAGCCATAAACAGGTAAGAGAGTGGTAATGCAGAGAGTGCTCGACTAGTCGATACCCTAGTTAAAGCAGTTTGTAAACTTTTATATTCATTTTTCTAGTGAATTTTAAGTAAGTTATCTTATGACGTTTTTTCGTTAAGTTCGCGCTTGTTGGCAACAGGTTAATCGGAATAGGGGTTCCTTTACGAACTTTACGAAAAAACGTCCTGAGATAACTAAGCAAATCTGAGAAAAGAAAGATATCTTATGGAATACATGCAAAATTTCTGTCAAGTCTTTTCTATACTAACTTCTAAGCTTATACTCTATTTCTAATACAAGAAAAACTAAATGATAAGATATATAAACTAAAAAAACTTACTGACAAAATTTAATCTAAGTTTTACTATCTAATCATATTATATGTTTAATATATAATCACAATTACATAATGTAATTGATTTGTCTTTATTCAAAATTTATAAATTTTATGAATATATATAAAATATCTAAACTGTCTATTTTTGTATTTTTGTAAATATTTTCTATACGATGTATAAAAGAAACAAAAATAAAAGAAAAGCGTTGTATAAAAAAACTATTGTGTGCACAACTTAACTATACCCTTACTGTGATTACAGGGTATCCAAAAAAAAAACAAGAAAATGATAGCTGCAGCCGCAGCAGCTTTTCTTTCCACTCTTCCCCTTTAAGCCACCCACCAAACCGACGATAGAGGCTTTAAGGCTAATGTATCGATTGTCAGTTTTAGGTGAGGACAGGTGAGGCAAGTGTTGGCAAAGAGAAGGGCAAGCGGGTAGGGAACTTAATAAGCCTTGCAAAGCCAAAGTCAAAAGCCATTGGAAAGAACTTGTTTGCGGCACGTGAGACAACTGCCAAGTGGATTGTAGATTGTATATTGTAGATTGTGGATGGTGGATTGTAAAATGTTAAATGTAGATTGTGGTTGAAGTTGAAGTTTGAAGTTGTGTGGATTGTCAAGTTGATTGCCAAGTGCTACAAGAACAACAACAACCGACAGCAACAACAGTTTACAATTTACATATGCCAAACATGCGCCAACGTTTTAAGAATTGACCATAAATATTTTGGTGGCACCTTGCAGCTTAATTTGTAGAGTGGCAGTAGGGAGGGGAGAACAGTCCATTAATATGCGACTACAGGCGCTTAGACAACATTAGCATTAACAACAATAACAACCAAGCTGTTCAAGTTGTGACATATGCCCAAAAGCGTAGCGCATCGCAAAGTTCGTTGCCTGAGTCTTTTGTTTGGCGCGTCTCAACGCGTCTCATCGCATCGCGTCGCATCGCATCGCCTGCATGTCAAGTGGCAAGTAAAGTGGCAAAGTGGCATGCCGAGTGTATCAAAGCAGCAATAGGCAACTTGCTGTCCCGCTTTTTTTTATGGCTTTGCAATGCAAATTTGCCAAAGCAAAAGCCAAAAGCCCAACCCCTTCCTTGAGTCTGGGCCTGGTTCTAAGTCTGGCTTGGATCAGTTGGCCCATCGCGTGCTTGGAACTGCCGCGTTTTCCCTAGGGAAAGCCACCAGGGCCCTGAGAAAATTCGCTGCGTGTGCTGTCACCCATTACTCCCCCGTTCTCTCTGAACCTGTCCCTTACACTCCCCCTGGCCACTTGACAGCGTCAATTAATAAGCAAAGCATCATATCATAAAACCAAACTGCATAGCTTACTACTAAAATACTATCGATTACTTGCTTTTTTCATTATCGATACTATCGATAATTATAGAAAAGTCCATTAGCTGTATTGACTTCAAGTCAAAACTAAAGATCTTTATTTTAGAATACAACAGAGTTTGTATGGATTTCAGCTCGATTTCTTGGGGTTTGACAACATTCGATACATAAAATCACTGTGTATCCACTGTGCCAGATAATTCCCACTGTGCCAAGCGTAGATGAGCAGCTTTGTATGAAGGCTGTCAACAGTCAAAAGACAACATTTACATATTGACAAAAGGCCAAAAGACCAAAACAGTCAATTGAAACGCAAATCAAAAAAAAAAAAAAACAAGCAAAGCTAGCGGAACTCTAATGGAATAATATGTCTCCACGGGGGCAGGTTAAACTTAAATACCAACAACAACAAAAAAACTGTATATTGAATAGTGAATATTGTAGACAAAAGGCCAAATACCTTTCAATAACTATAATATATAGTATTATACAATATATTGTTTAACTGGAATTTCAAATTCAACTTTAAGTATGTTTTTAAGCTAAACTAAGCCAACTAATCTTGCTTGATTTCAAGTACTTTAGAACTAAATATAAATATTGCTATATTCTGCATAACTAAGCATCAATTATGCATAGAACTTAAAACTTGAATTGTGAACTCTTGGCAAGACTCTGAGACAGCTTATGCAAAACTCTTAACTTACGCTGACATTTCGCATTCTTATTTCTTTTTTTTTTTTTCTTTTTTTTTAGCTAGCTGTTAGATGATCCAATGTTAGATGATATAATGATCATAATCCCAAGTTGTGTTTAAGTACTTGCTAATTGTTGTTGTCGTTTAGATTGTAAAACAACTTTTCAGCTTTAAAACATTTTTTTTTAAATCACAATAAAATAATGCACATATAAAAATAACAAATTATTTTTTTTTTTTTATTTTGTAAAGCGCGCGTTTTTTCGTTTTAGTTTTGTTTTGCGCAGAGATTTCAATTCGAGTTTTGAGATTCTGTTTTTTTTTTTTGTTTTTTTTTTTTGTATTCGAGATTCGTTTTTCGGTTTGCGCGTTGCAACGTCTACGCGCTGCTAAAATTGGCTCGCAACTGAAACTCGTTTGTCTTGGCCAGGCCAAGCGCGGGTTTTAGAGAGCGCAAGAGAGCGAGCGAGAGAGCGCAGCAGAGAGAGCGAGAGAGAGAGAGAGTAGACCGGTTTGTGAGACAATAGAGACAAGAACTTCAGTTATATCAACAGCAGTCGTCGACTTCTCCTTCGAACTCACGCTCACCTGAGCCAACAACAATTACAACAACAACACAAAAGTCTCCCAACTCGAAACTCGGGGGAGTTTTGAGTTTTGCCTGCTGCAGTAGGCCAGAAAACAGAAAAACAACACGATGAAAAACCAAAAACAGCAGAAAACAGGTAAACGTGCTCGCCGCAGGTAAACAAGTTGTCTGCGCTCTTGCCTGACTCAGCCTGTGCTCAGAGTGCTGCTCTCTCGCCTGAGTCACCCTGTGTGCAGTGCTTGATAGACTGTGTGCCCTGTTGAACAGATTTGCCCACAGATTTCAAATGACAAATGGAAATGGAAATGGCGCAAAAAGTGAAGAACAAAAAAATAATCAAACCTCAACTCAAAGCGATTGACAGTAGCAAGGGCAAGGGACCAGGGGAATGGTGAGAAGGGGAAATGGAAAGGGCAAAACCAGTTGCCAAGAGACTAAATAAGACTGGGCGTGGCACAAGCGCCTTAATTGGCCTTAGAAACTAAGAGGCATATGTTAAAATTCAACAATATTCAACTCAATATAGAATTGCTTCTAAGCTGCTTAAAAATAAATAAATCAAATTCAAAAAACAAAAAGTAAACATTAATATTAATTTTATAATTAGACCTGTTTTTGATAAGTTGGATGAGAAGTATTTGAATAATGTAGAAATATTACTATTTTAATCAAAAACAGTAATACAAGATCGAAAAAGACTCGGAATGGAAATTTTACAGCATGAGAACAGCTCTGAATGTTTGTTATTTTGAAACAAGTAAGAAAACTCTAGTCGACTGTGGCCGACTACGAGACTCCCTGCTCCCAACTTGCATTTCAAGCAGTTCAGCGGCAACACAAGCAAGCAGCGCACTTAACGTGTCCAGTTCCTATCAAACTGTATATTCTGCCTGCTGTGACGGGGGTAATAGATTCTTCCATAGCTTTGGTGTTATGAATCCGATCGTGATGAAATTTACACAGCTGATCAACATTCATAAACCATATAAGTGTACCAAAAATCAAAGCTTTATCTTTAAAATTGTGGCAGTGGGAGTTTTTTGCGATTTGCGGGGGTGCGAGTGGGGTGCATCCGAAATTTTAAATAAACTTGATCTGCGTATGGTATTCAGGAGCCTGCATGCCAAGTTTGGTGTCTCTAGCTCTTATAGTCTCTGAGATCGACGCGTTCATACAGACAGACGGACAGACAGGCGGACATGGCTAGTTCGTCTTGGCTATTGATCCTGATCAAGAATATATATATAGTTTATATAGTCGGAAATGCCTCCATCTGTCTGTTACACACGTTTGCAGTACTTTATAACTCCCTTTTTCCCATTAAAAATTCCCCAAAAAATACAGTTTTTGAACATTATTTGCATTTCTAAACAATCAATTGAAATCAAAATCCACTTCAATTCTAATTTTGTGAAAAATTATTATTTTGTTTAATAATTCTATCGAATCCTCAATGGCTAGTTAATTCAATTCTTGATCAAACAAAAGTGAATTCAATACGCAAAATTTTAACAAAAGTGAAAATGAGAATACTTAAGCAAAAATTACTTTCGAGATATTTAACCGATAGTGATCTGATATTTATTTATTTGTTTCGTATAAGAATAAAGTCAAATTTGATAATTCTTTTCGATGTAAATCAAATCATATTTAAATTTTTAATCAAGACATATTTTATTTCAAAACATATTTTCATGAAAAAAATTAATCAATTTTTTGTAATATAATTCTATTTGCAGATTTATTCAAAAATTAATCATTTTAAAATATTTTTAAGCTACTTTTTTTAGTGGCAAACTAAATTTTATGACTCTGATTCAACTGGGAAATCCTAGTTTGCAAAGACAGCAGAAGCTGCGCTGCCAAAATAGCTTGGACATCGATATTTCGATTTCGAATTCGAGTTGGAGTTCGAGTTCAAGTCTTGGCCATGGCCAATCTTTGTGTGCTGAGTCAGCGCAGCATAAACGGAAATGCTGCGACATGCCAAAACGCTAGCGACATTGCAAAACGCTAGCGAATCGCCTGCGTCACGAGGCGATTTAAGTTCCAATGAAATCAAATAACGAATCGATCGACCCAGAAAACAAAAAAGCACAACACACACAGAGGAAGCTCAGCAACACGGCCTAAAAGACAAGGTTTAGAAGAAGAAAAGCAACAACAATAACAATAACAAGCCAAAAGGTGATGTTGTTGCTGTTGTTGTAGGTGAAAAGTAAGCCACAGCACGTTCATGTTGCACGTTTTTCGAATCTGTTGTTGTTGTTTTTTTGTTGTTGTTGTTGCTCTCTGCATAACAACAAAATATATTTAAAAGCGTCTTCTTCACCATCATCTGTTGCTGCTGCCTCTTCTTCTTCTTCTTGTTTCAACGTCTTTTTCAACGTTTCTGCTGGCTTTTATCGTTTACAAGCCAAGTTACATCCATGTCTTGGCCCATGACTCAAAACCCAAAGACACAGAAACATAAATGCTTTGCATTGTTGTTGTTATTGTTGTCGGCCCCTTTCTCCCTCCCCCCCCCCCCCCCCCTCTCCCACACACATACCTTTTTCTCTTCATTCGTACACCCCAATCTAAAACACATGCGAAAAGCCCATCCAATCGCATCTATGACTCATGCTGTGGTTGCGTGTAATATGGGTATTTTACACCAACAATTGATTGATTGGCTATAACGAGTGAGGGGGGAAGAAAAAAAGGGAAGGGGGAAGATGAAAGTTGTGAATCTCTGAGTTGTTGATAGTCTGTCTAATAAAACTCTTGATTTGATGCGACTCGAAACAAAACAAAACACAAATTTGCATGCAAAGTACGGAGAAATTACATTAAAAATAATATTATTTTTTCATTTTTATTGTAATTATCATTATTATTATTGTTATTAATGAGACTTAGAATATGTAGCTGCCTTATTAAACCAATAATTTTGCTCAAGAATTAGAAGAATTTACTTCTAAGCTAAAAGTTTTCAAATCTGCTTCTTATTATCTCCATCAAAAAAAGTTAAGGTTGTAAGAAACAATCGATTAAGTCATTTTTTCGATTACGAAAGGAATACTCGGTATCAAATGGTAAAAAAGGATTGTAAAAAAAATCAATGCTTTTAGGTTTGCCAGGATTGTCGATTATCGATATTTTTTATCAAATATCTCACAAAAGATTCCTTAACCCCATTTTGAAATTTTATATTCAATGGAATTTAGATGCAAACTATCTCTATGTTTTTGATAGTTAAAAATGCCCGAAAAAATGCAAAAATTGTGCATTATACGTTATACAGACCGTGTCTGATAAGAAGTTTCATGGTCTTTTGTGTTAACCTTCAGTCAAAAACACGTCGACGCGTTGATGGCATAAATAAAGCAAAATGTGAAAAAGACGAGTAATAATAAACAAACCTAAATAATAACAATAATGATAATAATATTAATAATATATGCGGTTTAAAATCAAAGCGCGTACTGCCCATTTAACGTAAAGATTGTGCAACAATTTAAAAGGAACTGAAAACTGAAAAAGAGTTGGGGAAAAAAACAAATAAATCAGCCTCCTTCGTGAATTCAACTCGGCATGTGCTCCGTTTCACTTAAGATTACCAGTTTTGAATTTTCAGTTGAAATTTTGAGAGATCTCCTGTACTCATTAAAATTAACGCCAGCATGCTCGTGCCTTACGATGATCATCATGTTGTTCCAAATCACAATCAGATGATTATAATGATGATGATGATGATGATGTTGATGATGATGATGAGGAGTGTTAATGTTTGCCGTGCCGTCATTTCAATGGCTTTGTAAATTGCTGATGTTCATGTTAATTTCATTTTTATGATCGCTCGAGCTCTGAGCCAAAAGCAAATACTTAAATGAATAAAAGGTATAAACGTATAAACGAATAACCCACAATCCAAATATTATAAGAAAAAACGAAAAGAAAAACCCCAAAACTGCACTCGAAAGTGATGTTTTTTTTTGTTTTTGTTTGCATTTAAGACATTTGGGATAGAGTCGAGATTAGAGCATAGGCAAATAATCAACACGGATCGGAGTCTATTATAGATAAGAAGAAGAAAGCACCTTATCAAAGTGGCACAAGCCATACAGCAAATGCAACCTCATCCAACTTAGCTCAACAAAACTCTTGGACTCTTTTTTTGTAGTCATTAAGAATAAAAAAATATTATTTTATAATCACTTACAAATTTAATCATAAAAAATTCCTAATTTCAAATAATAACTGCTCAATTATGAATTGTTTAATCCCCTCTATAAGGTCTTCTTCCCTTAGATCATTTGCCATCTTAGGGCCTTATTTAAGGTCAGCTCATGTAAAACCATAAACAGTTTGAGCGAAAAACATCATCGATTGACAATTGTCGCGCCTTTTAATGATAATGAGTTTGTCCTTAGACAGGATACAGGACTGACTCAGGCTCGGGAAATACGACTGAGTTTGAGGTTAAGTTTGAGTTTAAGATTGAGTTTAAGATTGAGTTGTGGGAATTACGCATTGAAGCGTTAAATACTTAATACACGACGATTTTTCATTTAACAGAGAAAGATACTTGGGCCGGGTTAGAAAGGGAGAGGGAGAGTAAAATGAAAACGAAAAAAAGGAAGACCAAAATGGCCATGAAAATAAAAACAATCAACTGGCTAAAAGACAACAACAACAAAAAAAGTAAAGATATAGCCAGTTCTATATCCAGATACAGATTCAGATCTGGCGATCAGAATTGTGTTGCTTTGCTCGTGGGAGTTTCTCACAGGGCCAATGTCTTCTTCACCGCTACTTTGTCTCCCTACCACTACTTTGTCCACCCCTCTGTTTTTACTTCTACTCCTACTTCTTCGTGACGGGCGACTGAGTCAAATCTTAAGTTAGTTATTCATAATTAAACTTGGAAAACGGGGAGCGCATAAGAGTTCAAAATAAGTGTGGGCTGCTTTTTTGGGGGAGAAGGTAAATTAATTTAGCAGCGACAAGTGGAAAAGCCGGCAGGGCATAAATATAATTAATGCAAAGCCAGACAAACAAGTGGAAAATACAAAAAAGGGGTTGCCAGTCTGATATTTTATACCCTGTAAACATGAAAAGTGACTTTTAAATTGGTCAAAAGGAGTTCACACTGACTCTACAAAGTAATAAGATCAGCCGAATCAATCTTACAGTTTCAAGGGTATTAAAATGATGTTTCCTCTCTTCAACTTTAGTTTTTCAGTTTTCATATCCTGTTCTCAACGAATATGGCTTTAGAATGGACAGAAGAAGATCTACAAAGTAAAGTGATGAATCCAATCGATCTAATTATGTTCATCTGTCTTTCCGATCTCAAGAAGAACTTAATATTATGATTTCACCCCCCTTTTAACCCCAGTTTTTCATAGTTTTCATGCCCTGTAAAGTGGGCAGAAGGAATTGCAAGGTCATGTGATCAGTATTTACAATCAAATCAATCAAACATCGTCTATCTATTCGATCTCAAGAGAGACTTTATTTCATGACTCTAACCCTTTAACGGAAAAACCCCGAAATAAATCGATATATAGCTTCGATTTTGAAGAATGAGAATAATATATAGCATCGATTTTAATTTTATACAATCGATAATCAAAATAATCGATTATTTCACGGTTATTTGTGTCCGCATTTTATGTTTTTTGATTCATACATAAGTTGCCTAATTTATAAACAGAGTATTTCTTTGTCGAGCACTCTCTGCTTGTTTGTTGTTATTGCAGTTGTCGTTTAATATGTGGCAGCAAACACGCAAGAAACAGCAGAAACAAGTGTGGAGCGTCACCAGCAACAGTCAACAACAGCAACAACAACAACAACAGTCAACGGCTTTTTCTATGACAACCGGTGATCGGAGAAAAGTTAAAGGTACAAAAAAAAGGGGGCAACGCGAGGAAAACAAAGCACAGCGACAGCAGCGACAGAGTCAAAACAAACAGGCAAATCAAACAAAAGGCAGAAGAGCAAAGAGCACGCCACGATAGACAGGCGGGGGCGAAGGCGGAGGCGGGCAGTGCTGTCTGCTGCGCGAACACTTTCCACTTCGGCCAAGCGAACAGCGACGTCAACAGCGCTGCAGCGTTGAGAGAGGCAGTTGAAAAGAGAGCGCAAAAAAACCACAGGAGTAAAGTTAACATATGTTAATAACTAGCAACACCCTGTGCAGCTAGCTTGCATTTAAAAGAGCGCAAAGGCGCTGCTACAGCGATGCTGCTGCTGTCGCTGCATTTGAAAGAGCGCAAGCAAACGGGCAGCGCAAGAGCGCAAGCAAACGGGCAGCGCAAGAGCGCAAGCAGACGGGCAGCGCAAGAGCGCAATCACAGCGTGCACAGGCGAGACAGGTGGGAAACACCCTGTGCTAATGCGCAAGAGAGTCGCTCTCTCAGGAGTAACAGGTAACTACAACAACAAAAAAACTCTGTCGCGCTGCTGCTGATCAAGTTAGCAGCGCGCCTGCCACGAACCGAACGTCGACAAAAAGTACAGTCGCGTCTTAAAGGCGCCGAGTTTTCCACAGCGACGTCTTCGTCGTCGTCGTCGTCGTCACGAGCTGCCTTTTGCCTACGGGTTAAACATAAAGATGTGAAGCTGCTGCTGCTGTTGTTGTTGTTGTCTTGGCCAAATGATGATCATCATTATGAGCCATCAAAGTTAGCTACCTTTGCAGGCTGCTCTGCTCTGCTCTGCTCTGATCGCTTGCCCATTGCCCAAGCGCTTTTCCAGCCTGCTTTTTAAAAGGTTTCTTTTTTATTTTATTCTTCACTGCTTCTTCTTCTATTTTCATGCATTTCATTTTATGGAAATTGGTTGCTGTTGTTGTTGTAGGAGGGAGGATACGCTGCGAGTTTATTGACTTCTTCGCTTTCCATTCAATTCCCTAGCAGGTCCAAAACTTGGCTTCCTTCTGACAATAATAAGAGCAGTACAGTCAGCGGGTGGATAGGCAAAGTAATAGGGTAATTAAAGTTGCTTGTGGGGTATTGGTTAAGGGTTGCGGGGGAAGGATAATTGCCTTGATATATTTGCATAATTGGGTGAGAACAGAACATGACACTAAACGACAAAACATTCATCACAGTTAAAGCCTAGCCAATTAAAGTTGCACGCAAGGCGTCACAGGATCATGATCAACGCCTCGACATGCTATGGCAAAGGGGGATGGTGACAGGGGCGGGAAAGAGGACAAGTACAAGTTGGTAGGAGTTGCAGTTACGGCAGAGTATTGTGAATTGGGAATCGATGTTATAGAAGATAGATAGATTTGGTGTAAATATTTGAATAAAAATATATTTGAAACTTTTATAATTATAAGTATATTTAAGACTAGCATTTCCCGGCGTGCGGTGCTACGCCCCGTATAAAATCATATTCGCACAAAAATTTAACTTCCTACAACATTAACCAACAGTTTTCTACCCAACAGGGTAAATTTTCCAGTTGCAGTTTTAACCTACTTTTTACCTACTTTCCACCAGGGAATGTAAATGGTATGCAGTTTGAATTTTCATATTGATCTTTGACAATGAGTTTGAAGCAAATCGCATAAGAACTCAACTTTGGCCTTTTTACCACCCACTTTCCACCCGGGAATGTGAATTTTCCGGAAAATTCGTATGCAGTTTTTAATGAATTTTCATATTGATCTTTGAAAATGAGTTTGAAGCAAATCGCATAAGAACTCAACTTGGGCCTTTTTTCCACACACTTTCCACCCGGGAATGTGAATTTTCCGGAAAATTGGTATGCCGTTTTAAATGAATTTTCATATTGATCTTGAAGCAAATCGCATAAGAACTCAACTTTCACCAATACAACCTTGACAACCCATTTTCCACCCAGGGGGGTGAATTTTCCGGAAAATTGGTATACAGTCATAAATTATTTTTTATATAGATCATTGAAATTAAGTTTGAAGCTGATCGGATGATAAACAAAAAAGTTGCATACAACGGTTTTCCGCGAATTTTCCACATTTCCCGACCGAATTTTCCAAAATCCGGTCTTAGTGCTCACTTTCGGTATATGCCTAAGCTACTGTGAAAATTTCAGCCATCTAGCTCTTATGGTTTGGGCCCTGCGTTGATTGCCAATCGCCAATCACCAATCGCCATGGAGGACAAACTCTTTTATATATATAGATAGATAGATAACAAATTAAGAATCGAAATTTCTAGTTTGCGTGCATTTTCAATATTTTTGGTTTTTTATACTTTATAAAACATTTTTCGTTTGTAATAAACATAACAAAAATAAGTTTTACAGCTCATATTAAATTTTTTAAATTTTCTACTTTTAGTTTTCATTTGATGCCCGAAATGGTTACCGGAATAAAATATCGAATATCAAAAAAATAAATAGCAATTGGTTTATTTTGATTTGTTAACAAAATTGCCCATTACATCATATAATTAAAAAAAAAAAAAATAGCCCGAATAAAATTATTAATTTTCCTCTAAATAAAAAGTTTAAAAATTATAACGTTCCGCATATTAAGCTGCTTGGAAACCAAAGCGTTCCACTGTATCAGTATCAGATTTGTTCAATATTGTTAATATAATAACAAAATATAGAGTAGTATATATGTCAGTACTTTCTTAAATACAAATTATTGATAGATTGTTTAATCTTTCAAAAGCAAAAGTATAATTAAGTTGGGTATAGAAAATTAGCTGTGAAACTCTGTTTTTGTAAAAATCTTTAAATATTAGTGCTATGGTGAATTTATAAATTCTGCATAAATAAAAGAATATTGGAAAAAGTATAATGAAAACTTAATATAAGAATTGAAAAAATTTTTCGCTGTTTATGCCGCAGTACAAAGTCTACATATACATATGTAAAATGTACACATCTAGCTAAATATCTTATAATTTACAGGAACTGTGCAAAATGGTTCGCTTTAAACGAAAGTTCGCTTAAAATTAAGACTTGGATAGAACAAGTTATTAATGCGTGCTCTTGAAACTGATTCAATAAAGACGTAAGTTCGTTTTAAATAAGTTCGTTATAAGCGAAAAGTACTATTTATGGCTCTTGGTTGCATAAATAGCAACAGACTGGACAAGTATATCATTATTAATCAATAAACTGCATTGAAATAAAGTGCCCAGGGTCAGTCAGGCAGTTAGACAGGCAGACAGCCAATTTTCCCACTCAAGATTTTCACGTTGATTTTCCAGAGTGTTGCACTTTTTTCATTTTAATTGCTGCGTCGCGTCGCCTTCTGCCAACAGTTGCCAAATCATTTTTCACACGCACTCACACACAATTGCAAGCCTATTGTGCCATCTTTTTTCAACTTGGTCTCGTCAGGCTCATCAAGTCTCAAGTGCGTGTTTCCCATTTCCATTTCCATTGCACCAAAAAATTCCCACAATTGCCAGGCCGTACAAAGAGCGGTAGGAGGGGGTAATGGGGGAGAATCCCGCACTATTTGCACTTAGCTCTGTTGCATCTGCAACTGCAACTGTTGCTGCTGTTGTTCGTTTTCCGAGTTTTCCCGAGTGTTTTTCCCGTTGCATTGAGCTAAGACAAATCAAAAATCTGCCACCTTTTTCAACTCTGACATTCGACATACAGACAGCAAAGATGCTGCCAAGTCACGTTTTGGAATTACCTAGGGCTATATTGTAAGTAGTATGGTAACTTTTTCGATACTTTTTTGAATATTCAAGTATTGTTACCCTAAACAGTGTGAAAAACGGAACAATTTGTTAAAAAAATAAGTTAATTTATGAAGGACTTTGTTGTTTGGATACATGTTGGAATAAATAATTAAAAATAAATAAATATGAGACAAAATTATAAAACTTGCAACAAGGCGCATCAGAACATAATCACGTTTGATTTAAAATTGTGCAACTAAATCGAATTTCATTTCATTTCAGCATAAAAATCACGCAGCCTAAAAGCACGCAATGATATTTTAGGGAAATTTCAAGTGCTGCAACTAAAAGTATGCAACACTAATTGTAAAACAACAAAAGCTGTGTTAAATTAAATATTATTTATATGATACTGCAATATAATGAAAATAATACTTAAATAAAGCTGTAAAATGCACAAAATTAAATAAGAAATACCATTTGCAATGCCTTTGCAATAAAAGAGGAAGAAAATAAGAGCGCTGGTTCGTGTCCAGACTAAATATAATAGAAATTAGTCAAGTCACTTACCTTTAGCGCACAGAATATGCAATCTTGGCCACCGCAAACATGTTGATTGAGGCCCCGGAACGAGCGTCGAAAGGCATCCAAATGCCACAATACCTGAAAATATAAGATTGTAGATTGGAGACTGTAAATTGTGGATTGTAAAGTGGGGTTTGAGAGAGACATAGAGAGAGACGCAAAGTCTACGACAAAATCTCAGTGCAGTGTGTATAACAAGAGGCAAAGACTTAAACCGGTTACCCCTGACGCCATCTTGCTAAAGATCGCGCTGTCTGTGTGTGTGTGTGTGTGTGTTTTTGGACTCAAGAGAACCTCTTAAAGAGTTGTGGACAAATAAAATTTAAAAAAAAAAAAACAAATCAGAAAACCAGTTTTAAAGTCAGCTACAAAGCCACAAAGCTGCAAACGACGACTTTTGGTGAGTTTTGTTAAATTTGTTGCTGAGCTGAAGCTTTGTCTGGGCCAGCTTTAACTTTTGGTTTGGGCCAAGCCGGTTTGAGTCCACAGAGTACATAGAGCAACAACTGGCTCTAGATCTTTGTTAGCTTTACTTTTTGTTTCTTTTTTTTTGGCGCTTTAATCGTCAAGTTTCGTTTCGTTTCGGCTTCGGTTTTGGTTTGCTTTTGGTTTGTCTCCCGTTTTGGCTACTCTCGACTGTTTGCTGCCCCATAACGATGCCACCAAAAGTTGTAAGCGCTGCTGTCAGAGTTCAACTTGGCAAACATTAGTCATGGGGCAGCAGCAGACAGCCATTTAGTTAATTATGCCAAAATGATTGACAATTGAACAAACTGTTGCAGTTGCAGTTTGAAACAGTTGCAATTTCAACTATGAAACTGTTGCAGTTGCAACTAGAGTTCGAGTTCGAGTTCGAGTTCAAGTGAAAGCTGTCAGCTGCCCCAACTTCAGTCCTCAACACTAAACTCAAAATTCATAATCGAAAAAGAATAATCACATAACATTTCATGTAGATATAATCATAAATTGTGCATTTAAATTTACAAATTATGCACAATTGTTCAAAATTTGTGCATAAAAAATGTTGCAAATATGCATTATTAAGCAAAGATTATAAAGCGAAGATATTAAATCCCATAAAAGTGAAGAACATGCGTCAAAAAGCATAGTCACAAGACATGTTTAAATAATCATAGATTGTGTCTTAAAACGAATAAAGTATGCATAAGTAATCATAACAAATTTTGTAAATGTCAATTTTTAAGCAAAGATTCTGAATAAAATTATATTTCTTATGTAACTTCAAAGATCGATATGATGTAGAAATTCTAAGTAATTATAAAACTATCCCAAATAATTTTGAAAACTATTATATTATATTAACTTCATACTTAGTTAACTAGTTTTTAAGCTTACAATTCAACCTTTAAAACAAAATGAAAAAAAAAGATTTCGAAGCACGCGTCTAACGCAACAAAATCTTTATTTAAATTGGAGCAATTGCAAACTGGCAACTGCGGCAATCTGATCAGCTTCACTGGGAAACTAGAAACCGGTTAATTGCCACAAGTCACAAGCCAATAGGCCACAAAAGCCACACACACATACACACTCGCTGTTTTGAACACCCAAAATGTCCAGCTGCAGTCTGGACCCGTCTGGACACGAGCCAGTTATTTTGTTATTGTTAGTCGTATTTTCTTACAATTTGGCAAGAAACTTGTGAAAATAATACTTGATCGTAGTCTAAACTGGGTTTCTTAGAGTGAACACACTTCAAAACAAGTCAAGGCGCCTTATCTTTATATTGAAACTTTAACTTTATTATTGTTCAATTACAACTTAGCACTTTGTGAAAGTGAATTTCGATTCTCTCTCAATTTGAAAAGCCTTAAGTGTCTTCAAAAAGAAATGTGTTAAAAAATTGGTCAAAAATCGATTTCGATGTAATTTATTGTATTTTGTACAAAAATAGAAAGATCATTTATGAAAATTATGATATAATAGAATCAAAACTATGCATAGATGCTTAAGCTAGAGTTTTGCATTATATTACTTGAATTCCGTCATACACAAATGTCTAAGAGCTCACAATAAAGTAGTACCAAAGAAATATAGAATTCGTAGTGAGTTCTCTTTTATTTTCCAAATTCACTTGTTTTTTCTATCTCAAACATTTTTGTATCTACATATATTGGTCTTTGGTAGTACGCTCTAATACCTTTTAAAGCAATTCAAATGTAAGCTTAAAGTTTGTAGAATTCAACTGTATTAAGCCCTTTTTAAGGCGTTTGTCAAGTTTTTAATGAAATAAAAGAAATGTTTACTTATATGGCATGTGGGTGTTACGCACTATCCAAACCCAGCGAAAGATCCAAAAGAGGAAACACGCAGACACATGGATACGGACAGACTAAAAGGGAAGTGACAAAGATACTGAAATTATTTCCTGTTTTGGTTAGTTACAAGATAATTAATCCACATCGATGTCAAATTGACATGTGCGCAACGAACACAACGATATATCCCATTCCAATTCTCATTTCAATTCCAATTTCAATTCCGAGTTCGGCTCTGACGTCGTCAAAAAGGTAACGCCAACTGTCCAGGAAAGGAAGTCATTAGCTCTACCACAGTGCATGTGTGTGTGCGTGTGTGCGTGGTGTGTGTGCGTGTGTGTGTGAGGAAACAATGCCTAAACGATTTGGTTAAAGATGGCCAAAAAAATTAAGCAAGGCCGCAAAACATTTTACACAAATTTACAGATTGGCCATTAGCACGTGCTGCATAAGCAGCTGCTGTTGCTGCACAGTGGCACAAAGTGCTTTAAATTTAACATACATTAACTAATTATTTATTTTGAATTTTGTTGTAATTTACATTTCATACTATTTATTTTATTTGTTACACAAAAATAAGGTATTTAAAAGTCTTTTTTTGTTAATTAAAAACCAGTTCGCCCACTGTATGCTGTATGCACGCCCACTGTCCACTCTTCACTCTTCACTCTCCACTGTTCACAAATTGAGCCAATTAATGCAAACGATTTCAAATAATTTAGTTAAATATAGTTTAAAATTTGTTGACTCTTGTCATGTGGGCGGTTTACAAACTCAAAACATAAAACTCCAAACTCAACCTGAACCTCAACCCACGCCCCCTCAACCACTTCCGCTGGAAAATGGAAAATGCGTTGGCCACACTCCACTTGACAGAACTGGATTGAGTTGAAATGAACTGAATTCGAATCGCCAGCTGTGGGTGTAAAAGTTAGCTAAGGCAATATCAGTACAAGCGCCATCTACTTAATAGATCAAAATAAGTTTTTTAATTTACTTCAGTTCAAGTCTGTCAACATTTTTACGAATTGTATTATAATTTGTGAATTAACAGTGCAATGAAAGGTTTCTAGTTGAGATTCAAAATGGAAACCATATGTGAAAACAAGTAAGAACGCTGTAGGCGAATACACCCGACTGCGATATACTCTTTTTAATGATATCAAATTTTAGATCTTGACACTTTGTCTGCCTATGGTATATACCAACATGTATACCAAGTTTGGTTGCTCTAGCTTCACAACTGTGGAAAAAAAACTGCGTTCATACGGACGGACGGACGGACGGACAGACAGACAAACGGACATTTCACAAACCTCTTCTTTTTTTTCAAAAAAATCAAAAAAAGAGTATAAAAATGCCTTTTGTAAAAATTATATTTTTGTAATCTTTATAGACATTATGCTCTACTTTTTACCAACTTTAAAAATTTTATAAAAATCGGATAACTATTTAGATATAGTACCCAATAATATCGATGTTTTCGACAATCATTGTCTATAACTCCAATGCATACATACATATATAATGTGCCCTTTTCAGTCATAAATCATCGATTTGCTGACAATTTTTGTAATACATTTCGCGTTAATTTTCAATATTTTGAGTAGCCTGACACAAAACCCACAAAATGCTGACATAGACATTGTGGTTCTTATGCATTTAGTGGTCATAATTGCTTTATTACATAAGCAGCTTAAAGCAAATACCAAAAGAAAACGTTGGAAAAACCGCAAAAAGGCAATGGCAAAAATTGGCGAAAACAAAAGACTTAGGCAACAAACTTGAACTGACAAGTCAGCGGATGAAAAGAAGAAGAAGCAGAAAAAAAGTGTCGTCAAAAATAATATTCAATCAATGTGGTTGCTATTTTTGTTGTATTTGTACTTGTAATTGTAATTGTAATTGTAATTGTAATTGTAATTGTTGTTACTGTCGAAAAGTCCGAAATCTTTGTGAAAGTTGGCCAGCATAGCGTACAAGAAATTTCCCTTCCAGCAACAACAACAACAATAGCAAAGAAAACTTGGCCAACGCCAAAACGAAGAAGAAGCCAACCAAAAAAAAACACACAAAATTAAGAAAAAAATACTTTTGGTCATAATTTATGCTTAACCTGTTGCTGAGGAGGCCTCACTTGTTGTAGTCGTCGTTGTTGTTGTTATTGTTTTTAATGTTGTTGTTGTTGTTAATGTTGCTCAAATCACATTTATTGAGGCTATTGTTGCTGTTGTTGCCGTTTATTGATATCATCGCGCATGAATTCCAAATCGTCTCCCAGCTGCACATATTTGCTGTCGTTGTTAGCGACAAATATCTAGCGCTCCCCCCCCCCTCTGTGCTACTCCTCTCTCTAAGCTTGGCCCCACCCGCTAGGCGCAGCCTCTGCTCAATTGATTAGCATAAAATCGTTTCGAAAATCCCCATTTGAACTTTATAAATAAATTCAAATCCGTTTGCGTGTTAAATATTATACATTTTTCTCAAACAACTAAGATAATCTAACTTTGTTGAGCCGACGTTTTAATACTCTCTAATAGATTTATAGCTACCAAACGTGAAATACTTCAAACAATTAAGGCTTGTTTTGATATAAAGAATATTTTTTTTTTTTTTAAAGTGTAAATAATCATAGAATAATCGATTAATTTGATAAGAAAACTTATTTGCAACTGATTGTTCCTGTGGCAGCTATAAGATATAGTGATCCGATTTTGATCAAATTTGATTAACATGAGTAGCACATGATTCTTGGTCGAAATATTTTGAAAAACACAAAAGTTTTCCATACAGGAACTTATTTTCAACCGATCGTTCCTATGGCAGCTTTAAGATATAGTCGTTCGATTAAATTTTGTCATCATTTTGTATAAACTGTCTTTAAACTTAGGTTTAGTGAGTTTGGTTAAGTTATCTTGAACAACAAAAAAGTTTTTCATACAAAAACTAATTGTTCAAGCGTACGTTCCTATGGCAGCTATATGTTATAATGGTCTGATCTGGCCAACTCAACTATAGGTACTACCTGCAGAAAGAAGAAGCATCTGTGCCAAGTTTCATCAAGATAGTTCTCGAACAAATTCTTGAGAAACGCATATAAACAGACAGAAAGACAGACATGATTCGGCTGTTGATGCTGATCACGAATATACAATTTTTTTTTCTGAGACACCTCCATCAATGCATTTCACATTTCGTGACAAAATTAAAATACCCTCTGCAAGGGTATAAACATAGATTTCTATTCATCGATTTGATTAATTTATTGAATTTTTTAAATGCTAGTTTCGATTCAACGTTTTGTAATTACTATTTATTTCTTAATACTGATTATCTAGCTAGTTTCAATAAGACTCGAAAGTATTTAAGTGAGAGCTCATAATTAATAAACGTAGCAACACAAAGAGCATACTTTTTATTCAATAAATCGATTTTTGTTTTTTACAACCCTAGGAAATAACGCATTCTTCGAAGAATTGAGTCTTGAGTTCTTGAGGCCTCAACTGGATAGATCTTTAGTATAGATCTGAACGACATGTGGTTTCTACAATTGATTTTCAGAGCGAGTTTAAAACTGCCTAGATCGAGTCATGAATATATATGCTGTATCTGGTTATAGGTTCAAAGACGTCTCTTTTAAACAAAATTAGAATACCCATTTCAAGGGTATATTAAAAATATGTTGCTTTTTATAGTTTTCTTTGCTCCACTTCCGCGCATTGAAAACAATTGTTGCTTCAAACGTGTAGGTGTATGTGTGTGTGTGTAATTGTGTGTATGTGTGCAACGTTAACGTTGACTGACATAATTAAATTAAAAGCCAAGCGCAGAAAATGCAATTAAATGTTAAACGAAGCTTGCGACAAAAAGAAATGCGACGAATTTTCGGCTTTAATTTTTGCGCAAGCTGCTGAAAGAAAGAGATCGTAAGATAAATGAGAGAGAGATAGATAGAGAGACAGCTAATTGCATAAGCAGCGGGTGTGTAGAATCCTGTATGTGTGCTTACGCATGTGTGTGTTTGTGTTTACAGCTTCTCAGGATAAATGCTTGAACAGGTAGAAAAAACAACAAGAAAGGTGCAACATTCAAGTTGCAAGCAGGAAGCAGTTGTTGTTGCTATAGAAATATCCCATCAAAAATGAGAAAAAGGGAGTTTTAAAGTACTGTAAATGTGTGTAACAGGCAGAGGGAGGCATTTCCGACTAGATAAACTATATATATATTCTTGATCAGCATCAACAGCCGAGACGATCTAGCCATGTCTGTCTGTCTGTCCGTCCGTCTGTCTGTATGAACACACAGATCTCGGAGACTATAAGAACTAGAGACACCAAACTTGGCATGCAGGTTCCTATATACCATACGCAGATCAAGTTTATTTCAAATTTCGGATGCACCCCCCAGTCACAATTTTAAAGATAAAGCTTTTATAACGATCGGATCAATAACACAAAAGTTATGGAAGAAACTATTTCCCCCAGTCTCAGCAGGCAGAAACAGCAGTTTGACATGCCTGGACAAATTAAGTGACTGGACAAATTAAGTGTGCTGCTTGCTCGTGTTGCCGCTGAACTATAAAAAATACGAATTTAACCGGTTCATAATAAGTTGATATTGGTCTGCTTTTTATTTTTCTGAGTACTCGCAAGCTATATAGTTATAACTGTTGATATTCCTCTTGAATTTTTCAAAAGATTATCATTGTATTGATATAATCTGAACATTAAAATGCCATATTATAATACAAAACTTAATTTTTTCGAACTATTGCACCAAAAGAACACCAAACCTAAACTATTAGTTTTTGAAAATGTTGCCTAAACTTTTAGCCAAAAATATTGCAAGAAACTTTGGGTTAAATAATATGCCAGTGAAAAATGCAAATTTGTTAGAAAACTGAAAAACAAATGTGTTGCGAAACCAATGTGATTGATAACTGAAAATACGAAATATGCAGTTCGATTCATAGGACCCGAATAACTGAAACTGTTGTTTTTTAATCATATATTCAAATATGTGTTTTAAAAAGTGGCCAGATTATCATCAGTTCAATCAAACTTGAATCAAAGCAGTCAAAACCCAAAGTACAGTCGATCGATAGCGCTATTTTGGATAACTCTTTGTGCCTTAGCTTAGCTTAGAGCTGCTTGCAGGGTATTTGCACGTCAAGCAAAGCAATAGTTGTAGTTGTGTGCTATATCTAAAGATATAGCTAGCATTATTCAGTCACGCATGCGCAGACAATCGCCACACTATAATAAAATGCAATTAAACAAAAGTAAGAACTCAGCACAGTTCTCAGTTCTCAGGAGGATATGTTGGTTGAGAGTTGTCCTTGCAACTGCCTGCCTACCTCTTGATGCTCTTTATCCTTTTTTTCCATTTATCATTTTCAACATTTTCCCATTTTTGTTTGGCGTTTGCCTGAACAGCTCGAGAGCGCAGTTGAAAGATTTGGGTCTAAAATAAACCACTTTTGAGAAACAAAACCAACTGCGAGTTAACCAAAGACAGCGAGCAACCCTCGCAATGTGTTGTGCACTTGCTGTACCGTTAATACACACACACACACACATACACACATTCGTTGTTATGAATAGTTACAGTCGTTGTTCGCAGTCACAAACAAAATTCAAACACCTCGTTACATTCGTTATGTAAGCCCAACCGTCGCTTAACGTGGCCAAAAAACAACAACTAAAACAACAACAAATAAAACCTAAAGCAATTGTTAAATGGCCAACACATTTCTTTTGCCAAGGGGCGCAGAGGGGGTCGCAAACTGCTTAACCCCTGGCGCCCTCAACAGCCTAAAGAGCAACCCACAAAAAAAACTGCTGCTCGACTTAAAGTTGCGCTGTCATCATTTTGAAAACAAAACCGTTTCGATTTTGAAATATTGCACAAAATATAAAAGGGAATTTCCCTAAAAAATATTTTAAAAATTTTTCAATTTGTCATCTAGTTTTATTTTGCATTCAAATTTAAATTGAATTTTAGTAAAACTATTTTTGGTGACATTTTGTAAAAGAAAAAATCTTGAATTTTGAAATTTAAACAAATTTATATTAAAACTTATTCGTTTATAAACGTGCCAAACGATTTCAGCTTAAAATGCCAACAAAGAAAAAAATGTTCTTAAATTTTCAACTTTTATTTACTTTGACAAAATTGAATTCTTTCTATTCATAAATACGACAATGTTTAGTTTAACCCTTCGAATAATATACCCCATATACCCTAAATACATTTATAGTTTCGAAAATATAACAAGTGTTTTTTTGACAATTGTGTTTTTGTTTTTGTTTAGGTTTTGTTACATTTCCGGTGTCAAACGCAAAACTCAATCTGAAGTGCGTATTGAAGTCAAAAACACAAACAATAATATCTTGCAACTTATATGTTTTCGAATGGAAAAGTAGAGTTAAAGTTCCAGGCTGTGCATTTTCCAAGCGAAAAGTTAAGTTAAAGTTGAGTTTTTCAAAACTAATAGATTTTTAGTTGTATTTATATAAGAATTTGAAATATTTTAAGCTTTTCAAAAATTCTTATTAAAATTACAATATTCTCAAATAAATATTTAGTTTCTTTGAATGTAATTTTGTTAATTAATTAACTACAAGTATTTTGAACCCAAAATACAGTTTCAAGCATAACTATCAAAGGTAAGCATCAAGCATAAAAACAACTTGTCAGCTACACCAGTGTGCTGTGTTTGTGTTTCCACCAACCCCTCTTCGACGGTTGCCCCTTTTCTTCATACTCCTATGACAATGACAATGCAATTAAAGTGCGCACTAAGCACTGTTCAAAATTATATCATTTTTCTTTATTTGTAGCTTTGTATTTTTATGGTTAGTCAACTGCATTAGAATTCAAAACTTCTATAAATTTCTTTGCAGCCCACGCAACAATAACAAATGTTTGTTGAGCTCGTAAAAAAACCCAAAAACGTTGTAAATAAAGCGCATAATTGTGACAATTCATTGAAACGAGCAACGAGTCGAGCATTTTAAAAGAAATTTGTATTGTTTTGGGTTTGTTTATGACTAACACTTGTTTTTGTACGCAAGTACAGTTTAACTCAGAACTCTGAACTTAAAACTAACTGCAAAGAACGTAGAATTTAGTTAATATTTTGTAAAATCTTTACTTAAAGTTAAAGTTTACAATAGAAAGAAAAGTTCTCTTAATGAAAGCTTCATTTTCAATCTATTGTTCCTATGGCAGCTATAGGATATAGTGGTCCGATTTAGTTGAAATTTTGTCAACATCGTAAGATATTGCTAAAGCACAAAATAGCTACGTTTCGTCGACTTAACTTGGAAAAAAACCATTTTCGACCGATCGTTCCTATGGCAGCTATATGTTATAGTTGTTCGATCAAGCCGATTTTGAAATATGTACTACTTGCAGCAAAAAGAAGCATCTGTGCCAAGTTTTATCAATATAGCTCAACTGAGAGTCCAGTTCACATAGTTAATTCGACACGGCTGTGGATGCTGTAAGGGTATAATGATATTGTATATTGTGAATAGAGTACTAGTTCAGCGAAATTTGTTTTAACTTATCTAGTATTATCCCACTTCCAATTTCTAAAAACAAAAGAAGCAGCACGATTGTTATTTCAGTTCCAAATACAAAATTTAAAACGTTTTTCAAAATGAAAAAACAGTTCAGTATCAATGTAATACTACTAAATATACTTCATCATCAAGGTTTTGCAGCATATTCATTTCTGCACAATTTCGAAAGTAATCCCAAAGTTTTTCCCAAAACGTAATCCTGTAAATCTCGGAATTAGCCAGAGAATCGCGCTTAAAACTAATCTCATTCCCGCCGTTTTTCTTGGTTATTCCCGTTTCGCGCTTAGAGTTCAGCTGCTACTTTGTCTTCTTCTTGTTCTGCTGCTTACCTTGCAGGTCTGAAAGAAAGCTCCAATGCTGTTCTTGTTGTTGTAGACATTATCACCAATTGTTGCGGGCGAATTTGAAGACTGTCTATGCAGCTGTAGCTGTTGCTGTTGTTGCTGTTGTTGTTGTTGCTGTTGCTGCTGTTGTTGTTGCTGTTGCACTGTGGCGAGTGGCGCATGCGGCGGCGCCGTTTTAATGGCCACCGTATCCATTTGTGCTAATTGTTGTTGTTGCTTGTTGTAGCTTTATCCACTTCTTCTTCTTCTTCTTCTTCTGCTTATGTAGCGCAGCACATGTTGAAGGCGTCGCAGTCAGTCGATGGCGCGGGGGAGTTGGCGGCGAAGCAGGGGTAGCTTGTTACTTCCGGAAAGGAAGGCAAAAGACAACCCTTTGCGAAAGTCTTCTTCTTCTGTTGTCTTAAGCCTTAACAACTGTCGTTCTTGTTGTTGTTGTTGCCTGGCAAAATAGCTGTTCGTTTTGTGACAACTTTATATATTTTGCACCTGTTTTGTCTTTCTTTTAGAGTTCTTTAAAGGTCTTCTTTAAATCTTTTTGAAATAGTTTTTGAATTTTGTACATATTTTGTTGCTTTTTTTACCACCTTGCACTTTTGTCAAAATTTGTTTGGTTTCAAATTCGTTTTTGTCAGCAGTTTTCAAACTTTACTTGAAAAAAAAGAAGCACATTTACACACAAAACAACAAATAAAAGAGAATGTGTAAAACAACAATAGCGCTGGTGTTTGAGGCTGCGACGGCGACTGAGACAGCGACTGCGACTGAGTTTGCGACTGAGACGGAGACGTATACTGAGACAGCGACAGCAGCGTCCGTTGATCTTGAGAGCGTGCTCAATACTGCGGCTCACAAATTTCCCAGCGCAGCGCCGCACCGCAAAGCAGCAGACAGCAGAAGGCTAAAGCGCAGCGCAGCGCGGCCAAACAAAATTTCCCCTGCCAAACAAATTTCCCCTTTGAGAGCGACGCAACGCTGTGGCGCTTACAGAAAGGTACTTTTTGGTTTTAGTACTTTAATTTATGTGTCTTTTGTTAAATTTACGTGGCACACAAATTGACAGCACTGAATTTGCAGTTAATAATACTATTTTTTTTATTTTTATTTATCTTTTATAACATTTCTAACTGCACAAAATAATTACTTATGTACATATCATTTAAAAAATTTTAATAATAGCATATCAGTCGAACTGTGCAAATTGCATAGGAAATTTGCTCTTTGGTTGTTGTCTTGGCTAAGTTCGTGAGCCTTCCCAAAATAAACGTTGCCTTCTTTTGCGCACCATTTTTAATATCAGCAAGTTTGTTGCTTAAGTCATTTGATTACAATTATTGAGTTTTGTTTATTAGAACATTTGATAACACTTTGGCTGCCCATGATGTTATGTATGCATATATTTAGGCCAAATTGTTGCTCTAGCTACAAAATTTTGGAAAAGAATTGCGGCAGTCCCGGACAACTATAAATCAGTCTAAAATAGCTTTTCAAAATAGCTCAACCAAAACTACTTTCTCTAAGATTTATCAAATTTGATCACTATATATTACAGCAGTTAAGGAAACGATTACTCGAAATTAAACTTTAAATTAAATTAAATTATTATTATATTATTAAGACAGTTAAAAATAAGTAAGCAATTTTTTTAAACTTTCTTAAAAATTATAAATGTTTTGAAAATGTAATTTTAATTTTTCCTAATTTATCATTCCAGTTCTACAAGTTAGACATTATAAGGACTACTCACAATAATGAACTACAGACTGTTAAGTTTAACTTAAGTTTATAAAAGGTTTAAGTAATATTTGGGAAATTTTATTTTATTTTATTATTTGTAAGTGATTTTAATTCATCTAATTTTAATTTATTTCTATAGGCCTTTTTTTAAACTATTTTATAATGTTTTATTTGATTTAAGTTCCTTCTAGATTTAGTTTTTCAATAAACTTACGAATATTCCAAAGAACTAAAGGAAAAATGCTTAACATGGGTTGTTGTCCCAGCTAAAGCCATTTCGAATGCACATTTCGATCTCAACTGGGTACAATTTCGATAAAGTTGCCTTTTCAGAGCTGAGCGTGTTTACCATTTGGAAAGGGAAATTAGCTCTAAGCTCGAAATAAAATAATACAAATGAAACCAGAGATAGCGAGCGAGAGCAAATTAACTTTTGTGTGGCGGGGCAACGGCAAAAGAGTTGCCAGCTTGTTGGAAGTTGGAAACCAGAAATCTCACAGCAGCGAGCTGCCAGTCGACTTGAAATAAGTTGAAAAGAGTTGAGTTGAGGTTTGGCGCAGAAACAAAATGGCGAGCGTTAAGATCAGCATAAGAGCTGAACAAAAAATACTACGAAATAAGAAATAAAGAAGAGAAAAGGTACGCAAACACGTTTACAGACATAACGAGTTTTAGCGTTGTTTGTTGTTGCTTGTTTGTTGTTGTCGTCGTTTGTTTTCTTGGCTGTCTTTCAAAATCAACGTGCAACGCTACGCGCAGCAAAAAAAGACCAAAAAAAGAAGAAAAAAACATTGTAGAAATTTGCGAGAAACGAGCAAACGTAGAAAATATTGTTATTGAGGTTGCATCAAGGGGGCAAACAGACAGGCAGGCAGACAGACAGAAAGAGAGAAGAACAGGCAGAGTGGGGAAAAGAGACAGAGGCTTCTTTTAGGTTCCTTAGCCGTTCATGGTCAGTCCTCAGTCTGACTCCAAGTCCGAGTTGGAGGCAGTTAAAGTTGCTCCTAGCTGGCCTTATATGCCTCTTATGTTTTTATTTTATTTTTTGTTGCTCTTTTTAGGTTTTCTTGTGCCATTAGTTGCTTTTGTGCGGCTTTTGTTTTGGGCGCTTTTTTAAGTTGCTGCAGTGACTTCTTCGGCGCTTTCGCGTTCTTTATGTGCCACTTGGGGCAGTCAGGCGCGCAGCAGCCTCCAAATTGCGCGCCAAAAGCCAAAAGCGACGCGAAGCCAAATCGACTCGAGTCGAGTCAGGAGCAGCGTCCAAGTTCAGTACCCAGTTATTCATTGTGCACAACAAAAAAAAAAAAAAACAACAGAGAAAAGTTATCTTCGGCGTGCCGATGATATATACCCTTTCAGATAAGTGTTGCATATAAAAACTACATTTTACACTGATTGTTCCTATGGCAGCTATAAGATATAAAAGCTCAATTTTTAAAAAACTTAGCATATATGCAGCTAAATAAGATTGATAAGATATTCCAGACTAATGGCAATATTGCACAGGGGCGCCGGGGCACAATCGTATTTGTTGACAATGCCCAAAAGCATTGCTGAATACGAGCAGCGTACAAGATTCAATATTAAATATGTTCAAATAAATAAGTTTGTTTAAATAAGATGTTTCAAAGATGTGGATGTTGCAGCGACAACACCACACAAAAAGAAGGTTAAGTAAAAAATAAATTTTTATGGCACAATCGTATTTGTGGACAATGCCGAAACGCATAGCTGAACACGAGCAGCGTACAAGATGCAACATTAAATATATTCAAATAAATAAGTAGTTTATTAAAAATAAGATGTTTCAAGGATGTGGTTGTTGCAGCGACAACAGCAAATAAAAATAAGACAAATCAACAAATAAGTTAAAAAATAAAAATGAGAACGACATCTTATAAATAGATCCGGCTGCTAGCAAAGGCTAGAGTCGAATGAAGTAACATTGGTAGAGGCTCTATTTATACTGCCAAACGTCAAAGACTCGACTACATAATCGATAACTCTGTAGCTGATGACAAAGTCAAAGCAACTCTTACATCGGTAGCTACTTAGATCAACTTTTAAGCAACTCTGAGCTTATCAACCTAATACCAGAATGAAATATAATCTTCAGCGTCTTTGGCATACAAAAATGTAATTTTCAATCCATTGTTTGTATGATATAGTTGCTCAATGTTGATAAAATGTCAAACTATATTTTTATTTTTTTTTTGTTTATAGCGAATTGATTAGACCGGTGTGTGTAATAATAATTGTTATTTAATAACTTTAAAAAGTTATCTTTAACGTGCCGAAGACATATTTACTTGCAGAAAAGTTTTGAATATTAAAACTTCATTTTCCACCGAATGTTTCTATGACAGCTATAATATATTGTTTACCGATTCCGATTGAAACTAGTCAAACATGTGTGAAACATAACAAAATTGAGTATTAGCAAGATTTGATGAGATACCTGCATAACAAACAAATTTTTCACACAAAAAGTCATTTTTTAACAGATTGATCCTATGGCAGCTAATAGACATAGTAGTCCGATTTAGATTATATTTGATCAGCTTGTCAAAAATATACTAAAACACAGAATAGGTAAGTTTGGCTACAAAAACTTAGGACACAAAAAAGTTGTTCATACAAAAACTAATTTTTCAACCGATTGTTCCAATGCCAGCTAGAATATATGGTGCTCCGATTTTAATGAAATTTTGCAAACATATATAAAACGATTTTAGCGATTAATGATGCCAAATAATAAAATTAAAAAACGCTCACAAACAAATATAAATATTGCGCCGATTGCCATCATGAACATTAAGATTGAATACTAGCCAGTTGTATTGAGATATAAGTATGCATGCATAAGCAACACAGTCTTTCATAAAACTGCTTTTTCTAACTTTTTGTTCCTATGGCAGCTATAAGATATAGTAGTTTGATTTTGATAAAATGTTGTCAACATGTTTAAAAACTACTGAAACTAAGACAACGTGTGCTTGGTTGAGTTATCTCAAAAAACAGAAAAGTTATTCTTACAAAAAGTAATTTTCAACCGATCTTTCCTATGGCAGCTATATGTTATACTGTTACTATCCGGCCGGTTCTGATATACGTCTGACCTGCAGCAAAATAAAGGTATCTGTGTGCAGTTCGGAGACGTCTTTTTGAGTGCGTTACACAATTCGTGGCAAAATTATAATACCCGCTGCAAGGGTTTAAAAAAAAAACAAAAACAAAAACAAAAGACTCTGGCAACAAACTTGCGCAGTTCCCAATTGCAATTCCTCTAGGCAAGCACGCACAGCAAAAAATGCAACTCAAACTCCAATTCAAACTGCAACACAAGCTGTTACCCAAGCTCAAGCCCAACTTTTCCAACAGTAGCCAGCAAATCCGCTTAAGCAAATCTCCCCTCGTCGTCATCATCAGCAGCAACAGGCAGCAGCATCATCAACAACATCAGCAACATCAACAACAACATCTCCAACAAAAACATCAACCGACTTGACCCTGGCATTTCACATCGCATCCAAAGCTTAAAGCCCGCAGCAATTTGTCCAGCTTTAAGATCGCAGAGTTAAAAGTTGAGTTAAAAGACAGCAAGAGAAATATTAGCAAAATAAGCGCTAAGAGCTGTCTTACCATCTTCATGTCAAGCTAACTGCTAGCTGCTAACTGCCACTTTAGTATTGCATAAAAGTATTGAAATCTGATCTGCCTGGCAAAATATGCTTAAAATTATAATTATATTCATGTTAATTATTTGGCAATGCAGAAAGTACTTAGCAAATGAGAGATTAATAAAGAATTCTACAATTCTATGTAAAGAGCTAGATATGAAAATCATAAATACATATGAATAAAAAGGTCAAAGGCAAAGTATCATTGCTTTGAGCGTTGATATCTTTAATATTTATCGATAAATGTTGATTTATTTCGATAAGCTTACAGTTAAGTAAAGTTAAAAGCGCACACCAATATTTATAATTGAAAACCAGAATGTTGCATTCTTGGATAGAATTGTTGTCGTAATTGTTCTAGGAAATGCTATCTCTCCGTTAAACCCAACAGTTTCCTGTGCCGCCCACATCCCGAAACTCAAACCAAACCAAACGAAACCCAAACCCGATCCTCATCCTCATTCTCTTCCCAATTCCGACTCTGATTCCGTAGTCGATGCGTTGCGTTATTTGTGGTTTTTAATATGATTATAATGGCATAGAGCTATGTGTATACTTATCTATCGTAGCGCTATCGTAGATCTATCTTAGCTCAATCGTATCTTTATAGTCGACACATATGGTCACATACATGCCACATGCAACATGTATGCATACATAAGTTGCAGTCAATCGAGATTTCACAGAGTGTGCAAAAAATATGTTGAAATCGCGGCTGCCAATTCGACTTGTTGTCAATTATCATAATTCTGCGAGTTGTTGTCGGTTGTTGTTGTTGCTGGTTGTTGTTGTCGGTTGTTGTTGGTTGTTGCTGGTTGTTGTGTCGTGCAGCGTTGCCAACAATTTGTGGCAATTACATTGGCATTCTTTAAGCTGCACAAAATGCAGCAGTGGCTGCTTGAATTCGCCTGATTAGCTAATTAAATTCAAATTCGTTTTTCGCAACCGAAATGCACTTGTCGCAGCCACAGCCACGCCCAGCCGTCCAGCCGCCCACCGCCCAAGCCCAGCTAAAATCATTTTTTTTTTCTGTTCGATTTTGTTTTGGCCCAACTTGTAACACATAATTTACAATTTTGCATGCTGCACACTCAGCAAAAGTCCAGCTGAAATTCATAATGAGCTATTGCTGTTGCAGTTGCAGCAGCAACGGTTGCTGCTGAGAATTGGGCGCAGCAGCAAGGCGCTGACCACGCCCATTATATTAATTTCCATATCATTTTCTGCTCATGGCTAAAATAGACTGTTTAAAGACTTTGCCACTTTGCTAAAATCAAAACTCCAAAATCAAAACTCCCTTCGGCCTGGAATTTTGAAATTTATCCCAATCCTTTCCGAACCCAAAGCAGGGGATGGGTGGTTATCAGACGATGCTACTACTCTAAGCCTAAGCTTCATCTAAATCAGTTATCACAAAAACGAGATTAAATTCAAACTTAAAGCCAGTAATAAACTCCGCTGCAGACGAACAGGACGCTGTGTCAAAAATTCCTAAAGATGTGAATGTTGCAGCGACAACACCATTCAAAAAGAAGGTTTAATGAAAAATAAATTAAGACGGCACAATCGTATTTGTGGACAATGCCGAAACGCATAGCTGAATACGAGCAGCGTATGTGATTCAATATTAAATATGTTCAAATAAATAAGTTTAAGTGTTTAAATAAGATGTTTCAAAGATGTGAATGTTGCAGCGACAATACCATACAAAAATAAGATAAAATAAAATATTGAATAGATAGAAATAGATCCGACTGCTAGCAAAGGCTAGAGTCGAATGAAGTAATATTGGTATAGGCTCTATTTATACTGCCAAATATCAAATACTCGACTAGATTATCGATAACTTTGTAGCTGATGACAAAGTCAAAGCAACTCTTCTGAAACAACTCTAAATAAGCAGCCCTATTCTACAATTTGATTTCGATCAATTTTAATAAACGCAACTATTCAAAATGATATGTTATCGACATGCTTTTTCATTGAGTTGGTTTGAGTGTGATTTAAGCACGCATTATGAAAGTCAATAGAGACTGCTGTTAATAAAATGTAATTAAATACAAAAGTCTTTACTCATCTCAAATGTAAGATCTTCTGCTTTTGCTTCCTTCGTTTTTGTTTGTGTTTCTGATTCTGTTTTTGATTGCATTCAGCTGCAGCTGCGACGAGCACACAGCACACTTCAAAAGCAGCTGCAGAAATTAAGCAGCTTTTGGCAGCTTGAGCTAAGGCAGTAGTTAGCTAAGGTAAGGTAAGCTAAGGTAGGGTAAGCTGAGACAGGTAAAAGAGGAGCCAGGTGAGCGGCAAGTGGTCAACGGTGGCCACACGGCTAATTTATGCGCACAAATTAACAGTGCAAAAAGCAAAAGAAACGAAAACCATATAATAAAGAAAAGCTATTTTCCAATGGTTGAATCTTTGATACACTTTCCGTGAAGCTACAAAAAATGTAAGTCTAACAAGTAAATGGTTTTTCTAAATTTGCAAGTCCCATTTCGTTAGAACTAAAGCGACTTTTAAGCGGCATATCATTATGATCATAATTTGTCATCTAGATTTGTTTTGCATTCTTATATTTTTATTTATTTGCTTAAATTTTTTAAAATGAATATTTACTTTTAATCGATTATGGACATCAAATTTAGTATAAAGGCTTTTCCTGAACTAGTTAAAAAATCGATCATACGAATTTTGTCAACGTTTTTTGCTCCCGTTAAACAAATGTCTTTTTTAGAATATATATTTTTACTCCCTGTTCCCATTAAAAATGGGAAAAAGGGAGTTATAAAGTACTGCAAATGTGTGTAACAGACAGATGGAGGCATTTCCGACTATATAAACTATATACATATATTCCTGATCAGGATCAACAGCCGATACGAACTAGCCATGTCCGTCTGTCTGTCCGTCTGTCTGTCTGTCCGTCTGACCGTCTGTCTGTATGAACGCGTCGATCTCAGAGATTATAAGAGCTAGAGACACCAAACTTGCCATACAGGTTCCTGCATACCAAGTTTATTTCAAATGTCGGATGCACCCCACCGCACCCCCGCAAATCGCAAAAGACTCCCACAGCCACAATTTTAAAGATAAAGCTTTAATTTGTCTTTCAGATGTGTAAATTTCAACACGATCGGATAAATAGCACCAAAGTTATGGAAGAACTTATTTCCCCTGTCTCAGCAGGCAGAAACTACAGTTTGACATGCACTGTGCAAATTGAGTACGCTGTTTGCTTGTGTTGCCGCTGAACTGCTCGAAAGTTGGGAGCAGGGAGTCTCGTAGTCGGGCACACTCGACTAAAGCATTCTTACTTGTTCTGATAGGAAAACTCAATTTGTTCTTGGTGTAGCTATCCTAAGTTGTTGTTGCTGATCAAGAAAAGAATATATATTTTATAATTGCTATTTTTTTGGATTTAATGATGCTTGCTTCGAATATATAAGGTTAAATAGTTAAAATACCCTCGGAAAGTGAAGCAAAAAAGGAGAAAAAGGAAAAGGCAATCAAATGACTGCCACATAAATTTATGAGCAGCGTCTACCAAATCTCTCTTGAAGCACTTGAAGCTGTCACTGAACGTGCAGCAGAGGCGCGTGCTGCAGCCAGCTGGAGAGGCTGATAGAGAGAGAGAGAGAGAGGGGGAACAGTGCAAGGAAAGCAGCAGCAGCAGCAGCAGCTGAAAAAGGAGCAGCATGAAAAATGATGGCGCGCAAAAACCAGGAAAAGGAGCTAAACTTGTTTGCGATCATGTCTAAATACGTATATATAGTATGTGTATATGTTGCATATTGCATGTTGTTGTTGCTGTTGTTGTTGTTGCTGCCTCGTGGCTTTGCCCTCGACGCTGTTCAGGCTAAATTTAGCACGAGCTCTGGCTGCAAAAGGGCTTAAACGAAGAGCCAAGTTAAGAAACCACGACTACCAAAAATAGTTGTGGACTTTGCACACCAGTTGCTATTTGTTGTTGTTGTTTTTGTTGTTGTTGCTTTTCCTATTTTCGCGCCAAAGAAACACAAACAGCAAATTCAGCTGATTCTTAAATCATTTATTTATTTATTTATGTAGCATGCCCAAAATCAGAAAGTGTTTAGCTTAACATTTTAGGCACACATCTTTAAATATTTTAAACAAAAATGTTTGATAATTAATTCATAGAGTGAGAGTTGTCGAAAGCTAAATTCGAATCCAAATTAAACAAAATGTGTTAAGATATGCTCATTGGAGAACAATGCTGACTATGGTTTTCTAATTTATGTTCTAAGTTCATTAATTAATTAAGAATTCTGATTTATCGGTTTAAATGGAATACGAAATTGCATATGATTTATAAGTCTCGAGAGAGATTTGAGAACAGAGGGAAAGATGGGCAAACGAACTAGCCAGGCTCGGAATCGAATTATTACTTACAATTTTTGTATTATATCGCTTTTACGGTAGTGTCACGGAAATCTCTAGATAATTTAGGTTGGTATTCGCTTATAAATACTACTGGAAGTGAGTCTGAAGCTATTTCAATTAAATTGCAACAATTTTATAGTCAAATTAAATTTCACCGTTTTTCGGTTGGTTTTAAACTGAAAACACCAATGCAATGCAAACAAGAATGTTTTTCTGAACCATCTGCAATATAGTATATTATAAACATGTAAATGGTTTAACTTGTAAGTTTTAAATTTTACAAAATTTCTATTAAAAAACCAACCGTTCATTAGAGCTGCTAACTTGCTTCACATAAAAATCATGGACCAGCCAACTTGCTCCAAATTGTTTGCTACCTTGGCGAGCAGTAAATTTTTGTTTAAAAGGTCAAAATAATAAAAGAGCTCAAATAATTTTAAAAATAACGCAGCTTACTAATAAATACATTTATCATTTTCCCATGTGGTGGCAACTCTAAAATCAAAATCTCTAGAGATTTCTGTGACATCTATGAATTGGAATTCTGTTGGAATTTGGTTGGAAGAGATTTCCGTAAAACCTTTTGAGTACACTCTAAAAGATTTCCGATTTAATTGTCAAATTCATCGATGTTGCATAATATACGATATTTCAAAAACTCTGTCAGTTTTGGTCTGGTCTCTCGCTCTCTCTCTGAATATGAGTTGGTCTGTTCGACTCGACTTGGATTGGTTTGCATTGAATTGGATTGGACAGGATTTGTTTATTTGGTTGTTATCTTTTCGACTGGTTTGTTTGTTTGTTTGTCTTGCCATGCCTTGTCTTCCTGCTTAGCTTTGTTTGTTTTGCTTTGTTTTTGGCGCGTGTGCAGCAAACTGTACCAATAGCAACAGCAGCAACATCCACAACAGCAACATCGACAACAGCAACAGTAACAACAACAACAGCAACAACAACAACAGCAACAACAGTAACAACATCAGCTAGGCATATTGCACCCGCAGTGAGCCAAGTTAGTTAGTTAGCCGCTTTCTTGGCCAAGTTGCTGGCAGTTCGTTGGCTCAATTGATGCAGCAGCGAGACAACGTTGACAACAATTAACAACTGCAATAACAAGTATCGGCAACTGTACACAGAACAAACACTGCCACTTGCCGCATCCTGCTCTCCCCTCGCCACCCAACCACCATCCCATCCATTTCGATCCTCTTTCTATGCTGTCTAAGTCTGAGTCTCAGTCCCAGTTCAAGTCCCATAAGCAAACATCAGCCAAGTTGCCGTTGTTGTCGCGACAAGCAGCATAAATTGCAATTGTCATTACCAGCAACAGCAACAACAACAACAACAACGGCTACAACAAGCAGAACAGTCACAACAGCAACAACAACAATAACGACAACAGCTTTGATGGCAAATTTATGTTTGCCTCGTGCCCAACTCAAATATTGTAGCATAAGCAGCAAGTCAGAGTCAAGTTAACTCGACCAGAAAATACCCTGTAACCTTAAAGTGGAGGAAAAATTAGCATAAGTAATACAAAAATGATGTCCTGAGTAATAAAACTTGATTGAAAGAAAACGACCGATTGTAATTAATTGTTCGTTTAAAGTTCAGTCATACTTACTTACATTCCATAAAAATTACACTCCACAATCTCGTTAGTTGGTACGATTGTTATAGAAACGATTAAAATTTTAGTTTGGTAAATATCCAAAAGCGCACAATCGATAGTTTTGATAATTCAATCGATAGTTTTACAATTTGTAGCTATGCATATAAGACGCAAACGATTAATCGATTTATTAACAACGAAAGGGGAACATATTTACAACAAGTACACAAATTGTGAACAGTTAGCTGATATGCAAAGATATAATAAAGATATTGACATGCATATATCCAATTTAAACACTTACACATGATATTCTGCCTTTCCTTTTTATGTCTCAAAGATGAGCCCAGAAATAAAAACAAACAGCCTGATAAAATGTATACATTTTGCAATTGCAGATGTATTCTTTCTTTAGTTGAACAACTTTATTATATATATTTGATGGCTACAGGGTATAATAAGCACTCAAGTGAAATTGACTAGGCCAGACTCAAGTTTCAGTGCAAGTTTCTTCTATAACCTCCTCAACATTCCCTTGCCCATACTCCGTCGTGAGTTGGTTATTGGCAATTGTATAGTCATCCTCATCAACGTCATCGTCATCGGTAAGATTGAGCTGACAAGCAGAAGACAGGGGCAGGGACAAAGGCTGAAAGGGGTTTGCCCAGACGCGTTTAAATGGCTGAACATCAATGTGCAACAAGAAGAAGCAGAAGGAGGAGGGCGGGAGAACTAGAGTCAGGACTTGGACCGGTTGGCTTCTATATCTAAGAGAGGGAGAGAGATGCATGAATATAGGCAAGGCTTTTGGGATGATTCAAGTCAGTTAAAGGGTCATAGCTCGGCTTAGGTTTAGCTGAAAATTATATGAAACAAAGTAAGCTAGCCCTGATCAAAATTTAACAATCAAATTTAATTTTAATTTCCAGTTTCAAAGGATCACAAAAATCGTTCAAAATCGTTAAAGCGATTATCTGAACATTCTTGAGCTAACAAATTCGAACAATATGAAACAAATGAATAAGCCGATTAATTTGCTTAATTTACTTTGATAAAATTTCAAAAGGAAGTTTCCACTCCTTAAACTTTGTCAACAATTGAGATATATAACTTTTGAAGTGGCTTATGAGTTAGATTGATTTGGTATTAAAACATAATGAATTTCGAAATATTTTGGAAAAATATACCTTGTTTCGGATTTACAAAACAAAAAATTATTAAATGTCAATTGAAAAAGTATTTTTATCAGCACCATGTCTCCAATAGTAGATTTTTTTTTTTTTTTTTGTTTATTCGAAATTTGTGCCCACAATATTGCCAAAATGTTAACATATATTATTTTGAGCTCGACAGAAAAACTATCAGGCCTGTTCTACAAATCGATGGCGATCAAATTTGTCAGAGTCGAAATGGATTGGTGTTCATTTCAAACCCCTTTCGAATTTGGTTCGAGCTCAATCGAAATTACGAAAACCAACTCAAGAACGATTCGGAATAGAATCGTTTTTACGTATAAAAACGAATATAAGTAATCTTTCTCTACCTTGTTTCAATTACAACAAATTATTTTTTTAAAGTTTTCTATTTTTTCTATTTCTATAAAAACTTAGAAAATAATAATAATTTATTTAACATATCTATTTCTTTCTTGTTATATGTATACAAAATACTAAAAAACAGTATTTTTAAGCCTAATACAATGTTTCTTAATGTGCTAAAGCTAATCGCATGTTCTAGTTACAATAAAGAAGAGATAACTTAAAAGAAAATAGGCTTAAAGAAGACAAGTTGCAGCAATGAGGATCTGTTTTTTTATATCTTTTTGCTTAGCCTGTTTTAAGATCCTTAGTTTTCAGCATGATAAACATAATACTGCTGATGAGGCAGCATAAATCAAATGGGGTCTGATCACTTCGCTAATTAAAAAATCAAAGCTCCACGCACGCGCGATAATTAAAAGATCTTTTTTCTTTTAAACAACTGATCAGTGATCAGTCCCAAGTCCCGACAAAGAGTCCAACATAGTAGAATCCAACAACGAGTCCCAGTTAGTGTGCAATGACAATTGTTACTTGAATAGAGCTATAGCTGAAGAGGTGGAGGAGAAGGAGAAGTTGAAAGAGGAGTGGCTGAAGGAGCAGACTGCATTTGGGTGCAGCTGTTGAATCGGTTTGGCGCGTGTCGCAGCTTAGTCCAATGCCCGATCCGATACCCCGGTTCGATGCTTGTCTGCATGTTAAGTGCGGTCCTCTTTCACTCGACTACGTTTTATTTTATTTTATTTTCTTTATGTTTTTTCTCTTATTTTTGCACAAATGAATTAATTAAAGAAGTGGCTGAAATGACAACAACGATGACGATGACGATGACGGAGGGCTATTAACATGAACGGTTAACTGGGCATTGGATAATGAACATCGCAGCAGCTGAGACGCACAGAGAGAGATAGAGATAGAGAGATAGAGAGCGAGAGAGATAGAGAGAGAGAGCGAGAGAGAGAGAGAGGGTAAGAAAAGTGATAGCTTCTAAAAGTATTCCTTGCCCAGACGCTGTCGCTCATCTGACCGTCTTCCACTCGTCTCCGTCTCCCCCATCATGCTCTCGAGCATTCGCTCCTGCTTCGGATTGAGTGCCGCCAAATGGATGTCGCGCGTGGCACGGAACTGTCCACAATTATAGAGATGCTCGTTTTCCAGCCGTATGTAGTTCCATATAAAGCGACTGTGGTCAAGATAGGCAGCTGATTAAAAATAGAGCTTGAAAACAATCGATAAAACTCAATGATATCAATTACAATGCCGAATGTACTGATAGCATTGAAAGTTTAGCTTGAACTATCGATAGCATTAATTGTACTATGTATAAAATGGTTGGCATGGTATCGATTGATATTACAAATAGTATCGAATGTAATATTTGCATTATCGATAGTATGATTGGAACGAACAGTACCGATAGTCTCGCTGGACTGTAGAATTGTCGTTACTATCAGTACCGATTGCACTAAAGGAAATGTTGATGGTTATATCGACTGTAGTGTTTGCGCTTATCGATACTATCGATAATTAAACAGTACCATCGTTACTATTGATAATTCGACATTACCATCGATACTATTGATAATTTGGCAGTGTCATCTATTGTATCGATACTATCTATAGTGCACATATTACCTACGTTGGAACCATCGATACTATCTTAAGTGCAATCGTTACTATTCATACCATCGATAGTATGAATGGAATAGATAGAATCGATGGTATAAATGGAATGGATAGTATCGATAGTGCAAATAAAACAGATATTATCGATGGAACCGTGAAACTATCCATATTATGGATACTTTTTGTTCTACTGAAACAATCGATAGTACAAACATATCGATGACAATTTCAAATTATCGATACTATCGAAACAGTAGGTTGATTTTCCTTGATACTTAAACTACATAATAACTTTCGATTGGTGGAACTAGTGTAAGTGACACTGTCGAACTATCCATACTATCGGTAGTGCAAACTTATGGCACCGTCAAATTATCGATACTATCGAACCAATAAGCCGACTTTGATCGATACTTTTGATATCAACTAATAACTATCAATTGGTGGAACTTTCATTGCTACTCCATTAATTGATCAACTCAACAACTCACCGCGTGATTTCAAATATGCTCGAACAGGTCTTGATATTGTAGGGTGTTACCAGCTTGTGATAGAGAGCCACGAACTCAAAGGCCCAAAAGCAGCGAAGTAGAAGATTTTCGATGATGACAAAGTAGTAGAAGGCCTGTGGATAGACAAGCTTCTCGCGCAGGAATAGATGCTCACCTCGCCAGATTTTAAATATGCCAAAATCCTTGATGACATCCCAAAGATAACAATAGACGGTCGATACAATATAGCTGGTGATAAAGAACCAGGTGTAGGGATTGCTAAACGTATTCGCATAGCTATCTGCAAAAGACTGCCAGAGATTGAGAGGAAATCTAAATAAGTCGAGAGATTAAAGACTGTACCATCCGTGCGTCCACGCATTGTCGAGAAGAATACCACAAAGAAGGTGGTCGAATACTTTCCGGCATTGATCAAATAGCTAATGGACTTGGAGCCGCTATCTCGAAACCGTCTAAGACACTGGGCGAATCGAAACCAGGCGGGCAAGCATCTTGAAATTGGCACAAACATATCCTCCTCAAAACAAAATGCAACGTTCTCATAACGCAGCCAACAGATCGCATAGAATCTTATAATATAGTAATGATCGGCCATGCAATTCACTAAAGAGTTCATCTGATCTCCCATCCAAAAATCGGCGAAGCCAACATAATGCAATGGAGCTGTAATCACTCGACCCACAAGTCGCATTGTCCACCATCGAGCTGGCCAGTTCATGATCGGCAATGGATTGATCAGCAATGTGATCATGATCAACGTCAGCGCCAATGGAAAAACAAACGGATCGTGCACATTGATCAAATCATGGAATAAAAAGCCCAATATTGATAGCGTCCACAGTATGCCAAAGGTGCAGGCAATCTCCAGAAATGTCGCTGGCTGCAGATGACTACGTGGATCGATCTCAAAGATAAGCACATGATTGACACCCGCTCGCTGCCATCCAGCCACATTGGCGGCCATATAAAAGTTGAAGATCACCCAGGTGAATGGACCGCGATAGAGACGCATGAATGCCTCAATGTTACCCTGTATAGGGGGTCTCCGAAAGTCTAAGCGTGTGAACGTGAACGGGCACTGCGTTTTAGTTTGAGTTTAGTTTTGGTTTAGGGATTAGGGATGTAAGTTTGGATTGCACAACACAAATCAATCGATAAATTGAGCAGATATGCATCGATTTGCTTGAAAAAGTATCGATGTGATAAGAGTTTTAAATATATTCGAGTTTTCTTCGAGCCATGTCTTTTTTGAGTTTCACAGCACAAATAAATCGATAAGTAGAGATGCGATGCATTGATTTGTTTAAATTATCAATATGGAAGGAATTTCGCTTATAATCGATTCACTTATTTTTTGCATCGGTTTGTTTACCAAATTATCGATATTTCAAGGAATTTTGACTTAAATCGATTAATTTTTACAATCACATGTTTTATTATAAGTTTCACTGAACAAATAAATCGATAACTTGATCAGCGATGCATTTGCGTGAAAAAGTATCTATAAGCTAAATACGATAAATGCGTAAGAAATTTGACTTTCAGTCAATTTCTTGTATCCCAATTTCATATCTTATTTGTATATCACATACGCGATGTTTCAAATAGTATCGATTAAGCAATGATAACGACGCTAGTGAGTACATTATCGATGCTGTTCGATTCATCGATGATTTGTTTGTATTGTTTTACATCCCTAGTTGGAATGTGAAATGTGTAGACTGTAGACTCACAGGTGAAGAGCGTGGCTAAGGCCAGCATGAGGAACATGCCCAAAGCAACACCCGCACGGAAGACCATGCGTGGTGGAGTTGGTTGACCCAATGGTGGTACTCTCAGCTTGGTCATGGCACGGGAACGATCACCGGCAGCCAGATAATTTGTATAGAGCTCCTCCACCTCGACAATCATAAGCTGAAGGGCACGCTGATCGGTAAAGGCGGCATAGCTTACATTACGCTCCACCCAGTTGGCGCCACGTGTTGACTTTAAATACTTGTCATACTTCTTGCAGATCTTGCGAAAACCCGTCTCATTGAGGGATTGAAAGTTCTGCAGCAGCACCAATGTCAAATAGAACTCGCTGTAGGCATTGCGCAGCTGGCGTTGGGTCATCAGCTTGCGATTGCTCGAACTGGCTGGAACGCTAGCTGCGGATTGTCGCTGTGAACTCAATGAAAAGGAGCTGGCCGTGTGGCCAGGTGCACGAGCAGCGGCCAATAGCTGCAGCTTGAGTGTGCCATGTTTGCGACGTGCCTCGGCGAGCTTCTCAAGAAAGAAGTTGTTGACACGGGTCAGCTCGTGTTGACACTCGGTAAAGAACTGCTCCTCGAAGGCGGCATAGTAAACATTTAGTTGGGCTGGTGTTGCTGCATCCGCAGCAGGAGCACCCTCTACGCCGCGTCTTATGAGTATCTTGAGGTCCTTTGGTATGGCAACAGTTTGGTTTCAATTGAAAGTGAAAATGTGAGCCTGAAACTCTTACCGTATATCGCATGTACTGCTGCCGCCATTCGATAGTCAGATGCGACTCAAAGGTCTTGCCAAATTTCATCCTTTCTTTGGCCTCTCAAGCCCCTCTCAACTCAGTCAGCACATGCGTCGCGTCGCTGCTGATCCTTCGGCTTTCCTGAGGCTATTACCTATGGCTGTGGCAATGGCTATGGCTGTTGCTGTGGCTGTGGCAACCTGAAATTCAGTCTCGTCTGTTTCTACAAATTCTGACATCTTTCTCACATGCGTGTCGAGTCTATAACTTCAATTTCTCAATTTATTTTTCTATTTTCACTTCAATTTCAATTTTACACTTCAATTTCAATTTTAACTTCAATCTGACAAGCAAACAAAATAATATCAACAAATGAAGCTACAAACAATTCAATAGGTATGTCAATAGTCATGAAGTAATCGATTAGTTTGATTATCGATTTTACAATCTTACAATCAATAGTGTTTTGATTCAACGATGCTTTACAAACAAAACATTTTTATTTTCATGTTGAAATTTCAAACAATTTACATCAAAAATATTATTTTTTAATTTTTGTATAAAGCTTTTAATTAACGAACATTTTACTCGAATTGTTCATTCCAAATAGTTCTTGATTTTGGGATATTGTTTTTAAAAAAAAATCAATCGTTATTCCCTTTTTAAGATAAGATTGAGTACTTCTCAATATAGTGTCTCAAAAGCACAACTTTTTAACCGAGTTTTCAATCGATATTCGAAACACATAACAGCTAATTATTCCGATTCTGAAGATTTTAAGTAAAATCGGAATCTTTATATACTATTACAGGAATTATTGTCCGATGTTTTGTGAAAAATATCGTTGACAGTTGTCAAAAATCGATAAAAACGATTAATTAATTGATTGTTTAGAAATCTGGCGCATAACCTGTACTAAGTGCTTCGGATAATTTACTTCACAAAATGTATATATTATGTGAGTCGAAATTAAATTTTCTAAAATCAATAAAAATTTGACTTAAAACACATTAAACCAAAGATATGCGAATTGGAACTCCGGAGCTGGGATCCCCACACGTTGACTTAATTTTTATCGAAAAATTTACTACCTCAGAAAAATGTTTTAAAATTAACTATTTCAGAAAAAGTTTTGAAATTCTCTACCACAAAAAAAAAAGAGTTAAAAATAGTGTTTTATTACAAATTTGATGTCTGCAATTCAAAAATGCATGATATGAATGATAAACAACTAAGAATACTCTAGTCGAGTGTGCCCGACTACGAGACTCCCTGTTCCCAACTTGCATTTCAAGCAGTTCAGCGGCATCACAAGCAAGCAGCGCACTTAACGTGCCCAGTTCCTGTCAAACTGTTGTTTCTGCCTGCTGAGACGGGGGTAATAGATTCTTCCATAACTTTGGTGTTATTTATCCGATCGTGATGAAATTTACACAGCTGATCAACATTGATACAACATATATGTGTACGAAAAATCAAAGCTTTATCTTTAAAATTGTGGCTGTGGGAGTCTTTTGCGATTTGCGGGGCTGCGGGTGGGGGGTGCATCCGAAATTTGAAATAAACTTGATCTGCGTATGGTATACAGGAACCTGCATGCCAAGTTTGGTGTCCCTAGCTCTCATAGTCTCTGAGATCGACGCGTTCATACAGACAGACGGACATGGCTAGTTCGTCTCGGCTGTTGATCCTGATCAAGAATATATATAGTTTATATAGTCGGAAATGCCTCCTTCTGTCTGTTACACACATTTGCAGTACTTTATAACTCCCTTTTTCCCATTTTCAATGGGAACAGGGAGTAAAAATATTACATTGGTTAAGTTTTTACAAAGTGTTTTATTAGTTTAGTTCAACTATAGATACTTTATAGGTCCGGAGATGCCTCCCTATGCCTGTTATAAACACCTTTTAGCCATTTTGAATGGATACAGGGTTACGAACTCAGTAGCTTAACCCTAATCACAAGCTATAAAGAGAAGTTGCTCATATTTAAGTTGATGTGCTGTGACTCAAATTTGGTGTCTGAACTGAACTTAACTGAAATGATGACCCTTTGAATACCTTTTTTCAATGCTACATTGCGGTTCACACGCCCGCAAATTACAACTTTATTTTGTTTGGTTTGTTTTGTTGTTTTTTGGCAAGTGATTTCCTTTCTGTCCAAGTGAGTCATTTGCCACTTCTGCTTCTACTTCCTTCCATTTGCTTCCTCATCTGATATTTCTGTTTCTGTTTCTTGTTCTTCATCATCATCATATAGTTTGTCATTGGCCGCCGCGGCTCGTTGACTGTTCCAAATTATCGCAGGCATCGCTGGAGACGACGCGTTGAATCGCATCGCACTTGGCAATGCTTAAGTAATTTCAGCAACAACAACAAAGTTCAGTTATCTTTAAGGTCGCCGAAGACTAAATACTCTATTTTAAACATATTAAGCAAATTTGTTTAATGACAGACTTCTGATATTGTAATTTGATCTAGCAGACTGAAAAGTTTACAAACAAAAAGTTATTTATCCAAAAAAAAAATCAGTATTCATGTACAACAAAATTATATGGAATTTAATTTGCTTTAAGTGTTCTTATTTTTACTGTTGAGCAGATTTTGCTCATTGATTATGCTTCACTTTAATGTGAGTTGAAACACACTTTCCAACGATTTGGATAAAATAGATAAAACTGAAAGTGAAAATCTAAAAATGTATTTTAGCTTTTAAGTTTATTCTATATTATTTAAATGATTACAATTGTGTTAAAATTGAAATTTCGATCTCGCCCGGGACTCCTCTCACCCGAGGGGAAAATCATACCCCTAGACCAATGAGGCGTGTTGATAAAGCTCGTTCCAGTTGGAACGATATCAGGCCGCTGTGATGGGAAAGAGGAGGAGGGGGGAAGTTGCAAATCGGAATGCCAGGTAAGGAAAGAGAGACAGAGAGAGAGGTATCGCTTGTATGGCTGCCGATGATCATGATCATGATCATGATCAACCACCTACGACAAAGTGCCGCTAGAAACGGCACCACAGCAAACCACAGGGCGCTAAAAAAAAAGGTTCTCAAGAATCTTTTTGTTGTTGTTGTTAGTGTCATTGTCTTGCGATCGCATTACATAAAAGTTGCAGATGCAGATGCATAAAAGAAACACAAAGTAAAGATAGAAACAGAATCATGAAATAGTAGAAACCTTAACGGTTATAAATAACAACCATATTTATTGTTAAAAGTAATACTTAATCATTAATGAATAATCATAAAAGACAATTTAAATCATTTGAAATTATTTTATTACAATAATATTTGTTTTTTTCTTATAAAAAACCATTTAATTCAATTTATATGATTTTAGTAATATTTTTACTCCTACTATAATTAAAGTACTGCAAATGTATGTAAAAGGCAGAAGGGGACTATATAAAGTACATAGTTTGAATACATTCTTGATCAGCATCAACAGCCGAGTCGATCTAGCCATGTCCTTCTGTCTGTCCGTCTGTCCGTATGAACACACAGATCTCGGAGACCATACGCAGATCAAGTTTATTTCAAATTTCGGATGCACATTATTATTTTTTATAATTTAAAATACTTTAAAAAAATATACTTTCCTTTAGTATTTACCATATAAAAAGTTACTTACCATATACTAAAAGTTCCATTGAGTTATACTAAATTTTTCATAGCTGAAATTAGCTGTTTAGTATTATTTAACATAAAAATAAATATTAGTTACTTAGTATAAAAAAATCGAACATTCTTCAAATTGATTTGGTTTTCATGGTTGAAATTCATTTTACAATATTTTGCATGTGCCAATTAATAAACCCGCATTTTCACAATTTTTCGTTAATTAAAAATAACACAAAGTATCGCTTACAATATCTATATCATTGTAATACTTATAGCCGTATTAAAGTAAATAAACTATACTGAAAATATTACAGTTACTTATGATTTTACTCATGTACTTAAGTACAACAAAAATAAAAGCATAAACTTAAGATCTGCAAACTAATAAATAAAACTGCAAATTGTAGAAATGTTTGAAGTCGAGCACAAAGTATTTCCAGGTAGTAAAAGTATCTCAAATTTCTCACAAAGTTCAACATCATCACTGTAGCTGGTTTTGTACATACCTACATAAGTATTGTATGTATATACATTGGAAATTTCTATATACATATATATATATATATTGTTGGCACGTGCCAGCCGCAAAACGCTTTATAAATAACTTTCGATTGGGTCGAGTCAGTTCACAAATTTGTTCAGTAATGAATAATCGACTGCGTAGTAATTTATTGAATTTCTTAGCTATGTTTTTGTTTTTGTTGTTTTTTTTTTTTTGTTTTTTGTTAGCCTGGCCAACAGCTTTTGGCAACGGGCCATGACGATTAATGTTTCAGTTATTTCATTATGACGGGCCACAAAATTAATTATCAAAAAACTTTGATGACCTGTATCTTGAGGATATATGAAAAAAAAGGTATTGGTTAGCTGTTTGTAACTGAAAAGATGAAAGAGCTAATCGCATATATTTCATAAAAGCTACATTCTCAAATATCAAGATTAGCATAGGTCTTTTGTTAATAGTTTTATATATGCTTAGGCCTACAGGGTATTCCGTTACTGTTTCCAACCATTTGCTTAAAGTGTTTTCTATTTAATCATACTTTGATTCGGGTCAAAGCGGCCGCCCTTTATTATTAAACACATTCATTAGGCAACGAACCAGTCAATCAAAAAATACTTTAGACCCCACATGAGCATTACCCGAGGCCTATAAAATACTATAAAAAAATACCAAAATTAGGTCGCATCATTTGTAAGAACAGAACGCCTAAAAGCCCAGCACTTTTTGCAATTATGGATTTGTTTTGTTGAAATTCTTGTTGTTTGTTGAAATTCTTGGCAGTTGGGCAAGAAAGTTGTACAGCTCTACTGTACTTTTACAGGAAGGGCTAACAAACAGGAAACATTTCCCGTTTACAATTTTCTAGCTGTATCTTTTCTAAATTGTGGAAAATAACTGCAAGTTGAAGGTCTGGCAAAATGGTTAACATTTTGCTTTTCACATTATTCTAATATTAGTTTTTGACAGTTTTATCTTTTGCCAAATAATTTAAATTGATTATTTCATAATTATTTAAAGCCCTTCATGAAATATTTTCCTTTCAACCGCTAAGAGTTCTATAAATATATGTAGATTTTGTGCAACAGGAAGCGTTTCCCTTTCACAGCTAATCGCAGGAAGAAATCTGTTTTGGAACAATTTAGTCTGTTAATTTAATGTGGTTTTATTTTCTTTATGCCGACCACAGAGAACGAAATGAAAGTCTTCAATTGAACTCGTGACTTCCTCGGGCGTCAAAACGGAAGTACGACTATCTGCATAAGATGCCACCTTGGTTAGCAGAAGAAAGAGGCGGAGCAGCAGAGGGAAGCGCCACATCCGATTTGCCAATTTGGTGTGGCAGCAACATCAACAGCATCAACATCAGCAACACACCCAGCGATCTTCCCAGCGATTCACCCAGCAGCACAGAAAATGGAGACTTCCGTTTTGATTGGATTGCAAATTAGCAACTGCAACAATTTTCATTGAGGCTATCGATATATCGGTTCTAGACTTGCAACTTGTGCAACTTCCGTGCTCCACTTGACTAATTGCTGCAGCTGCGGCAGCAACAACAGTAGCGTCAGCAACAACAGTAGCGTGAGCAACAACAGCAGCGATAGCAACAACAGTAGCAACAACAACAACAACAACAACACTAACAACAACAACAACAACTGCAAACTACGGCATCGTGTCTATAATTACAAATGTCAGGTTGAGCCAGGTTTAAAGCCTGGACAATTGGCATGCGTAATTGGCTAATTGAAATGAACGATTGAGTGATTGTTATTGTTATTGGAGGATTGCCACATCCGATGCGGACAACAAGCCAAGAAGACAACAACGACAACATCAACCCACCAACAAACTATGAAACGATGCACAACAAAAGCAAATCTCATTAATCATTGCATTTTCCAAAGCCAGCAGCATTCAAGGTGATCCATCCATTTTCCATTGTGCCTTCCAAATTATAAGCATCTTAACGCATTGCGCGATCCCTACCCAGGTGGTCTTACCCCCCCCCCCCCCTCTCCGCTCGGCCTTTACTTTCCTCTTTCTATTCGTGGGTGGACCACACAAGCAACAACAACAATTGAGCGGCAACTCTAAGCAACTTTGAGCAACTTTAACCTACTTAGAGCAACTCTTAAGCAACTCTGAGCTAATCAACATAAAAAATCATAGCACAAGAATGAAAAACAATCTTCAGCGTGCCAAAGAGCATTTCATCGTACAAAAATTTAATTTTCAATCGATTTTTTGTATGATATAGTTGCTCGCTTTTGAATGTCACACTATATATTTATTTTCTTTTTTGGTGGTTTATAGCGAATTGATTAGACCAATGTAGTTCATGTTAGTAGTTGTTAATACTAATAATTAATTAATAACTTTAAAAAGTTATTATTTTTTAACAGATTAATCCTACGGCAGCTATAAGATGTAGTAGTCCGATTTAGATTATATTCGATCAGCATATCAAAAACATACTATAACACAGAATATGTAAGTTTGGTTAAAAAAAACTTAAGACGCAAAATTGTTCATACAATAACTTATTTTCCAACCGATTGTTCCAATGACAGCTAGAATACATAGTGCTCCGGTTTTAATGAAATTTTGCAAACACATATAGAACGATTGTAGCGATTAATGATGCCAAATAACAAAATTAAGAAAACCAATAGAAATATGGTGCAGGGGGCACCGATTGCCTTCGTGAACATTAAAAACGTGCAACACGTCATTAATTATGAAAAGTTTGGGAATATTGTTTAAATAAAAAGTTCAAGTTTGTTTAAATAAGATGTTTCAAAGTGCGTTTACAAAGTGACGAAGAACTGCCATCGCACCCGCGATTTCTATTGCAACTCTAAAGAAATAACAAGCAATATTTAAAAAAATAAAAACTACTAACAATAAGTATTTCGAATTATAAAGCTTGAATGCCGAATGAATATAATTGAAAATATAGACTCCGAAACCACAGTGTTGATTTCAGAGCTGCAGGCGCATTAAGTTCGTAATATCTTCATAAATAAGATAACAACTTCAAGTTGCAGAAAAATAAGATAAAATAAAAAATAAACTTAGAAATAGATCCGACTGCTAGCAAAGGCTAGAGTCGAATGAAGTAATATTGCTAGAGGCTCTATTTATACTGCCAAATATCAAATACTCGACTTGATTATCGATAACTCTGTAGCTGATGACAAAGTCAAAGCAACTCTTAAATCGACAGCAACTCTAAATAAGCAGCCATGTTCTACATTTCGATTCCGATTCTCTTTGATAAGCGCCACTATTCAAAATAAAAATAAAAGTTTTTACAATTTCAGCAGAATTGTTTTTTAATAAAAAAAATCTTCATTTTGGTTGATAGCATGTTTCTATAATTTATCCATTTACATTTTAGGCAAACTTTGTGAACAGATGATGATTGAAGTTAATTTTCATTGCAATCAAAAAATGTGCATTAAAATGTTAAGTTAAGGCACATTGTGCGTTTAAATATACAAATTGCACAAATGCACTGTAATCAAAAAAAAAACAATCAAAGATTGTGCATAAGAAATGCGCAAAGATTCAGAAATTTAAAGTAATAAGCTATTAACATTATAGTGAAGTTATTAGTTAGCGTAAAACCTTTTAAACATTTTCGTTAAGCATTAACATTATATAAATTACAAACGAGCTATAATTACGATCCGAAGTTGCCGAGATTCGAACCCTGGATCCCTAGTTTTGTTGTCTCTGTTCGTCATAAGCATGAAAATAAAATATCTCAAACGACATTATACATGTTTTTTTATGCATAATTATTATACATAGTGCATAGCTGCTTTACAACTGTCAAGATTCAAATTTGTGATTAGGATAAGCATGAATTTTACCTATATATCTCCATATATCAATTTGCTCGAAACTAATTATGCAATTCAGTCACAAATGCTATTCTAGAACACGAGTCAAAAGTTTAACTTGCTGACGCCAACTCTGACTTATTGGTTAACTATTCAGCCTACCCTCGTTTCGGAATAGTCGTATGATTGATTTACGATAATGCTTCTCGAAGCCCTCTCTGCTTGTTTTGAACTTGTTTCTTAGGCGACACACACTTTGATATCTCATTTTAGTCCAATTTGGGATAACCTGCAAACAAAAATCTAAATCGGAACCCAAAATCGAAATCAAAATTCAAAACGCTATACAAAACTTCCGCCTTAACGTTGAAATTTAAAAGTGTGAGTTGCAGTGGCTGTTGTAGTTGTAGTTGTTGTAGCTGTTGTGGTATTTTTCAATTAGCTCGCTATTTACACGGCATTTCCATTAACATTTCCAATTTCCATTTCCATTTTACATGCATTTCCGTGGTTAGCGGCAAGCAGCGCAGAAAAACATAGACTCAAATTTAAGTAACAAAAAAAAAAAAAAAAAGTCGAGCACAAAGGTGAAAGCGGCGGCATTTGAAATTCTTTTTGGTCTAATTGTAATTGTTGAGTCAAGAATGCCCATTTCCTGCTCCACAAAATGTTATATTATATTGTATGTTAGCTTTGCTTGATTTTACAATTTTACGATTTTAGCTGGTGTCTCACATAATGCCCCATGCTAATTATAATAACTTATGTTAGTTGGTTATAATCATTGTAATCATATTAATAATAATCAACAGCTGCTCCAATTTTCACAAGCCAATTCCATTCATTGTCATTTTGGCCAAGATGACGCGTCATGGCTAACAAACATTTTGACAGTTGTTCTAGTTTTTTGGTGTTAACAATTTGGCTAAAAAGTTATATACTTAAGTTTGATGAAAACATTCGTGTTTTTATATCTTGATCAACATTAACAGCACAATTGTTGTCAACTAAGCCTTCTGTTTGATGGTTTGATTGGTTTGATCTTATTATACAAAACTTTTGAATAACAATCACTTTGAATAAGAAAAACTTATATTTTGTATACTGTTTTTTAACAATTTTATCAAGCGAAAACAATAACCTGATGAGGTTTGTTTCTTGAAACACCAAAATCAATAAAATTATTGGCAATCTGAAAAGGTATATACCTGAATTTTATATATTATACTTTATCTACGATCAGTTTGCTTTAAATGACTTCAACTTGGGATCATAATGATATAAGCAGTTTGAAAAAAATTTCGAAAAATTACTATTCATTTAAGTTGTATTAATTTATGCATTTAAATGCCGTTAGGCTTCTGGTTTTTGGTTTGGTTTTGTTCATTTTGAAGACTAGACCTGCTACTAATTGCAACAGATTTTCATTAGGCCGTACAAAGTCTGCGTTTTTATTGGGCGCTTGCCAAGTCAACATGCAATCCTAAAAAAAACATTTACGATAGCTATTCTGAGTCCAGCTTTCAACTTTCACAGACGACGACGAAGACGACTAATTAAAACATTAATTGAAAATGCGACGAACCTAAACACCAATTTCAAGACAACAACAACAACAACAACAACAAGATAGTAACAGACACAACGACAGCAACAACAACAACACTTTCCATTTGACTACTGTGGGCACTAATAAAGACGCGCATTTTCCACTAAAGTGCCCTAGACCAGCAACAACAACAACAACAACACAAACAACGAGAGGTGCACAAACAAAAGACTTAAGGCACGAACTCAAATTCAAACGCAAACTTGTTGCCTGTTGCCTCTTGGGAAAGAGAAAAAGAGAGCAAGAAAGAGAGTGAGAGAGGAAGAGGGAAGGTGGCTAGAGAAACGGTAACAGTTTTAAAGGTTCATTGAACATTGGGTAGCCAACAACAAATAAACAACTTTCAAATGGCCAACACACAATGTTGCTACGATTTTGAATACCCTGTACAATAATTACAAAATGGAGCATTAAAATGTAAAAGTTATGCTAAACCATATTTTTAACAGATTTTATGTGTTATTTATTTTATTTGTTCAATTCCACTTAAATCATTGGAAATTGACATTGTAGCTGTTCTGAAAGCAGAAAATAATTTGATTTAATGGAACTTTAACTTCATGAGCATAATTTCGAAAAAAATTTTGATATTGATATCTTTCGATGAAAGGAACACTAAACAGAATTCAATTCGAAACTAAAAGAATACAAATATAAAAACGGAATTTAAAGTATACTAACTTTCGTATAACTTTTTACATCATCTATAGCAAGCACATAGATATGCAGAGTTAGAATTTGAAGTATTTTGGTTTGCTATAATTATAGAATACCTTCTAGTCGAGCTCTCTCGATCCCGTTTAAAGCATTTTTTTATTGCATGTTGTTGTCTGTTCATTTTGGGTGCTTCAATTACAGCAACAAAAACAAACATTGTAAGTGCGCAGTGCATACTAAATGCGACAGTCCTGAAATTTTTGGCCATGAAAACTGACCATGATCATGATGATGATCGTGTTAATGAAGAAGATCTGTGTCTGTTTTATAAACTTGTTAAACAAAAAAAAATGACTGTCTGAGCAATTGAAAGTCAATGGAAAAAAGTAAACCCGTAAAAAAACATAAGTAAGTACATATGCATAAATTAACATAAATTTCTCATGCATGTGTGTGCATGTAACTTTGTGTGTGTGTGTGTGTGAGTTTGTGTTGATTAAACATGCATTTGTTAAATTAAGCATGGCCAGGTTTTAAGTCTGACTCAACCCCAATGCCAACTTCTTCAACACAGGAAGACCAAATTGAGTCGAAGAAGTCAAGAAGTGCACGCAGAGGCCAGTTTCAGTTCCAGTTCCAACTTATTCCCAGGCAGCTCTCTCAGCCGGAACCAAAGCAGCGCAGTTCCGGACGCCTCTCCATAACCTTGCACAGTGTAATTTCAGTTTAAGTTTACAAAATGTCTTCAGCACTTTCAAACAGAATTCAAACAGACTAAAATCGGACCACTATATCTTATGACTGCTATGGATAACGTTTGAAATTTAGTTGCTGTATGAACAACTTTTATGAATTTGAAGCTGTTTCAATCAAATCAAATAAATTAAATAAACTCAGCTTTTGCAAATTTTTAAAACTCATAGCATAATTCTGAACACTTTTGGCTTATCTTTCGATCTTAAAATGCTTATTTTTTAATCTGCTTCTAAAATATTCGTTTTAAATTTTAAAATTAATTTTAAAAGTGTGTGCTAAAATATAAGTTTTAAACTTAAAAATTTGCATTAAAAATGAGAATTTTAAATTTTTGTTGAAAAATATTTGATCTTGTTTTTAAAACACTTAAAAACTTTAAAATTTGTTTTAAAATATTTATTTTATATATAAAAATTGACTTCTTTATATTGAATACAACATTTTCTGAATTTCAAAATAATGTTTCAATATTCTTATTAAAATATTCGTTTTGAATCTGAATGAGCACTTTTACAATTTATTCTAAAATATTAAATTAAAAGTTCTAAGATAATTATTTAAAATTTGAAAAACAGCATTTTAAAATTATATTTTAAGAAATATATATTTATAATATATGTTTGAGCTAATTGGATCAACATCGTACTGCTTGATCCAATAGTAAACATAGTAATAATCAAGCTATTCTGGTTACTAAATTTTCCATAAATTTTTTCATTTTCACATTTTACAAGATTTTGCGAATTAATTTCACTTGCATTTGATCAAAGATAGAATTTAAATGCCATTTATATAAGGTTCAAATTACGATCTTCAGAGCAATTGGGAGTTTCTGAACTGTTCCGGAAAGTTTAGACGAAAGTGGAAACCGGCATTACTTTGACCGATTGATAAGCTTGTGGCAAAGATATCATTCTCAACTATACTTAATGAAAAGACTTAGTTTTAAATCAGCTTCGATTGTTATTACCTGTAGCTGAAAGGGTATTTGAAATGCGGCACGATGATAAAAGTTAATTTTTCGTAGCTACATTTGAGGTTTATCGGTTACCAAACTGGGCAACTTGTCAGATGCCGCATCTTGTTTGGCCAAAAGAGACTTTTTGGCTTTTAAAGTTGCAGCTGCAGCTGGTTAATCGCGTTTTCGGCAATGCCTTTGGGGCACGCACGCGCCTGCACCTGCCACTGCCACTTGCCACTGCAACTTGCCACTGCAACTTGAACTGGAACTGGAACTGAAACTGGCACTGGCACTCCATAGTGCTCATAAATTGAACTGTCCCCAGAGATATGAATTTCATGCCAAGCCAAGTCAAATTAAACGCTCAGCGCAACAAGTGCTTTTTTTTTGTTGTTATTTCTTCTATTTTTTCTATCTGTCTGTCTCAATATCTGGTTCTGGCCGTTTGTTTGGCTTATCGTGTGAACTAATCTAAGCCAAGTGCCCACATAGATACAGATACAAATATAGATACAGATACAGATATAGCTACAGATATAGCTACAGATATAGCTACAGATATAGATACAGATATAGCTACAAATACAGGCAAAGCTGTGAAATGATGTGCGATGTCTATGAGCATAATACACTCCACTCATTTTTCATTTTTTCAGCTCGTTTTTTTTTCCTTTTTCTTGGACTGATTGTTGACCGTCTTTAAAACTGAAATTGAAGCCGAAGAAAATGGTTTGTTTTTGTTGTTGCTGTTGTTGTTGCTACTTTATTACACCACAAGCCCAAGAAGTTGTTGTTGCATATTTATTATTACTGTCAAGAAGGGTCTACTCCTCTCCTGCCGTTGCAGTTGACTGCCTTCTGTCGTTTCAGTCTTCGTCTGCGGACTCTGACCAAAAGAAACACATTAAAAGCATATCAAGTGAAATCATCAACGTGTTCTCAGTGTTCTTAGTCTTCTTAACGTTTCTTAACGTTTCTTAACGTTTCTCAGTGTTTCTCAGTTGCAACTGTTGCAGCGGAAGCGGCAGCCAAAAAAACTCTTTCTAACCGTTTTCTGACGCCTTTAATACCCTTTACTAGAGCTGTCAAAACATCGATGTCAATATTCATTTTATATTGATACTTAGTTTTCATTTCTATTCACTTTGTTTTATTAAGTAAAATTCTTTACAATTATTTATTTATTTGATAACTGTAATTTTCGCTTCCTGATTGTTTTCATAAATTAAAAAAATTGTGTATGGCCATTTCCGGAAAAAGGTTCACCAGCTCCCGAAAATTTTAATTTAAAATTTGTACCTAATAGTTCTGAATTATATGCTTAAATTGATGTAAATTGTTAGAAATTGATGAAATCCAACAATTTATAATCCAGTTTAATAACTATCAGGAGCAGATCGACTGCAATCATATATTATTTTTTATTAAATATTTCATTTATATTCGCAGTCTTTTTCACATTTCCAGATACTGTCAAACGAGACTTCTATATTTTGTAACGTTCGAGATCGATGGTTTTTCTTAAATATTCTGAAAACGTCAAAGCTATGTAATCTGACATTTGCATTGAAAAATAGTGCAGCTAAAAAGCAACTAAGCCGCAACAAACAAAATTTATAAAAATATGTTTTTGTTATTTTATTTTCAATGCAAATGCGTACGAATTTAACGTTCGCGAACCTGGAAATGTCCATATTGGGCTTGTGAAATGACTGTATGTCTGTCCGACAGTCCTTTTGGCCGTATGAGCACAATTATTTCCATCTTCTTAAGGCTAGAGCAACCATTTGGTATACATGTTGGTATATAATGAAGGTGGTATCGGGATAGAAATTAGTTCACGACTCCGCTCGTCCCGAAAAGTTTCAAAAGCAATGAACCGAATTGTTATCAAATGCAGGGTATTTGTTAGCCGAGCACTTTAGATGACAACACACAGCTTGATTACTTTTATACGAATATTGCATTCACACTCGGCTTCGTCGTTCCAATTGAACCCTAACTGAGGTCTTCCACACATTCGGTTGAGGCTTCAAATTTGTGTCATGTCAACAAACAATCAATGCCAACAACAAAACTAACAACAACAGCAACCAAATGATCATAGCTTGTATGTCAAAAGTTGTGGCTGATGCTGCGACAGATTGCTCGATTAAAGGCTTGGCACACGCTTCATCTCCATCTCCATTTACAACTACATGTTTGAATTTTAGTGTACTTTTTTCTACTCTGTATTCATAAATTGGGTATGCAAGAACTTACTTCAGCAGAAGATGTTATATCTGTTCATATAAAGCATATTAGTTCTTGATCACACTCCAGACACTGCAGACATTTGCTTAAACATTTTTCGAGATTGTTAGACTGAGACATTAATGTCGCAAAGATATACATGTTTTCAAGCTTAAGCACCTCCCCTAATAATGTTTTTGTATTCTACTTTTATATAATGTTTTTTTTTTTAATTTTGTATCATATTATTCTTATCTTAAATTAATTTATAAAATATTTTTAGCTTAATTTTAACTTTGGAAATTTACAAATAAATAAATAAAAAAACAAAAAACTTTGACGGAGTGGTGCAAGCACATGTCTTTAGGACAATGTTCGTGCAAAATGTTCGAAATTGTTCCAAAAACATTTACGAATAGTGATGCTTGAGCAGCGAACACGAAAGCCTAAAAATGTTCCAAAAACAAAAATTTGTACTTTTGCTCTAACATCATCCAAGTTTTAAGCTTTTGAGATATATTTCTGTATTTGGGACATTTTCAAACAATTTTAGACATATTTGTATTTGGGACATTTTCAAACCAGTACTCTGCCTCAAAAATGTTTGAAACTGTTCCAAAGACAATTTGAGGCATGCATTTAACATTTGTCGAAATACAACTGTATAACAACTTTTGATTGTCTTTCACATATTTTAGCAATGATTGGGTGACATTATCGATAGATTTTTACAGGGTATCTGTAAAGCAAACACTCCGCGCTTTACTAGTTCTTTTGAACTTGTTGTGTCTGCAAGTTGGCTACATTTGATTGCCATTGTTTGTTGTTGTCTTTTGTCGCTATTGACACGCCCCAAATGTTGTTGTTGCTACACGAATCCGAACAAAAACAGCAACAACAAACAATCAACAACACATGCATTGTACACACGCGCAATTAGTTTGATGTTAGTTTAGGCAGCACCTCAAAGGCGCTGAGCTTAGCTCTGCCTCTCTGCTTAACCCAAGCAACCCCACCCAATCCCAAACTCCACCCAACCCCAATCACAGTCCACTTTAAGCCGTGCCACGCCCCTTCTACAGCTACTAGGCGTGTGTGCAGCGCTTAGGCGCCAATTAAATGGCCAACATGTTACACTTAACAATCAAATAAAACCGTATTGAATACTTTAGCTTTTTTTCTCAATGGATTCAGTTTGTAGCACGTATGGGAATGGGATCGTGATTTACTGGAAACCCTGAACCGATTTAAATAGACAATGCCCCACTACCCACTTTTGTTGTTTTTTCCGAAACCCAAGCACAATGAGTCATTTACTACTCTGATTTAACCACACGATTATCCAATATATTGAAAGCACACAAAACAAATGTTATGCTTAGATTACATAACTAATGTATATCGCAATCAGTCAAGAAGGCTTACAATTAGAAGTCATTGTACAATATGCAATGCACGAAAATTCATCGATAAGTATCGAAATTGTCGGTGTATGCAATAGAATAAGAGAATAGTATGTAATGGAAAAATACAACAATAAGATAAGAATAATGTATAAAATAATGATTGAAAAGAATGAAATACTCATGAAACAATCGATTAGTTCAATTATCGATTTTACAAAATAACAATCTCTGCTGTTTCTTCAAATCGTCCAAAAATAATCGACTAATCGACGTTTCAAAAAACATTTTTCTTTAACATTTTTGACAGTTTTTTACAAATAATTATTTTTGTACTATATTTTGTGAAAAATATCGATTAACAATAATTGTATAAGACAAAAACTCGATTAATCGATTTCTTACAACCTAATACATACATAACTTTACTCAGTAAATTATGTTTTCTTTTTTTAAGACGTGGCAAAACATCGATGTCAATCTTGATTGATTGTAATAATCTATAAATAAAACATTAAAAATGTAGCGATAAATCGGTACGATATGCTATTATGTTTAATGTATCACATTTTCATCGATAAAATTCTAACTATCGTGTTTGATTTACATACCAGACATTTTCTCCATCAACTTATATTTAATCAGATGCATTCTGAATCGAATTTGTAAGCTGTTCTAAAAAAACAAAAATCTATTTAATAATCTGGCTATAAACTTATAATATTATCAAATATACCTCAGTTTTTCTTCTATTCAAAAACGTAGTAATTCTCTCAGGACAGTATAAATTTAATTATAGTAAAAGTGATGTGAATTATTTTAATACAAAATGTTGCCAATTAGAATATCTACTTGTTGGTATGAAAAGTAGAATGCTGATTAGAAACCAAGCTCATGAATTTTTTGCAGAATTCTCTGATGATCTCAATCTGAGAACGAGACTTAGAAAAAAGGTTACGGGGCTTTGGCCGCCCCTGTCAAGAGAGACGTCCCATATCTTGTTTAGAGAACAGAGAACACTAATTGTTGTATTAATTGTGTCTTGGAGGAATCTTTCAACTTGTAAGACAATTGAAAACAATCATAAATATACAAATTTATGCATATTATGGACTCGTAAAAAAGGCAAAAAAAAAATGTATGCAACTGGGTGCCACTTTTGCTGTAATTCCTATTTATTATTCCCTTTCGCTTTCCCATTTTCCCATGCTTTTGCCAGATTCTTAGTTGGCCCTCTTTTTGTGTCTGTTTTGGCCAACCCATGCAACCAATATTTGTACTGAGATACATTTATAAGAGAATTGGGCTCTGTGAAATGTTTTAGTTAGTTCTGCCTTGGCCTTTTCTTGTCTTTCCGTCTTTTCTTGTCTTGTCTTCACTTCGGTCAGCCTTATAAGCTGGCTCTCTGCGACTTCGCCCACCATTTTCAATGTTGACTCACAGATTTCACAGATTCACAGATTGTTCACAAATTGAGCAACAAATTAACACGATTCCAAATTGAAGGTTGCCAGCTGACCTAACAAAATAATTATTAATAACAAAAAACAAAAAACCAAAGCAAAAATTATTTAAGGCCATAAAAACAAAAAACTCTGCGAAATTTAGCTGCCAAAATTGCTGAGAAATCATTTTTTTTTTTTTGTATTTTAAGACTTATTGTTTTGAAATGTGCTTTAAATTTTGTTGTGTTGTGAATTTTGCTCAGCTGTAATTAATTTTGTTCGAGTATTGTACAAAAATGTTAATTTTAAGTTTCATTTAGCTATGTCACAAAATTTGTATAAAATTAATAAAACACTTTTATTTTTAGTAAAAATAACCTGGCCAGTTCCTGAAAAGTCGATTTGAAAAGTTGAGCTTTTGAGACAGTGTAATGAGACGCATTCCAACTTATCTTTCAAAAAGAATCACAAAACGGAAAAATATTCGGAATAAGAAGTTGTTGGAAATGAGAAGAGGCATAAAAAGTGAATTCAATCCACAGAATCTTTTCAAATGTGAAAAAATTGGTTAAGCTAGTAAAATTACTCATATTTTTTAAGTCAAGTAAACTGAACTCAATCCGCAAAATTAATTCAAGTGTAAAATCGGGCAAAACTTTTTTAGCAAGCAAAACGAATCAAATCTTAATGTTACGTAAGTCAAACACAAGTGAATTTAATCCGAAACATCATATCAATCGGATATTTATAATCAATGTATAAAGCAAATCAAAGTTGTGTAGAGCTAATGATTAACAAGGATATTGAAAACTTACCTGGACGGCACAGTTAAGGAAGCAGTTGTTCTGACCTGGTCCATTTAGCAGCCCTTTGGAGGAGGGTTCCAGAGTGGGCGAGGTGAGATTATTGGGTGCACGTAGCAGTTCCAGCAGACGACTCCGCTCTGCCCCATTCTGCACAGCGCCCGCCGCAAATGTTTTTGGTGGCGTTGCATAATGCACAGAGACGGGCAGTGGCAGGGGCAGATGTACCGGCGTGGCGACCGTCCCAACACCAGTTGAATTTGGGCGATACAGGGTGCTCCCGTTAATCGGCATAGTCATGGCCATGGGCATGCCATGGGTGGCCATTCTGCGGCTCCGATAGTAATTATTTGGGGCTACGCCTATGCCTGGCATTCAGAGCCCCCTCTCTTCTTCCCTCTTTGTCAGAATGTCAGTCTTAGGCTCAATCTCAATTTGAATCTCAATCTTACAAAGTCAGTGACAGGGCTCAATCTTCAGCTGTGTAGGGTGACGGTAGGTGACATGACTGCAAGTATAAAGAAAGAGTTGAATGTTAAGTACACTGCGAAAAAAAATGAGCAAAATTTTTTTTTCATTTATTATTTACATTAAATTAAAATTACGATAAATTTAAAGTAAATTCTTTTATATATGTACATATATAGGTATGAATCAAGTTATATTAAAGAAAAAACACTTTTTCTTTGGCCAAAACTGTTTATAAAACAGTTTATGTTATTCAATGTATTTACAATCTTATTAAATTAGATGCTCAGAAAAATTAACTGAGGCATTTTTAAGTGATGCTTTGTATTCAAGGTAGAATGTTTTAGTCGGATGTGCCCGACTACGAGACTCCCTGCTCTCAACGTGCATTTCAAGCAGTACAGCAGCAACGTAAGCAAGTAGCGCACTTAGCTTGTCCAGTGCATGTCAAACTGTTGTTTCTGCCTGCTAAAGACGGTGGTAATAGATTCTACCATAACTTTTGTGTTATTTACCCGATCGTAATGAAATTTACGCAATTGATAAACATTGATAAAAGAAATGTGTGCCAAAAATCAAAGCTTTATCTTTAAAATTGTGGCTGTGAGAGTTTTTTTCGATTTGCGGGGGTGCGGGTGGGGGGTCCATCCGAAATTTGAAATAAACTTGATCTGCGTATGGTATACAGGAATCTACATGCCAAGTTTGGTGTCTCTAGCTCTTATAGTCTCCGAGATCTGTGTGTTCATACGGACAGAAAGACAGACAGACGGACATAGCTAGTTCGTCTCGGCTGTTGATGCTGATCAAGAATATATATAGTTTATATAGTCGGAAATGCCTCCTTCTGTCTGTTACACACATTTGCAGTACTTTATAACTCCCCTTTTCCCATATTTAATGGGAACAGGGAGTAAAAATATCGATAATCGATAATAGTAGAAGCCCCAAAAACAGTGAAAACCGATTAAATGGATTTTTTACAATTCTAATTTCCCAACAAATTTGCACAACATGCACCTTTGAATGTTCTTTGAGTTGAAGTTGGAAAGTTTTAATTTTACTATCTATATATGTATATAATTCAATATAATATATAATTTAATTTTTAAAAATATCTTAATTTTCCTAAATCTTATTTTAATTTTGGCAAATTTGAAAAATATCTAACTAATTAAAGAAATAAAATGTTGTTTATATGATAAAGTATGGTAAGATTAATTTTCCAAATCATTAGATCTCAAAATAAAAAACTAAAAACAACAAAAAATAAATTAGTTTACAATAATTGAGTTGAACTTTGAAATTTATATACATTTGCATTTTTTAGCATATGATTAAATGCAAATTTATTTACGAACTCAAAATAATATTTCAAAAACTTCAAGTAAATACGAACAAAAAATAAAATTTTCAAAAATTTCCATAAAAAACATTTCTTTTATTTTAGACAATCTTCAGTTTTTGCAGTGTTTAATTTAAAAAATTCTTAAATTCGACTCAAAAGAAAATGTTTGATCTGAAATTTATTAATATTTATTTCGCTCAGTAGGAGTCTGAGATTACAACAATAAGAATATGACAACTTAAGCGAGGCCGCCCGCAACTCCTCCTCCTTCTCGCACCATCCGCATGCCAAACAAAGTACCCACAAAAAAAAAAAAAACGTTGACGACTCATGACAACTGCCGTGTCGCTGGCAATTAGCTTCGATGTCGTCTTCCTTCTCTTCTCCATTTTCTATGCTCTACCTTTCTTTCAGCTGCATCTTCTGCTGGTTCTTAGCCTGCGATAATTCTTGCAGCCAAAATATAAACATAAGCAAAAAGCAAAAGATATGTACTCTTGCTGAAAAGTTTATCAAATGAAAACTTAATTTTCGATCGATAAAGTCGCTTGATTTTGATCAAACTTAGTCAACATGTGTGAAACATAATAAGTGAGTTTAGTTGGGATATCTTTATGAATAAAAAAGTTTTCCATATTTCAACAGGAATTCCTATGGCAGCTATAAAATATAGTGTTATGATTTTGATGAAATTTTGTAAAACATGCATAGATAATGCTAAAACTGAGAATTGTTAAATCTGATCGATCAATGATCAATGAAAAACAACATTTTCGACCAATCGTTCCTGTCGCAGCTATATATTATAGTGGTTCGATCCGGCCGATACTGCGTGCAGCGAAAAGAAGCATCTATGCCAAGTTTCATCAAGATAGCTTTACTACTTTAAAAAGTTCACATAGATAGTCAGATATACGGATAGATGGACATAGACATGCTGATCAAGAATATATAAACTTGATGGGGTCGGTTGCGTTTTTTTTAATGCGTTACACATTTCGTGACAAAATTATAGTAGCCGCTGTAAGGGTATAATAATCGTCATCTTTCATCTTCCCATCTCCATGCCTGACCCCAAACCGTACCGCGACGAGTTCTGAGTGAGTGAAAGTCCGCTCATATATCAGAATGTTCAGAATTTCAGAATGTTTGGAACGTGCAGAAATAGCTGCCGTATGTGGGCCAAAAGAGTGGACTTTGATTATGCAACTCAATATACCCTGTAAACACAAAGTTAACTTATAAAGGGAGGCTTATTTATTTGTGCAAGTTAAATTTATATGGGGTATTATTTGTATTGTAAATTTATATGGGGTTTGACAGGCTTACGATGATTGTTTGGCATTTAAGACAAGGTGTTAATCCTATTTTTAAATTTTGATTAATTTTCAGTAATTACTTTGCCCTTTGCCCACTTAAAAAAGGGTAAAACGACGGAACAAAGTATTTTGAATTTTAACTTTTGTTGCATTTTTCATTAAATGTTATATTGTTTCATTTGATTTTATTTTTTATAGGGTGTTTTCTAGTCGACGTCACGCACATCTAATGTTGTTTTAATTGCCACTGTCAGCCGCTGGCTTGAAATTCATTCATAAATTGCAAGCTGCATCGACTGCAACTGTGACTGCGACTTTATCGAATAACTGAAGCAACAAACTTGATTCAGTTCTCAAACAATTTCAGTTGTCAAACAGCCTCAGCCTCAGAATCCAAATCGATAAAAACACTAACAATAAAGTTTGCTTTTTGACTTGAATTCAAATCGCTAAAAATTATCACACAATTCTTTGTTTCCAAAAATAAACTTTTTATTTAATTTTTTTTTAAGAATTCTTAATATATATTTAAAAACTTTGGATTTAAAAAAAAAATCTTAAATAGTTAGGCACTAAAAAAAAATATTTTTAAGAATAAAGAATTCACTACTCGGACTTAAATTAAAATGCTTAAAAATTAGCAAAAAAAATTTTGTAATTTGATTTTCAATCTTCATTTAAGAAGAGTTTAAGAATTCGTCGTATGCTGGCCGATTTCATTCGTTACAGTTTTCTAGTTTTTCGTTCTAAATACATTTATGGTTTTAGACTATTTTTAGGCGTTTTATGGCTGGCTTGCTATTTTAGTTGCTATGAAGTTATGAAACTATGAATGTATATATATATGAAATTAAATGCTTATGCTAATTGTTAAATGGCTATGCAACAGTGCTAATTGCCACATGTGGCACAAAGTCCGACCTGCGCATGGCCCAAACTCTGACAAAATTAACATATTTCCAATGTTTTTGAAGCTCATGAAGATGAGAAGGGTTAGGGGCGGGAGAGATCAAGAGAGGGAAGAGCTGCACCTGCAAAGCGACTTTGAGTCGCCAATGAAGTTTGTTGCTTGTTTTGCATTTTAATCAAGCTTGTCAGTTGGAAATATGACGCGGCACAGCACTGGGAAGGAGGGAAAAGGGAAGAGAGGAGAGATGAGAGCGGAGAGCGGAGAGAGGGATTGTTGCTGAGTCGCTGGTCAGGTATTTCAATTGCTGCTGCGGTCAATTGTTGCGTGAAATGCAACAATTTAAGACAATTTTCGCTTGCCAGTTGCAAGTTGCTCGTTGCAACAAGTTGCCGACGAGCGAGCGAGCAAGCAAGCAATCAACATTCAACGCTGTGCTCGCCTGTCAATTCGAATTTGATCTAGCATTAACTCATGCACGATCATGCTTAAAATACATACATATACAAATTTGTACATGCATATCCAGACACTGATCAAAAATGAGACGGCTTTGTTCGGTAAAACATTTTTAAATCCCAAGAAAAACAAAAAAGTTATTTGTAAAAACAATTATCTTTGACAATAAGTGGAATAAATATTATAATGATAAATGTATGTATATAATCAAATAACTAAAGAAAACTAAAGTTTTACAATATTGTCCAAGCTTTTCCATTTTAGAAAATTTTTTTGCTCACAATTTATGCATTTTGAATTCAAATTTAATAACAGTTTACCCTAATGAAGTACTTTATGCGCTAGTTTTTCAAGAGACACGCGAAAATATGCTTTTCTCAAATAGTCTTATGCTTAATATTTAACCCAAAAAAACAAAGAAATTTGATCAGAAAATCATGCTAAGAGAATATATATTCCAGTTAAACTTTCATTTAAGCAATATTGATTTCTCGATGTTCAGTTCAAAAGTCAACCATTCTTCCTTTTTGTAGATAAATTCGAATATTTCTGAATTCACGGTCTCAAAAGCAAAACTTTTCAAACTAAATTTCAAACTGATACTCGAAGTTCAGAAAAGCTTATAATAACAATACTATTATAATAGAACTACAGCCAAAACTATGCAAGTCAAGCTATACTCGTAAATATTAAGAATTTGATTAACATTTTTTAGTAGTGCATATAATATTGTTTAAAATACATATATACGATATGTAAGCGGCTTCATTTCGGCAGCCTGGCTAAATTCTTTATAAATTACAGCAAAAACCTCCCCAGACACACTTAAGCTCCAAATTTACGCATGCAGGCCAAAGCTCCGTTTCGAAGTCTGGAGCTGGCTTTGAGGCTGGGGTCTGTTCTGGTATCTGACTGGGTCTGTGTCTGTGTCTGGATACCCCCAACTTCCAAAACGTAGCCCCATCTACAACTCAAGCTTCATAACACGCAATGCAAATGGCGGCTGGACAAACTTGTTGTAGCCTCAGCCGCTTTCTTTTTCGATCAATTTTGATGGCCAGTTAGTGCTGATTTTGTTGTTGTTGTTTTTTTTTTTTTTTGCTGGCGTGTGAAAGCCTCCCACCCCCCTTGCTCACCCTCTTTCAACTCCTTCTCCAATCCAAAAATCAATCACTCAAAAAAATGTGTCTCGCTTTTAGCTGACAAAAGTAAAAACAATCCATCGACAATGATTTGGAATAAAACGAACTTACCGTTTGTGAAAAATATCGATGATCGATAATCATAGCAACCCAAAAGAACATCGATGATATTAATTAGTAGAAGAATTTATGCAAGAAAATTTGGTTAATATATTGGAGGTCTTTGTTTTGTCTCTCTCTATCTCTCTCTCTCTCTCTCTTTCTTTTATCTTTATATTGTTTTTGTTAAAACTATCGGCAATCGATAAAAACATAGATAATATTAATTAATCGAACTTTTTTGACAACTCTAATTTATACTTTCGTAAATAATAAAACAAAAGAGTTATACAAGAAAATTTGGTTAATATATTGGAGTTCTTGTTTTCTCTCTAACTCTATCGCTCCATTTTTCTTTCTCTCTCTCACTCTCTTTGACTCTTTCTAGAACAAGGCCACACATGAGCTGAGTTAAAAGCTGTTCTCTGTTTTGGTCATCAACTGTTCAAAAGTCACGCAACGAATTTACGACAATTACGTAATATAAAGACTAATGAAGATTCTTCTTCTTCGACGACTAACACAAAGACAAAGACAAAAGCCACAAAAACAAAGCTCAGTCTGATTGACCAAATTGTTGGCCAGCTATTAAGTTGTTGTTGTTATTATTATTATTTTTGTTGTCTTTACTTTGCATGCTGGCGCCAGCATTTCCATTAGTTCAGCTCTCTTTAAATCTTTTCAGCCAGAAGCAAGGCCAGAAAAAACGTGACATAATGCAAAACAAGAAGAAGACAAGGGCCAACTATATAGTCAACTATAGCCCATCCCCCTCCTTTCAAAGAAATTATGCAAATGAATGCAACTCGAGTAATCGAGTACAAATCAAATGAATGAAACTGTGTTTTGAGCGACTCAAAAGTCGAGTAAATCTGAAAAATAAAAAGTTTTTTTGGAAATATAAACACCAAAGTTAAATGTAATCCAAAATATGATAAGTTACTATAAATATGTATTAAAAATTTTGAATTTTAGCTTTAATTTTTTATTAAACAGTCTAGAGTCTAGACCGACATAAAGCTCAGACAAAAGCCTCTGCTTTAAGTGCAATGCGCACTAGTAACATATAATTTATGGTACCTATATATATGTACAAGTATATATATTTATAATTCAATATACATATAAATTTATTATTCATAATTCAAATCGTTTGTAATCATGAGTCTTGGCTACAGCATACCCTTAATTGGATATGAAATGAGTTGCATTTATTTCCGACTTCTACTTGATGCCTTTAAACTACACGCATCTCAACTCTCATCTTATGACTATAACAACTATGACTATGACTAACAATTACAAACGGTTCCCCTTGCCCCTCCCTGCTCTCTGTGCCCCTTAGGGTGTCTCAATTGCGGGCATGAATTGCACTCGAAACTATGCCAAGAATGTTGAGCACCTGTTGGCATAATTTGTGGCTCAGCTCTGCGCCAGTTGCTGCTGAGATGCTGCTGCTGTCAGCTGCTAGCTGCAACAGTTGCCGCTGACAACAGCAACAACGTTGTCGACCCTGAAATCTATGCAGCTCTGTGTAGTCTGTATTCTTTATTACACTCTATACCCATCAAAAATTGTAATAGAGCTTTATAAGCTACTAGACTTTTACCTCTCGTACAGGTGTTTTTATTTGATACATACATACATGCATACCTACATAAAGAACTACATATATACTAACACACATACCTAAAAACACACAAACATACATACCTACTTAAATACCTACATACATAGAAAAAATGGCGTTTGCAACAATTTTTCGGTAATTTTCCGGAAACTTATCTTTCGCTCACACAAAATTGAACATTAGTTTTCCACCAAGAGGGAAAATTTAAAAAAGAAATTGGTATGCAGTAATTGTAGAAATACTATATACATTTTTGAAAATTAGTTTAACCCTGATCGAATGACAAGCAAAAAAGTTGCACACAGTTTTCCACGAAAATTTCACAATTCCCAACCGAATTTTCCAAAATGCGTACCTAGTGCTCACATTCAGCATAACTACTGTGAAAAATTCAGCTTTATATCTTTAATGGCGTGGATTGTGCGAGCGTTGCCAATCAGTAAACTTCTGCGAAAGTATTTAAAGCTGTCTACAGAGTATTTTGCAGTCGGACACGCTCGACTTTGCATTCTTGCATATATTCGTATGCTGTATTCTTTGTGCAGCTTGTGATTAGCTTTTGTTTATCGGCATGAAACGTTTGAACGTGGTCGAGTTGAACTGGCTTAGATGATTGCTTTGGGCCCAGCTGTTGTTATTGTTCTGTTTGTTGTTGTTGTTGTTGTTGCTCTACATCCAAATTGAATTGAATGGCCCAAGGCCCACGTGCTGCGCCTCACTCTACTCTATTTTTCTTTTAATTTGACAATTTAACGAGCCTGCACTTTGCTGTTGGGCGGCTTTTTTGTCCACGCATCCCACACAGCTAACGAAGCTTCTCCGGAATCGACCACGACCACGCCTACACACCCAAACACCCACGACTCTGCCCCCCCGTCATAGTTGATTAGTGTTTAGTTGGTTAGTACCGTCACTAGATAGTTAGTTAAGCTATCGATAGTATCGCCAAAACTCTTTCAGCGAACTTTAATTTACTTTTTATACTTTTAATAGCTACATGAAAAAAAGAATAAGAAAACTTTAGCTTCCATAAGAAAAACCTTTTAAAAATGTTGTTTTCTTATAAAAAACAAAAACTCTCCTTACCAAACCATTCGAAATCAGAAGTATTAGCTGTTCTGAATTGCGAATATCGATAGAAATGTCCATCTTTGAAAACAAAGGTTTTAGTTTTCTTCGATAAAAGTTATTACAACATAACTATCAAAACTATCGAATAATTTCATATATCATCTCTAGGTTAAATTTATAATTATTTTTATTTTTATTTTAATATACTGAGGTCGTCATGTTCTTCATCTTTTTATCTATGTTTCAGTTCAACATTTCTTAAAAGTTGGACTTTGCCGATAGTTATCGATACCGATTATAATTGATGCTCTCAAAGAAATGTAAAATCACAATGACAATTTTGTTCAGCATTTCCCATTTTCATCATTGCTTCATAACCGATCGTTATCGTTATCGTATCGATAGATATAACAAATCGATCGATAGCAAAAGCAATTGAAGACACTTTCGATGGTTAAAATTAAATCCGCAATCAATATCTATCGATGGTGTATTAGATGTATCGCTAAAAACTAAAATCAGTATAAGTAAACATTCAGAAACTTGTTGTGTACTAATCTGTAAACTCGATAGCCCCTTCGATTCTATCGATTCTCCAGCAGCTCAGCTTACCACAGTCAATTGCCACGAGTAAAACCGCAAAGTCGCAAAGTCTCCAATTGAACTAAGAATGACAGAAGAAAGCTGAACCCTCAACTCGAGAGGCGAGACTCAAAACATTAAACTTGAGACTTGTGACTTGTGACTTGAGACGCATTCTTACAACATTCCTGCAGCGCTTTGAAGGCGCTGAAATCAATTTGGCACTTCTGATGGCGCGTCTAATACGAATAAGTGGACAACAGCTGTCTGAAAGGTCTGTTCCTGGCCCGCCTTCTCTTCATCCTCCTCCTCCTTCTATTCCTGCAACATCATTAAGTTCCAGCCACACTTACGAGTTCAACATCAAATTGCAGGCCTGGCTGATTGATTAGCTGCGCATGCGTCGCGATGACAGCAGCCGCTGCGCTGCTTAATTGCAAATACAACTGAGAACTGCGAACTGAAAATAGAGAATTGTGAACTGAGAACTGAGGAGGAGGTCTAGCACGCAATTTACACACATTTCACTTTCAGATGGTAGTCGACGATACAATACCCTCTAAGAATCTAAGCAAGTTCTTTAACTTACAACAGACTCAAAAGCACAAAAACTGTCAGTGGAAATTTAAAGCTGTTTTGAATTCCGAACAACAATTAAATATTCGGTTTGGAAGTCACCAAAACTGTTAGTTGGAATTTTACATCTGTTTTGATTTCCGCAAATCGTTTAAAGGTTCGATTTCAGATGCATCAAAACTGTCAGTTGAAATTTAAAGCTGTTTTGAATTCCGAAAAACAATTAAATATTCGGTTTGGAAATCACCAAAACTGTTAGTTGGAATTTTACATCTGTTCTGAATTCCGCAAAACGCTAAGAGGTTTGATTTCAAAAGCGACAAAACAGTCAGTGAAATTTTAACATGTTCTTTATATCGGAAAGTAACTAAATATTCGGTTTGGAAATCACCAAAATTGTAAATTATATTGTAGTTGAGTTTCATGTACAGCTAAACGTTGGGCATACCCTATGAAAAGGGAGAAGCAAACAAGCAACGACAACGACAATCAAGAAAAATGGGCGTCTTTGTTTGGAAAATTAAACATCTACAACAACAACAACAACAACAATAATAATAGCAACTACAACAACAAGAATAGGGAACCGCGAAATCGAGAACTTTGCAGACAATGGCTGATTGTGACTGACAGACAGCATAATTTATAGTTCTGCTCGGCGATTCCAACAGCGTCGCCTTCTACTTCTTCTTCTTTGCCTGAATGCCGCTCAAGCTGTCAACATCGCGGTTTAGTTAAGTTAAGTTTTTAGTTTTCTTATAGGGTCCAGTCCCCCAGCTCTAGGTCCAGCTTCAGTTCGAGCTCGAGCTCCAGCTGCAAGCCATGAAAAAGTTCGCTCCAATCAAATGGAAAACTTCGTGTGTGGCTGGAATAAATTTTCTGGCTGACCGCAGCTGTCATAACTGCAGTTCCAGCTGCAACTATATCTGGCATATTATCGATAGCACTATCGATGGTATCGATAGTCTTTCGAATAAACATTTATCGGGGTCGTTCCAAAAATCGATACCTGCAGAAAGGAGAAGCATCTGTGCCACGTAAACTAAGTACTGAATATCTCATGTAAACAGACGGACCGACGGACATATGTAGCTATACTTCGGCTCTGCTGTTGAAGCAAATCAAAAATATACATATGCTTTGCAGGGTTGAAGACTTCTGCATTAATGCGTTTCACATTTCGTAAAAAAAACATAATATTCTTTGCAAGCGTACAAAAACGCTTTGCAAATGTTCTGCTGTTTTGCTTCAAAGCAAGTCATTCAATCATTTTTTTGAATTCGTTGCTTATAATTCCCAAACAGTTTAAGCAAACGCTTGGTGTAGTGCAGATAAAACCTTCGCTTGGGTAATATCTTCTTGTTTTTATATCTTGTTTATATTGTTAACCTGGATTTATTCATAGTCATCGTTGCATCAAATGGAAAATTCGAAACTATCCAATGTTAATCTTTGTTCAGTCCAGATTTAGATTTTGTATTTTTAATATATCTTATTTTTATTATTTTTTATCTTATTTTTTATTTTGAAATATTATTTCCTGGCGTCGATACCTTTCTTTCTTCTCTTCTTACAATTTGCAGTTTGTGCTCGCTTTTAACATCAGTGGCAGTTGTTGCAGTTTTTCCGGCGGAAACCCTCAAAAAGTTATCAAATGAAAAATAAAAACCAAGAGAAAATAAAACATAAAACAAATAATACACATAATACACATGTAAAAGGAAATTAGTTTAGAGAGAGCTCTAGAAAAATTTGTTATTTTATTGCATAAAAGAAATTTAGGAAATTAAAATATTTAATGAAATTATATTTATACTTAGTGTTGCAAATCAGGAAGCCGAAAGACATAAGCGGCCCTAAATCTCATATTTTAACAGTTTATTTGAAATACTTATAACTTAAAAACATGCATGCAGCATGTTTTGGACTGCGCGATCTAAAAACCATATAAAACCATAATGATAACAATACTTATGTTATGAGTACAAATACACTTTCAGTTATAGTAATAAATGTTTCTTTTATGTTTTATCTACTTCTATCACCTGTTAGCCTGTTTACATCAGTCTCCAACAAGTTGTTTTCCTGCAAACATGATGCCAATACCTATGACTTGTCCTTTGATAGATCTAAATCCCTAATTCGGTCATTAAGTCTAGTTTGACTGAAACGCCTTGGAATATTTTTGGATTCCAAATCACTCCCACTTGACTCAGTAGACTATTGGACTTCCTAAGAAACGTCGCTATCAGGGAGTTTGAAATGAAGCAATGATGGGTGACAATTGTTGGTTCCTCAAAAAAGAATCTAACAGTTTACCTAAGAAGAGGTGTAGAACGAACTTAGCGCAATTTTAAATTATTCCTTACTTAACTTTATATTTAATAACATTTAATAACATTTATAAAAAAAAAAAATTTATTTATTAAACCATTTGAAATGATTTTTACTGACAAAGTTTCTTTTGAAATAAGTTTATATTTAAATCGATAAATTTGAGGAAAACTCTTTAGTATAACCGGAAATATCGCCTAAACGAATAGTCCGATTTTATAATGATTTGTTAGTGATTGATAGCCTTCGTTTTTGCCTTTCTTAAGAAGTCAATTTATTTAAAATCAAGAAACCCAATCTGGAGATATTTCCATTTTTCTAAAGTCACTTGCAAAGCTTTTAAAGAAGACAGTATTTTTTGAATATCTCAAAAACGGTCACACTTTATTAAATTTTGACTACAATTTCGAAATCAGCTTGCGATTTTACTTAAGGAATGAGCATTTTTAGAAATTGTTCCACCCTCTCTTATGATTAGCTCACAGCCGCCCCTAAAAATGAATGTTTTCACTTTTTACTAAAGAGCTTATAACTTCATTATTTGTTCATGGATTTTGATAAAATATCCTTTGTTTTATTTGAAATTAAGCTATATACTTAAAAAAAGAAAACAATTTTCAAATGTTTTGCTTTAGGAGAAAATCCCGTTTGAAATCGAGCTTTTTATACTCTTTTTTTAATTTTTTTGAAAAAAATAGAAAAAAGAGTATATTGGGTGAAATGTCCGTCTGTCCGTATGAACGCAGGTTTTTTCCACAGTTTTGAAGCTAGAGCAACCAAACTTGGTATACATGTTGGTATATACCATAGGCAGACAAAGTGTCAAGATCTTTTGTTTTTTTATAAAAACTTGAAATTTCAATGCAACATTTTCAGTTTAAGTGTAAATAGCGCCTAAGCAAACAAGAATTTTGAAAAGTGATGTAGTGATGGATTTTAGGACATTATATAACGTACTCAAAAAAGGAAGTTTCATAAGAATCCAATATCTGGTTTGGAAGACATTGAAAATTCTCTGAGTGTACCTTTTTGAAAAATCGAAAAGCTACCTTTTTCCATTTACCTCGAAAACTAGCCCGAAAACATTTTCTTTTTTTTTCTACCTCAGTGACTGATTTTACATAAGAAAATTATAGTGGCTGTTCTTGGTGGTATCGATACATCTAAGCTCGGCTACAAATAGAACAACAACTGTCAAATAATCGATAGCACTATCGATAGTATCAATAGTATTTCTATTGATACAAGGCTCGAACATAAGCGTTGATACAGTCGATAGTAACAATGAACTTCCTTTCGGATATTTATCGGGCTTAGTTCAACTATCGATTCGGTACTATTTGAACTTTGAAAGCTGCATTTTAACGACCCCACAAAAAGCCGTCAAATATAGGATTCATTAGACAAGCCTCAGCTACATCAACAATACAACGTATATCGTAAATTGTGTATTGTTTGTGTATCGTATATCGCATCTTTTGGCTATTAGCAACACCTTTAACCAGATAATTATGGCCAAGACGATAAATCAAGACACCTTAAAACGCACAATAAATATACTTTAACTATCTAACTATGTATGTAACTATCTACAGAGATACATTTAAAGATATACAGCTACAGATACATCTGATATCAAGATGCTTCGTTTGTCCGCTGGTGGGCGTCTTATGTTTATTTTACGCATAATAACGTTTTTTTTATATTTTGGCAGCACATGAAAAGTTAAAAACACACAACACAAGTCTACAGTCGAGCTTTACATTCCGCGCTTAAATAAAACTTCAGGCTTTAACTCACAGATACATAGATACACATGCACACAGATACATATATGAACACAGTTACAGATCTCGCCTTTGTTTTTTACATTTTCGTGGCTTTTAGGCACGTGCTTTGGTTGTATTTGTTGTTTTTTTTTATACTTTTTTGGAAATGAACATTTTTTAATGCGTTTCTTTTCTCTTTTATTTATTTTTATTTTGTTATTATAACTTACGAGTATACCCATTTAATGGGTTATAATTAGACTGCTTTCAAATATAAATATTATGGAACATTAGAATATTTTGCTTGTTAAAGATATTTTTTCAATCCTCGCCCAAATTTCTTATAATATGTTCAATTTGATATTATCAATATATAAAATTTGTTCAACCTGACTCATTAAGTGATTGGCAACACTTACATAGGCCAAATCTTAAGAGATAGAAAGCCGAATTTTTCACAGTAGTTGCACTTTATGCTAAAAGTGAGTACCAAGAACGAATTTTGGAAAATTCGTTCGGAAATTGTGGAAAATTTGTGAAAAACGGTTGTATGCCATTTTCTTTTGATTATCATACGATAAGGTTCAATATAACATATAATAAAATGACATATATAATGACATATTGTATAGTAAAGATGGAATTGGAAAAGTAAATTTGCAACCGATTCAATTTTATCTTTCCAGATAACGGCCATTCCGAGTTTATTTTTAAGCTTTTATGTGTTTCCAAATCCCTTCTGAAATCCATATAAGTAATATGATCAATCTAATTACATTTGCATTATTCATAAGGGGATATATCATCATATAATACTATATTTTTTGCCATCTTACGATCATCATATAATACTTAACTTTTCCAATCTTGTGTTTCTTTTTTGAAGTGTTCCGAAAATCGCAAAACCCTATTTAATTCGATATGTGCCTTTTCCACTTTATGCTAAGCTTATTCTTATTACTTTACGTTGTTTTGAAAAGTTAAAACTAGTCAAAAAACAAGGTCAACAAAATTTCCGAAACCTTAATTCTTGCGATTTGAAACGTATTTAGTAAGAGTACTTGAAATCAAAACTGTTTGGGTTGCTACGATTATAATTGATAATTTACACCCTTTTTAAGTATATACGTAGCGTATTTAAACTTCGATATGGCAAATAAAACTTTCCACTCCACATTCTTTTGTGCTTTTTGTTGTTTTTTTTTTTTTTTGGCTCATGCGGCTTTAATTGTTTGCGAAACGTCGTCGCACATTATGTTTGTGTATATCTTGAAGTATGTTTATATGATAGACATAGTCAATTTTCTAGTCAGCGCAGCTGAGCAAGTAAAAATTCGTTAATCATCGACGTAATTTGGTGGCATGCGGCATGCTGCAAGTGGCATGCGGCTGAATGTGGTTGAAGCTGCATATCGAAATGTAAGAAAATCAACTTTGAGTTGCGTGCAGCATTGTGGAAAAGTGGAAAATGAAAATAAACGAAAAACAAAATAACAATGCGCACAGATCTCGAAAAAATGCATTTAACGGATATTATTCAAGCTGCAGGTGAAACAGCAGAGTGAAGAGGAGATGGAGGGGAGGCAGGAGGGGCGGGAGAAAATTAAGCAATGGCCAACGGCATCGGAAACTGAAATAAACAAAAAGCTAAAGAGCAAGAGGATGGAGGAGAACGAGAAGGAGAAATGTAGTTAAAAGTCAAACGCTTCAATTAAAGCGCCATCTAGCGTTGGGTAGCTTAGAAAGATATTTATATGTTTTCTGTTCAATCTGCAAATGGAAGCTTTTAAGAAGCATGGCCGATAAAATATAGTGTGTATATATATTATAAACTCTAACAGAAATGGTTTGTTACTAATAGAAAATGTGAACTTGGTTCAGTTATCTTAAAAAAAGAACAAAAAAGTTTTTCCTACCTCTTAATTTTAAGCCGATAGATCCGATGCTATACGATATAGCAGTACGATTCATACAAAAACTTATTTTTCAACCGATTGTTCCAATGCCAGCTAGAATATATAGTGCTCCGATTTTGATGAAATTTTGCAACCATATGTAGAATGATTGTAGCGATTAATGATGCCAAATAATAAAATTAAGAAACGCTCACAAACAAATATAAATATTAATTATGAAAAGTTTGGAAATATTGTTTAAATAAAAAGTTCTACAGTTTGTTCAAATAAGATGTTTCAAAATGCGTTTGCAAAGTCACGAAGAGCTGCCGTCGCAGCCGCAATTTCTATTGTAATTCTAAAGAAATAACAAGCAATATTTAAAAAAATTAAAATAAAAACTACTAATAATAAGTATTTCGCATTAAAAAGCTTGAATGCCGAATAATAAATATAAGCTGCAGCGTGGATTTCAGAGCTGCAGGCAAATTAAGTTCGTAATATCTTCATAATGTTTCAAAGATGTGAATGCTGCAGCGACAACACCATACAATAATAAGATAAAATAAAATATAAAATAGATAGAAATAGATCCGACTGCTAGCAAAGGCTAGAGTCGAATGAAGTAATATTAGTAGAGGCTCTATTTATACTGCCAAATGTCAGATATTCGACTAGATTATCGATAGCTCTGTAGCTGATGACAAAGTCAAAGCAACTCTTAAATCGACAGCAACTCTACATTTCGATTCCGATTCATTTTGATAAGCGCAACTATTTAAAATGTTGACTAAGTTCAAATATTATATAAAATAAAGAAATAAAGACTTTTACAAATTTTGAAGAATTGTTTTTAATATTAAAAAAAAAATCAACTTTTTGGTTGATAACATGTTTCTTTAATTTTATTTCCATTTAAGATACAATTTATGCTTGAAATTAATTTCCATTGTAATCAAAAAATGTGCATTAAAATGCATTGTAATTAGATAATGCTAAAACTTAGAACTGCTAAGTTTGAACAAGTTGTCTTGAAAAACATAATTTTCGAGCGATCATCCCTATGGCAGCTATATGTTATAGTAGTTCGATTCGGCCAATTCTGACATATGTACTACCTGCAACAAAAAGCAGCATCTATACCAATTTTCATCAATTTGGCTCAACTGAGAGTCAAGTTCATATAGACAGTCAGATAGACGGACATTGGCTAGTTTGACTCAACTGCTGATGCTGATCAAGAACATACATACTTGACGGGATCTAAAATGTTTGCTCCAATGCGACAATTTGATAATATGCTCTTCAAAGTTCTAAAAAGTCGCTTGAAATTTGCTGTCTATTGAACAATTGCTGAAGAGAGTTCATAATGCTCTAGCTTAACTAAATAATAACATGCTCAAGCAAATCAAATAGACATATGTGCTGCTAGAATTGTGGGGATGTGTGTTGCTTATCGCTCTAATTGCAACAATTTCAATTAGTCTGGGAATTTTCAGAATTTGATTTGTGAGAAATTTTACGCTTAAGAACGGCAGTCGAAATGGGAGTCGAAGTTGGGGTGGGTGTTGGAGTCAGAGCGTAAAGCATCTTTCACTTGATCGAATTGTGGGAGTGCAGTTCAAGTGATCAAAGAGAGCGAAGAAGGGCGTTAGAGAGAGAGAGAGAGAGAGAGAGAGAGAAGCGAAGAAAGTCAAGTGTAGAGTTCATGATTAGAGTAATTAAAAAAAAAATAAGAGTTTTTCTTTGTATTCATTCTTGAATATTATTTGAAAAAAACATATGGGCATTTCCGCCAGAAAGTCCACCCGGACCGAAAATTGCAAGTCATAATAAGTAACTATTACTTCTGAATTATATGCTTTAATATTATTAAATTGTTAGATATTGATTAAACCTAACAATTTACAATCCAGTTCAATAACTATCATGAGCGAATCGACTGCAATCTGCGAAAATGACTTTTTGCGCTTATTTTGTACATTTTTAGACCGTTTTCTCTTTAATAATTACATTGTCAAATGAGCTGATACTTGATGTAAAATACTTCTTAAACATTCAATAACATTAACAACTAACTAACAAATATGATAAGCGATCAATTTAACCAAGCTAAGATGTAAATAGATGCAAAGTCAACGGAAAAAATATAGATAACATTTGTAAATTTCATAACTTGCAAAACCAATATGTTTAAATATGACTTCTTCAATTTTTTTTTCTATTTTGCAGTACAAATGTCACGTTACGCCACTACGGAATTGCCCATATTAAAAATGTAGCCTTAATTTACTTTTTAATAATTTATGTTATTACAAGAAAGTATCGAAAGAATTATAGGATACTATAATGATACAATACCATCTTGACCAACAAAAATATATATCAAATTCTAAAGGCAAACGTTAAGGTTTCAGATTTGTTCAGTTATCATTTCAAGCTCGTTGAGTTAAGAGCTAGATTGGCAGCCTAATATTATTTAATTTTTTTTTTACATTAAAATTGTAAACTTTTCACGTTCGGACGGACGAAGAATAGGGGGTTCGAGTTTTTCATTACGACGTTTACCTTTTGAACTTAAATTCAATCTTATTTTTTTACAAAAGAAAACTTTTTATTTCAAACTCTTTTTCTAAAAAAATTTTACTTTTTAAACGAAAGCTGCTGCGGCATGTGCATGAATCCCTACTCATATTCGAAAACGTATCTCAATCAATCAATCTTCAATTTAAAATCGATTAACAAGCCGAAAAAAAGAAGCAAGAAACCAAACACTTTTTAGGTGAGTTAAGTAAAAAGCAAAAACAAAGCAAATCCTATAAAGTATACAGTATCCACAGCCATATCCACAAGTTCAGTTGAAGCCCGAGTCCATCCAAGAGTTCTCGTTCATTTTGGGTGTCTTAGTTGAGATGTTGTTGAAAATTTGAGAACGCCTTAAGTCCAAAGAAAAACGAAGCAGGAGCAAAAGAAAAGAAAGACACGCAAACACGAAGATCATCATCGAAGCAACTATAATTAACAGAGAGAGAGGGGAAATGATGTCCATTATGATGCCGCTGCTTTGGCGTTTCAAATTCATTTCTTCTTCTTTTTTTTGGACGCCCACCACAAAACGTGGCAAGATGACAAATGGTTGATAGAACATCATCAATAGCAGAAAATAGATAATTCGAAATATGGCCAAGATGAATGCTAAATGAGCCGCAAGTTTGAATGACAGCCACGATAACAATCTTTATTATTATAATTTTTCATAAACAGAAAAAAAAAAATTAAAATTCTAATAAAACAAAAGAAAATAAAAAAGAGTTACAAAAGTTGGGCTCGTCCGGGAGTTGAACCCGGGACCTCTCGCACCCGAAGCGAAAATCATACCCCTAGACCAACGAGCCATGTAAAATGGCTATACAAGCTATACACAAATCTGGAATAGTTATGTTTTTTGCTAATTGTCCATTTCAGAAATTTCAATGTTTTTTAATAGTCAAAATCGACCTTTAATTTGTATACCCTTTCAGAGAGTGTTATAATTTTCTCACGAAGTGTGTAACGCATTGAAGGAGACGTCTCTGGAAAAAAAATTTGTATATTCGTGATCAGCATCAACAGCCGAGTCATGTTCGTCATGTCCGTCTGTCTGTATGAACGCACAGATCTCAGAGACAATAAGAGCTAGACACACAAAACTTGGCATGCAGGTTCCTATATACCATACGCAGATCAAGTTTATTTCAAAATTCCGATGCGACCATCCGCAACCCCGCAAATCCAAAAAAAAACTCCCACAGCCACAATTTTAAAGATAAAGCTTTGATTTTAGGTACACATATATTTTATGTCAATGTTGATCAGCTGTGTAAATTTCATCACAATCGGATAAATAGCACATAGTCGGAAATGTCTCCTTCTGCCTGTTACACACATTTGCAGTACTTTATAACTCCCTTTTTCCCATTTTTAATGGGAACAGAGAGTAAAAATAATCTTTGCAACAATTTAAGTTATTAAACGTACAGAAAACAGAGTATATTGAAGTCGGGAGAGCCCGACTGATCTTGACACTTTGTCTGCCTGTGGTATATACCAACATGTATACCAAGTTTGGTTGCTGTAGCTTCAAAACTGTGGAAAAAACCTGCGTTCATTCAGACGGACAGACGGACAGACGGACAGACATTTCACAAACCCAATATACTGCTTTTTCTTTTTTTTTCAAAAAAATTTAAAAAAAGAGTATAAAAACAGAGGAAGCAAAAGCAGAAGATCTTACATTTGAGATGAGTAAAGACTTTAGTATTTAATTACATTTTATTAACAGCAGTCTCTATTGACTTTCATAATGCGTCCTTAAATCACACTCAAACAAACTCAATGAAAAAGCATGTCGATAACATATCATTTTGAACCGTTGCGCTTATCAAAATTGATTGAAATCGAAATGTAGAATAGGGCTGCTTTTTTAGAGTTGATTCAGAAGAGTTGCTTTGTCTTTGTCATCAGCTGCAGAGATATTCGACAATCTAGTCGAATATCTGACATTTGGCAGTATAAATAGAGCCTATACCAATATTACTTAATTCGACTCTAGCCTTTGCTAGCAGTCGGATCTATTTCTCTCTATTTATACTCTGTTTTCCAAAATGGAAAAAAAGAGTATATTGGGTTTGTGAAATGTCCGTCTGTCCGTCTGTCTGTCCGTCTGTCTGTCCGTCTGTCTGTATGAACGCAGGTTTTTTCCACAATTTTGAAGCTAGAGCAACCAAACTTGGTATACATGTTGGTATATACCATAGGCAGACAAAGTGTCAAGATCTACCCCCCACCCCCACCCCTTCCCCCACAAACCGCAAAAACCTATATCTTCCACAGTTTTACAGCTAGAGTAACCAAATTTGACATAAAGACTAGTGACCACACCCTTGACCGACCTGCCAAAAAAAAATATGCCACGCCCACTACCACCCCCGCAAATGAGCTAAACCTGTATCTCCTACACCCTTATAGCTAGAAACCCCAAATTTTGCAGTATGACTCCATTTGAACTCTTCGATAGATTGGAAAACAAAATTTTTACGTACAGAAAACAGAGTATATCGCAGTCGACTGCAACGTTCTTACTTGTTTTTGTATGGTGTTGTCGCTGCAACATTCACATCTTTGAAACATCTTATTTAAACAAACTACTTATTTATTTGAATACATTTAATATTGAATCTTGTACGCTGCTCGTATTCAGCTATGCTTTTCTTCAAATACTATTGTACGCTCGGCGCCCCTGTGCAATATTTCCATTAGTTTGGATTATTTCTGAAACTTGTTGATCTCGTGAATAGTCTGCTGAACAAGTACCGTCCATAGCAACAAATTATAATACTTTAAAAATTCACCAGCTGTAACTTTTCAAATGTCTTCACAAAGTAAGCTGTACCGACTTAACATTTTTTCTGCGTGTTTTCTATCCATAAAAGTAAAAATTAAATAAAAATTAAAAAAACTTGTTTAAGTACAGAAAGAAATCGAATGCCTTTGATTACTGCCAATGTATTGATGGTTTTCAAAAAATGTTATTTGTTTTAATATGTACAAAACTATTAAATTTGTATAACAATAATATTATGCTGATATCATATGAAAGTACATTAAAAGTGAATACCATTTCAATGTAATTATTTTTTTTTCTTTGTGTAATTATTAATTATTTTTAATTTTTTAACTAAAGTTTGAAAAATTCTTAAAAATTAAAAAAAAAAGTTTTTACAAATAAATACATTTTCATAATAAATTATAATTTGCAGTTTTTATTTAAAAACTTATAGCAATTACGTTACCTAAATACTCCAGCCAATTTTCCGTTTCTCATTTTATTGTTAACATGAAATTAGCCAATTTTTGGAATATTATCTTAAAAACTGCTGTTCATTTTAAAGGATTTTTTCTTTCTAAGGTCATAATAAAAAAAAAGAATAAAAATATACAATGTTTATATTTATATATATATTATATATTTAATGACTTTCGATAATAGTTTGCATGCAAGTATATACTGACAACAGTTGGAGTTTATATAAAGGCCACATTGCACTTTCTTTGAGAAGTCGAAATATATATAAAGTCTAGAAATTATACTCGTATTTCTAAGCGAACCGAACTGGTACCGAAACGTTTAACGATAAACAACAACACAGCAGCGGGCAGTCGATGGGAAGATGGAGAAGCAGGGGAAGAACGATAAGAATGGAAAGAAGAAGCCGGCCATCAAGTGCATAAATAGCAACAACAACAACAAGTGCTATAATGTTCCAATTCTCCAAGTATCTAGACTGCTACAATGCACCGCACTCCTCTCCCTCCTCCCTTCAAGTAACATTTAATGTTCTGCTTTGCTCCCAAACAAAATTCATATAAAATTGTAACAAAATTCGAATACAAAAATGCAATTGTTGTTATTTGTTTCAGATATCTGATAGAACATAAGGCACGTGCCTTAAAACAAAAATAATACACTTTCACTTGAGCATAATCAATTCCTAAGACGATTTGTAATTCTTCTACAATGCTTTTTGTTTAGTTTAGGAATATATAAATATATATGTAGTTATAATCGATATTTTAATCATTTTCGAACTGCTCTAAAAAAAGCTTCGATTAAACATAAAAATTCAAGTTTTTAATTTTTATTTTGTTTGGAATATCGATTCCTTACAGACCTATATGTGTTTCATGCTATATCCATCTATGTATCTTAGTTTATGCAAAACCATTAAAAACAAGTAAGAAATGTTATCTTCGGCGTGTCAAAGATATGTACCCTTGCAGCAAAGATTTGCATAAGAAAACTTATTTTTCAACTGATTGTTCCTATGGCAGTTATTTGATATAGTGATCCGATTTTGATCAAATTCGGTCAACATGTGTAGAACGTGCTTTAATTTAGATATAGTGAGTTTTGTCAAGATATTTTGAAAAACACAAAAGTTTTTCATACAGAAACTTAAACTAAACTGTCGTTAAACTTAGGTTTAGCAAAAAGTTTTTCTTACAAAAACTAATTTTTCAACCGATCGTTCGTATGGTAGCTATATTTTTTAGTGGTCCGACCTGGCCAATTCAACTACAGGTACTACCTGCAATAAGAAAAAGCATCTGTGCCAAGTTTCATCAAGATAGCTCTTAAACAGACGGACTGACAGACAGACGGACAAACGGACATGACTCAGCTGTTGATGCTGATCACGAATATACCATTTTTTTTCTGAGACGTTTCCTTAAATGCTTTACACGTTTCGTGACAAAATTATAGCACCCTCTGCAAGGGTATAAAAGAAGAAGAGTACCTCAGCTTCGGCTTGATTGAATGTGTTTTTCATGTTTTTGATTTTGGCATAAAAGACGGCATAAGTTGGAGCCCAGTGTAAACAATAAACAGATCTTCGAATATGCTGTATATGTGGGCAGACGCATTCAGTATATATACATATGTATGTATATGTACCTATATACTATATATATATGGGTACATCATGCTTAAAAGGCTGCCTTTTTAGTTTGGGTCAGTGTTGGGTTCTGCCTTCTGGCTAAAAACAACAACAACAATAGCACAGCCCAAATTTAGCACTGCAATTAGAATGATGGGATCTATCTATATAAGACAATCTGGATATAGATAGCTCTAAAAGTTCAGTTGAGTTTAATTGCAAAAAAATAATTAGAGTCAACTTGCTTTTGCTCATTTTTAAGCAAATATTGAAATATTTAAAGAAAAAGAAAAAAAAGAAAGACAGCAAATGAAATGTTTATTAGATTGCTTAGATTAGATTGATCTGTTTGTTCGTCCGTCCGCCTGAATGCAATTTTTTCTGCATAGGAGAATCGGTTAAGAAATTAGATTTTTTTTGATTAACCAAAATTTACCAGATGTGCATTTTAATAAGTTTTTGTAATACGAACCAAAGTTTTTAAAAATCTGATGTCTATATCAAATTCTCAAAGAATTGATTCTATTTGAATTTAATTCTTTAACAGAGCTGTGAAGAGTGTTTTTCTTTTTTCGTAAATTCGTAAAGAATTAAATCAAACTTCAAGTCAATTCTTTATCATTAAAACAAAAAAGAATGATTCACCAATCATTAATTCTTTGGGAATTAAAAATAAAAATAAAAAAGAATCATTCATTACATCTCTGATATGCAGATATATATTTATATTTTATAGCTGTCATAGGAAAAATCTATCGATAATCGAAGTACTGAAAGATATATATAGTTGTTCTATTTACTTCCTTTACATTGTTAAGTATACCTGTGTAGAATCAGCTATTCCAACTATTTGTTTCAGTTTTCTAACATCTTTCTAAGTAGCTCTATTTATATATCTATCTTTTTCACTTACTCCCACCCCTACTTTCTGACTCCCTCTCTCTAATACACTCTACAATAGGTCAACGTCTTTGAAATGCGTCTCACGCAATTAGCGTTGAACAATTGTTGAATTAACATACTCCAAAGATTGCCCCAATTCAGCAATAACAATAACAATTGCAATAACAAAGACAACATTTAAATATATATGTATATGTATATATGTATATATATATGTTTATGCTCGTATATATGTAAGTATGTATGTATATATACAACAGTTAGTTAATAGAGCCTCTGAGCTACGCTTCGTTATAATGATAATAATGATAGTAATAAGCGACAAAAGTTGGGAATTTTAAGTTGAATTTTGTGTTCAACTCTAAGTTTTGTGTTTGGGTTTCGCTTTGCTAAGGTTTAATTGTCTTTTAAGAACAAATTTATTATAGATATTACTTTTTTTTTATTTTAGGAACTTTTTTATTTAGGACCGGATTCATTAATTTTAACCCATTTTAAGCTTTACAAAATTAAAAAATTTAATTTTAAAAAAACAATAACTATTTTAACGTAGATTACGCCAAACAATCCTGTTGAAGACATACATATTTGTACTGAGCTTAAGAATATTTAGGGCCGTCTTAATACATAAAATAAAAAAGCTAGATATTAAATTTTTCAAAAAGCTACTAAAACCTGATTTTAGATTCTTAAGAAACTTCCATTTTTGAATACGTTATATAATGTCCTAAAATCTATATGCACATCAACTTTCAAATATCTAATTCGCTTCGGCGCTATTTAGACTTAAACTGAAAATTTTGCATTAAAATTTCACGTGATTTTCTCCCAAAACAAAACATTTGAAAATTTTCTTTCTTTGAGTCTATAACTCAATTCCTTTAAAAAAAAAACGAGGAATATTTTATCAAAATCGAAAAAACATACATACATTTACTATACATAGGTATAATCGACTTGTGCAGCTGTGATTCATGGCCTTTTTGCGTTTTTCGTAATGATTTTTTTGGCCAAATTTTTTGTTTTTGTTTTGTAGATGTAATGTTTGTTGTTGTTGTTGCTGTTGATGTTGATGTTGCTGTGGCTTCTTCGGCAACTGCTGCTTTGGGGTTTCGGGGTCATCAACTCTTAAACTCTTTAACTCTTGAATCTTAGCGACTAACAACAACATCAACAGTCACAGTTCTTGGCTGCCAAAAACGAAAATGTTGTGCGACGAAATTGGTGTTGCTGCTGTTGTTATTGCTGTTGTGTCATGTTTGATATTCAATCTAGATGCATACATACTGCTTATATGCTCGCATCTGTTGATACATTTGTACGTGCATTCTCATGATCTGCTTTAGTTTTTATACCATTTACTAAAATGGCTATAAAAAAAGCTCTGCAACTTCAATACTTTTTATATACATAGTAATTATTTTGATGGCCTTGTATGTATTATACACACTTAAGTACATTCCTTTAAGCTCAACATCAAGAACATATAGTATATTGTCAGCTGCATCCCGATATCTAATGAGACAGTTGGCCAAAATCAATTCATGTCTTTTAAATTAAAGAAAACGTTTACCTGATCGATAAAAATGTGAAGCTAGGCTTCATAGCTCTTAAAATAACTTTCTAACAAAATGTGGGAAGTGTCTGTAGCTTCTTTGGTTTAGAAATTGTGGGTGTCAATTTTAGCGACTTTTAGCGTTTTCCCGCCAAGCTTGCGGTTTTTCAGAAAAGTGCTTAGAAACAGGTGCACAAATTTTCAGTGATTTTTAGAGTTTTCCCGCTAAAGTAGCGGCTTACCAGACAAGGGGAAGAACAAACATGTCTTGGCCTATGATAGGATCCAAATTCACAAAATTTCAGAAAGCTTTCTCAACGCTTTGATTCAAACAATCTAACAAACTGACTCTTGCACTAAAAAGTGAATCATTTGACGCGTATTTAGTATTTGTAAGTACATAGTATGGCACTTTTCTTAGTTAAAGTAATTCCTTTCGATCTGATCAGACAGTCATAGCATATCTTTCATTCATCCTGTATATAGTAATGCTAGTCGGCTTTCACTAGCGTGTACTGCCTTTGCACAGTGTTTTCTGATAAAAAGTGTTGAGTGTAATCGAATCTGCTTTCCCGTTCTATCTCTAGTAGAGGGTATCTTTAAGTCAAATACGCACAAATACATTTTTTCTTTTTTTTTAGTTTTAATGGACATAAAATGAATTCAACTTGTGCTGCTTCTTCTTAATTAAATGCGATGGACAAGTGAAATTCGCTGCATTTGCATAACGAGTGAAGGGAAGGAGAAGAAACGAAGAGAAGGAAACGTGGAGACGAACTAACCACGAGAGGGTTGGTGCAGAGAGAAGAGAAGAGAAGCGGAGAGCAGACAACGCGTCTCATAACCTCAATTTGAGGCTTTTCCCAGACCTGTACCTGTACCTCGTACCCCCCTGTACACCCTGTCAACGCCTCTGATTCGTGCCTCTTTTTGGTATCGTTAGCAGAAAATTGCAGTGCGTGTAATTTGTTGTCCCCAATTGCGTAAAATGCACGCAGCACAATTTTGTTGCTGCATCGATTTTCACCTGCTGCCTTTTCCCCCCTCCCCCCCTTAAAACTACCTGTTGCCCAACCCTGCTCGTCTGGGGTCCACTGGTTAATCGATGAGGTTTGCTTGGAGTGTGAAACTGCCGTTAAATGCTGCCGCACCAAAGATTGTTAATTACCCTCTTCTCTTCTCTTTTCTTCGCTTCACTTCTCTTGCGGCAATTTGGTGTTTTTTCCATCATCAGGTGTGCCAAAACTAAACAGTTTCGGTTATCAACTAAGTGTTAAAGCGAGAGAGATACACAGCAAGAAAGGGAGAGATAGCACAAGTAATTATAAGCCAGGCAGCAATAACAACAACTTTCACGAATCCAATATTTAACAGGACACACATCTATCGAAAGCTTTAACTAAATATTATACTTTAATTAAACAATTTCATAACATATAGATAGATCCACGAAAACAGATCCGTGAAAACAGATCCGCGAAAAAGTTAATCAAATATTGAACAGTTAAAGTTTTTCATCGGCTTTATCCTACCGAACTTTCATTTAATAGGAGCTTAATAAATAATATCTATACAGCCTTGGCAATCCATTTTCGAAGCGGGGGACTGCATTTTCCAGAAAAACTTCAGAGCACTTTCAATGCATTTTTATGCCAAAGTCTGCTAAATGAATTTGAGCTCAATCAGTTGAAAACTAGAAAAATGAAATACAAACGTTTTACGCGCGTTTTCTCACAAATTTGAAAATCACGTTGCTTATATTTTTTATGTGCAGCTTGTTAATCGTATGAAAATTACAGTTTTACCAATTAAACCTGGACCACCCACTTTTCATCCAGGTGGGTTCATTTTCCGGAAAATTGTTATGCAGTCATTAACTAAATACTCCCTGCTCACATTAAAAATAAGAAAAAAGGAGTTACAAAGTACTGCAAATGTGTGTAACAGGCAGAAAGAGGCATTTCCGACTATATAAACTATATATATTCTTGATCAGCATCAACAGCCGAGACGAACTAGCCATGTCTGTCAGTCTGTCCGTCTGTCCGTCTGTATTAACGCGTCGATCTCAGAGACTATAAGAGCTAGAGACACCAAACTTGGCATGCAGGCTCCTGTATACCATACGCAGATCAAGTTTATTTCAAATTTCGGATGCACCCCCCCGCACCCCTGCAAATCGCAAAAGACTCCCACAGCCACAATTTTAAAGATAAAGCTTTATTTTTGGTACACATATATGTTGTATCTATTACCCCCGGTCTCAGCAGGCAGAAACAACAGTTTGACAGGAACTGGACACTTTAGGTGCGCTGCTTGCTTGTGTTGCCGCTGAACTGCTTGAAATGCAAGTTGGGAGCAGGGAGTCTCGTAGTCGGGCACACTCGACTGGAGCATTCTTACTAGTTTTTGTATAGATCTTTGAAAATGAGTTTGAACCTGTTCAGATGATATATACAAAATTAGCTTACAATCGTTTGCCGCGATTTTCCCACATTTCCCGAACGATTTTTAAAAAATCCTTTCTTTGTGCTCGTTTTCGGTATAACACGAAACTATTTTCAAAACTTCAGCCTTCTAGCTTTTATGGTTTGGGCCCAGCGTTGATTGCCAATTTCCAAGCAAATCCAATCGAGATGTACATATATGTATACCCAATATGCCATCCAATGAAATTTGGATCATAAAATACTTATAAAATAAAACACACTTAAAAGTAGTTTTGAAACAAACTTAATTTACATACATAAGTTAATGCTTAGGTATTATAATATTACAATAAGTCAGAATTACATATCATTATCATATCAAGATAGCTATCAATAAGATACTTATCATATCCTTATATATCATTATATCAGATTAAGGATGACCCTAATCGACTTACCTTGTTGAAGCTTAAGCTGAAGATGAAATTGAAGTTTAAGTTAAAGCTGAAATTGAAATTGAAGATGATGATTTCGAAGCCAAAGTCGAAAACGAAGACGATGATTGAAGATTGAAGTCTTGTTCGGTTTAATGAGGAGCAAAACTTGCGGTTTTCCCTTTCATGAGAGGAGGGCTTAAAAGTAGAGTTGGCCGGAAGCGTTGGCTGGCCGCAGGATGGCATATGGAGGGGGGATAAAAGTTAATGTGACCCCCCTTTTGCGGCACACACACTGTAATACATACACGCACGCACAACAAGTGATCGAGAGTGAGCGAACGCGAGCATGGGTGAGAGGGAGAAGCAAGCTTAGCCGCGACTTTGGGTTTTGGTTTTGGCTTTAACCTCGAAGTTGGCAATGTTAAAAGCTGAATACTTTTCACACGCTTTCACTTGAACATCCACAACAACAGCACACAAAAAACATAAACAAATTTTTTTTGGTTTTTTTCTCTCTCCCAATTCGCAATTTATTGTTGTGTTTTTATTAACTGTTAAACTGCATATTCATTTGCATTTGTATTTGGCCTAAAGTTTTCCAAACTCAAACAAAAACAAACAAAAAAACGTCAACAAACACAGGCAAACGCACACACGCAAAAACTGCATGGAGAATCAAAACAAAACGAAACGAAAACAAAGTCAAAAAAACGCTGACGCTGACGCCGGCCGTCGACGCGCTTCACAAATACGGTAAAAGCGTCCGCTCGTTTCAAATGCGATAAAACAACTGTTTTCTGCGTTCTGTTTTCTTTCTTATTTCATTTCATGTATCGTTCATGTTCGCTCTGAGCGCCAAACACATATGTTGCACTCTCTTCGCTCTCATCGATGAAGTTTCAGCGGTCTATCGATAGCTTTGAAAACGCATTTGGTAGAAATGTACCAAAAGCAGCAGCTTGTTCATTCATTGGTACACTGCATCTGTATGAAACAAATTTGTTCATTATACCCTTCTAAAAGGTATTATAATTTGGTTGCTTCGGTTCCGACCGACCGGATCGGACGACTATAACATACATATATCCTGTCATAGAAAAGATTGGTAGCCCAAACTTAACAAATTCTAGTTTTAGTATGTATTTCTACAACATTTTGGACTAAATCTTAATATGGTAGCAATTACTTGCATTATTACATAGTAAAAAGGCAACTACAAATTATATTCTGAAATTCAATAAAATTTGAATATTCAGCCTAACAAGTCCAAATCGTTTGAGATGTTGACATGATTTAAATCTGAAGAGCCGGAAAGACCAGGGAAACTTTGCTATCCCAAAAACTACGCTGATTCTGTATTTTACATTTGGACCCGAAAAATTGAATGTATCTTTTGTTTGTATTTTGGCATATAAACGGACTTAAAATTTGGCAAAACTCGAAAAAGACTTGCTAATAATGTACGTATCCAAAAAAAAACTCTGTAAAAAGAAAAATTGTATAGCAATTTAATTTCTTATGGATTCCGGGAGGGATTAGGGACCCGCGAGTATAATTTTGTAGGATTCCTAGACGCCAGGGTTCTGGAAGGATAAATATTTTATAATTTTGCATAAGATAAGTCAATGTACACGCCACTGAGATCAGATTAAGGTCCCGAGCTGTTTTTAAAGAAAGCATATACCAATTTTATTATAGGTACTTACTTTATATAGTTTTATCTATAAAGTTTTATCAAACTCGAATTAGTATCTATAACAGTTATACGTAAAAACAATCGAAAATCGTGATGGTCTTGTAATCGAAAATGGTACAATTTTGGGAATTTAGGTACAAAACATATTTGAGTAAGTGCGAACCGTGGCTGCAGATGGCGCCACCTGCAGCATTTGCGTAATTGATTGTTAGTTTTTTGTTTTTAGCAACAAAACGCACTTAAATTATATTCCAATGCTTATAAATAAAAGCAATGACAAAAATAAATACAAATAAAAATACTAAAACCAAAATTTGAACAAATCGAATTTTTGCGATGAAACGGCAACGCGGTGAAACTCAAAGGTCTTAGTTATAATTTTTGCCGGTAGATGACGTCATAGCGTCGTGTTAACAGCTGGTCTAAAAATGGCGCTTTGCTGCTGCGTTAACTTCTGAATCTAAGGCCAGACTTGATCGTGAACGTGAACGTGATCGTGAACATGACCGTTTTCACGTTAATGAAAAAAATATTTTTAATTGGTCGTATGATTAATAAAACAAACCTTTTACTAATAACAATTAGTAACAAATAATTGAGCGATTAATCGGCATTATCAGATTGTAAATTATAGGTAAAAAAATCAGGTTTTTACTGGGTTAATAAATGACGCTATGTAGTTACTGAAGTGTCAAAAAAAAAACCCTCTACACGAGGTAAAAGACTAGTGACGATGCATATTCAAGACCAAAATGTATGATATCAAATTATTCTAAATAATAAAACTAACTAATAACTAACTTTTAAACGAGATGCGATTAATGTATACGATTCATAGACGTATGCATATATTTTGGGTTACAAACAAACATTCTTAAATTTAAGTTCGAAAATTTCAGTACATTTAGTTCAGTTTGCACTCGATTTTGGATTTGACAACCAATGGTCCCACTCCTGTATCTCATTGTATAGCGTCAGACCAGGACTCTGTGAGCTAATCACCTGCAATCCACCCAGCAGTCCATAATCCTCGCTCAGCTCTCCCTGCGCTACACCGCAGGCCAAGAGTTTTTTGCACGCATCCAGCGCTGCCTGCGAGGGTAATTTATCTGCAACAAGAAATAATTAGTAAAGGTGCGTACTAGGCTAAAATTTGTATATAACTGTTCAATTAAACGAGTTATTTGACTAGTTCCAATTCTTTGCGAACTGACGAATCATTGGTTTGCTTTGTTCACTTGAGATTACATTTTCGAACGATTAGATTGAGATTATTAAAACGAACGACTTAAAGGAGATGAGCCACAATCAGAGACACACTTAGTTTGTTCACTAGTACATTTGAACTAGTCCTGAACAATTCAGCTCCAACATGAACTTACCTACATAGTTGCCAATGAATCCAATTCCCGTTCCATTGGCATTGAAGCCATAGGTGTGGGCGCCAGCGACGCCCCAGCCAGTGCCCTCATAGACAACGCCATCGTTTCCTATAAGAAAGCTATAAGAAAGTGATAAGTGATAAATAATGTAAGATAGCCGATAATGTTGATCCCAAAATTTTGTAAGACAGTCGAATTAACGAGTGAATCAATTTTTTTACTACGAAATGAGTATTTGAAATTTCTGTATTTTGTAGAGTTGGACATTCTAGTTGCGTTTGCGAATGTAGTTCAGTAGTTCCTTTCCGGATAAAAGAACAAATCATTTCTCTAGCTCCCTTTCGGTTAAAAGAAGTAAGCATTTCTTTAGCTCGTTACCGGAAAAAGAACTAAGGATACGTCTCCGATCATATAAAATGTATATATTCTTGATCAGCATCAACAATCGATTCTGCCTATTTAAAAAACTCTTTCAATTATTTTACCGATACCCAAAATTCCTAACCCAATCCCAATCATGATACTCACTTGTAGGCAATATCAAAGTTATTCAACTCATCCTGAGAATAACGTTGAATGTTTTGGAGTACCTCGGCGCACTGGACAAAGGCCGAGCACTCGCTGGTCACCGTGTGATGGATGACCACATAACGAATGGGACGCACCTGGTAATTGAGCTGTGTTGCCGGTCTGCCGCCCCACTGACGCTTCAGCTTTAACTGTGGACAGTCGGGATTCTTTTTACGGTTCTTGCCACCGCTTTTTGCGGCAGCAACAACAACAGCAACAAACACAACAAGCAGCAGCAGCTGCTTTCCCAAACGGTACATGATTATGATTGTGGTCTACGCTGCTCCGTGTCTAACTGATCACTGATCAGTGATCTGTTTCTGAACTGGCTGCGAACTGATCTGCCGTGGCCTGTTCTTATCATGTCAAACGACCCGCCAATTTATACCCAACTCGGGTGCTGCTCACTGCCTCTGCCTCCGCTCTGCTTCAAGTGACGCAACTGATGGCATATAGAAACAAGTTTTAATCTTGTCTTTGATTGTTTGTTGCTTTTTTATACCCTATACCTAATCAAATTCAAGAAGCAAGCATCGCAGAACTTATCTGGAATATACATATATTTGATAGAGGTGGCATCTTTCGGTGCCGCACAGTGATGCATCGATGTTTTCACATCTCTAATTCGTAACCCCTTAACTAAATATGTAAGAAGACTTTAAATAAAAATCTAACTTTTCTGATATGAGAATTGTTTTTAGTAAAACGTAATTTATAACAAGAAAGAAAAGTTTTTCATATGAAAATTGAATTTTCGACCGATTTTTCCCATGACAGCTATAAGATATAGTTTTCCGATTTTGATCAAATTTAGTGAGCATGACATATTGATTAACGTAGCATAAGAAACAAAACAGATTTTCATACAAAAACTAGTTTTTCAACTGATTGTTCCTGTGGCAGCTATAAGGTAAGGTTGTCCCATTTTTATCAAATTTCGCCAAATGTTATAAAAATTGTTTAAACTTACAAGAAATAAGCTTAACTGCGATAGCTTGAGCACCTTAAATTTATTTTTAAACAAAATAAACCCCAAACTATCACTTAACGTATTATTTTTACTCCCTGTTCCCATTAAAAATGGGAAAAAGGGAGTTATAAAGTACTGCAATGTGTGTAACAGACAGAAGGAGGCATTTCCGACTATATAAACTATATATATTCTTGATCAGGATCAACGGCCGAGACGAACTAGCCATGTCCGTCTGTCTGTCCGTCTGTATGAACGCGTCGATCTCAGAGACTATCAGAGCTTGAGACACCAAACTTGGCATGCAGGTTCCTGTATACCATACGCAGATCAAGTTTATTTCAAATTTCGGATGCACCCCCCCGCACCCTCGCAAATCGCAAAAGAATCCCACAGCCACAATTTTAAAGATAAAGCTTTAATTTTTGGTACACATGTATGTTTAATCAATGTCTTTCGGATGTGTAAATTTCAACACGATCGGATAAATAGCACCAAAGTTATAGAAGAATCTATTACACCCGTCTCAGCTGGCAGCAACAACAGTTCGACAAGCAGTTTACGAGTTAAGTGCACTGCTTGCTTGCGTTGCCGCTGAACTGCTTGAAATGCAAGTTGGGAGTCTCGTAGTCGGGCACACTCGACTAGAGTATTCTTACTTGTTGATTTGATATTTAAAAGTTTTTAACGTTTTTATATCAGACAGGGTATCTTTTAGTCTATACACTCTCATGTAGTGTACTTTTACTTGTATTATTTATGGTTTTTGTTCCTTTTTGTTGTTTGTTTATTCAGCCGGGAGTCCCATTTTCCTCCTTTCAATTTGATTTCTGATGAATGATACTTTTGCGCACACTAATCCAAGAAATAAATTGAATCATCATATGTACAAATATTAAAGTTCAGTTCAAGAACCTGAATGTGATTAGCACAAGTTTATTGTATTATTCCGATCATAAAATTTTAATACGTAAATGTGGGAGCATATATAGACACTTCAGATAATAATTTTAAAAAAATTATATACTTCGTGGTATCGATAGTTTTCCATAGTTTTCAACAATGAGAGTCAAAAACATCGATATAATCGGCACTACTATCGAAAAAATTATTATTTACTCTATTAAAATAAATAAATTAAAAATTGTTATAAATAACTTGAGAAAACAAGTAAGAATGCTCTAGTCGAGTGTGCCCGACTACGAGACTCCCTACTCCCAACTTGCATTTCAAGCAGTTCAGCGGCAACACAAGCAAGCAGCGTACTCAACTTGCAGGGCTTGTCAAACTGTTGTTTCTGCCTGCTGAGACAGGGGAAATAAGTTCTTCCATAAGTTTGTTGCTATTTATCCGATCGTGTTGAAATTTACACATCCGAAAGACATTGATTAAACATACATGTGTACCAAAAATTAAAGCTTTATCTTTAAAATTGTGGCTGTGGCAGTCTTTTGCGATTTGCGGCCGTGCGTGGGGGTGCATCCGAAATTTGAAATAAACTTGATCTGCGTATGGTATACAGGAACCTGCATGCCAAGTTTGGTGTCTCTAGCTCTTATAGTCTCTGAGATCGACGCGTTCATACAGACGGACAGACGGACAGACTGACAGACAGACAGACGGACAGACAGACGAACATGGCTAGTTCGTCTCGGCTGTTGATCCTGATCAAGAATATATATAGTTTATACAGTCGGAAATGCCTCCTTCTGTCTGTTACACACATTTGCAGTACTTTATAACTCCCTTTTTCCCATTTTTAATGGGAACAGGGAGTAAAATCTATAAAAAGTTAAGTTTAAATTATTTAATTTATTACAAATAGTGAATATTTCCAAACTTTTTGATTCTTCTTCATATATTATTAAAAAAAAATACAATTATTTCAATATAGTTGCCTTAAAAAACAACGTTTATCAACAAAATAGTTTTTAAAGCTAGTTTAATTCAAAAAACTTGCTTCACAAATATCATCGATAGAGAAGAAAACTTAAAACTATATATATAACCGATTGTTTGATTAAAACAATAATGAATTTTGTGATAAGGCTTTTGTTAACATTTAGTTAGTTTTGTTAACAATAATTAATGAATAACTCTCAGACATTTAACAATGCGAAATAATCAGCTGAAATTATTAAGTAGCATAACAACATCATATTATTTCTGGAATATATAATTCCCAAACAAAAATGTTGAGTTTTGAAACACAATATGTACAAAAGTTGATGTAAATTACGCTAGGTTTTCAATTCATATAACTCTGTCAAAACTGAACCAATTCTTCTCGGAACGATGATATTGATTGTTTATTAGAAAACATATATAATAAAATGTTATAATATTTGTAATCAAAGGAATAAACTCATACATAATAATGATAATAGATATATTTGTTTAACTACTTAAAATGTGTAACCTGTTTTTGAGTGCAATTAAAACTTTGGTATTCCATTGTCAGTGCATTAAATAATATCCTAAGCCAAAGCAAGATCTCTCAGAGAGCGAAAGAGAGGCGTAAAGCGCGTATGACTCTCCCAAATCAGTTGTCCTTGGCAACTGGCATGTGAGTTCTTGTACTTGTATACGGCTAACTAGGAAGGAAAGGCGCACAATCCCATACTGCGCAACACCTGTGCGAGAGGCAGCTCGACAGGCTCTGTAACTACAGGGGAAATAGGGGAGTACAGGTCGTTTTTCTCTCGTTCAAGCAGGCAATTGCGATTGAACGCTTCATTGGCCGCCTCATGCACAGAAAAGAATAATAATTTAATATAAAAGAAAAAAATTAAAGAGAAAAAAAGTCATAAATTTAAAAACACTAGAAAATCTATATTACTTAATATTCTATAAGATATATCCTAAATACGTTCTAGGATAGAAAAATTAATAATTAAAAAAAATTATAAAAAAAAAATGAAAATTACCATCATTATTGAAATATAATTAATTTTATATCAATCTGATCCTCAAACATATTAAATGAATCCCAAATAATTTGTGTTTAATATAAAATATAAATACTAATATTTCTTTCACCAAATTTAAATGAAATAGTATCAACAATTATATGAAAACTATTACTTTGATCTTTGCTCGAGGTTATAACACGAAAAGCACGAAATGAGGCAAATCGAAATTAAATAAAAATATTTAAGAAATACAAAATAAAATGGGAATAATTTTGAGTTTGATTGTTCAGATAATTTTTTTAGAATAAAAATTGAAAAATAGCGGAATATTTTATATTCTATCAAAATATTAATTTGATATTACTCGTATACAATTTATAATTGAGTAAAATTTGACTTGCAAACTGAATAAATAAATAATTTTATAGAATATATAGAATAGAATATATATCAATTGTTTAAAAATTTATATTATTTTAATAACATGTACTGAAAAATACATTATTCACATATAAGAGATAACCTTTACAGTTCGATAATATTAATTATATCAAGTATTATCGTATAAGCTTTTCAACATTATCAAAAAGAATAAAGTTGGGTCCATATTCATGGCTGTCACTGTTCGTACCAAAGGACCAAAACTTACACTTTTTCTCATCGCTTGTGACCTGGACAAAAATATTTTTGCGTAAACATATTTTTGGAAGAATCAGACAACTATATTGTATAGCTGTCATAGGAAGTATCAGATAAAAAATAGATTTTTGAATACAAAATTTTGTTTCTTTCAAGCATTTTAACTAAATTTACCTATTTTGCGTTTTATTATGTTCTTGTCATGCTGAGCAAATTTAACTAAATTTTATTTACTTTCACACATGTTGACTAAGTTTTATCAAAATTGGGCGACTATGTCTTATAGCTGTTATGGGAACAATCGGTCGAAAATACATAATATCTTTGCCAATTGGCATATATTCTTTCAAGTGGCAATCGTGACCATATCATATGCTTTTTTTTCTGTGTGTTAACAGTTAACAGTTGTCGACAAATTGGCAATAGACTAGGCTTAAGAACAGTTGGAACAGTTCGACTGTGTCACGATTATGGCCAAAACGCGACCGAGCAGAACCAGCGAAGAGAGAGTCCGTAGAGTGCTGCTGAAGGGGGCAGGAGCAGGGAGAGGGGTAAGAGGAGGTCCTTCTCATCAATAGTTGTTGTTGTGCTTGACTGAGTGCGCAAGGGTAATGAGAGAGGAAGCTCTGAGCAGGCGCAGGCTCTGGCTGAGGCTCAGGCTTTAGCTCTAACTTGGTTGGACAGTATCGCTCCTGAGGCGCTCCTGGCAGCTCGTTGCTCTGCTCAAAAAGAAAAAAACAGAAAAAAATAGTATCCTTAGTATCCTTACCAACAATCGCATTCCGTGGCCAGTCGCAGCGCGAGACGGCAATCAGTGCGGATTGAGTTTTTTCCAAAAAAAAACATTTTTTTTGTTTGTTCTGTGTGCCACGTGTGTGTAAAGAAAAGCGACGTGAAAATCGAAGAAAAAAATAGACAGAAAAAAAATAAGTATATATAATGATTGTCAATATGCCCGTGAATGGCGCCAGCAATGCCCAAACACTACCCAGCAGCAACAACAGCAACTGCAACAACAGCAACACATCGCTGCAGGGGCAATGTGAATTCAATTTCCTCAAACGCAAATATGAGACACAAGTGGAGCAGCAGCAGCAACAGCTACCACTAAGCCAGGATTACGAGCAGCTGGCTGCCAATCCCTGGAAGAAACGTCATCTTGATTACGATGGCGACATGTGCTTTCAATTGCAACTCGACACGAGCAACACGGGTGGCACAACTAGCTCTACTGCTGCCGCTGCAGCTGCTGCTGCTGCTAGTGCATCCTTTATCAATGATCTATTTGCCTACGATAGCAGTCTGCTTGTGCCAGCTGTTTCATATTGTGCTCCTCCTGAGGCGGATGCGGGCGGCTGGCAGACGGGTGAGCTGCTTGAATTGGATCATCGCTATAATTCGGGTTTGCAGACAGAGATTTGTCAGCTGAATGCAACGTTGCCGCCGCCAGAGGAGCAGCTGCACCTGCGACAGCAACAGCAACAATCGCACCTCGGCAACAACAACAACAAAAGCAGTAGCAACAACAACAACAACAACAGTAGCAGCAATTTTCTGTTGCCCATTGCTCAAAAGCAACAGCCTCAAATCGCCAGCAACAATCGTCGACGCACTTCACCTTCGTCCAGTGAAACGGAACCTGATTTTGAGGACAAGAATCTCTCCTGGCTGCTCAACTTTAAGTTTGATGAATTTCCGCATCTATCGCCGGATGTTGGCGGCGGCACACGCCTGGGCAATGTCAATGCACTGGAGGCGGCCACTCCCACAGCTGCTGCTAACATGGCTAACAACGCATCGCCCACCAGTTCTGCCTCACCCGCATCCAATTCCAATCATTCATCGCTCAACTCCAGCCAGAGCTGCCAAGCAACATTGCTGGAGCAACAACGTGGTTCGCCCAAAAGCTGCTCCAGCGCATCAACAATAATTGCTGAAACAACGACAACATCAGCTGCCGCAGTTGCACCAACAACAACAACAACACCGACCAAAACTGGCCGCAAATTCGAAGAGCTGGTCATGGAGGTCACCTCTGAAATGGACGGCAATGATATGATTGTCGCTGAGCATGTCGTCGTCGAGGATACAACCTCCAAGGCGTGAGTATTAAAGTGTTAACAAGTAAGGAGAACTATCTTCCACAGAAGAGGACTTCAGTGGTCCGATTGTTCCTATGGCAGCTATAAGATACAGTCGCCCCATTTCGATTAAATCTAAATTATTTTTATAAAGTAAAAGAGAACTCTCAATCGCTGACTTTAATTGGAATATCTGTTACAATAAGAAAGATTTTCATACAAAAACCAATTTTTCCTATGACAAGATATAATGGTCCGATTTTGATGAAATTTTTTAATCATTTTAAGATTATGCTAAAACTCAGAATTGGTAAGTTCTGTTGAGTTATCTTAAAAAGCAATATTTTCGACCGATCGTTCCTATGGCAGGTATATGCAACAGTGGGCCGATCCGGCCGATACCAACATAAGTACTGTTTATAACAAAAATAAGAATCCGTGCCAAATATCATTAAGATAACTTAACTGCAAGTCTAGTTCACGTAGATAGTTCACAGATAGACGACTATTAATGCTGATCAAAAACAAATATACTTAATTTGGTTAGAGACGTCTTCTGCAATGCGTTACACACTTGGCGACAGCATTATAATGTGAACGACTGTAGAGTAGCTTAAAAATCAAACCAGTAGACAATAGCCACTATTCATTACGCGTATATATGTATAATTCAATAAAAATATATTTGAAAAAAAAACTTTGTCATAGCATCTGTAAGGAAATAATTGATACTTTTAATGATTTTGAAGACACTATCGATACTATCGAAACTAAAGTCATTTCTCGAATATGACTTTAAAGTATTGAAAGAATCTCAACTTTGACATTACTTTAATGAATGCAATTTAAAATTGAAAACTTTATATCGATAATTATCGATAGTTGATAGATAGACATTGTATCCAGTCCAAGACTTGAGTGTTATGGAGGACGAACCCACACAGTACAGCTTGGAATTATTAAAAGAACCGAAATTCTGGAGTCCTAAAGTCCGAAATATCTTTAAATTTTGCAACATTTTTGGAAAATAAGTAGATATTGCCGAAAAAAGTGGGCTTTGCAGAAGTATACATGCATGCACTCAACATATGTAAGTTTTTCAGAAGTAAAACAAACATTCGGAAAGTTTTCGTTTTTTAAATCGTGTTTTTCAGACTGATATACAATGAATAAATATTAAAGTTAGCAGAATATTGTCAATGTAGTGTCTTTGACTTATCATTCTATATTGTCTTGAACTTATCACTAGGCATGTTTTCATATTTTCTTATCTCCTTCGACAACAGCTCCGTTATAATTAAAGCGAAGCATAATCCTGCCTAGAAACCTATATCTTGATTCTTTGAATAATATGGATGTATAATAGCTATTCAGGTCTGATCTGAATTCCACTTTTGAATGAATTCCACATAACAGCGTTCGCTTTGGAGCACAATAAATCTAAAACTCAAATCTTTTTTCAAAGTTAATTTATGTTGTATGCGCTCCTGAAAGTATGTCCTAAATATTTCCATGGAATTGATTTGAAAGTGGATTACAGGATGTTAAAAACCACCAAAAACCATTCAAGAACATAGGACTTTAGAATGCCTCCAAAAAACAATCAAGCATCTTCAAGCTACGAAGATACTCACCTTACCTTTCAAGAGATTCTTTTTGAAATAAAGGTGTCTATTAGAAAAATACAAATGTCCTGTAGAAATACTTGTTCTACAATATAGAGTTATATTCGAGAACTTTTGTTTAACATATTTATTTAAGCTTAATACATTTTTACACAATTTATTTAAATGTATTTGTTTTTTATTTTACATTTTCTCTCGTCGCTTGTCTCTCGTGTATTTAATGCGGCCGCCAATCGATGTGGATCACCCCAACAACCACCCACCACCCAACTATATATACGATATAAACATTGAATCAACCCAACCATCTAACCAACCACCGCAAAACAAGCAGGCCAAAGAAACCACCGTTCACATACACGGAACTCATCGAATACGCCCTCGAGGATAAGGGTGAGCTGACGGTGTCGGGTATATACCAGTGGATATCGTAAGTACTTCTCAACATTCTCTCAACATCCACCATTCAGTCAGCACACCCCCACACCACCCTCTGGGTATTTTTGCAGCCATTTTGTTGTGAAACGAACAATGCCGGATGTAATTAAACAAATCTCAAGCATTTTCTTGCGCATTCCTGTTGGCCACTTTTTGTTGTTACCGTGTTCTTATTCTTGTTGTTATTGTTGTTCTTACCTCTTCCATTTTGTTTGGCTTACAACCAAGAACAATAAACTGCACAAAACTTCCCAGTTCCAAATAATTTATTACCTGCTAAATTTCTTCCTACGTCCGTTCTTGTTTTTCTTTCTTTCCTTTCTTTGTGTTTTGCCATTTGAGTTTGAAATTCAAAATATTCAACAGTATAGTTGTTGTTGTTCGAATTGTTGTTGCTCAACAAGTTGTACACAAATCAAGATTTATACGAATTTACTTTCTAAATTACCATCAAATTGTAAAGAAATCAAAAATGCAATTTTAGAAGTTAAATCAAATCAATTTTAAGAACTTTCTTATTTCCTAAAATTTCTTAGAGCTTGTTTATGTTTGCCTCAACTATACTTAACCTTATCTATTGTGCAATTTTTCTTTGAAAAATCGACTAAATGTTATAAAATTATCTATTCCCATATTTTTCGTTCAAGTCGAAATTTTTTGACAATCTTTTTTATTAAACTAGTAAGGAAGCTGTACGTATTTGTAATTGATGCAGAAATTTAAAATAAAGCTTAATTAATAAAGCTGTAAAACAATGATTCATTTATGAATTAATCTTCGAATCATTACCAAAATTTGCTAATTGATGAAAAATATGATTTGAATTAAAACATGACTTTATTCGAATGGAAATTTTATTTAATTCCTATGAAATTATAAACATTTTACTCAATGCATCTCCTCAAAAAAAAGAATCGTATTTAATATTAATAATAAAAAAAAAGTTTGGTAATACTGATTTATACTAAACTTTATTATCTACAATCATTTAAAAGTCAAATTTTTAAGACTTGAATTATTTGATAATGTAAGTCTTTTTTCGGTTCTTATTTTTCTGGGGTTAGACCCCAGTCGACATGATTGCTCTGGGAAGCTCTTGAAATGCTGACACCTCGTGAGCATAAGCGGGAGGGTAAGGATAACTTTAAATATATATATATATATATATATATATATATATAACTAGCATTTCACGGCGTGCGGTGCTACGCCCCGTAAAAAATCATGTTCGCACTAAAATTTAACTTCGCTTCCTACAACTTTAACCAACAGTTTTCTACATAAAGGTATGCAATTTTTAATGAATTTTCATCTTGATCTTACTTACATCTTGATCTTACTTTCATCTACTTACTTTCCACCCGGGAATGTGAATTTTCCGGAAAATTGGTCTGCTGTTTTAAATGAATTTTCGTATTGATCTTTGCAAATGAGCTTGAAATAAATCGCATAAAAACTCAACTTTGGCATTTTTGCCACCCACTTTCCACCCGGGAATGTGAATGTGAATGTTCCGGAAAATTGGTTTTTAATGAATTTTTATATTGATCTTTGAAAATGAGTTTGAAGCAAATCGCATAAGAACTCAACTTTCGCCCTGCTTACTACTCACGTTCCACCCGGGAATGTGAATTTTCCGGAAAATTGGTATGCAGTTTTTAATGAATTTTCATATTTATCTTTGAAAATGAGTTTGAAGCAAATCGCATAAGAACTCAACTTTAGCCTTTTTACCACCCACTTTCCACCCGGGAATGTGAATTTTCCGGAAAATTGGTATGCAGTTTTTAATGAATTTTCATATTGATCTTTGAAAATGAGTTTGAAGCAAATCGCATAAGAACTCAACTTTAGCCTTTTTACCACCCACTTTCCACCCGGGAATGTGAATTTTCCGGAAAATTGGTATGTAGTTTTAAATGAATTTTTATATAGATCCTTGAAAATGAGTTTGAAGCAAATCGCATAAAAACTCAACTTTTGAGTATGCAGTTTTAAATGAATTTTCATATATGTAGATTTTTGAAAATGAGTTTGAAGCAAATCGCATAAAAACTCAACTTTCGCCCATACAACCTTGACCACACATTTTCCACCAGGGTGAATTGTCCGGAAAATTGGTATGCAGTCATAAATTATTTTATATATAGATCATTGAATTTAAGTTTGAAGCTGATCGGATGATAAACAAAAAAGTTGTATACAACGGTTTTCCGCGAATTTTCCACATTTCCCTACCGAATTTTCCCAGAGCCGGGCTTATTGCTCACTTTAAGCATATGCCTAAGCTATTGTGAAAATTTCAGCCATCTAGCTCTTATGGTTTGGTCCCTGCGTTGATTGCCAATCGCCATCACCAGTAAGGACAAACTCTTTTATATATATAGATAAGTGCAAGAATCTTAAATCGGAGATAATAATTTAATCAAATTCAATGCCAAAAATTAAGCAATACAATCTTTCCATCTATCTAGTTACCTTCTGAAGGTCTGATTATATCAAAACTGTTGCCAAAAAGTTAAGAATTCTTTAGAGTCATTTGTAGATGTTGCACTTGAAAATTTCGCAATGGAACAAATAAGTTATTATTGTATGACAACTTTTAATTGGAAATACATAAAGGTAGCTTTTTCTAGACTTTTCTCGATTTCTTGACTTTTTCAACACATATTTGTGCAGAACTATGTAATAAATGTCTTGTGTTGCATTTACCTACTTTTTAAAAAGCCGCCCCAATCAGAATGGGAAAATCCCATTCTAGCTATATAAATATATTTGTATGCACGCAGTGGCGTACGCAAAAACTTTTTTGAGGGGGCTTTTTAAATGTTCTTATATTCGTTAAATGTTGCTACAAAGGTATTAATATAAGTTAAAATGTTACTGAAAAAATGTTGTGCTTTAAAGAATTTTCTCATCCTTTAAAATACTTGTTATTTTTATCTTTTGTTTGTAAATCTGTGTTGTTGTCTGCGGGAAAATCTAATTGGATCTAAGAAAAAGTGAATTAAAAAAAACTTTAATTATATGAATAGTGCCTCTGAAGTGAGACTCCATATTCCCTTATTTTAATATATTCGTTAAATTATACTACTTATTTTTGGACATTAAAATATTACCGAAAAAAGTCTTACATTTTTGGGATCCACGTCATCCCGAAAACTCTTGTATTTTTGTATCCTCTATTCATTGTAAATCTTTTTCAAAGAAAAAAAAAACGTATTTTCATTAAATTATATTATTTATTTTTATAAATTAAAATATTACCGCAAAAAAATCCTATTATTTTGGGGTCCCCCTTATTCCGAAAACTCTTCTTAACTTTTTTCTCTATTATTTGTAAATTTTTAGGTTGTCTGGCAGAAAATGTATTTGAAAATAAAAAAAAAAACTGAATTTTCATAGACATTAAAAAAACAAGTAAGAATACTCTAGTCGAGTGTGCCCGACTACGAGACTCCCTGCTCCCAACTTGCATTTCAAGCAGTTCAGCGGCAACACAAGCAAGCAGTGCACTTAACTCGTAAACTGCTTGTCAAACTGTTGTTGCTGCCAGCTGATACGGGCGTAACACAAGCAAGCAGTGCACTTAGCTCGTAAACTGCTTGTCAAACTGTTGTTGCTGCTAGCTGAGACGGGCGTAATAGATTCTTCCATAACTTTGGTGCTATTTATCCGATCATGTTGAAATTTACACATCCGAAAGACATTGATTAAACATACATGTGTACCAAAAATTAAAGCTTTATCTTTAAAATTGTGGCTGTAGGAGTCTTTTGCGATTTGCGAGGGTGCGGGGGGGTGCATCCGAAATTTGAAATAAACTTGATCTGCGTATGGTATACAGGAACCTACATGCCAAGTTTGGTGACTCTAGCTCTTATAGTCTCTGAGATCGACGCGTTAATACAGACGGACAGACGGACAGACAGACGGACATGGCTAGTTCGTCTCGGCTGTTGATCCTGATCAAGAATATATATAGTTTATATAGTCGGAAATGCCTCCTTCTGCCTATTACACACATTTGCAGTACTTTATAACTCCCTTTTTCCCATTTTTAATGGGAACAGGGAGTAAAAATATTTGATGAAAGTTCTTCAATGCCCCTTCTCCCCTTTATTACTGTACGCCTGTGTATATACCTGTATATATGTTATACATATTTATGCGTATGTATGTATCAATTCGATGACAATAATAAAAACTTTTAACACATTTTTCAAGGTTCATTAATTTGCTCCCTCCCCCCGTAAGACCACCCCCCTGGTGTGCCACAAATTGTCAAAGTTGTAGGCCTAGTCGCAACCCACGCAAGCTGCACCTGTACTATGGGTGGTGTGTGAGGGTACGCTGAGGGGTAGCGATAAGGGGCAGGGGCGAATCACTGTAAATATTTGAAGCCACATTGCTTAAATGTTGCGTGTAAATATTCTATATATGTAAATTCCCCCACCTTTCCCGCATTCGCCTGCCCCTCAGCTATTTATGACAGTTGCCCATCATCTGGCCCTAACCCCCTTGACGGAAGGAGGTGGAACGGAACGCGCCGGCAACCTGTTCATTAAATGTAATGAGCAAGCAAACCAACCAATTTTCCTCAACCCCCCGCCCCCCATTCCCACTGCCACTGCACAGTAAAAACGCTTTGTTGTTGTTTTGGGAACTTTTCATTAACCATTCACAAATTTACTTTGCGGCCCATGAACAAAGCAACAAATCCGAGTCTGGAGTTGGAGCTGTGTCTTTTGCCAGAGGCGGGTATTTTTAGGGGGGCGGTGTGTGTGGGGGAAGGGTTGGTTTTAGGGTTTGCATGCAGCCAGGGACGCGTCCTCGCGCTTTCAAGGCAAAAAAGGCGCCTGCGCAGTCAACGTCAGCGCGTCGCCGTCGCCCACGCGACTGTGTCCTGTGCAACCCCCTGGCACTCTCATTAACCCCCTCCGCACCTCACCCTCTCTCTCTCTCACTCTCTTCACAGTGTGGCAATTGCCCATGAAATTTATACACATGATAATTATTAATTGCCGGGGTTAGAGTTGAAGTTAAGCGCAGTCGCTTTTTAGGGGCTGTTCTCGTCCTCGGACTCTTTCCGGCCTTTCTACACCTTTTACACGCCTCAATGCATCAGGATCAGGTGTTTGACAAGCGCAACTCCAGCAATTACTTGCCTGCTCAGACCCAGGCACCAAGGTCCTGATCCCTCTCGGGACACTAGAATTTTGTTGTAGGAGTCGGGCGCTTTTCTCTCTTCCGGTCAATTTGAATTGCATATTGAGTGTTTATTGGATGCGGATCATGGTTCATTGCACAGCATATACATATACAGGATACATACAGTACACAGGACATGTGCATGTTCTGTCAAGATCCAAAATGCTAATTTTGTGCAACCGTTTTATATAAAAAGTAGTTTTAATTAAAAATGATAAAGTGGGAATCATATAGTGTAAATATCGTCTGACTTTTTCTTGTAGCAATAATGTAGAGCAAATATCGCCCGAAGATATGGTTACATTAGATATTATATTACTCCAGTGTTTCTTGAATGATCGCATGGATATTTTTACTAAATTGTTACCCAAAAAAGTATAGTCATCGGGTCTGTTTTCCATTTCTCAACTTTTCAAAAAGTAAAAAGAAAGATTTATCAGAAATTCGCATTACTACTATATTGCCTCAACTTTCGCTAAAAATCTGAGTTTGAATTGTTCGCCGCGAAAGCCACTTCGAGTTTTGTGTTTGTAGTTTGCGAAAATATGGAAAACGAATAGTTGCCCAATTATAGGACTAATCACGAGCTACTTTATAATGATAAAATAATTTTGAAATTTTGTCTTGTTTCGACCTTTTTACTTGTTATGTGTACGATTGTCCCGTTCGACTTTAGACAATTGCCCATATATGGTTTATTACATTCTAATCGATAGCTATTATTTGAAACTTATTAAATTTAATTAATTTGACTTAAATTTAAATTGTTTAATTTGAAATTCAAATATGTTGTAGAACATTATGAAGTTATATTGTAAAATTTTTAAATTTTATTTAAATGTTTATTTTACAATTACTTTTAATTCCGTTGATTGAAATTTTATCAGAAACGTGCCACTATATAGCTGCTAAGGGAAATATCTGTTAAAAAAATTAGTTTTGTATGAAGAACTTTTATGTTTGTATAGATATTTCAATCAAACTATCTAGTACTTAATTTTATTGTGTTGCACACTTGCTGACTAAGTTTTATCAAAATCGGGTAAATATAACTTATAGCTGTCATAGAAAAAAAAATTAACTTTATATGGTTTGGTTCAGGGTACAGTAAAGGTTGACATTTCGGACCGGTTTGAAGTCTGGCATAAGCATACAATTTATCTTTATAAAAGTCTGTTGCATCTTGAATGGGCAGCAGACAGAGCAGCTTAGGTGGGGTGTGGGCGGGGCCAGTTACACCCCAATTTCTATTAAAAACTTTATTTTTTCACTCAAATGAAGGCAACTTTTCTTTGACTGCCATAAATCCATAAATTTGTGCACATTTACAGAAAAGCTACTTTTTTTTTGGCGAACTGGGCACGGGGCACAGACAGAGGAGTAGGAGCTGACGGAGACGGGGGCAGCCGCAACAATTTATGAACTAAGTTGCGGCAGAGCCATAGCCAGAGCACAATACACAAATTTATATGTATGTATATAACTTAATGCATTTCTATATATATATATTCATATACCTATATATATAGTAGCTTAAGTCCGCGGCTTTGCTCGCCCGTTCAAATAGTTGACCCTGACCACCTAACACTAACCCATACACACAACAATCTTTAAGACAGATCTTTGAACCTAAGTATGCACTCAATCGAAAGATAACAGAAACGGTTTCCCAGCATTTTTTCGACCTCGGAAGTGAATTTTTAAGATCGGTGAGACAATTATCGAATTGCTTCCTGAAATTACACTTCTCCGTGTACAATCTTTGTCCAGGGGAAAATTCTTTTAAATTGGTTTGTTGTTTGTATGTTTGGAATGCGTTTTTGTATAGATGTTTAAAAATGATAATGAGCCCAATCTGTTGGAAAACAGAAAAGTTGCTTACAATTGTTTTCCGATCATTTTTCGACATTTGGGGCGGATTTCCCAAAAAAAAGAAATAACTGTTCATAGTCTTTATTTGTGGCCTTAAAAATGAGTTTGAAGCAGATCACAGGAAAACTAAACTTTCATCACCCAAGGGGTGATTTTTTTGAAAAGCTGGTATGCAGGCATTATTAAATTTGTCAAAAATGAGTCTGAAGCTGAAAAAAAAGTTGGATTCAACAGATTTCCGCGAATTTTCCAAATTTTTCAAAATTCTTTTTTAGTGCTCAAGCTTGCCAAATTTTATGACTTCTGTGAAATGTTTAGCTTGCTAACTCTAACGGCTTGGACTGTGCGTTGGTCACCCATCAGTCAGTCAGTTAGACAGTCAGGTTAAATTATTTTATATATGTATGAATATTTATAGGGAACATTGCAGCAGAGAGAAATCAACTCGAAACAAACCGCCAGAAGTAGTTGCCCAGTCTGACGGGGTATCGCAGAGTAGGTCCTGGGCCTAGGCCTGGGCCTGGGCCAGGGCTCGGCCTCGCCATGTCAAAAATGAAGCGCACTGTGAGTGTGTGTGTGTGTGTGTGTGTGTGTGTGTGTGTGTGTGTGTGTGTGTGTGTGTGTGTGCATGTGTATGAGCTTGCGTGCCAGGCACGCCCTGACACGGCACGGGCCAATCCCAAACCCAACCCGACCAATCCAACCAGTCCGAGCGACCAGCAACAGCCTATCAGACAGTATGCTTTATGAAGACTCCAGCACGGACTCAGTCCAGAAAATCCCCCCAGCATTTCCTTCTTGGCTAGAAAAAAAAACTAGCTCCCGACACGCCACTCGCGCCGAAACTCAATTACAAAAGGCAGCAGGATCGGGGCTGGACAGCAGGCAATGTGCATGAAAAGTAGCTGACAGTGGCACACACACTACCCCTCCCCCTGCTTTTGGGGCATGCAACGCCGGATGTCAGGTTCGACCACTCGCATTATTTAAAGGTACCCAAGAACTCCAACCCAAAGCCCGAAATCGAAACTAAAATTCGACAGGCCAAATAGCAATATTATTATTATAGTCGTCATATATGTATATGTATGTGTATTATAAGGCACTGTTATTATTATGCCCATTACCTGCTGGAGGGAGGAGGAGGGGTGGTGCATGGGGGGGCATAGTTGTGCCTCCGGCCGATGCCGTGTATTTCGACAATTTCATTCGAGGCCCAAAAGTGAATGCGAATGTGAATGCGAATGGGGCGCAGTCAGTCATTCAATTCATTGACAATGATGACGACGATGATAGTGGATATTTGAATTTTTACCCCAAACTCAGCTATTCAGCCACCCCCCCCCCCTCCCCCCTACTTAACCTTTCCAACCACCACCACTGTGCGATACGTGCCTCAAGCAACGTTGACAATTCGACAAGTGCGAGCGGCAAGCACGAGGTCGCTTCTACAGCATACACTCAACAAAACAAATTTAGATTAAATGAAAACATGCGTTAAATTTTCCAAACCGATTAATTCTGTGGAATTTTAAATTTTTTTTTTAAGTGTTTAAATCTTTTTTAGATTGCTGTTACTGTTATTAGTAACTTATTCTATGGTTAATAATGCCAGCTTCAAGACATGCAGCTATATTATAAATTCCACTTTCGAATCAGTTTCACACAAATATGCGAAGCATACTTTCAGGAGCGAATACAAATTAAATAAACATAGAAAAAGCTAAGCTTCTAAATTTTATCCTTTTCCGAATAGTATGATTATACTTTTCTGAAAAATTGATTCAAAATTGGAATTCGGAACAGGCCTGATAGTTTTCCATTTCATATCAGATTTGCTTAACATTAAAAACGATAGATTAACTATCTTCGGTGTGACAAAAATATATATACATTCTAGAAGCCCGATATCAATACAACTTTCAAATTAATTCCACAGAAAAATGTATAGCCTACTTTTTGGATTAAAATATAAATATAATCCGGAGCATTGTTGCACAGTCATTTAATTTTTAGACGATTGTAAAAGTATGATTTAGATATTTCGATTGATTGTTCGTAGTACAGCTATAAGACATAGTCGCCCGATTTTGACGAAACTTAACCTAGTTATAAAATAACATTAAGCTCACAATTAAAAAGATAAGTTTAGATATCTGTATTGGAGTTATACATTTTACTTCAATTGCCGTACAATACTTTGAGTTTTTGAGTATAAATTAAATAGATTGAGTATATTACGGGTTTTTAAAAAACTCATTTCACAACCGAATATTCCTTTAGCAGCTATAAGATATTGTAGTTTGAGTTTTAGCATATACATATGTCAAGTTTCATAGACAGTCAAAATTATAATACTCTCTAATCGTATGCAGGCCTCTTCTGAATTCCAATTTCGAATCAATTCCACAAAAATTTTTGTGTAGCATTCTTTTTAGAGCAGAATAAAATAAAAAAAATTGTATTTTTTTAACTTCTTTTTAAGTTTTCGCCGAACATAAATTTCTATTGAATTGGTTCGGATATAGAATTCTGAACAGGCTATTCTAACTTTTTCTAAAAACAAGTTCAATTTTTTCTATAAATTAAATAAGTATGCAAAAACAATCAGAGTTAAAACCATCTTAGACTCGGATTGAATACACATTTGTGGTTATCAGGCCTGTTCCAAATTGCACTTTCGAATCGTTTTCACAAAAAATGTATAGCATACTTTTTAGAGCTTACTAAAATTATAAAATCCTTCAATTTGTAGACTTAAATATATTTATAGCAGGCCTGTACATTTTATTGATGGGTTATATTTTATTTAATCAGCCATTTTTTGAATCTGTAAAAAAAACTTTTCTTAATTTTATGGTTCTTTATTTTATGGTTCACATCATAGAAAATGTTTGCTTTAGCTAAATTTTTTTGTTTTCTTATTGTTTTCCTGAGTGTTTTCTATATGTATATACACATATACTATACTGTATCACTGTCTGAACGCCCACACGCCTATCGATTGGCTAAACTGGCCTGGTCTGGTTGCCAGAATGCCAGAGTGCCATGATTAAACCGTGCTAGACATGCAGCTCCGCTCCATAAACTATCCAACATCATTGGTTCTGTACGTCTTACTCCTTGCACCGTACTTCTCACTCCGTAGTCCTAACTCCTTACTCTCACTCCTTATCCTATACTCCTTAGTGCTTACTCTTTACTCCGCTTTTTTATGTACCCACTACGTATTTATAAATTTACAAGTGCTTCGGGATTTTCACATTCGAGTAGTCGGAACAATCAGAATACTAGAAGGGTGTCACGAAAACCAAAGCCTCTCTCCTAAATACCCAATTCCAATTTTAATTCATATTAGAAAGTGTCACAGCAAACTCTTTCGATTGATTTCAAAACTATTGGATTATTTTACTTTAAGGTTTTTTTAAGTAGACACAACTGATGAAATTTCTTAAATACTATTTTGCTTTATAACAATATTTTTTGTAGAAAATATGCACAAATGCCACTTTCAATGTATCGAACAAAACATCGATTATTAAGAGAGTTAAAAAATTATCGGTATAATCGATGTTTTTGCCACCTCCAATCCAACAAATACATATTCATATTATTTCCATTACAAATTTTTAATACACATTTTGAAAAGAGCATAGAACCAGACCATCCAAACTCATGTTGTAACTCCCAGTTCAACTTAGTCTAGGCAAGTCCGAGTCCAAACATTTTCCATTTTCCATTTCCACGCAGTGGGAAAGCAATTTGAAGTGCCATCTTTTTAGCTGATGCGTCATGACGTGTCTGCGTGCCCCAAAACGATATGATGTGTGATGATGATGTATGTGTGTGTGTGCTACGTGTTGTGGCATTGTAAAACTAGACAAGCAGTGGGACTAAGCCCTGCATGACAGTTATCAGAACATTACAGCGGCATCATTAAAGTCCTGACGCCGCCTTTCAACTTCAAGCAGACAATCACACAGTCAGCCAGGAGCCAGAACCTACGACTCGCGAGCTAGGTCTCGGGAGGCAGGACTCGAAAGCTAGAACTCGGGACGTAGGACTCAGGAGGTAGAAGTCAGTGGCTAGGATTCGAAAGCCATGAGTTCGGCGCCAGGAGCAAGGAGTCAAATCCATGCTCAACATAGATTTATGCATTCCATTTCATTTCATTTATGAGTCGTCATTTCACCAAAAAAAAAAATAATAAAAAAGTAAAGAAATTATGAAAGAAGCAAGTATGCTTTCGTCGGGAGTGCTCAATTTAAAGATACTCTGTAGCCAGATTTAAAGTATTTAAATAATTATTGTGATACTTAACCGATTATTATTAAATTTGAAAACATCGATAGTATCGAAAAAAATTATGATGCAGGTACAATATTAACACAAGTATAACATCGATAGTATCGAAAAAAATTATGATGTAGGTACAATATAAACACAAGTATCTAAAAATGTTTTTTTGAAATACTTAAGAAAAACGTAGATTTTGTTGTTCCCTATTTAAAGCATTTTATACTCTTTTTTTAATTTTTTGAAAAGAAAAAAGAGTACATTGGGTTTGTGAAATGTCCGTCTGTCCATCTGTCCGTCCGTCTGTCCGCCTGTTTTGAAGCTAGAGCATCCAAACTTGGTATACATGTTGGTATATAAAATTGGCAGACAAAGGTCAAGATTTCAAGACTTATTACGAATCGTTTTTAATTTTGTGATTCCTGATTTGAAAGAAATAACAACATTTATTATCTTTGAAAGATAAGTTTGAATACTTCTTATTCAGCTGTTTGAAAAGTACAACTTTTTAAACCGAATTTTGTGTTGAAATTCGTAGCTCGAATCGTTGCTTTGCCAATTCTTATATATAAATTTGATACTATAAAAGCTGCTAATGACGGCCTATTAAATTCGCTCTTTTTGAATTGTGTAGAGGGTATTGAAAAATATATATACACACATATATTTATGTGTTACAGGGTATAAAAGCTCGTATATATAAAATGCAAAGTAAGGAAAATTAAATGCGGCCCACAATGGGCGCCTCGCGTGTTGAAATAAGAAAATTTTTTGGATTGCTTTTCAGCTGTGGGAGTGTTTTGATGGTTGAGCAGTATTATGGGTAGGTGGTGGCAGGTAGTGGGGCTATGGCAGGGCGTAGCAGAGCAGTTAACCAATGACATAGCGCCGCCTACTCCAGCTCCCAGTTGCGGGGGTTGTTTTTTCTCGGACCCGGCGCGTGTGCAGTGTATGTGTGTGTGTGTGTGTGTGTGCCGTAATTTGAAATACTTTCCATTTTGTTGCCCAACCCAAGCCACCCACCGCCCAACTACCTACAAAGGGTGTGGGAGGCGTTCTCTTGGCACGCGATGTCCTTTCCGGTCGACGTAGTTTCCTTTTACATATACATATATGTCCTCAGTCCAGGCATGTGGCGGCCCAGGGGCTTCCTGAGAGTTCAACCCACCTGTCCACCTTATACTCCATTTTTTTCCATTTTTTTTCTTTTTTGTATATTCCACGTCCAAATCGCCTGTTCGTGACTGCCTATAAAACGACGCATAATTTGTGCCACTGCCGCTGTCCCTGTCCATGTAAATGTATCTGTGTGTGTATCTATCCATGTGTGTGTGTGTGTGGAGGTCTGCCGCAGTGCCGTTTTCCATGACGTGTTCCATGCAATTTGCCTGCTTGGCGTGCGCATGTTTGCCAAACTTTAATTGCAACTGGTCAAAAACATTTTCAATACGTTTTCAACATTGAGTGGCCTAAACAACAACTGTACAAATGGTGGTAGCTTCTGACCAACTCAGCTAGCCAAGCAGACAAGCAGCCAATCAACACTCAACATCAATTTTTGACCAATGAACGCTCGGACCAAAGCTAACATTCATGCCTATTCCGAATTTCTATTTCGTTTGAAATAAGCGGAAACGGATACATGTGAAATTGATAGCTGCTCAGATTAGAGTTGGCTTTCTGAGTTATTTTTGCGGATATAGTTTATTAGTTATTTTCCAATAAACGAACTAATCGTTCCTTTAACTCCTTTTCGGATAAAGGAGTTAATCGTTTCTTTGTTTTCTTGATAAAAGTTATAATCTTATCATTAGTTTCTTTCCGGATAAAAGATCTAATCGCTTCCTTTAGTTCATTTCCGGGTAAAAGAACAAATCGTTTCTTTAGCTCTTTTTCGGAGTTAATCGTTTCTTAAGCTATTTTCGTTTTCAATGTTGGTTTCAAAAAGGCAAAACCTAGAATATTCCGATTGAAGCTCGGAACAAGAAAAAACAAAACGGTCGCAATTGTTTCACTCTTTTTGAAAACGTGTGGAATTCGGAACAGGCCAGATTAGAAATTTCTAGTTGATTTTCTTGAGGAATGTATTTTTGGGCTATAATTTGTCATCATCCTGGCCAAAAATTATTAAAAATCGCACAGAAAAGCTTTCCGGTCTCAGCCGAAAAAGATGCTCCGCGGTTGTCAGAATCTGGCTAATCGGCATCCACGCAAATAGACTAAGCTCCCCCTTCAACGATTTCTGTAAAAGCTGCAGAGTCGAGGAAGAAGAAGAGACTGTAGAGCATCTCTTCTACTCCTGTCCAGTTCTATGTATCCGCATATGGAAGTATGTAGGTCACTTCTTTCTCACAAGCACCTCAGACCTATTAAATATTAGTCCCGGAATAATTGAGATTTTATATCTGCCTCTGGATAGCACCCCTTGTGACATATGTCTCTAAACGGAAATGGGAAACGAAGATCCTACGATATCACAAAGGCCCGAGATATCGGCCTAAGTGTGTCGGACGTGACAGTCCGCCAGCCGTCCTAACTTAACCTAACCTTGTCATCTAAATTTATTATGCAATCAAATTTTAGCGAATTTCAGAATAGAATTTTTAGTCTAAGGGGAATTCATCTTGTTTTAGTAAACCATTTTAGAAAATTTTCAAAAAATTTGAAAAGTGTCTCCAATTATGGTAACTAGTTTTTAAACTCTTTTTTAATTTTGTTGAAAAAAAAAGAAAAAAGAGTATATTGGGTTTGTGAAATGTCCGCCTGTCCGTCCGTCTGTGTGAACGCAGGTTTTTTCCACAATTTTGAAGCAAGAATACAATTGCCACGCCCACTTCTGACTCCGCAAAGAGGTTAAAAAAGAGTATATCGCAGTCGGGTGCATCCGACTGCAACGTTCTTACTTGTTAATAGATGTGTTAAGTGACGTTTGAAATTGTATTAGGCTCGACGTCTCAAAATTAATATAAAATAGTTTCAAAACTTTTTCGGAGATAGTTCAAAAATTGTTCTCTAACTCTCTCTCTCCTTCTCTCTCTCGTTCTCTTTCTCTCTCTCTCTCTCTCTGTTTGTGTACTGCAGCGATCGCTTTCCGTATTATAAGTCGAACGATGATCGCTGGAAGAACTCGGTGCGACACAATCTATCAATTAATCCGCACTTTCGGAAGGGTGTGAAGGCGCCTCAAGGAGCCGGACACTTGTGGGCCATATCCAGCGGGGATTCAGCGGAGAATGTGCTGGCCTGGGAGCATGTAAGTGAACCATAACTGAGCGTAAAACTTTATATTAAAGAATAATTGTCATCATAATTGTAGAAAAAGCAACGTTTGGATTTGTTCTTTAAAATGGAATCGATTAATCGGGAGCGCATACAGCAGCATCAACAACAAATGCAGCAACAACAGCAGCAGCAACTTCAACAGCAACAACAGCAGCAACAGCAGCAGCCCGGCAATTCACCACAACAGCAGCAGCAACAGTTGTCGTCACATCAACAACATCAAAGCGACAATAACAATTGCATATACGATGAGGCAGCCGTTGCTGCAGCAGCGCTGACACAGGAAATGTTGCAGCATGCGCCCAGCGAAGCATCGCCAACGACACATTCGCATCCGCATCAGCATCCGCATCCGCACCACAATCATCAGCAAAGACTTTTGCCCTTCAGCGATCTGCTCAGCGATGAGGAACTCCGCAAGACGGCGGGTCAAATCCTCAATGGCATCCACCGCGAGGTGGAGGTGCAATCGGTCAACTCCATTATCAGTACGTACCAGGACGTATTACTGGACAATGGTGAGTGGGAATGACATTTCTTATCGGTACATAAACTATCGATACAAATTGGTCAAAACAGTGGTGTCAAACTATCAATAGTCATTATTGTAGTGAGTTTCAATGCTTTGAAACTATCAATAGTAAGATATATACAATAGATTCTATATATATATATATATACATTCCAACAATCAAAACAATCGATATGATCGATAGTTTTATCGAATGCTCTCCATCTGCAAAATAGCATGGTCATTTTAATAGTATCGATAAAAATTAGTTAAAATACACCACAATGCTAGAAAATTATCTCTTAATATATTATCGATAGTATTGATAGAACTCATCGATAAATAATCTAACGTGAGTATCAATCAAAAATGGTATTAAACTATCGATAGTGATCAATCAAGTTCGGTTAGCGTAGTAGTGTCACACTATCAATCATTGAAAATCATCGATAAAAAAAGCTCTCGATAGCATCAGTAAAATTTGACATTGCACTATTGAAAGTGATCACTGAAGTTTGTCTGAAATGAATCACAAAATGTTGGAAAAATCTCGATAAATAAGCTACCTAAAACAGATTTTAGTAATTAAACAATCGATATTATCGATAGTGCCATCGATTGTACTCCAACTTAAGTGTGTCCACTTTTGAATGTTTGCTGCAACGTTTGCCTTATTTTCAGAAGACTATCTCAATCCTATACACAAGGACATTGTGGTTACAGAGAGCGGACTGCGCCAGCAACATCAGCAGCACCAACAGCAGCAGCAGCAACAGCAGCAGCAGCAACACAACAGCGGCAGCAGCAGCAGCCTGACCCACTCCCAGTACTATATAACCGAAATTGATCCAATGGAGCTGGGCATACATATGTCGCATCAGGTGGAGCCATCCGAAGAGGAAGTGCTCTTCAATGATGACTTTAATCTTAACTACTTTGGCTACAATCCCGGCAGCGATATTGTCGCTTGACCGCGCAAATTGCCACCATCAGTTGCAGTTGCAGTTGTGGAACCAGTTCCAGATCCGGCCACAACTCAAAGTACTCATAAGCCAATTCTAAATCAATACTAGTCACACTTATTAACGTAACTCGTCGTCTAACTATTTCTATTAAACCTAACCACCTAAGCCAGTAATACGACCCTAACCCTTAACCCCTTAACTCTAGCCCCAACCCCTTATCCTCAATGTACTATAGTCTAGTCTTCAAAGTACCAACCAAAAATATACATATTTTTTTTCAATTTAAATTTAAATATATATTTGTAACTATACATAGTTGATTGCATAGATTTTAAGTAGCTTTTACTTAGTCTTAAGCATCCAAATCATACATTCTAGCAATATGAGTAAATCAGCCCTGTTCCGAACTTCACTTTCGAATCAATTTCGAAGAAAACTATGCAGCATACTTTTCGGAGAACGATGAGCTTAAATAGCATAGTTTTCTTCTACGTTCATATTGGTATTAAATTGAATCCGAAAGTGTAATTGGGAAGAGGTCAAAATATGTGGCTCTAGATCTGACTATAATCCCCGATAAAAACAAACACATATCATATCATAAGAGTTTTTCTAGTAACTACACATACATACATACATACATACTTATTAATATGTAATACTTATTATACATTTAACATATATACAGTCCTATACTCTAGGCATATATAGTCCAAATGCTAACACTAATCATAGTACGTACCGAAACTTATTCATATACATATTGTTTAACATATTGTTCTACTGATCTTATTTATTATTAATGGCAAAATACATTTTTTTATTTATAAAACCATATTTCATTTAATAAGGGCTGGGATAATAATAACCAGGTGGAGTTAATGAAAAAAAATCGATTGGTCGATTGTTTGACTGAGAAATGAGTACTCGAGTGCACAGTAGTTTTCAGTTTTCTCTTTTTTCCAAACAAGCTGATATCTTGAATCGAGCTATAGTGAAAATCCGTATCGTGTTCCACTAAATAGATGAAAAATATTATTTTTTAATTAAAAAAACAACTTCAATTTGTGGTTTATCCAAAAAATATATTATTTTTTATTTGTTTTTTTTTTATATATAACTATCGTTTGTCATTGTGCACAATTTTAGGGCTTTATATAAACTTAAAAGATTAAATATTTGTTGGAGAAATATATTTTGCATAATTTAAAAGTTTTGATAACACGGGGAGTAATTGATAGAATTGTTACAAAAAGAAATAGATGAAAACTAACTACATACATGTGTATATAAGTAGAGATACAGTTTTATTTAGATAAAGTTATAATATATGTATATAGTTTATATATAGTATATATATTGTGGGATTGTTGTGTTTGGGTATTGGGGAAACTCGCATGCCGTTCATTGGATTTGATTGATCGATAGATAAAAAAAAGACTGAAGTATTCACCACGGTTCTGAACACCTACTTTCGATTTAATTTCACAGTTAATTGTGTAGCATACTTTTTAGAGCAAAATACGAATTGAATCGATTTCAAAAGTATGTTTTCGGTGTTTCTGTGAAAATGAATCGAAAGCGAGTTTCAGAACAGGACTAATTATAAACGGAATAGCTTAAGCTCTTGATAAGTTGGTGATATATATACATATATATATATATATATATATATATATATATATATGTATATATATGTGAAAACATTAACTAGATAAAACTCAGATGGAGCTGCAAATATTTGCCATAAGAATCCTCCTACTTAATCCTGGGTCTTTTCGAAGATGGAATAATCCTCCTCGCTAAATCTTCGCTCTCCACAGAGTTAGGACTAAACCCTCGCTCTCCTCGTAGCTGGGACTTAATCCTCGCTTCTCTTCGGAGATGGGACTTAATCCTCGCTCTCCTCGAAGCTGGGACTTAGTCCTCGCTCTCCTCGAAGGTGGGACTGCTGGGGGAGTAGGCCGGACTGGTGGGGCTATAGTGTGAGGGTGCCGTCGGGGAGTACATGGGCGATGTGGGGGAATAGTTGCGAGCCGTTGGCGTATATGTCGGTGATGTTGGCGAATATTTGGTGCTGCTCGGCGAATAGATGGACATGTTGGGCGAATATCTAGGACTTGTCGCCGAATATGTGGAACCAGTGGGACTGTACTGATTTGAGGGCGAATGCTGCGGCGAACTGGGCGAGTACAGTGGCGATGTTGGTGAATATTTGGGCGATGCAGGTGAATATTGTGGCGAGCCAGGCGTATATTGCGGCGATCCTGGGGAGCCATCATATGATGGCGATGGCGGCGAATATGTTGGCGATGTTGGTGAATATTTAACGCCTGTCTGTGAGTATGCCGGCGATGCGGGCGAATAATGCGGCGATGCCGAATAGTTGGGCGATGTCGGCGAATATGAAGGCGTGACGGGCGTATAATTGGGTGATGTCGGCGAATACGAAGGCGATGTCGGCGAGTAGCAGGGCGATGTGGGCGAATACGATGGACTGGATGGTGAATATGACGGCGACATTGGTGAATACGACGGCGAATTGGGTGAATAATTTGATGAGCTGGGCGAATATGCATTACCCGGCGAATACATATTGCTACCACTGCCCGCAAACGATGGACTTGACTGGAAATTCGATGTCGGCGAATAAACTGGCGATGTCGGCGAATATCCCGACGACGATGGCGAATATCCCGTTGACTGCGGATTGAAATTGGGCGTGGCCGAGGCATATCGCGGACTTGTCGCCGCATACAGCGGCGATGTTGGCGAATAATTTGGACTCGACGGCGAATAATTCGGCGATGCACCGCCTGGCGATGAAGCCGTATAATTGGGCGATGTCGGCGAATACGATGGCGAAACGCTGGGCGAGGCCGGGAAATATGGCGACATCGATGGACCAGGCGAACTTGGCGATGAGCCAGGATGCGCTGGCGACCAACTAGGCGACATTCCCGACGCATCGGATGCAGCTGATGGCGAGAAACTGGGTCCGCCAGGCGTCATGCCGCTTACTGCAAACGAAAATGAAAATAAAAGAGATAACAGATATGAGTAAAAGAGATGGCACTAGTTCAAAGGTTGGAGGCGAGAGTAAATTAAATTAATTTAGAATCTGCATAAGATTATGGTTTGTAAAACTTTGATATTCACGTTTAAGTTTTGTTTTGAACAAACCACTCGAAATTCAGACTTTAGTTGGATTTAAGTTTTGAAAACAATCTTGAAATTAATACCTTGAGAGAAAAAGTTGTTTCAGAAATTCACTACTCAACAGACACGTTTCTGAATTAGAAATTTGCTTCGAGAATTTAGTACTCTGCTTCCAGACCGAGGGAAATGGGATAAAGGTCTCCCTTGTAGTGGTCCCATGAAATTGCAGTGGTTTACAGATGGGTTAAAAACAGACCAAGTGGTTAGTGCGGGAAACACAGGACCCAACAATAGAATCTCGAATGCAATGGGCTCTTGCCCCAGTGTCTTCCAATCTGAGATTCATGCAATTGAGTTCTGCTCCAAACTTATTCTCGCTAAGGTAATAAGCGGAGCCAATATTGATATCTTTCAGATAGCCAAGAGATCTTTCGTCGTAACGGATTAGCTCGAAATTGGTTGTGGATTGTTGGAGATGACTCCAATAATTCTCATTACGGAACAGGTTACTGCTCACATCGGTCCCTGGGTAACGCTGTCGCAAACGAGCTATCCAGAGCCGAGTGATTAACACCCCATACTCGGCCCAGAACCATTCTGTATGTTAAGTTGGGCCTCGTACAAATCCTTAGTGGAGGAATGGTCGAAAAGAGAGAGGGAGAACTTCTGGAATACGGGACGATGGCTAAGATAAATTGAAGAGCTATACCAACTCTCGATTAGTAGGAAGACCACCCTAGTTTTTAGCTGCTTTGCAGAGATTTCTTAGAAAATAGAAACTAACCATGTCCGGGCGGTGAGAAGTAACGTGGTGTATTGCAGTTCACCCAAGGCGTCATGGGCGGCGTCATGCTGGGCGTGGAACCACCACCAATGAACATAGCTGCGCCGCCGAGCATGCTGCTGCCCAACGAATTGGGTATCTCGATGCCAAAGCGACACTTCTCGGCATCCAAAAGTAGATCAAAGCAGCCAGTGCCCATTTTGGGCAGTTGTCCCATAATAATGTTCTCAGAGACGCCACGCATGGGATCCGTTTCAGCATGAGCAGCGGCATCCATCAAAACGTCAACAGTTTCCTCAAAGGAGCAACGCATAAGAGCGCCAGTATCCTGTCGATTGATGCCGTGACGTGTGATGGCCATCAGATGACCCTTAGCAGTCATCACATCGCAGAGCAGCGCCAGATGGCGATAGTTCACGTAGAGGCCATAGAACTGCAGCACAGCATTCATTTCCTTTTCAACAGACTTGCGCACCGCTTCAATGCCAAGCACCTGGAATATAATATAGGCATATAAATGATCGATTTTAGGAATATATTTGTGCAATGTGTACCTGGAAGATCTCGCAAATATCGTTGGAGGAAGTGCGTATGGGATCAACATCTCGCTCGGAGAGCACCTTCATCATGGATGTACCATCTGTTTCCAGCAGCCATTCTCCAATTGCTTTGAACTCGCCCGTTTCGGTGATAACAATGCGCTTTTTGCTATCCGTTTGCGGCAGATGCATGTAGACCTTGCCAATGGCTTCGATACCCTGGAGCGTCATATCGGAAAGCATATTTGCTTCGATGCAGCGCAGGAACATGTCATCCTCCATTTTGTCAACGGCTTCATCCTCATCCTGGAACTTGTTCTCCTCATTGTTCATAATACGTATGCGCAGCACGAGTTTATCCGCATTGTCATCATTGAAGATACAATTGAGATCCTCACCAAAACCCACATTGATCTTCTCGGCAATCTGTTCCATGGTCAGCTTCTTATCCGTCATGCGTTTACGATCGAGCTCAATGCGCAGCAGCCAGGGTGAAATCCGGGTGGGATCAAAGTCGGGCATCTCGTAATAAACATTGACAAATTCCTGATCTTCGGCAATAACCGTACGCTGCGGATCCGGATCATAATAGATGGCCGTATTGGCGGTCACCTTGCGCAACGTTGTATGCTCCAGCCGGCAGAGTACATTCTTGGCCTTTTCCGCATCCCTGGCAGCGCCACCAGTTAGGAATACAGTTAGAGAAGGCGCCTTGGGTTTCTTGGATATATTGATAATCTCCTTGAGACGCGGTACACCCAGGGTGACGTTCTTTGAAGACACACCAGCGAAATGGAAAGTATTTAAGGTCATCTGTGTGGCGGGTTCACCCAAACTTTGTGCGGCCAAAGCGCCAACCATTTCACCAGGATTAGCCTGTGCTTGCTGGAAACGTGTCTCAATCTCACCAATTAACCACTCAAATGCCTCCGTTGACAATCGAAACTCCTCAGAAACATATTTCGTACATAGCGTCGAACGGATAAGGCACTGAAACAGCAATGTGGCATTCTCATTGGCCTGCTTGGAGATGCGATCATTGCCAGTGACAATCACACAACGTTCGAGCAGAGTGCGCACACCACGGATGACACGCATGGGTGATAGATCCGTGGGTAGACGCTTATTGATATGAAAGATCTTTTGTACGTTCCAGATCATGCGCTGCAGATTGCAAGGTAATACAACTTTGGAATCACCATTGGGAAAGATGGTACGCAGATTATCACGATCGGTGACCAAACGATCCCATTCCGCTTCAAGTTCTTGTATGGCATCGGTACTATCTGTCATCTCCTTGATGACATCGTCCGTGAAGACTTTGCGCATATAACGCTCATTTGACCAATCAAATTTGAAACGTTTCTCGAACACTTTATTTGATAGCTTCACCGTGGGCATATTTTGGAATTCGACCAGCTCCCCGCACAGTCCATCCTCGCCATAACGCAACTGAATCAGTTGTCCAACGGAGTTACGCACAGTGCCATCATAGTTGACCATTACCGACTCCATAGCCTTTATCAGACGTCGCTGAATGTAACCAGTTTCTGCAGTTTTCACAGCGGTATCAATGAGACCTTCACGCCCGCCCATGGCATGGAAATAGAATTCGGATGGTGTTAGACCGGCCAGATACGAGTTCTCAACGAATCCTCGAGACTCAGGACCATAATCGTCCTTGATGAAATGTGGCAGAGTGCGCTTTCTGAAACCATACGGTATCCGTTTGCCCTCCACGTTCTGTTGGCCCACACAAGCAATAACCTGGACGAATGAAGAATGGATGCAAGTCAAGGGATTAGCTTGGGAATTAAAGTTGCCAGTTCGATTAAAAGAATAAGTTCAAAGAAGTTCAAATGATCAACTAAAATAAGTTCAATTGATAAAATACGTTCATTTGAAGAAGTTAAATTGAAAGTTCAATTCAAAGATTAAGTTAAGTTTAGTTGAAAGAATAATTAAATTTATTAATTGAAAGTTTAAAAATTAGTTCAATCAAAATAATAAAATTAGTTGAAGGAAGATGATTAATTTAAGGAATATATTCAATTGAAGGAATATATTTATTTAAAGTTCAATTCAAGAAATATGTTCATATGATGAATTAAGTTCAGTTGAATAGATAACTTTATTTTATCGACAAAGTTCAATTACAAAATTAACAGAAATAAATGTAATTGAAAAAATAAGTGAAGTTAAAGGAATAAGTTCAGTTGAAGGAACATGTTCCATTGAAGGAATAAACTTAATAAATCCGTTAAGTTCAATTAGAAAATTAAAATTAGTTTAATTAAAAAAATAAGTTGAAGGACTATGTTCAATGAAAATAAATTCCTTTGAAAGAATACGATAAAATGAAGGATAAGTTCAGTTGAAGGAATGTGTTCAATTGAAGGAATAGTTCAATCACAATAAAGTTTAGTTGACGGATTTAGATAAAATGAAGGATAAGTTCAGTTGAAGGAATATATTCAATCAAAGGAATAGTTCAATTAAAATTAAGTTTAGCTGAAGCAATAAATTCAATTGAAGGAATAAATTCAGTGGAAGGACTATGTTCAGTTGACGGAATAAGATAAAATGAAGGATAAGTTCAGTTCAGGAATATGTTCAATTAAAGGAATAGTTCAATCAAAATAAAGTTTAGTTGAAGGAATAAGTTTAACTGAACAAATACATTAAGTTAAAGAAACATATTTAATTGAATAAAAAAATTTCAGTTGATGGTATAACATCAATTAATTATAAAGTTCAATTGATGGAACAAATTCAATTGTTTTTTTTTCTGAGTTTTCGCCTATCCTGAAAACAACAAGTTGTCAATTTTAAACACCCCCAGATAATTATAATTTTGAAGTTCAATTTTAATTTCCTTTTTTTTTATCTGTAAACTTTAATTTAATTTTCCAAATAGATTTAATTTTTAATTTATATAATACATTTTTGGGGTGTCGACTGACTAAATATTTGATTGTTTTTATTTTCTGTGTATTTACATCTAACACTAAAGACACAACTCACCTGTGAGATATTAATGTTGGAGCCCTTGGAGCCGGACACCACCATAGCCTTTAGATTGTTGTATTCAGTGAGAGATTTCTTGGCAGAGCCGCCAGTCTTGTCACGAGCATCGTTAAGGATGCGGTTCACCTTGTTCTCGAAGGTCTGACGTAGAGTATTACCGGGTGTGGGTTCCAGTTCCATGTTGTGGGCCTTCTGGATAACATTGATGACATCGTCCTTGGCCTTCTTGATGGCCATTTGGATTTCGTTATAGGTCTGGGGATCGGCAATGGTGTCACCAATACCAATGCTATGGCCCTCCAGGAGCAGCCAATTGTTGATGACCGTTTGAATGTTGCCATAGAACCGCCCGGCAATGTCGTGTCCCAGCTCGAGGAAACAAATATGTAAAAGGGAGCCAGCGGAGGTACCCAAAGTCTTTTTACAGAGTATACCCATGATGAGATCACCGTGCTCGACCATGACCTTGGTATCGCCAGGCGATATCCACTTGTAGGGACCATCATCCTCCTCATCCGGATGCGTTGAATGGGTGCGTATCATGTTGACATTACCAGGTATAATCAGCGAGAAGATCTGTTTGCCCGTCCATAACGGACGCGGCTTAAGGATGCACGGCTGCGGCACCTTGCCATCCCACGTGGGCAGAAACATGAGCAAATTCATAACCTGCTCCCGTGTGATAAACACATCTCGCTTGGTCATCTTACGCACAGCGGTCAACGTGTCCTGGACAATGCCCATAACAGGTTTATTTGCCTGTGGTGTTATAATCTGACGTGGCGTTATGTGTATGTTCTCCACTTCGGCACGCGTCTCCATGGATTGCGGCACATGAAGATTCATCTCATCGCCATCGAAATCAGCATTGTAGGGCGATGTACAGGATAGATTCATGCGAAAGGTAGACCAGGGCAACACCTTTACACGATGCCCCATCATACTCATCTTGTGCAGCGTCGGCTGACGATTAAAGATCACCAGATCATCGTCACGCAGATGACGTTCCACTTTGTAGCCGCATTGCAGATGCAGATCCGATGATTTCGGATGAAAGCGTAAATCGATACGTTCTCCTAGTGATGGAAAAATACGATATTATTATTAGATCAAAGATATTAATGAGATATAATGATTAATTACAACAATCAAAATTGAGATCGATTTCACAAAAATTACAATCGATGCATTTCAGATTAATCGTATGGAATAATCGATTAATCGGTGTGTCGAAAACATGATATATTTACAATGTTTTGTGAAAAATATTGATTACCGTAGCAACACACAAACAGATTTCGATTAAATTATAAAATGGATTGTTTTTTACAGCCCTATAATTAACCGATTATTCAACATTTAGCGATTAATAGTGTTACCACTAGACTCACCATTGTCACGAACAATGTACTTGGCGCCCGGATACTGTGAATTGCCACGACGCACCAGCTCCTGCATGCGATCAATATTGAACGGGGTGACCAGCTCCGGAAAGGTTAGGTTCTGTGCAATAGAACGCGGCACGCCCACCTGATCAATGCGCAAATTGGGATCGGGTGTGATGACTGTACGCGCTGAGAAATCGACGCGCTTGCCCATAAGATTACCACGTATGCGTCCTTCCTTGCCCTTGAGACGTGCCTTGATTGCTTTTAAAGGTTTGCCAGATTTCTGCATGGCACGCGGCATTCCAGGCATATCGTTGTCCACCAAGGTAGCCACATGGAACTGCAGCATCTTGATGTTCTCCTGCAAAACAATTATTATTAATCGTTTAATCGATCATATATGATTTGAATTTGAAAATAATTATCCGTTTATTCAATAAGCAGGCATTTTGCAGTTTCTCAAACTGGTAAATGGTAATCGTACCTGGATAACATGCGCAGCGGCGCCGCTGGCTTCGTTCTTGCGCAGCTCATTGTTTGCTTTGATGATATCCGCCAGTTTGTGGGTCAAATCGTCCTGATTCTTGGCGGCGCCAAACATGACAACAGCAGGCCGAACGGCTAGAGGCGGCACCGGCAATACGGTGACAATCATCCAATCCGGGCGTGCATATTTGGGATCCATGCCCAAGATAAAGCATTCCTCATCTGTGATATGCTTAAGTATCTCCCAGACACGCTCCGCGGAAACAACGATTTTCTTCTCCTGCGAATCCTCATTCACATGCTTCCATTCGGCTGTTAAATCAAGACCTGTGCGTCGAATCGATGGCTGATAGTGTCCACAGCCGCCATGGCCGGGCTTTTTATTGGGATCAACCTGTTGATTGTCCTTGGTCATGTCCATGTCCTCGCCACCCTCGCAAATCGTTTTACCCTTGCACAAATCATACACGTAGGCCAAACGCTTGCGGGGCTGTCCCTTCGACTTCATAACAATCTCCTTGATCTTGGGATTGTTGGGCGATACCAGCATCTTGGAGCAGTAGAAGCACACGCAGCGCAAGATCTTGATTGTCTTTGTGATAAAACCAATGTGAAACACCGGCTTGGCCAAATCAATGTGTCCAAAGTGACCAGGACACTCAGTCATATTTCCAGCACACGTCTGGCAACGCGATGTGCGATCAATGACGCCCTGCCGTGGATCCATCAAGCCACCCAGCTTCGGACGACCGCCCTCGAGCGTCTCCGCAAACTGTACGCCGCCCTCCGTGACGGACATGCGGCGCTGCAAGATTGAAGGATTTCGAAGAGAATAGATGGAGATCAGTTATGTGAAAAGCTAGATTTTAATCAGATTTGCAAACGCAACATAAGGGAAAGGGATCAGAATTGGGTTTGTGGAGATTTTTTTTCATCTTCAGAAGAAAATTTGCATATTTTGGAATTTTTGATAAGAGATATCTGAGAGATTAGGGATAAGGAAGGGAAATTAGATTGGTAAAATACTCAAATATGAAATATTGGAATATCTAGGAGAGGGTTGATGGATGAGAAAGGAAAACTAGATTTTTGAAATGATCAAATATGAAATTTTTCAATCTCAATGAACGATTTGATCGCATTAAAAGGCAAAGGGATCAGAAATGAGCTTGAGGAGATTTTGTAATCTCTAGGAAGGAATTTTCACGTTCAGGAGTGGACAAAATTTCGATATTTTGAATAAAATATCTAGGAATGGGAACCGGAAATGGCTTTGTAAAAAATTCAAATATGAAATGATGCAATCTTTAAGATGAAGATGTGAAGTCCAAAATGTAGAATTTTTAATAGCTGGAAGAGGGATTAAGGATGAGGAGGCAAATTCAATTTGTGAAGTAATCATATTTGAAATTGTGGAATCTTCAAGAAAGGGATTAGGGTTGAGAAATGAAAACTAAATATTTAAAGCTTCGATATGAGCGCATTTAAATATTTTGGAAATTCGATTAGATTTGTGAAGTCCTCAAATATGTAATTTTTGAAACTCAAGCAACGATTTGAACGCATAGAAATATGCGGATGTGGAAAGAGGGATTATAATAAACCGTATAATTGATAAATTACTTTAAGGAAATTCGATTTAAGCATAATTGAAACGTGAAAATATCTTAAACTAAGATTTGAATACGCCTGGTAGACGAAACAGAAATGTAGAAATGGCATCTTGCTTTATATATTATTAGTTATTATTTTATTTTTTTATAATTCTATTTATTTATTGTTTTTTTTAATAATTATTTTTTATTTATTATTTTATTTGTTTATTGTAAAATTAAAATATAAATAATTTTTGAATACATAACGCATTAAAAATAATAAAATATGTAAAATTACAATTAACAAATTAAAAAATATTAAATAATTAATATTTAAAATTCAAGGTTTAAACAAATTTGAAACTGCGCAAATTGGGCAATATGGTTAAAACAAGTATTTAATAAGATTTGCTTTTGAATGCAGTTGAATGTGCCAGGTAAAAGGAAAAGGATTAGGAATTTCGGAATGGGGGTGATGTGGCTGTTGTTGTTGTTGCATTTTCGCAATGATTCATCAATTGCATTTTGTTTATTTGGTTTTTCCTCTTTTTCTGTATTTCTTTGTTGCCAATTTGGATTTTCCAACATGGCGTCGATTTCACAATTAACTGTAAACAGTAAACTAAAAGACTTACAATTTCATCCGGCGATAAAATGCCAAACTGTACGCGCTTCACCTGCCGCAGAGGCGCCTTGGAATCCGTTGTGGTGCTCATGTTGATGGAAAGGAGAAGGCACCAGTTAGATAGACGGGTAGAGGAAGGGAGAGAGTATGTGTGCCCGCCGTGACGTCGTCACACTTTTACCCAAAAAGCAAAAACCAACAATTGTGTAAAATTTGCACGCGTGAGAAGAGCAGCGTGCGCGTTTTTATTTTGTTGGCGAACAAATAAAATAAAAACAAATCGCTAGGGTTTGTTATGTTGAGTGCATTGTTATTTTCGCTGCTATCATTCGCTGCTTTGATTACACTTTATTGTGCTTTTAATGTCGCCTAAATCCGCACTTTTCACATGCAGACGCGAGCAACGCAGACCGAAAAGCGCACTAAAAAATTGCTTTTGTGCCAAGTCTGTCAGAATGCAACCCTGCGTCTGCGTCACTGTGGCTGCCTATCGATAGCTGTATCGATGGCAACGCAAATGGAAAAGGCTGCCACTTAACAGAAAAAATGTGCCCCAAAAAATGTACCATTTTCGATAATAAAGTACCAAAAATTTGTACATACATACATTTGTACTATTAATAAACATTGAACTGATTTTCACATTGGCGTAAACACCATGGCGTTTTTGTAAGGGGGAGGCGGCAAGCGAGAAATTCCTATGACAAAGAAATTCGTTTCTGGGAGAGAAGAATGAATACAAATTTGAGTAATAAGTTACGAAAAATTTCAGTCACAATTTCAAAAAAAAGCTTGCATTCTTATTTTGGACGATAAAAAAATAACTGAAGTAAATTAATATATTAATTACAGCAACGAAAATGTACCATTTCGTTTTAAGAGGCCCATTATTCCAATGACCAAAGGGTGTACCAACTATGGAACATTTGTAGCAGATATGATTTGCTGTCATTTCGATTTCATGGTTGCAGGGCTGCATTCATAACCGATAATATATATTTGCAGCTTGCGAACTGGTGCAAATAAATGTTAAAGATCGAAAATATGTTGATTGAGGCGCATTTTTAACACCATGTAGACTTTATGTATTTTAATTATTAAAATTTATGTGTTTTGAAAATCAACATGAAAGCTGCTAGTTGTTCAGTCGATATCGAAAATCGTTTAATTAAAAACACCTTTAATTGAAATAAATTAATTGCAGGCAAATCAAAAATAAATCTTGCAATAGTACAGTATAGCTCTATTTTTTGCATGTTTTCCCACCAGATATAGCTATTTTTCTGCAAAAAAAAATTGGCATCACTGCTTAGAGCAGGGGACTTGGTCGATTATCTATCGTATATCGTATTACTGATATATTCTACTCTGTGTGACCAGTTTATTCAATTATAATACGCACTTTGGTATTTGTAAATACCAAACTTGGTCAATTTTTGTAACGTGTTTGTTTATTTGTTGTGCATCTCTTGCACGTGCATTCGAAAATGGGAGGTATTGTTGAGGCACTGTTCATCAGCGCACTGAACAATGAGCGCGCATCCTGCAGCGTGCAGGATCTGCGCACGGGCACCGATCTGATGAGATACAAAGGTGGTGGCACAATGCAGCCGCACAGTCTCCAAATGCTTGGCGCCAACTTTGTTATTGCGGCCAACAGCACGAAGCCGCTGCTGCATGTGTGGCCAATAAATGGGCAGGAGTTGATGTCGAATATACGTTATGTGGTGCCGGGCAAGGTAAATGCACTGGCAGTGACACCAGATGGCGCGTATTTGGTTGCTGGCATACAGGAGACCATTTACATTTGGCATCTCAATTCTGGGCGACTGCTCAACACGCTGTCCAAGCACTATCAGCCCATTAACTGCATACGCTTTACGGATAATGGTGAGCACTTTGCCACTGCTGGCAAAGATGGTGCCGTCCTGGTATGGAATCTAACGCGAGCTGTTGCCCCTTTGGGTACGGGTGATAGCGATGAGAATGCGCCCTTCTACAGTTTTAACGATCATGGACTGTCGGTCACCGATATACACATTGGCCTTGGTGGCATACGTGCCTTTATGTACACCGTCTCATTGGATCGTTGCTGCAAGGTGTATGACCTGAGCGATGGCACCATGCTGTTAAGCGTCGTCTTTCCCGTTGCCCTGCACAGTGTTATTGTCAACAGGCTGGAGACGAGTGTCTACGTTGGCACCGCTGAGGGCCAGGTGCTTATCTTTCATATGGAAAAAGTGCCACGCATGAAGGTATAGTGTACATTTTCAATTATAGTTCGAGCTCCAATTCACAATTCAGTTCTTGAATCTCCATAGGAATACCATCTCGAGGAAGAACAAACTCAAGCCTTAATTGGACACACAGCTGGGTCAGCCATCAGCTGCTTGGCTCTATCGGTGAATGCACAACAGCTTATTTCAGGTGGAGAGGATAAGCAGGTGTGCGTTTGGGATGTTGCCAGTCGACAGCTGGTTAAAAGCATACCGCATCTTGGTGCAATTACCAATCTGTACGTGCGCTTGACCAATACATCAAACTTCCATCCGGGGCCCAAAGAGCCAAAATTTTTTGCCGACAGTCTCAAGCGCATGATAAGTCCACCGCAAGGGGATGAGGAGGTAATTGAACTGCTCATCACCGAAGAATATACAAAAGGACGGGAACTGCGAAAGCCAAACTTTGACTACAGTTACGATGGAACCGAAGATAGTCCAGCACTAAAAGATATTGAAGATAATGAAGATATGACTGTTGTCGATGACGAAGAGGCGTTGGGCCAAACGTCACTTGCCAATGAAGCAGTTGAAGATTCTGCTGATGACGATGAGGATATGGTTGACGCTGAGGATGTCGTCACAGAGTTTGAGAACCTTCGTGCTGAAAATGTACGTCTCCAACTTGAAGTAAAGCGTTTGTTAAATTTGTCATTAGACAAAATAACTAATCCGCAAAGCAACAAATCTTCAAAGAAATCAAAAAGAGCCCGCAAGAAGTAGACTTAAGAAATTTGGTTTAACAAATTATATTATTATGTGTTTAAAAGAAAACAATAAATGTGTATAGTACAACATTTCTATACAACAAAAAAGCAATTCTATGTGTGAATCAGTTGACGCTGGATATGGTCGAATTGTTATTACCCAAATGATGTCCCTCCATATCATCATCCTCGTCATCGTTGTTGTCTTCATCGTCATTTTGCTCGTCCGAAGAGCTGTCTTTTTCCTGTGCCAGTTGACGACGAATCTCGCGATTCGAGTCCAATAGCTCACGCAGCTGGGACAGTATGTCGTCCGTACGTTGCTCTACGGCGTCCAAGGCGCAACTGAGGGCGTCTAGGCTCTGATTAACGTCCTCCATCTCTGCAATCACCAAATAATACCATTAACACACGGCCAATTTGGGTACAGAAAACAATATAATTACCCCGCAGATCGGCCTCCGGAACGTTGGAGTCGCCTGAGTCACCGGAGGAAGTCGGATCGTGGTTATTCCTTGGTGCCATCGTTGTTAGTAATGCAAAAAAATAAAACACACACAAGGCGTCAGCTGACTTCTACTTTATTTGACGTAGACACATGTGCGTAGACATTACTTTGGCAGGGGGACTAATTTTGTTGTAAGAACATGTACTAGCTACAATTTTGAAGTTTCTAGAAAATATACATTTTTTTTTACTTTGAGATAAGAACAACATTTAAAATATCAAGCAGTGAATATAAATTGTTTGATATTATTCAAAACTATTCCTTGATTTTTTAAACCTAACGCGGGAAATACTCGAACACAGTATTTATTTTCAAGTGCGAAGTTTAACTAAACTTAATGATACCCTTGACGGGTTATGTGTACCACACAGTTTTATGTATATATTTTTTGTCGTAGGCCCCCTTGTCAAACGCTGACTACGCTCATTTCTAGAGATGATTTATTTTTGGATAAGCCCATCGACACACTCGATAGTTTGAGCTTATGTTGCTGCTCAGCAGTGCTGCCATATCAGCCTTTTACAGAACAGATCTGTCCTTTTTTAAAATGAACGTGCCTGAACTTTTGCTTTTACTTTCAAAAATAACTAAACAAGCGATGCTGATGATGCAGTTGTTGATGAGGCCTTAAAATTATTATAAAATTGTGTAAATTAATATTACATAACTATATATGTACCACCAGCGCCAACAACAACTATTTTGCTACTCTGATAACGTTTACAGCAATGTTAATGACATTTTTTATAGTTTTTAACATATATTCCTGCCAAAAAGTCAACCTCCGCCAGCGAAAATCGCATTCTGAAATTGTTTCAAATTTTTTGAGACTAAAATCAGAATGATTACTTCGATTTTCGGAAAAAGAGTCAAAGTAAACATTTACCTTAAATTTAAAGATTTGTCCTGTTTTTTGGTATTTTTTTGTGCTTTTTTCTGTGTCCGTCTATCTTGGATTTGGCAGCACATATGCTCAGACGCAACACTTATACTTGCATTTTCCAACACTTGATATCAACCGGCTGGGTCATAATAACAATAAAAAACATTGTGCGTGATTGTTGCATAAAACTTAAATTCTTTATTCTTATTTCTTGCCTGCTATAAGTAAGTGCTTGCTATAAAATCAATATTTAATATCTGTATGTGTGTGTGTGTGTGTGTGCATGAATTGCGAAGCAATTGTGTTAATTAAATATCAGGCACATAGCTTTTTGTTTTTATAGTAATTGTTAAATTTCTTTTTATTGTTTAAGAATTTTAAATTACAAAAAAATTTGTATCACAATTAGTATTATTTCGTGTTATCCATTTCATATTAAATAGTATAATTATTGTTGTTGATGGAAAAGCCCAAACGTAGACGCGTCTAACAATAGAACAATTGACACAAAACTGGAGAATCCCATTTTCCTTACGTTTATTGTTGTTTTGTTAAGTTGAAGTTTTGTTTACATGTCCACTTGTAGTTGTCGGCCCAGGAGAGAGCCTGCGTTCAATGCGCACGATTTGGAATGCCTTGAAGAACAATGAGAGGAATAAGATTTGATTTAATAAGAGAAGATAAGATTTGCCATTGATGCACTCACGACGTCTACAATGGCGTCCTTGGTAACCATCCTGGCACTTGCACTCCTTGTTGCCCATGCAGATGCCATTGCTACACTTGCAAGTGGAACGCTGCTTGCGTCCAATCTCGCAGTGATCGCCGCGCAGCCCATTGGGGCAACGGCACATATTGTTGCCAATGCAGCGGCCACCGTTTTTACAGGGTATCACGCACTTGGCTATTTTATAACGATGATAGATTATGATAGATGAGAGAAAGATAAGCAGACATACAACTCACAGTATTCACAGTGCAGACCATAATATCCTCTGGAGCACTGGCATTTATCCTTCTGTATACATTTGCCGCCATTCAAGCACTTCTCCTTGCAAATACCTGCGGCGCATGAAAGAGACAATAATGAGGAGAAAATTATATTTATTTGCATATAATTGTAACGAATTGCGTTGCCTGATTAAATGTTTCTAAACTGTATATATATTTAATTTCAGCTTTCTTTCAGTATGCTTAGGAACGCATCTGCGTCGAGCATGACGCGCTGCCTTGCCACAATGCGTTGCCTCGCCACCAGCAGCAGCAGCAACAATAACAACCAGCAACAGTCACCACCAACACCACCACCACCGTTGCGTCCACGTGCCAGGGCACTGACCGATGAGATTATACGCGTGGATCATGCTGGTGAGCTGGGAGCCGATCGCATCTATGCGGGTCAAATGGCCATATTGGGCAACGGCCCCATGGGCAAGACCATTGAGCACATGTGGGAGCAGGAGAAGTGTCATCGGAAGCAGTTCGAGCAGCTGATACAACAGCATCGCGTTCGACCCACAATAATGGCGCCAATATGGAATGTCGCTGCCTTTGCTCTGGGCGCCGGCACAGCGCTGCTTGGCGAGAAGGCAGCCATGGCATGCACTGTGGCTGTGGAGACGGTTATTGTGGAGCACTATAACGATCAGCTGCGTCAAATAATGGAATCACCCAATCCTGACAAGGTACAAATTGAATTAACTAGCAAAGGTTTTTGTTATTGTACATGTTAATTATGCTGCTTTTTACTTAGGAACTGCTTGAGACAATTACTAAATTTCGTGATGAGGAGCAGGAACATCATGATACTGGTATTGATTGCGGTGCTGAGCAGGCGCCCTTTTATAATGCCCTCACCGAGGTGATTAAGTTTGGGTGCAAAACGGCAATTGCCATATCGAAAAAGATCTAAATTTGCTTGTACTTTTCACTACACAATACTTATAAAGTAGATAACCAAAATTGTTAAGCGCGTATGTCTGTAATAGCATTAAATATATATATAAATATTATATAAATACTTATTTACAATTTTTTAAACGATAATAATACACCTATATCTAACGCTACTTACCACCCTCGCACTGGGTGCCCTGATAGCCCTCGGGGCAGGTGCAAACCGATGGCGCCGTGCAATTGCCACCGTTGAGGCACTGCGGAAAACAGAAGGCCGTCTCACAATATTGGCCAGTGTATCCGACGTTGCACTTGCAGATATGATGCTCGTTGCAATACCCATTCTTGCCACAGTTTGACTTGCATTCTGGATCAGGAGCTTAAGTTTTTTTAGTTTAGTTCGATCGTTGTATTCGTAATTAGTTTGGTTTGGTTTTGTTTCGTGTGTGTTTATTTAAAAAAAAAAGAGAAAGAACAGTAAATAAGCACAATATAATCAAGCTTAGCAAAAGATTTCAAAAATATAGCGAAATGTATGTATGAGAATATTACTTGAAATGATAATAAATGTACACATAAATGTGGACATTGCTGTGCGACAGCTGAGCGAGTAACAAAGATGTGGGAAGAGAATACGAATAGTAAGGCAATAAGCTTGAAATGCAAAAAAAAAAAAAAAAACAGAGAGAGAGAGAGAGAGAGTGGAAACTGTGCTCAGATTGCTTTAAAAAGGGACCGCAAATAAGTTATGAGTGCATATTTTAACTAAACATGGAATACATAAAAATTTCTATTTTAGTCGTAATTAGTATCTACTTAATATCAGGGAAAAACTTATATATGCGATTTATATCATTTAATTCTTATTTTTAATTTTAGATTAACATTTTTATTTTATTTTAAAACTTTTAATTAAAATATGCAAAAGCAATTAAATTAAAATTTTTATTAAAAGTTTTAAAGGAAATAGCTCTTGAATTTACAATAGATAATATTTTTGATTTTTGTTTTAAAAGTTACAAATAGGAGATATTCCGTAAATTTTATTTTAAAAAATCAAATATAAAAGTTAAGTTGAACATCTTTTGAACCAAGTGCTACATTCAAAAATATTCTTGATCTACGATTCATCGCATTTCATATGATACATGATACATGTGCTTCAAGGACGAATACTAAGGATCCAACTATATTCTATTATATTCCATTTATTCATCTATATACTGTTGCAGTTCTATTGGCAAACAAAATACCAACAGATACAAAAAAAATACCGAAAAATACAAAATTTCATAAAATGCTAAAAATAAAAAATACCAAAAAATCATAAAAGTAACAAAAAATACAAACATCATGAAAATCATAACCATACAAAAAAAATAAGTGTTATTTTGTAACTTTTAAATACAAAATTGAAAAGAATTGTTACACTGTAATTTTTATTTTAAGACTTATAACAGTTACGGTCCCTGGTTTTAAATGTTCACGTTGACTATTACTTATGGCCAAAATTGATTGTGCTTTCTCATGTATGCGTTAGCTGCATTTGCCTGCCAATAGATTATCTACATTGTAAATAATGGTCAGTCTGGCAACTCTGAAACGAGCGCTGGCAACTTGATATTAGATTTCCTTAACGTAGAATGAGAAAACAGAATGTAACTTCTGTAAATCAAAATCAATTACCGTAAACATGAAAATTATACGTTACGAAATTGTGCAAAATATATGGAATATGTTAATGAATAAATATGTAATACAATTGATAGAAGTATGGCGGTGAAATAAGCGATAGTGATAAATGAAAATTGTAATTACAGAAGAAATCGCTTGAGAGCAACTAACAATGTTTAAACTTGAAACCGTTTTAATTGATTATGAAATTACAAAATTACATTTAAACTAATAGCTTTTTGTTTTTGCTACTACTTGGTTTAAAAGCGTTGCTCTAAAGCGTTTTCTAAAGTAAAAAGTATATAGAAATTGAATATAAAGCATTTATTGACTTTTCATATACACTACCTTGCAAAGTTGTTAGTGAAGTAGGGTTGGAAGCGTCTATATCATACACACCTCTATGTGCGCATTCCTTTTTGAAGTTGAGACGTATGGGTGTGCCCGGTAGCGATTTATTTTTGCGATTCTGTATCTTGAGGCCCACATTAAATGATGCAGTGCCCGAGCTATTTCCGGTGCAGGGCAGGAATATGCTAAAATCTAGCTTAGATAGATATACATAGATAAAATGTGGCCACATACATATAGGACATATATTTATGTACGTACATATAAGTATATGTATATAATTGACTAACTCTAACTGCACTTACTTTTCTGCTCCTGCGGTATCCGACCTCTTTTATTTATGGATAGCGTTGGCGCCTTCAATATGCTTTCGTCCAGCGTTTGAAGGCGATCAAAATCATAAAAATACTTGCGTCTACCCGATTTCCATGTGAAATTCACATAGTTCACTTCAGATGGTATTACCAGATAACTATAGACTCTCGTGTCCCGCATCTCGTTTGTCACACGATCATTGTGTATAGCATAGATGCGATCCGAGTAGCCCTGTGGAAAGTAGAGAGCTGCAAGGATTGTCAATTGTTAATCAAAGCAAGGTAAGCAAGGCTTGAGCAGTAGATAAAAAACTGGTGAAAAAACGGCGTCTTTAATCATAGAATTGTTTTGTGTTTTTATTTTTATCAAATTCTACAAACTGAGTATTAGTTTATTAAAATATTTACAGCACTGATCGGCTTATAATCGGAGTTATGGATTTCAACTATAACAAGTAATACACTCTAGTCGAGTGTGGGCGACTACGAAACTCCCTGCTCCCAAGTTGCATTTCAATCAGTTCAGCGGCAGCACAAGCAAGCAGCACACTTAACTTCTCCAGTACCTGTCAAACTGTTGTTTCTGCATTGAAATTTGAAATTTGAAATAAACTTGATCTGCGTATGGTATACAGGTACCTACATGCCCAGTTTGGTGTCTCTAGCTCTTTTAGTCTGTGAGATCGACGCGTTCAAACAGACAGACTGACGGACAGACAGACGGACTAGCTCGGCTGTTGATGCATACCAAGAATATATATAGTTTATATGTTCGGAAATGTCTCCTTCTGTCTGTTACATACATTTGCAGTACTTAATATCTTCCTTTTTCCCATTTTTAATGGGAGCAAAAATTTATTGATCGTGGATTTATTAAATGCTTGGTGATCAAAAACGGAGACACGTTTCTGGGACACAAAGCGACTGACAAAAATCAAAAGATAATCCAAAAGTCTTTATAATGAATAAAATTTAAATAAGATATGCAGCGTACGATAAAAATAACTCTAGTCGAGTGTGCCCGACTACGAGATTCCCTGCTCAAAACTTGCATTTCAAGCAGTTCAGCGGCAACACAAGCAAGCAACGCACTTAACTTGTCCAGTACCTGTCAAACTGTTGTTTCTTTGGTGTTATTTATCAGATCGTAATGAAATTTACGCAGCTGATCAATATTGTTAAAAGCTGTATCTTTAAAATTGTGGCGGGGGGAGTTTTTTCCGATTTGCGGGGGTGTGTGTGGGGGGGGGGTGTACCCGAAATTTGAAATAAACTGGATCTGCGTATGGTACACAGGAACCTACACGTGGTGTCTCTAGCTCTTATAGTCTCTGAGATCGATGCGTTCATACAGACGGACAGGCGGGCATGTCTAGTTCGCCTCGGCTGTTCATACTGATCAAAAATATATATAGTTCATATAGTGGGAAACGCCTCCTTCTGCCTGTTACACACACTTGTAGTAATTGGAACAGGGAGTAAATAGTGTTGAGAAAATGCATTAACCGGGTAAAAAATTATATTTATTTTTTTCAATCAAAGGCGTACGAATGTCGCATTCTCGATCCTGGAAAACCCATATGCATTATCTTTGTATTTAGTTTGAAAACTTTTTCAATCATTTGCTAAAACTGCAATCAGCTTTGAATTTTTAAATCGAAATCTGCATGAAACTAGATAATATTGTTCCAGAATAGCTTTTGAAGTTAAACGCTACACTCACCGCTCAGTGTCTTGAGCTGCTGTTCGTTGATCCACAGCGAGATACCGTTCTCCTCCGGGCGATTGTGGCGATTGTGATTGTTGTTGTGGTTGTTGTTGTTGTTGTTGCCATGGTGTTTCTTTCGGAAACCACGTCGGTGGCCATGTCCACTGAGCATGGTGCTGTCGTTGTCTGCAAAGTTATCGATGCCATCATCGGCATTGCTGTGATTCTCCTCGGAGCTATCCGTATCGCCTCGTCTATTGTTATTGTTACTATTGTTGTTGTTGCGATTGTGATGCTGTCGACACTCGAGCTGGCCAATGCATAACAAGATCTGCACAATCAGCACCAGAAAGAACCACTTGGCAAAGCAACCGAATCCCTGCTGTGGCATATTTCTAAATATGTCCCATCAAAAGAAATAAACATAAATAAAAGATGAGTATTCAAATTAGGAAACCAAGCAATAGATACTTATGTTTAATTAAAATTGAAAGTACGTTCTAAATTGTTGTTGCCGTTGCCCCATTCGCTCAGCTCTTATTTCAAAGAGCATGGCAACAGTTGCCATCAGCATTTAATCAACGTTATTTGATTATTTGCATTTTAGCTGTTTGCTTACTTTACTTTTTACCCCCTTCCCGCGAACAGTATTGAATGCAAATATTGATATTGATATATTCGAATTGACCAAACACTCTTGAAGAAAACCTGATATTCGTGTGTGTCTTTGCAGTTTGCGCATTCTTTTGACAATACAGCAAGATCAACTGTCCAGATTTATTAAAAAAAACAAAAAACACAACAGAAGTACAGTACATATACAGCCTGTTCCCATTTCCCATTCTGATAAAAACAGTCGGAACTGGAGTTGTTAGCTGTTCTGAATTCTGAATATCGATGGAAAATTCGGCTTAAAAGTTTCTTATTTCATTCTAAAACAAGAAAGAAATTCTTCTTCGGTGTGCCGACCCTTGCAGAAAAGTTTTACATAAGAAAACTTTAATTTTCAACAGATTGTTCCTATGGCAGCTAGAAGATATTGTCGTCCGATTTTGATGAAATTTTGCCAACATGTGTGGATTGAGCTTGATTTTGAGTTTGGTCAACAAAAGTTTTTCGTACAAAAACTTATTTTCAACCGATTGTTCCTATGGCAGCTATAAGATATAGACGTCAGATTTTTATGAAATTCGGTAAAAATGTGTGAAAAGTGCTTTAACTTAGGAATAGTGAGTTTGGTTGAGATATTTTGAAAAACACAAAAGTTTTTCATAACAGAAACTTGTCTTAAACCGATCGTTCCTATGGCTATATGCTATAGTGGTCCGATCTGGCCAATTCAACTACAGGTACTGCCTGCAATAAGGAGAAGCATCTGTGCCAAGTTTCATCAAGATCGCTCTAAAACAAATTCTTGAAAAACGCATAAACAGACGGACAGACAGACGGACTTGACTCGGCTGTTGATGCTGATCACGAATATACAATTTTTTTTTTTCTGAGACGTCTTCTCCAATGAGTTACACATTTCGTGATAAAATTATCATACCCTCTGTAAAGGCATAACAAGAATGCAAAATCAAAATCGATTCGGATTGAAAGTTTTCGGAAGTGGAAACTGCGTTAATAGTTAATGTGTAAAATGTAAAATATAATCATTTGACTTGTTTTGAAATCAGATTTTTATCAAAATTATTCTGTAAATATACCTTGTTTCAGTATTGTATTTAAAAAGTTCATAAGTTGACGTTGAATCACTTTCTAAACTTTTACGAAATAGTTTTTAAATTATTTTCTCCTACTTTTATTCTACTTTAAACCGAATCTGTAACTTTACAAGTTGTCCAATATACAGTCTCCAACCTTAATCCAAATCAAATGATATATCCATGCCTTTTTTCCGGTTTCCACTTTCGTTAAGCCATTGAGAAATTGATTTTCTTTTAAATTCATATTTCATATTTCACTTTTGACAAGATTTTGCGGATTAAAGTCACTTTCGATTTTTTAAGAATTGTATTAACTTAATAACAGATAAAATATTTAACTCACTTTAAGCGGAAAAAGAAAATTTTTAACATTTAAAGAAATTTCAGTACCACAAAAGCTTGGGGAAGATGTCAACCGAAAGTTGTCTGATTATATAATTCAATTTTCAGAAATGAATAACATTAAAAATGATTTATCAATTCAGAGGAATTAAGTCCAATAAAAACAATCCACATGGAAATATGTTTTCAGAAATTGATAAAAATAAAATATTGAAGAAACAACAGGATTAAGAAAGAATCCGTCTTGGAATCGGGTTACCTTTGAAAAGTTATGTAAGCTATAAATCTAGAAGTACCAAAATTTTAGAGTTGCACCGGGAATCCAACTGCTAACAACATTTGTATTATATATATTTTGAGATGCTAGCAAGATATTTTCTTAGTGTGTTATGAACTAACATAAGTTTGAGAGTGACTTCATATTCATTGAAATTGGCAAGAAAAGTGAATGTTTATTGCAAGTGGATTGCAATGATGTTGTTGCCACTTTTGTTGCAGCATTTGTTGTTGCTATTGCTGTTGTTGTTGTTATTATTTCAGTTGTCGGTAAACCAAAAATCTATAAAAAAAAAAAAAAATACAATGCGGACGTGATCTTTAATGGAAACTGCAGCAGCTCAGTTCGTTGAGACTGATACAAGATACAACATCAACAGAGTCAAAATCAAAGACAGAGATAGAGACAGAGTCGGAGACTGAGACTGAGATGGAGACTGAGACTGTGATGGAGACTGAGACGGAGACGGAGATGGAGACGGAGAAGGAGACAGAGAACAGGTACAAAGTCGTTAGCACTTGGCGTGGTGTTAAGAAGTTGCCCAAGTCAACGAGGGCCCTGCGGGCAGCACGACAGACAAGCCACAAATTTAACATAATGAAAAAGCAGGCGAACAAGTGAACGAGCCAAGTGAAGCGAAGCCAGGCCAGGCCAGGAGAGACCAGACCTGACCAGACCAAGAAAGACCAGGCGAGACAGGCAGGCCGATGGGTCACTTGGCTGGCCATTCGTCTGGGCCATCATCAGCATGTTGTTATATGGTATGTATGAATGAGCGTAACGAGGACAGAAGGCAAAGGAAGGCGTAGACGACGGTGATGGCGATGGCGATGGAGATGAAGATGGAGATGGCGATGGGATATGAAGATGGAGACGTAGACGTAGAAGAGTTGACGTCCAAGTTGAAGAAAACAAGTTAAGGTGTCTTAATAAGATCAAACATGGTGATTATGAGGAATTACTTGTAGATAATGACATGTGGCTTCAACTTAAACACACACACACACACAGTATACAAAAATACAAATAAGGAATGGCATGGACACCAATTGCTATTATTGAGGTTATGTGTGCGTTAGTCAGTGTTGCCATGCAACAAGTGGGGTTGGTAGGGGGGGTAGGTAGTTGTAATCGCATTAATATTTGATTTCTTCTATACTTCTCGGAAATTGAGATAATTTTAGTTGTAGCTTTGGCTTTAATTTCCAAGAAATACTTCTGAAAAACCCACAGCAAATTCCAAAATGACAATTATGTATAATTTATGCTTTAATTGCTACTTTTTAATTTGCATTGCGCGGTTAATTAGAACCATCGTCTGAAAATAAGTATAGGCACCCACGATATTCTTTCTTTTTTTTCTGGAATTTCATTGCATGTGACATGGAAATGGTGTGGATTTGAGCAAAAAATACAAAAAAAAAAAAAAACAAAAAAAAAAAACAAAAAAAAATAAAAGAAATTAACTCAAAAACAAAAACGCAATAGCCCAGAACTGGGAACTGAACTTGATTTTAAAAATAGCTCAAATCGTTTGTTTTGACTTTTCCCATTGATTGTATTATATTTTTTTTTTTTGTATTAATTAATGTTCCAAATGATAAGCGCTCCACATGATACGATTAGTTGTCGTTGAAACAAAAACAGTGCACAAAACATAGAGCAAGACGCATAAGCCCTCAGACATTGGAGAGTCACATGCTTTGCTTTTTTACACTATTCAAAAAAATTGAAGAAAACTGCTTGAAATTGAGCTAATACGACTTTTATAACAAAATTCAAACTCATTTCCTGAAATGCCGTTACTAAGCTCAGTCACAAAGTCATGCAGTTCTTCAATTGTTATTCGCTCGAATTGATTCCAATTTTGGGATTCGAATCAGTTGAACGAAAATGGTTCTCAAATGATTTAATGAACGATATTGGCATTCGAATGGATTAACCGATAATGGAAGTCAAAGTGCAAGTCTAATATGTTTAATATTATTTGGTATATCGTGGGATCTTTTATCGCAGTGTAGCTTCTACTTCTATCAAATAAGATAAAACGCAAACAAGTACAGCTGCCGTTTAACGATATCTGCTCTACTCCAATTAGAGTATGGCAATAGAAACGTCACATAGTATGTATATGATATCTTATATGATGATCGTATCGTTAATCAGTTGAACAGAACACAGATTAAAGTCTGTCGATATCACTACTTATAGGTAGATATATACATAATTGCTTTGACAGCGACAACTGACAAAAAAGGACAGATTAAAATTTAAGCGTTTAAACGAAGACAGCAACAGCAACAACAGTATCAGCAGCAACAACTGCTGCATCAACAGCAGCAGCAGCAGCAACAATTTGTTAGCTCTTTACGATTATTGCCTTTCTCACACCTTATTACCAAGAAAATAAAGAAGCAACAACAACAAATAAGAGGCAATGAAATGTGAAAATAACAAAAATAACAAAAAAAAAAAAAAAAAACAACACATTCAGTGAGAACAAGAAGCTGCTTGGCTGGATATGATGGCCAACACGATCGAGTTCGGCTACAAGTTTCGTATCGGAATCGAGTTCGGGCTTGGGTTTGAGTTTTTGTTTTTGGTTTGGGAACGGAAGAGCTGTGGATAAACTCATTCTTATGTATACGATATACATGCTTATATAAACAGAAATAAAAAATAAAAAAACTGTCCCCGCACTCGAAACTCGAGCAGTGGACGGCAGATTGTTAAGAAGGGCCATCATAAGCAATCGATACACAATATAAATGACAACAACAAACAGCGGGGCACAAACACAACAAAAATTATAAAGGAGATGAACAAATTGTTGCCAAAAGGAGTCGACAGACGCTAACTAAACACATTGAGGAATTCAACAATGCCAAATGGCTGCACATATTGTACGAGTATATTCAACGGTCTTTGTGCCTGTCGCACAGGGCCCAATTCACTGACTACCGATTAAAACAATGCTAACAAAAACATCAGCAACAACAGCAACACTTGTAGCGGTGTTTGCTTAATGAAACACACAAGCAACACCAACACACGACATGAGCACCAAAAACACCTTCAGTAAATACTCGCAACAAATACTTGCAGACACTGGAAAACAGTCAGCCACAAAAGCAGCTGTATACGACTTTTAAATGCCCTTATTTTACTATCCTGTATCAAAAATGATCAAATATTCAAGTAAGACTAAGCGCCAGTTTTCACATGTTTCTGTGTTTTCAACTAGGTAGATTTTGCAGCAATTTACTTCATCCTCATTGGTTTGAAATCTATGTACATGCTTTTCTACAAAACTTAGCTGCTGCAAATAACATTTAAGCATATATCGAAATAAGAGTTATTTCAAAATTGTGGAATACACCAATAAATTGGCCTAATCTCCAAGTTTTTAATAATTGGAATATTATATAAAACCGATTTTCATAAATAAAATTTATATATATAACATTTAAGTTTTGAGCTTTAAAGGATAAATAATAATAATTAGAATTATTTTGTAAATCAGGAGAGAAAGTTTATAGCTATTTTTATTATAAAACAAATTAGAAATAATCGTTATAGTTTGAGCTTTATTTTAAGAATTAAAAATAACTCTTATTCCTTTACTTTTGTTTTAAAACTCCTAAACAACTCTTATTCCATAACTGTTATTTTAAAAATATATTTTAACACCACAAGTTTTCGAATTGGATATTAATGTTAATCCAGAGATTCAGGATTGCGTCCTATCTCCCAGAAGTTTTCATTCATTCGAATGTCGAATGATATAAAACTAAGTTAAAATTCTTATCAATGTCTCATTTAAAGCCTTATATAACATCGTTATACGGAATTCAAAAGAGCTAAAGATTTCAAATGTTTGGATCTAAATCGATCGTTAACATAATTTTTGTGTTTCCAGTGTAGACAAATACATATTTCAAGTTTAAAAATTTCATTAAATTATGGGATCGCAAAATAAAAAACGATTCGGAATGAAAAGTTTGCGGAAATGGGAACAAGCCTGTGGTTAATTAAAAGATTTTTTTTTATTATTTTCGATGAAAAAACAAGTAAGAATACTCTAGTCGAGTGTGCCCGACTACGAGACTCCCTGCTCCCAACTTGCATTTCAAGCAGTTCAGCGGCAACACAAGAAAGCAGTGTACTCAACTTGCACAGTGCATTGCAAACTGTTGTTTCTGCCTGCTGAGACAGTGGAAATAAGTTTTTCCATAACTTTGGTGCTATTTATCCGATCGTGTTGAAATGTACACATCCGAAAGACATTGATTAAACATACATGTGTACCAAAAATTAAAGCTTTATCTTTAAAATTGTGGCTGTGGGAGTCTTTTGCGATTTGCGGGGGTGCGGGGGGGTGCATCCGAAATTTGAAATAAACTTGATCTGCGTATGGTATACAGGAACCTACATGCCAAGTTTGGTGTCTCTAGCTTTTGTAGTCTCCGAAATCTGTGTGTTCATACGGACAGACGGAAAGACGGACAGACGGACAGACAGACAGACAGACAGACGGACATGGCTAGATCGTCACGGCTGTTGATGCTGATCAAGAATATATATAGTTCATATAGTCGGAAATGCTTCCTTCTGCCTGTTACACACATTTGCAGTACTTTATAACTCCCTTTTTCCCATTTTTAATGGGAACAGGGAGTAACAAGTATAAATGCTCTAGTCGAGTGTGCCCGACTACGAGACTCCCTGCTCCCAACTTGCATTTCAAGCAGTTCAGCGGCAACACACTCAACTTGTCCAGTGCATGTCAAACTGTTGTTTCTACCTGCTGAGACGGGGGTAATAGATTCCTCGATAACTTTTGTGTTATTTATCCGCTCTTAATGAAATTTACGCAACTGATAAACATTAATATAATATATATGTGTACCAAAAATCAAAGCTTTATCTCTAAAATTGTGGCTGTGAGAGTTTTTTTCGATTTGCGGTGGTGCGGGGGGGTGTACCCAAAAATTGAAATAAACTTGATCTGCGTATGGTATACAGGAACCTTCATGTCAAGTATGGTGTCTCTAGCATTTTTAATTGGAACAGGGAGTAATAAAATTGTTAAATTGTTGTAAATGGTCAAATGATCATTTTGAATGATTTTGGCCATGTGCTCAACTGTTGGTCAGTAGCAAGCCAAGAAGATAGAGGCCAAGACGCAAACACACACACACACACACACACACACACATACACACAAAACAACGAAGACTGTCTCCAAGTGGGCTCAAGTACCACTGCCAGCGTCGCAGCTAAAGTCAACGTCGCTGCTTTCAGTGCAGCCGGTCAAGTAGCGAGCGCGAGACAAGCAGGCTGGCCAAGACAAGCCGACAGACGCAGCGGGACGGGATAAGACGGGACAATGAACGGGGAACAGGGGTGTGGGGAGACGTTCAATTGGACAGACGTGCAGACGCGCAGCAGCAGCAGAAGCTACTTCACAGAAAACAGAACTCTGATTTCTGATTTTGCGATTGTGTGCATGCCTGCTGTTGTTGTGTGTGTGTGTGTGTGTGTGTGTGTGTGTGTGTGTGCGTGCGTGTGTGTGTTGTTGGTGTATATATGATCGAGATCGAGTAGATTTGCACACCATTCCATTTATTTGTCGTCGTTTCTTGCTCACAGGAAGCATTCAAGTGGCCGGCCGGCCGGCTACCAACATGGTAAGGTGTGAGCGATGGCGGCAGTAGCAGCAGCAGTAGCAGCACCGGTTCCATGCGTCCAAAACGCTACAGGAGCCACAGGCATCGGCATCGACATCGGCAGCAGTCAGAAAGACAGAGCCGGGTTTGTGGCTTGTTGGTGGTACGTTGGACAATGACTTTCACGCCTTTCAAGCGCGCCAAAACGCAAACAACAATATTACATACATATGTATGTATGTACATAAGTAAACATACATACATATATACACACACACATACACACATATGTACAGCAAGTACAGGCGGCCAAGTCGCGGCTAAGATACACTGCGGCTGCCCAAAAGGCAAACTACACTGAGCTAAATAATGCAACAGAACTTGAAATCTAATTCAAATTGATGCAACAACAAATAACTAACAATTTTACCAAACAAAAATAAATTAGTTACAATAAAGTTGAATGACTAAAGATTTAACTTAATTCTATTCCTATTTTCAGTTAAAAATTGGTTTAAAATCAAGTTGAATATAAAAAGATAGATTTACTTATTTCAATTCTTAATCTTGATGTATTTTGTTTAGTGTACGTTTATTTTAAACGTATGTATGCTATGCTTGAGGATCACTTAGTTCAAGCTCAGCTGATTACTTAAGTTTGGCTTGAAAGCTTTATTTGCTTGCTCACTCGCACTTACACTCGCTCTCACACTCGCACTCACACACAAAGCTCAATTAGCGTTCAGGGTCACCAAAAAAAAGGGTTGGAAATTGGAAACTTTGCATTACATAATATTATATGTACATACATATGTATATATTGAAAGATCAGTTGATTCAATCGAATTGTTAGCCGGCTTCTTTCAATATTTTTCAACTATTTCTTTTTTTAAAACAAGAAAATAGGCGTATTACAATTTTTGCAAGGAAGCGCTCTGAGCAAACTGGCACATTAAGAACATCATCATTATGATCATTATCATCATTATTAAAGTTGCCAGAGTATATTTTTATTATTGTTTTTTCCTCTTTTGATTAAAATTGTTCAACAGGCAATCTACTAAATAAGGCGAACAAGCGCATTTTAATTGAACGATCGTTGGAAACGATCAATCGATCGATTGATATTAAACCGTTGAGAGCAGAAAGGCAGAGCTGCAAAAGTGGATATTGTTGTTGGTGTTGCTGCTGTTATTGTTGTTGTTGCTGCTGCTGCTGCTTCTGTTGTTGTTGATCTTATCGTCAGTTGGCGGCATAGATAGAAACATTTTGTTAGTTTATTTTCGCACAATTCACAAAACAATTTGTGTACACATATAGATATATGTTTCTGCAAAATTTCGCTCAAGTTTTAGTTTTTATTTGCATTTAATTATTTAAACAACAACCAAATCAGATTACTACAAAAAAAAACAATTACACACACACATATAATCAAATTTGTTATAATTTAATATCAATTTACATTGGCTTAAATCATTAAATGTTAACAGCAACAAAAAGGTGAGATTTGCAAAATTCGTTTGCAGAGGAATACTACGAGTAGTACCGTTCGAAACCGTTGACGAGTATTAACTTTTTGTTGATGTATTGCCGTTCAGTGTGGCCAGTCTTTCAAAATGCTACAAAATGACAAAATACCAAATGCAATAAAACATTTCTCAGCACTTTTATATACCATAACTCTGTTAGTTAGCAGACCATTTTGGGTTTCTATTTTAAAATTATCGCTTCAAGCTTTACATTAGCAGAGCCTTAACATTAAGAAATTCGTAAAATAAAAGAGTGCTGCTAGGATCAGCGGCAACTTTATTTACAAATGGACATTTCTCCAATGTCGAATGCGAATGCTTAAATATTATTTTATTTTGACAAAAGTAGAAACTTATAGCTCTTGATCGGCACTATAATTGCTGCTAAGGTTGATTTTGGGCAATTGTTCATTTTCAAGGAAATTACAAAAAATCGATTGAAGGCAAACACTTCAAACACTGATTTTAAAGAAAATTGAACGAATGTTTTAATGCAACTAATTTTAAAATGTTATGCATTGATGTATCTTAAAAATGTTTTTTATTTGATTCAAAAATATTAAGTAGTTTTTACTCCCTGTTCCCATTAAAAATGGGAAAACGGGGATTATAAAGTACTGCAAATGTATGTATGTAACAGGCAGAAGGAGACATTTCCGACTATATAAAGTATTTATTCTTGATCTGCATCAACAGCCGAGTCGGTCTAGCCATGTCCGTCTGTATGTCCGTCTGTCCGTCCGTCTGTCCGTATGAACACTGTGATCTGAGAGACTATAAGCGCTACAGACACTTAACTTGGAATGTAGGTTCCTGTATACCATTCGCAGATCAAGTTTATTTCAAATTTCGCATACAACCCCCCGCACTAAGGCAAATCGAAAAAAACTTCCACAGCCACAATTTTAAAAATTTAGCTTGGATTTTTAGTACGCATAATCAATGTTGATCAGTTGCGTAAATTTCATTATGATCGGATAAATAGCACCAAAGTTATGGCAGAATCTATTACCCCCGTCTCAGCAGACAGAAACAACAGTTTGACATGCATTGCACAAGTGGTTAAGTGCGCTGATTGCTTCTGTTGCCGCTGAACTGCTTGAAATGCAAGTTGGGTGCAGGGAGTCTCGTAGTCGCTTGCTTTTATTATAAAGATATTAAGGGGAATAAAAATTACAAGAATTATTTATTTTATGAATAATAGTAATAGCAAACATAAAGAAAAAATCCTAGAATAATGCACTTGTTAATAAATAGAATAAAGCTAGTTTACAAAATCCTTATTGTTTTTATGTAAATAACGCAATCATTTTCTTACTTTTGCAAATGCGTTTCCGTTCCCATAAGCTACTTATTTATATATACATATTTTTATGTTCTTGAGCAGCTTTAAAAGCTAGTCGTCGAACTGTCTTTCAGCTATCTCAATCAAGACCAAACAAATTTTGCAGTGGTTCATGGCTCGAATGGTTTACCTTTAGTTCAGTTTAGTTCGTGACTAAGCCTAGATTTTATGGTGAGCCTTGGTGAGCAAACCTCGACATTTTTTTTATACAATATGTTCGATTTGAGGGCTCGAATCTTAGAGTAAACTTTAGGTTTGGCTTCCGGTTTTTTTAACCCGGTTTTTTTAACTTACTAAACTGGTGGCATTTTAAAAAATATACAGATTTTCATCTAAAATGGGTCGTGAAGGTCGAAAGGAATCAACATTGAAAATTGCAAATTCGTTGAAAACTCACGTTTCACTAAAATTTGTGTTGCTGGAACAGCTCATACAATAAAAACAACATTTTTTAAAACTTTACTTTTATTTATTATTCAATGAATCTATAATATCAATTATCAGTGCAATCAGACTTTAGATTCTAAGATCATTAAACTTTAGGTTAAAAAAACTGAATGTTTGTGGAAAAAAGTCATTGAAACACACCCCTTTTTGTTTTCTGAGTTCCGGCTCAGAAGCACAATAATGTCTATGGCCCGGTTCATGGTTCGGTTCAGAGGAAACTAAGAATACTTTATCTGTATACAGCTGCGAAAAAAAAAAGCAGCACCCTCTCAAGTGCTTTTCCCGACCCGTTATATTAATCAGTTTGGATTTATTTCAAACTTGATCGATATAATAAAATCAAAATCAAATCTCTTAAGTAAGTACCTCAAATAAAAAAAAAATCAAAAACTTAGTGATTTCTATCAAGAATGCGTAAGTTGTGCTATTATTACTCCCTGTTCCCATTAAAAATGGGAAAAAGGGGAGTTATAAAGTACTGCAAATGTGTGTAACAGACAGAAGGAGGCATTTCCGACTATATAAACTATATACATATATTCTTGATCAGGATCAACAGCCGAGACGAACTAGCCATGTCCGTCTGTCTGTCCGTCTGTATGAACGCGTCGATCTCAGAGACTATGAGAGCTAGAGACACCAAACTTGGCATGCAGGTTCCTGTATACCATACGCAGATCAAGTTTATTTCAAATTTCGGATGCACCCCCCCGCACCCCCGCAAATCGCAAAAGACTCCCACAGCCACAATTTTAAAGATAAAGCTTTAATTTTTGGTACACATGTATGTTTAATCAATGTCTTTCGGAAGTGTAAATTTCAACACGATCGGATAAATAGCACCAAAGTTATAGAAGAATCTATTAAGCCCGTTTCAGTTGGCAGAAACAACAGTTTGACAAGCAGTTTACGAGTTAAGTGCACTGCTTGCTTCTGTGTCCGCTGAACTGCTTGAAATGCAAGTTGGGAGTAGGGAGTCTCGGGCACACGCGACTAGAGTATTCTTACTTATTTTTAAATATATTTGTGACAGTTCAAAAAGCAGAATGGGAGGAATAGTAAGCATTATATTAAATATCAACGTTTGATAAAATTCCTCCTTTAAGTGTTTCTTTTTTTTATCAATAAAAACCTGTGTCTTAGTGGTGCTATTACTTTTTCACGAACTTTATATACCTTGTTAGTTTATTATAAATTCAGTTTGGGTTACGGTTTCAGATCAAGATTGATTCAGAGTTAGACCAGGCTAAACCACAACGCCTTATCTTTCATGGTTTTTGAGTATTTTCTGTTTAGTTAATAAAACGCACTGCATGTTTTCTTAAAGGAAAAATACATTTATTTTGTAGTTATTTTTTCTTACGAATAAATGTATAACATTTAGTTACAAATACAATCGAAAATTGCTCTACTTGGGAAACGAAAGTTAAAATACGTGACGATATAAGAACTAATCAGTTAAACATACAATACAAGTACATATACAGAAGATTAAAAAATATATATATATATAAAAAAAAACACCAAAAAAAATTAGACTGTTTTTAACTTTAGCTTACTCAACAAATTTTATGCGTTTGTTGTAATATCTTTTAAGTTTTGTTGCGTAATAGTTTTTTTTTTTTTGTTGTAAATATTTGTAGCATTTCCAATAGATTACATTTACATACATACATAATAAAAATGTGGATTATTAAAACTGGTAACTGATGTTTCAAATATACATCAAAAATCGATAATAGGCACATACAAAGCAATGACTAAATCAGAGATATCAGATACACAATGTGCGGCACGCAAACTAGCATTACATGCCGTACAAAAAACATACATATATACATGCATATACATAAGTACATACATACATATACATAGGTAGGTAGTTTAAATTTTAGAACTGCAAATCTACCGATAGTACCAAGTGAAATTGCTGCTAGTCTTAAAAATGCCAATTAATAGTGAATCTTAAAACGTCTTATCCATTATTTGGTTATATAATACATAATATGTAAACATTTGAAAGATAAATATTTGTTTAGGATACACCCTTGATTGGTATATACAAGACAAGTTTCAATTCACTTTAACAATAGAACTATCGATAGTTTTTTAGAGCTTGGTAGGTAGTTAGTTTGTATGTTTTTTTTTAATTTTGATTGAATTTGTTGTGTACATAGGTATGTATTATGTATATATTGTATATATAGTAGTATATGCTGTGGATCGGTTTTGTGTGTGTTTTATTTTGTGCATGCAACTTTGCTAAAGTTTCGTTTATAACAATTTTTATAAGCAGTACATACAATACTCGTATGTACATATAGTACACATATGTTGTATATGTAGCTTGATAAGATACATGAAATACTACTACATATATCCTAAAGACAGTCTTGTTTCTATGTGCGTGTTTGTGTTGTTCTGTGGTGTGTGCGCGTGTATGTGTGTGTGTGTATGTGTGTGTGTGTGTGTTTGGGTGTGTGAGTGGGTGTGAGTGTATCGCTTAGTTTGGTACATACATACATAAGTATAAAGCTCAGTAGTATGTTACAATCCAAAATCCAAAACTTGTATAACTTTTGTAAACTTTTAAGTTGGAAGTAAGTCAGTATATAAGCATTTACATACATAGTATAGTATAGAATTGTTGTTGCTGTTGTTGTTTTTGTTGTTGTTCTTTTTGCTTGTATTGTATTGTATGCATGCATATGTACACAATATATAGATTTGGCTCGCACATACACACAACGAATATACTTCACGCAGTTTTCGAATTTTTTCTACTCTTTCACACACAGGCGATGAGAAAAAATGCATGGCCTCAACCAGCCTCACATGCCTGCAAGTGAAAACTTCATGAAGTAACTTCAGCGCTTAAATGCGAACTTGGACGTGGAAGCGTTTACGACTTGTGTGTGTGTGTGAATGTGTGTGTGAAATGCTTGTCGCAACGTGCATATTTTATATCCGAGATGATATATATGCACATATATACATATACAATATGTATGTATATATAAATGTATATAGGTATATATATCATGCATATAAAGTTATCAAGTTTCTTCTTCACTTAGCTTAACTAATGTACACTTTGTAAAGAGTTCTGTATATATATATATTATATATATATATATATATTATATATATATATATAATATATTCATTTTTCACTTTTGTAAAGTATTCATTTTAACGGAATTTTTATTGTATATATGTGTATATATATATGTATAGATACTCAAATATACGTATATAAATAAATATTTAGTTGGCTATACGCGTAAAAGCAATTTTTTAAATTTTTTTTGTAACTTTTTAAGTTAATTCGTTTAATTGAGAGCTTGTGTTTGTGCCTGAATGCGAAATGATTGATTTACTTAATGGGATTTAATTTGATTCGATAATTGGTTTGGTTTGATTTGATTTGATTTGGTTAAGTTTTGTTTAGGTTAAGGTTAAGGTTTTTAATGATTGACTCATATTTTATCAAGTTCCAATCAGTTGTACATACAGCTGCTGCAGCTGTTTCGAAACCGGACAATAAATAAGTTCATTAGAAACAATAGCGAGGTGGAGGTAAATTAGCGGCTTGGATTCAAGGTTCGCACAATTAAATATTTCTTACAATAGCGAAACAGGCTGTACGCACAGAATACTGGGTTTAGAACAGTTGGAAATCATTTATGTACGCAGATGTATGTATTTTTGTGGCCTTTTTTATGAGTATATATATATGTATTGTGCGTTTCGATTTGGTGTTTTTAGGTGATTATATTCCTTAGGCTCGACGATATTGCGCTTATTCAGAACATAAAACTTGTTCTTTTTTTCTTTTTTGGCTCGATTTGGTGTTTTTAGGAGATTATTTAGTTGGTTTCGACAATATTACGATTATTTAAAACACATAAAACTCTTTATTTTTTATAAACTAATGTTGGGTTTTTCTTTGTTGTTTCAAATTGGTGTTTTCAAGTGATTGTATCCCTTAGTTTCGACGATATTGCGCTTATTCAGAACATAAAACCTGTTCTTATTTGTTTTTGGCTCGATTCGGTGTTTTAGGAGTTTGTATACGTTAGTTTCGACAATATTGCGCTTATTTAAAACACATAAAACCTCTTAAAATTTTTGTTTTTGGCTAGATTTTGTGTTTTTAGGAGATTGTATACTTTAGTTTTCATAATGTTGCGCTTAATTAAAACACATAAAACTCTGTGTTTTGTTTTCATTAAAATTGGTTTTGATAATGTTATTTTGTTATCTCCATTTGGTGTTTTCAAGTGATTGTAACCGTTAGTTTCGACGATATTGTGTATATTAAAACAAGTAAGAACGTTGCAGTCGGATGCACCCGACTGCGATATACTCTTTTTTAGCCTCTTTGCGAAGCCAGAAGTTGGCGTGGCAATTGTATTTTTGCTCAAATCTTTCAAGTTTTGCCATCAATTTAAGTTTGGTTCGGCAAGTTGTACACGTTTGGGAGAAACAAATATGATCTTGACACTTTGTCTGCCTATGGTATATACCAACATGTATAGCAAGTTTGGTTGCTCTAGCATCAAAACTGTGGAAAAAACTTGCAACCATACAGACAGACGGACATTTCACAAACCCAATATACTCTTTTATCTTTTTTTTTTCAAAAAAATTAAAAAAGATTATATACACATAAACTCTTGTTTCTTAATATATTAATATTGTATTTTCCTGTTTTTAGCTTCATTTGGTATTTTTAACTGATTGTATACATTATATTGCACAATATTACGCTTTTTCAGAAAAAAATACTTCTTCTTTCCTTAGGTGTTGACTCGATTTTATGCTTTTAGAATGTTGTATACGTTAGTTTCGACGATATTGCGCTTATTTCAAACACATAAAACTCTGTGTTTTGTATTACTTAATATTGGTTTTGAATTCTGTAATCTCCATTTGGTGTTTTCAAGTGATTGTAACCGTTAGTTTCGACGATATTGCGCTTATTATAAACACATAAACTCTTATTTTGTTTGATTAGTTAATATTAGTTTTTCTTTTGTTAGCTCCATTTGGTGTTTTGAATCGATTGTATCCGTTATAGTCCATATTATTTGCGCTTATTCAAATACACATAAAACTCTTTATTTTTGTTTTTTTTTTTTGGCTCTACAAACACGTAATATAGTTAACATACATATGTATTTGAACAAAGAAGGAAAAGGACAGTTTTTTTTTTTGAAAATTCGTTGTTAACACAGTTAGGATATTTAGAATGAAAAAAAAACCGGCACACAAGCAAGGATATTTTGTGCTTCCAGATATATCAATACGGTAACTATATACGTTAGCCGATAGGTAGGATGTTACAAATATATGTATATGTATACATAATAATTCTTACAATATCCATGCATGTTTAATATTTTGAACTACAGATCGCGTATTTTTCGTTTTTGTTTTGTTTTGTTTTGTTTTGTTTTGTTTTGTTTTGTTTTTGTTTTTGTTTTGTTTTTGCTATATATATAATATTTAGGTACATATTATGTGCATGTACATAATCCTCTATACATACATATATGTATAATATATATATATCGATATATATATATATATATATATATGCACATGCGTATATAGACAGAGTAGCGAACGATATTACTCAGACCCAGTTAAAATAGTTACATCTAAAGAAGTTATACACACACGTGCACATGCACAACCTAAACACCAAAACACACACGCACACACATGATGTATGCGTGTGTGTGTGTGTGTTTATTCACTATGCTGTATATAACCATTGCACTATAAGTAATTGTAGTTGGTGTTTTGCTGAAGACTAATAGTTGACTTGGCGTCGTCCGCGTGGCTTTATACGCTCCGATATCTGCCACATCTCCTCCTCGCCCATAAAGTCCTTGAAGTTGTCAAAGAAGCTGATGATGCGCTCATTGCGTCGAAAGGGATAGGCGCTATATAAAAAAATATATATTATTATAATTATGTTGAACTCATTTAATATTCTTCGAGTAGGACTAACCATTTCTTAAATCGTTTCATATTGACAATAATGTTGTACTGTTGCCAACGTTTGGAGAAGTTAATGACGCCCTTGGACACATAGTCCTGATTGCCCACGTGGACAAAGGTCAAATCCTGAAGAACTAGACCACTACAAGCAATAAGAACAACAAATGTGAATAACAAGGCAAATGAATTAAAATTATTTGAAAATGTCTTACATGTAGGGTATACAGGGTGGATTGGTTTCAGCCAGCGCCTGACGATAGGCACGAAAACTGGAACTCGAATCGATGAGCGCACAAAAGGAGCGCACCTCTTCCGCTATACCTTTTTGCCATTCCAGCCTATAAGAAATATGGAGCATAATTAATATTGTTTTGACCCTAATTATTTTGTTGGGAGTACAGTACCTGCGTATGGGGCCCGAATCTAGAGCTGAAAGCAGCGCCAGATACGAATTGTAGTTGTTCATTTTGCGCAAATGCTTCATGATTTTAATAAATTTATTAACATGCTTCTCACGCTCCTTGGCATCCTGTAGTCGCAATATTTTGGAGCGCGCCCAGTAGGACATTTTGTTAAAGTGCTCGGTGAACTTGTTGAGATTGGGTGATTTCTCCTCGCACTGATCTTTGGCAAATAATAATACTTCGGGTATCTCGATTTTCTGAAACAGCTCCGCATCCAGCAGCGTCATCTGCTCGGCTATTTCCAATGACTTTAAGTCCAGCAGGCTGAGTGAACTGCTGCTGCTGCTGCCGCTGCCCTGGCCACATCCACTGCCTAATCCATCACGATCCAACACATACGCATAATTCTTTTGATCCTTATAGAGCGTTACCTTCTCCACAAACTTGTTGCGCAACAGCTTTGCCAAATACAGTTGGCCGGAGCAGACCAGCTGATAAACAAACTCCACGAGCAAACTGAGCAGCTGGCTTGTCAGATCTGTTGGACTGTTTAAATGCACAAGTTAAATTTTAGTCAATCTGTTTAAATTTTCAGAGACTAAATCAACTGATGATTCTATCGATAGTATTGATTAGAGGTGGCAAAACATCGATGCTATCGATTGTACTATCGAAAAACAAAAATTATATATCATAAATCAAAAATAATAATAATAAATAAATTTATTTAATGAAGAGCTGAAGAAAATAATGGACTTCATATTTGCCTATTTGACAACTATTTTTTTCTAAAACACAAGAAAAATATAAAAACAAATTAATGTTAAGATACTTGCCTAAAAAAACACTTTTTTTTTAAGTAGTTAATAAAACTAATTAAATTAAAAAGTTAGCCAGAGATCCATTTATCGTCGTAAAAACTAAAGCAAATGTCACTATCGATACATTAACCAAAACATCGAGAGAGAATTTTAAACTATCGATGCTTTGTCACATTAATTGTCCAAGTTTTTATTTAAACAAAAGATTGCAATAATTGAATGTTAAAGTTAGGAATTTAAGCCAGGGACCGAAAATAACTGTTATCGTAAAATTTTTAACCAAAAAAAGCATAAATAAGGAGACGTGTTAGGATACTTTTGAAAACACCAAATGACTTGTATTTACTTCCCGTCTATGATTCTGCAATAAACCTATATTTTTCAATTTTTATTATAAAAATAATTTGTAACGGTTATTTTTTAATTTTTAGTATAAAAATATTTAAATAACAATTATCTGTGATTAATACTCCATAAATAACAGTTATTTTTTGATTTTCTTAATTAAAATCACAAATAAGAGTAATTTTATGATTTTTATTTTTTGCTCACAAAAATAATTGTTATTGTTGATTTTTATTAAAAAAAATCAAAAAATAACTGTTATGAAAAAATCTTTTAAATAAAAATCAGTCATTGACTTTTATTTAAAAAGCAAAAATATAAAAATCAGTCAATGATTTTTATTTTCGTTTTTGAAAATAAAAGTCTTTGCTGCATATCTCAATGATCTTAATAGATAGAAGCACCAAATTTAATATACATCATCTAAACACGCACAGAAATCTCTTGACATAAGACACGCCCCCCTCCGCCATTTATTTTTGTATATAAAAAATTATTTTTGCTTGCAAGCATGTTAACTTTTTATTTCTTACTGGCTCGTGCAAGCTATAGAAAATTGAAAAAAAATTGATAAATAATTTTTGTTTATTATTATTATTATGCAGCTTTATGTGGTTATATACAAGTTATAATTCACTAGTACCCTATGGTACAGGGTATAATAATAAAGGGCGGAGGGGGGTGTCTTATGTCAAGAGATTTCTATGCGTGTTTAGATGATGTATAATAAATTTGGTGCTTCTATCTTTTAAGATCATTGAGATATGCAACAAAGACTTTTATTTTCAAAAACGAAAATAAAAATCATTGACTGATTTTTATATTTTTGCTTTTTAAATAAAAGTCAATGACTGATTTTTATTTAAAAGACTTTTTCATAACAGTTATTTTTTGATTTTTATTTCTGATTTATATAATAAAAATCATAAGGTAACTGTTATTCTTGATTTTTATTATAAGAATCAGAAATAAATAGTTATTTATAGATTGAAAAAATAAAATCAATTTTTAAAAGTTATTTCTTAACTTTTTTAATAAAAACTAAAAAATAACTGTCATCTTATGAGGAATTATTTAAAAATCAAAAATAACTGTAACTTATTGATTTTTAATATAAAAGGTTAAAATTAACTAGTAAATATTGATTTTTATGATAAAAGTTATAACCGTTACGGTCCCTGATTTAAGCTTATATTATATATAAGATATAATAACATTTATAAAAGTGGCATTAATCAATCAATCAAAAATACACCATCGATAGGAAAATCGATTGTCTTGTTAGCTCTAGAGTTTAGTATATAACAGATATTAGATTGTGGGAGAACTTACGTCAGATCATTGACAACGCGTACCAACAGCGAGAAGGTCTCCTTGGCAGCCTTCTGCTTCTGATCGTGCACCTGACAGAAGAAGTATGTGTAGCGATGGGTCAGCTTCTCGATCACATCGATCGGCTGAATGAAAGTGCGAAAGGTGGTAATGAAGGCCTCGCTGAATGCTGCACCAACGAAATGGACAACAAATGGTTTTTCTTTTAGGTTACGTTTATGAACATCGGGAAGTGTGCGTGATTTATGATTATGTGTACGATTTCGACGATGTTTACCATTATCAGCGACTTTTTGAACGCGACTGGCGTGCACGATCAGGGCATCAATGTAGCCGCCTTTAATTTCGGGGCAATCCTCATCCTTCTTCTTGAGTATTAGGTACGGTGTTATGTCGATCTCCTCCAGCATGTTTGGCAAATGGCTATCGACATCCTCCTCCTCCTCCGCCTCATCTTCTTCCTGTTCCAGCTGCTGTGCCATTGGCTCTCCACGCGCCTCTTCATCCTCAGCATGCTCCACTTCAAAGGTCTCCAGCATTTTGGGTGTGTTTACAGGTGTCGCCGGTCGTTCGCCGATGTCAGCTCCCCCCGCTTCGCTGGGCAGCTGATGTGAGTGGCAATAGAAGGTGTTGTCAGCAGCAGTGCTTACATTCTCACTGCTATCCATCACCACAGCTGTTGTGGGCGGAGCAGCTGAATCCTCTGACGCTGCTTGCACATCATGCAGCTCCTCGCTAACGGTTGTCATGCGGCTTTTTCGCAACGCGGCATCGCCCTGCATTGGCTTCGGACTGGCTGGCGGAGTTGTGATGACTGGTGGTGGCATCGTAGTAGTGGCTGTCGCAGTTGCAGTCGCCATCGTCATTGAGGGTTTACGCTGCTTGTAATTCTTGGGCGGCAGCGCTGGCGGCGTTTCAAGCTCAGATGACAGATCCTTACAAACGGGTATATTGCTGCAAGCAAAGCTATAAACAATTAATCACACTGATCTTTAATTGCAACTAGCTAGTACTTACTTCAACGTCTGGCTATGCGACATACTCCGGCTAATGTTGTACGCGTGCATTGTGTGGCGATGCTGTTCAACGGAGTGCGGAGTGCAGATCTCCATGTAGGCCAGTACTGTGGAATGCGTGTGTGAGGTAAGAGAAAAACATTTTTTAATACACCTGTGCTAGCAATTGAAAAGAATATAAGTATAGGTAGGTATATAGTATAACAAGCGCAACCATTTGTTCGCGCTGACAACATTCGAAACAATGCGGAATTGCGCTCCATTTGCATTCGAATGCTGCCAGAGATGGACGCAATATCGTGACACGATACACATATCCACAAGTCCAGCATAATGTTAACAAATTAGACCATTGAAAAAGAATCAAAAGATATATACCCTTGCAAAAAATGTAGTCATACAAAAATATAATTTTTAGAGCAGCTCAATTTTGATTCAATTTGACCATATGACTATATCAATTATAATAAAATTGCAATTGCTGAGTATGGTTAAGGTAAAGACAAAGAGGATTGTTTAAAACAACTGATTTTCAAGCGATTTCACCTAAGACAGCTATAAGAAATTTTGTCTACATTCATTATGCACACTTAAGATCTTAGACCTTTGTCTGCCTATGGTATATATCAACATGTATACCAAGTTTGGTTGCTCCAGCTTCAAAGCTATGGAACACACTGCGTTCATACGGACGGACATACGGACATTTCACAAACCCAATATCCTCTTTTTAAGAGTATAACAATTCTTAAGTTTGATTGAGTTATTTCAAAATATAACAGTTTTGACCGATCGTTCCTATGGGAGCTATACGCAATGTTGGTTCCGACATATACACAACATGTTGGAAAAAAAATGCATCTGTACCAAATTTCATCAAGATAGCTTTCAAATTGAGCGAGAAATTCGAAAAGAAACTGGAGCTTGGATTATTAATTTATTAATTACACTGGTCAACGCAAACTTTTGTTTCGAATAACTACATTCAGTTTATTTTCACTCGAACCATAATAGTTAATATAAATAAATAAAATTATCAATAATCTTTTTTGTACTTCAATATTTCGATAAGCGTCCATCTCTAAGCAATAATAGCTCGAACTCCAGATATCTGGTATTATTTCTCTCTTATGTGTGCAAGTGACATTAGCCACCCGCATATTATTATGTAATTAATTAATTAATGCGCGTCACAACAAACAACAAAAACAATAACGCAAAACGCAATACAAGGTCAAAAGATGTTAAAAGGCAGTTGGGCAGGAGCGGTTGAATAACAAACAACGTGAACCAAAGAGGAATGAAATTATGTTAAAGTCAACAGCAACAGCGTTAGGAGCACAGACGAATTCTGTATACCCTTTCCAAACAAGATGTTCAACTCCAAAACACTTTTGAAGTTGCAGAATTAAGAACAATTTCGCAAAATCGAAAACAATTCGAAATGAACAGGCTTGAATGATTACAAACTTTTTTTTGTTTCGTTTAACTAAGCATAATTGTAATGGAAAGGATATGCAATTGCTTCGAAGCGGATCCGAAGCGAAGAATTAGATACAAATGTCCTCAAATGATATTGAAAAGTAAAAAAAAAAACAAGAGGAAGTTGAAATAGAAAAACAAAACGAGGCAGAGCAGAGCACAGCAGCTAGCTAACTTACCCGAAAAGGCCACACTCTGAAACACTAGATGTTGATTGGAACGATAATTTAGATGGGTTAGAGTTTTGCGTACAACAATTTGGCAAAGATTTTTATCATTTTGTTCATTTGCGATTTTACGAGTGCTATAAATAAAAGTTGCTACAAATTGTTTAACTGCAGCTAATCAAATATAATACAAAAAACAAATATATACATATTTATATATTTTATATGTACATATAGATGATCTTGTTGCTGATTGTTTTTCTTGTTGTTGTTGATGATGTTATCTTGATTGTTGTAGTGTTGTTGTTGTTGTTGTTCTTGTTGCAGCAGCTGTTGTTGTTGTTCGTCTGGGGGTGTTGCTCAACAGGATTTTGGTTTGTTTTTGTTTAGAATACAGTGGCGTGGGCAAAGGTTTGCTTAGAGGGATATTTTGGGTGTTGTTTTGGCAAAGTATTATATAAAATATGAGTTTTGTTTTTGCGTGTTCTAGTTGTTATTATTGTTTTTGTTGTTATTGTTATGGATATATGCGAAATAATACAACAAAACTAATATAAAAGCAAATTTATGTTGAATGATTGAAGAACTTGTCTCTTTGTATATGATTTTGTGTGCATATGTGTTAATAAGAGCTGGACGTTTATCTAAATTTATCTCATGTTACGGAACTGATCGTATCGTATCTCCATATTTTATAAGAAGATTCAATTACGATAGTCACAATTTGACAAGATGTTGCGGATTGAATTCACTTGCATTTGAACTAAGATTGTATTAAGTTATCATTGAGAATTTATCCATAAATTCTTCGGCTATAATAAAATTTTGAGTATTTGAGGAAAATTCGGAAACCAGAACAGGTTTAATGGTTTCGTTTTCAATCGTGTCATGAATAAAAGCATGATTGGCGTCCAACTCTAGTGTGTATTGTATTTAGTTGGTGTTAAAGGTGTTACACACACACACACACACACAAGCAAGCACACACCGCCTCCCCGCACAACCAAAGCAAAGCTAACAGCTCTGGAAAACTTACCGCTTGGCATTGCCTGTGGCGACACCTGGCGGTCAGTTTTATGCACACCAAAATTTTAGCATGCAAATAATTGCACACACACACACATATATATATATACATATATACATGCATACGCCAAAATACGTGGAAAAAAAATCATAGAAAAAAAGATAGAAAAAAAAAACAAAACAAATACTGTAAAAGAATGTGCACAATTGGCAATCGCACTTACTGTGCTTCTTATGCTTCTTGGGCAACGGCGGCGGCTTCTCTAAATGTCGATCAAAGGCGCTGCTGCAGCTGCTGGGTAAGAGCTGAGCACTTCTCGGTGGCTCAATAAGACTGTGATGCTTAACATGCCACTGATGCAGCTGCTGCGACGACGAATGATGATGATAATGATGGGGCGACAATTGACGCAGTTCAGCCAATTCACTGCGATGCAAAAAAGATATAATAATTATTTATATGTGTTATATATATTATATAATAAATATTAATTTAATTTTTACTAATCAGGCGTGTGCTCTCATTTCCAAATTTACAAATTCGCATTCAGATTGACAAATTAAATTAATTGAAGTCAAACTAGTTTTAATTACTAAGTTTGTTATTAAAAATAATAAAACATGAAAATCAGTTATTTGTCTATTCAAATTTTCATTTCAGTTTGCATAAAAATATAACACGTCTGATATGTAATAATTAAAATAACAATAATAATTTAGAAAAAAATAAAATGTTACAACAAAAAAACATATTTGTGCTAGTATGAATTTAAAAAAAAATATATATTTCAAAATAATAATGTCAGCAAAAGAACCAACTTGTAATCATAAGAATTCAAAAAAAAAAACACAAGTAAGCAATGTTATCTTCGGCGTGCCGAAGATATGTACCCTTGCAGAAAAGATTTGGATAAGAGACCTTTTTTCAACTGATTGTTCTCATGGCAGCTATAACATATTCTGATCCGATTTGGTTAAAATTTGGTCAACATGTGTAGAACGTGCTTTAATTTAGATATAATAAGTTTGGTCGAGATATTTTGAAAAGCACAAAAGTTTTTCATACAAAAACTTATTTTCAAACGATCGTTCCTATGGCAGCTATAAGATACAGAAGTTCAATTTGGGTGAACTTTTGTCATCATGTATAAACTGTCCTTAAACTTGGGTTTAGTGAGTTTGGTTGAGTTGTCTTGAAAAACAAAAAAGTTTTTCATACAAAAACTTATTTTTCAACCGATCGTTACTATGGCAGCTATGTGTTATAGTGGTCTGATTTTGCCACTTCAACTATAGGTACTACCTCCAATAAGAAGAAGCATCTGTGCCAAGTTTCATCAAGATAGCTCTAGAACAAAGTCTTGAAAAACGCATATAAACAGACGGACATGACGGATATGACTCGGCTGTTGATGCTGATCACGAATATACTACAATGTGTTGACAACTCCACACCACACACAGCGGATGTGTAAAAATCTATGCCCTGAAGACAGTTACCGAAGTTTAACCGAAATATATTGGTGAAAAAACAAAAACAACTATTGGTTTTAACTAAACACTGACCTCAAGCCAGCTAAGCTCCTCTATTTAAATTTTTTTTCTCAGATGTCTCCTTCAATGCGTGACACATTTCATGTGCAAGGGTATAAAAAACATTTTTTTTAAATAATACAATAATTCTTTGTAAGTTTTAGCTTAAGCACTTGGAATTAATTTGAACAATTTGATTGCATTCAAAATGATTTGGCATTGGCATTTTGTTCTTTTTCATTTGTCGTAAACAATAGTCAACGGGTCTCTAGTAAGTTCGCATTTAAACGATGAAGTTTATCTCAAGTCGTTTTTTCTTGTTTGTTGAGAAGAGGTGCAGAGAAGTTGCCTGCTCCACTTCACCTGTTTCCTACAAGCGAGAACTTAACGAAAGAACATCATGACGTTAAATCATCGTCTAATTGCGGTCTAATACAGTTAAAACACCTACAAGGTGGCATCATCCAACTCATCCATGGCAGCGTCCATGGCGGCATCAAAGCGCGAAGTTGCAATTCGCAGCTGCATTTTGGGCGGCAACGCTGGCGCCAGCTCCGGTGATGGGCAACTGCTGCTAAGTGCTTGCAATGCCAACGCCTTTGTTGTTAGCTGTTCCCTGCTGCTACCAGTTGATGTTGCAATTGCAGTTGAAGATCCTGTTGCCGTTGTGCTGCTGCTGGTAATGTGACGCTGCGTGGACTGAGTTTGACTTAATTGTTGATACTCGCTGCTGCTGCTGCTTGGCGTTGCTGCTGATGTTGCTGTTGTTGACGTTGACGTTGTTTCGCTAATGCCAAAGGCAATCTCTGAATTGCTGCTAGACGATTTAGTTGAGGACTGCACACTGTGCTCCGAGGAGCGCTTTGATACGCTCTGCGTGGAGGTACGAAATGACATCATCGATGAGAAACCTGCAGTCAAAGCACAAATGGAATTAGTTCATTGCACAATCACTAAGAAAATTAACAGATAACAAAACAAAACAAAACAACAACAAAAATAACAAACAGCAGCGTAAAAGCTAATATATATATTACAGTAAACTACATTAGCTAATATGTACTTAAATGCCAGACTAACTCGTGGCACAATTAACAGCGAGTGTTGAGGGACAGAGGAAGGGCAAGGAGAGTAGGGTAGCAACAAACAAATATACAAGAAATCAAAGGAAAACGATTCATAGTTGTAAAAAAAAGATATATACAATAGACTGGTTACAAATTTATTTCAAGAAATTAAGAACTTTTCGTGGAAATTGAAACTATGCTTCAAATAGATTTAATAATATCTATGACATCTATAACATCTCTTTGATTAATTTCAAAAGTTGGCTGAATGTACAGAGCACTTTAATCTATTATATATCCGATAGATATAAGACCATTTTTAAGTTATTCTTAGAAACAGCTCCAGTTTTACTTGTTTTTTTACACTATTAATGCTTTTATGCTTATGGGCTTTTTTTTGGTAATTGGAAGCATATTTTTATATTTTCGAGTATGACTGATTGTATAGTTTATAAGTACTATCGATGTTTTCTTCGATATATTTTTTTCACAAAAATTTGTAGTTCTTTAAATTTATATTACAATATTATATGGAAATATATTGCTCAAAGGCAAATATTTTGAAATTATTCTGTTTTAATATTTATATTTTATGAACATATGAATATTGAAATATTAACGAATATCTTCTAATACATTATGGACTTGTTTTATCTGAAGGTCAAATAATTGTTGACTAAACGAATTAACAAATCTACTTTTAATAAAAAATTTACTTATATATCGATAGTATCGATCATTTTGAAGAAACTTGAAGAAAGTAATTCTGAGTTATGTGCTATCATAATTAGCAAAGCCTAAGAACTAAGTATAAAAGAAGCTTCCGATAGTCAATTGAAATGATAAGCAACTGTTTCAAAGATCCTTGTTAGTTCGATTAAATATATGTACGTATATATGTATGTACAATACATATGCAAAGGGTTTCCCAAAAGGAGTGTTATGATTTTGAATGCCCCTATTGGGCTCATTTGAATTGACATTTGTGACGTCTACTGTCAGTTGTAATCAGTTAGGTTTGAAATTTAATCTTGCGTAGTTTCACGCTTCCACAACGTTTGGAAATTATCCAAGTTATCTCGGTGTTCAAAAAGCATATCGTGCAAAATATGGTCGACATTCTGCTCCATCTGTGGTCTTTATCTGCATATCGATAAGATAATTTTGGACCAAGATTTTGGAATCAATTGAAAATGATCTACAATTTCATCAAAAAATCATCTAAATTGGAGAGCTTGAAACCAATATCCGAACCATTTAGCCAATATATATTCGACCAATTCCGCATGAATATTCAGTGTTATTTTTTTTAAATTTCAAAACATGTTACTCTTATTGGAAAACCCTTTATATTTTATAGTATATAATAACCAGTCTAATGTACATAAAAGAAGAATATAAAAAAGAAGCAGTAAAAGCAGAAATAGATGAAATTGCCTTGAATACCCGATTCATTTGAATGACGATTGCTGGTTAATGCTGCGGCCGCTTTGCGCAGCTCCGTGTTGGACTCAACTATGCCACCAGTGCCAAGAGCAGAGCTGATAGCCGGGAGAGGCGGCATCATTAGACTGCTGGACGTGGCAATCTCCTGTGACGCAGCAGCGGTGGCAGCAGCAACGACAGCCTCAGCTTGTAGCTCTGATTGCCGCATAATAAAAAGTATTGCACAGTTTGAAAGTTAAGAACAGTTTGTCAGATGTTGCTAAAAATGGAAGTTGTGTATGGGTGTTTTAAGGTTGATAGTACTCACTATAGCTGATTAGCTTATCCACATCGTCCACATCCTGCTGATGGTGTAACGGTCTCATTGGCGGCAACTTCTGCAATTGCTCCTCCTCCTCACGCGAATGATTTAGCGCCGAATCGAATGAGCATTGGCTATTCTCGTCCGGCGATCGTGAGCGTACCGAGAGGCTGCAAACTCAGATAGATACAATTTTGATCGACTATATTATTATAAAGTTAAATCGTTTAAAACTAACCGATCAACGCCGTAGCTTAGCAACGAGAAATTCGAGCTGCAATCCAAATCCGAGTTGAGACTAATATTATGCGATTGGGCATAGGGCAACGGACTGTTGCAGGTGGTGTTCGTGTTGGTATTGGTATTAGCGGACGCTAGTTGCGACTGCGGCTGGCTACGACGCTTTGGTGGCAAAGGGGGCGGATTGCTCGCCCGGTTTGGGAGCGGCGGCTTTGGCGGCGGGCTTGTGTCGCGCAATATGCTCTCAGTGCTGTGAGAGCCACGCATGGGATTCACATTGCTCTGTTCAAGTTTGTCGCGCTCCTTGGGTGTTAATGCAATGTCGGGCAACGAGGTGCGCTGCGCCAATGCGGCCGCTGCTGCTGCATCTATTGGTGATCGCAAGCTAGCAGCGCTGCCCGATGCTGTAACGACGGCAACGGCGCCCATCAGATCAGCGGCAGCGCCAATGCCGCCTAAACCGCCGCCACTATAGCGAAACGCGCTCTGATCCTGCTCCTTTAGCTTGCCTTGTGCCAGTGTGACCAGATTCTGCAATTAATATGTTTATCAATATTCATTTTCGATATGTTTGTATGAAGTACAACTTACGCGTACTGCTTCCTCAAGCAGATCGATAACCTCGCGCACGTTCTCGTTACTTAGAGAGGCACATTCGCCGCTCTTCTCACTAAGCATCACCTCGTCGCAAAGTTTGATGAGTTTTCCAAGCGATTGATATACCTGCTGCGTGGCGGAGCTCATGATGGCACTGTTTTCGTTCAGCGTATACGACTGAATGACTGTAAGATACATAGAATTGGGTTAGAATTACTGCTCGCAATGTAAATATCGATAGTATCGATGGTTTTCACTATTTGATAAGGAATTGTATCTTTTAATACGGAAAAATGTTATTCAAAATAGGAGTTTTGCGCTTATGACAAAGTATTGATGTCAATATCGATAGAAGCGATGGTTTGGCAAACTATCGATACTATCGATACATTTACATAGATAAGTCACCATCGAGAGATTTGTTGGATAAACCAATAATGGAATTTGCATCACAAACATATTCAAAATAGGAGTCTTGCGCTTATGACAAAGTATCGATGCCATATCGATAGAAGCGATGGTTTGACACACTATGGAAGCCAGTATCGATAGTATTGATAGATTTACATTTACATACGTCACTTTCGAGGGGTTTGTTGATCAAATCAGTAATGAAATTTGCATCATGCTTTGCGCTTACGACAAACTATCGATGCCAATATCGATAGCATCGGTGTATTTTTTGACATATAGATGGTTTGGTTGGACGCATCGATAATGAAATTTGCCAATATATCGCATATATCGAAAATGGAATTTGCATTGTTTGTCTGAGTTGTATCTTAAGTCAAAGCTAGTGATGTCAAACTATCGATGGCACTTTCGATCGATTTGTTAGTCGTCGAAATTCGATTATACTATAGAATGTGATATTTGAAAACTACTTTTACTGATATATTCGCTTAATGTTAGCTCTCAAAACGATCGATAGTTATCGTTATCGATAGTTTCGATACTTACCGGAATACATGCTGGCAATGGTTTCTAGTATGACGGTGCCATTGCCAGGCAGCACCTCCAGCTTCTTTTTGAGTATGACATCGCGAAAGTGCTTAAGCGCATTCGATATATCCTTGACGTGCGTCTCTAGCGTTTGTGTTGAACGCTGCACTTCCTCGGTGGTCGGCGGTGGCTTGCCGTGCTTATGCCGCGGACTGTGCGGCGAATGCGATCTGCCCAGCGTGGTATTTGTGGTACGCATCAATGAGATTTTCTCAATCAGATCGTCCTTGAAAGAGCGTGCCCGACGCGCCAATTTCGTACCCTTCAGACTGTTCTTATGCCCCGATGAGCCCGACGCTCCTCCTCCCGGCGGTGCCGGCGGCACGCCCCCACCCCCCCGACCACTCTGCTGTGGCGTCGACAGTGTTCCCAGCGGCGGCGGCGGCGTTGACGTTGTATAGGTACTGCTGCTATTTAAACTGTTGTTGCTGCTGCTGCTGCAGCCACCGACGCCGCCCGCTGAGCAATTACTGGGCGTGGATGGAGAACTGATGCTACCGTCTGCAAATACAAAAAAAAAGAGAGCACATCGGGTACATATTTTCACTATTATTCTATACAGTTTTCTAATTTTAAGATCTATCACATCTATATAAAGTTCATTTTAAAGTTTGACAATTGGACTTTTGCTATGACTGATAACGAAATATGCATATATAAGTATAAATATTCAAACATTTGTATATAGCATGTGTATATGAACTTGTCGGATATGTATTTTATATAAGTAGGTTTCTTTGAGCTTGTTTTTTTTTTCGGAGGAGACCTTCACGTGTCGCGTATTTAACGTATACACAAATTTCACATATATGTATTCATATTCAAGATAGCCCGCATCAGAGAAGATTTCAATTTGATGTGTTATTGTTTATTTAACGCTTGTTTTTTAATCGCCAATAAAACGAAGGAAAAGAAATGAAGAAAAAAGCATAGAAAGACTAGCTAAAATAAAAAAAAAAAAAGCAAGAGAAAGACTAGCTGGCATTATGCTAAAACACAAATACTCCTGCTTAGCTGATTTTATTTGATTTATTTATAAAAAAAACTATGCATATTTTCATTTAGTTTTCGATTGTTTTAATCGTCAACACTTATTAAAGTTGAAAAGGAGACTATTTAGTTTATCGATTACTTTGATTTTCTCTTTTTCAGGTTTTATCTATTGAAAATTGATCATTTTTACATACATTTGTTTTCAGGGTTTCATACCATTGATTTTCAAGTTTCAAATTTTAGTATTTCGTAAGTGTGTGAATAATTATGAAAATATCGATTAGTTCGTTTATCAATTTTAGAAAATTAATATCGATTGTATTTCGATTGAATGCATAGAAACCAAACAGTTTTTTTATTTGTACAAACTATTTTAAAATTATGTAAATTAATTTTAAATAATTTGATTTTTATATAGTTCTAATCAATTATAATTAATTTTTTGTGCGAAGAGAAACCCAAAAACAACATTGAATTTGACTACTTATTTCGTAGTCAAAAAATCGATTGTTTTTTACAATGAAATTTTTTTTTATATAATATATCGATTACAAATATGACTACTTATTGTTCATTTTATTTGTTTGTAAAATATCGATAGTTTGCACTAAAAATACAAATATCGATATGCGTTTGAAATGAACTTAACTCGATGTTGTTGTATATCAACTATAGATTTGGAATTTTTATTGAGAACGCAAGCATTGTTGCCGAAAAGTCAATAGGACTCCCCCTAGCAAAGGGTATTTGAAGCATGTGTTGCCCGTTTGATTTGCATGATGAACGAGGGCAACAACAACGGCAACGGTAACCACACGGCAAATGAGCAAATGCCAAACGGTAAACGATCCATGGCCGCCCACCTTATACCCAAAACCCCCCTGCACATAAAACCAAATCGACAAAAAAAAAAAAGAAAAAAAAACCCAACCCAAGTCAATACACTACGATAATAGAGAGAGCGAAAGAGAGAGAGAGAGGGCGGTGGGCGTGGCGGAGCTGGGTGGTGTTGCATATGATAGCTTTCACTTACAGCGCACCACATTCTTGACCAGCATTGTAGATGTTGTTGTTGGTATCGATGGAGTTTCTGTTGCTGTTGTTGTTATTGATAATGCCAAACGTGGCAATTTGCTATATTTGCGCCGCCTGTGGAATTTGATGTCATGCAGCGTATTTTTGTTGCAGCTGTTGTTGTTGTTGTTGTTATCTCGCGGCAACCACAATGCGCGTTGAAGATCATCGTGATGAGGCTCATCTTGGGCTTGTTGCTTCACCGTGTACGAGTAGAAACGCCAGCGTTCGGCGAGCGCGCAATCGCTCAAGAAAGATTCATCAAATTGCGGCATGTTTGTTTATGATTGCATAACAACAACATTAACAGCATTAACAACATTGACGACATTAGCGCACATAACTGAAGACAATACCAAGAGTTAACACTCTAATCAAAAAAAGCAGAAAACAGCTAAACAGCGCCTGCACTTTATGGTCTCTTAATACAAGTATCTAAATACTATGTATCTTTTTTTTTTAGCTTTGTATCTTTAAGCACTTTTCAAGAGCAATTGTCGCTGTTCTTGTCGCTGCTGCTGCTGTTGTTGTTGTTGTTGTTTGCCAAATTAAATAAATCACAAAAATATTATATTTAGAAAAAGGCGACGTTGCTGCTGCTGCTGTCGTCAGCGTTGTCGTCTGGAAAGCGCACTGAACTATGAAAATCCGCAAACGGCAAAACGGCAATCGCCAGCAGACAGTCGCCAGGTCCGCTGAGCAGTCTTTAAACAACAACAACAACAAAGAGCTGGTAGAGAGCAACGAGTAACACAGCGCATCAAATGGCACTCGCTCCCAACAACTCGCTTAGCGACTTGCTCACTACAACAACAACAACAGCTAACTGTGTCCACCAACAACATTCACGCTCGCTTAACCATTCACCGATAGATAGCAACAGTGTTGAGCAACAAATCTAGCTTTAACAATAAACCACAACCAACAGCTATCTTTCAAGAAAAGATATTCCTAAAATATATCGATTTATGATCGATCGTTTCTATGAAATAACTATATCCAAATTTCGAATAAATCGAAATTCTTGATTAAAGAACTTTTACTACTCCCTGTTCCCATTAAAAATGGGAAAAAGGGAGTAATAAAGTACTGCAATGTGTGTAACAGGCAGAAGTAGGCATTTCCGACTATATAAACTATATATATTCTTGATCAGCATCAACAGCCGTGACGAACTCGCCATGTCCGTCTGTCTGTCCGTCTGTCCGTATGCACACAGATCTCGGAGACTATAAGTGCTAGAGACACCAAACTTGGCATGCAGGTTCCTGTATACCATACGCAGATCAAGTTTATTTCAAATTTTGTATGCACCCCCCGCACCCCCACAAATCGAAAAAAAACTTCCACAGCCACAATTTTAAAGATAAAGCTTTGATTTTTGGCACACATATATGTTTTATGAATGTTGAACCGTTGCGTTATTTTCATTACGATCGGATAAATAAATAAAATAAATAAATAAAAGGAAAGTTATGGAAGAATCTATTACCCTCGTCTCAGCAGGCAGAAACAACAGTTTGACATGCACTGGACAAGTTAAGTGCGCTGTGTGCTTGCGTTGCCGTTGAACTGCTTGAAGTGCAAGTGTGGAGCAGGGAGTCTCGTAGTCAGGCACACTCGACTAGAGCATTCTTACTTTGTTTTTAATAGTTTTAGCCCTGGTTTTCCACCATATATATTTTATAAATAAGCCCTGTTCCGAATTCCACTTTCGAATCAATTCCACAGTGATCTGTGTAGCATACTTTTTGGAGAACGATAAAATTAAGAAACTTAGCTGTTTTCTACGTTCGTTTAAATTGATTTCGCTTCTATGCTATGCTTTACATATTTCTATGGAATTCATTTGAAAGTGGAATTCAGAACAGGAGTGAACAGTCTTGTCAAACTCAGAATTGGTGATTTTGGTCGAGCTTGCTTTAAAGAAAAAAAAAACTTTACAACCGATTGTTCCAATGTTTAAGTGAGCCGATTAGGCTTCGACTGATCCGAATAGGGTCGTAAATCGTTAGCTTTATATCGATATTGATCTCACCGATCTCATTCAATTAAAAAATCTGATAGTTTAAATAAATAGATGTAAGAATACAATTTGAATTTGCAAAGCGTAACTTAATTTAATAATAAAAATAACATTTAACATTATCGCAGACGATATCAATATGCATAATCACATCTAACCAGGCCGATATATTTCATTAAAATATCGATATGCATTCCTAATTCTGATTTTCTCAATTTTCACGCAACCTCATTTTTAAAAAGATAAATCGTAAATAAAAACTGGCTGAAATGGCAGCATTGGCTAGCAAAGAAAAAAGCCAACATTTTGGCTCTCTCCCAAATTGCTATTGCTCTCTGTTATCAATTGATAAAAGACTCTTTCTTTCTCTCGTTCGCTCACTCTCTTTCTCTCATGTCCAATAATGAATTTACTTTTGGTGTACCAATTGTATCTGGCCCTGGGGCCTGGGCTTAGGCTTGAGTATGAGTCCGGGGCCTGCCGGGGTTTCTCTTCAATTGGCAAGTGGCTCACGATCGTGACTTGCCTTGAAATGTGCTTTGGAAGCTGAAGTTAAAGGCGGTGACATACAATACACAAGCCCATATAGTACCTATTTTTATAGGTACAGAAGGAGGCATTTCCGACTTTATAAACTATATACATATATTCTTGATCAGGATGAACAGCCGAGACGAACTAGCCATGTCCGTCTGTCTGTCCGTCTGTCTGTATGAACGCGACAATCTCAGAGACTATAAGAGCTAGAGACACCAAACTTGGCATGCAGGTTCCTGTATACCATACGCAGTTCAAGTTTATTTCAAATTTCGGATGCACCCCCCGCAAATCGCAAAAGACTCCCACAGCCACAATTTAAAAGATAAAGCTTTAATTTTTAGTACACATGTATGTTTAATCAATGTCTTTCGGATGTGTAAATTTCATTACGATCGGATAAATAAAAGGAAAGTTATGGAAGAACTTATTTCCCCGGTCTAAGCAGGCAGAAACAACAGTTTGACATGCACTGTGCAAGTTGAGTACGCTGCTTGCTTGTGTTGCCGCTGAACTGCTGGAGCAGGGAGTGTCGTAGTCGGGCACACTCGACTAGATTATTCTTACTTGTTATGTATGTACATTGTACCTCCCCCCCTTAGCTTAATCTTGTATAAAACTGCATATATCAGAGACAGTGCTATGTAATTCTACAAAATGAGGGAACAAGAAGTGTAAAATTGTATTGCGTGCGTACACTCCAGGGAGCCTACCTAATATTCGTAATCGTGGATAACAATCAAACAATCACAACTAAACATTTTAAGCAATTCAATCAATAAACATACAATTTAAAATGCATCAGGTGAATGTGTGTATGTGCGACTAAGCGATACCCTGTGATCTGTACTGTATATATTCGGGATGTACCAAAGTCGTTTAATCAATACGTTTCACAAACCATCGAATCCGATGAATTTATTATAAAAAATTGACAAAGTTTTTCATAAAGTGCAAAGTCAACGGAAATTAACGTAACATTACGCCCTGTCACGTTACGCCACATACTAAAAGTAATAAACAAATTAAAAAAAAAAAAATTAATAGCGAAAACCCACTTGTGTTTTTTGTAACGTTACGCCACACTCATTTTTGCTTATATCATCAAATCCTTGGGGTCGATTGGTGTGATTTCTTTTACTGAATATTATGCTACTTAAATACTTCGCAAATAAGAAAAAAAAAATTTTAATTTGACTTCTTCCATTTTTTTTTTATATTTTGTCGTACAAATGTCACTTTACGCCACTACCGAATGCCCATATGTATATAGGTGGTCAAAGTCCCCTGGATAATAAAAGTCACTGGTTTGTCCTTGAAACACTGACAAATATATAGTACCTTTTTAAATGAATCGTTATTTAAAGTATTTTGCATAAATCAATTATCGATTTATTTTCGTTTGTAAAATCGATGTATACATTCGTATGGAATATGTATAACAAATATTAACTTGGCTTTGCTATCTAAAAAATGCATTATAAATATTCCATATTATACGAGATTTAATGTTTCTGATTCTAAAATAAAAGCTCTGTTAAACAAATTTTTGTTTTAAAAAAAAACTTGCCAATTTTTGCGTTTACAACAGTTGAATATACCCCTTTTATACATTTTATAAATGCATGCTTTAATAATAAAATTAACATGTTGTAATAGAAATGTTTGAAATAACTTTTTGTTTATTTCTGGTTTTGTTATTATGTAACTAGTTAGCTTTGTCTTCAACTGCTTTCAAACCAAAAATGTTTATAATAATTTTAAGCTGCATTTTTTTTTGTTATGCGGAAATATACAAACTTAATTTAACAATTATCTTATAATAATAGTAATGCAAACATATTGTAACTATGTTTAAAGTGACTCCAAATATGTATTTTTTTTAATTCTAAACTAACAGAAATACATAAAAGTATACTTTGGGAGACTTTTGCTGAAAACTGCAACAAAAGAGCAGAAAAATAACTGAAAAGAAAACAATACAAAGCTACACAAAAGTATTAAAGGAATTAGGTATTAGAATGACAAACAAATATTTGATTTGTGATTTTTTAAAGAATTTAAATAAAACGGTTAGTTATAAAGAGATGATACAGAAACAGGAACTTATGCACTTGGCTAATAAATTCAGTTAATACTACTTTCAACAACGCCCGTTTTCGATTTGTGGCGATCATAATTCATGTTCAGCCCAATTCAAGCAAATTAAAAAAGAACCGGGTTCAGATAACGTTCAACTTTTTTGGCAATAGATGGTGGGGGGGGGGGGGGGAGTAGAACCACTTGGCATCATTTGGCAATTGGAAATTAGATCAGCGAGCGACGAGCGGTTGGACCAGTCCCAATCGTATAAACAGGTGAGATTACGATTCTAGTTTTGGCGACAACTATTTGGCACACAGCCGGCAAACATCGCCAAAGTTAATGAAGATGAAAACGTCATGATGATGATCATGATGATTATATTGATGTCAGTCTATGCAAAAATTGCGGGCTTTAAGTATGACCAATATTTGCAAAAGGCCTCCAGTTGAAGTGGACAACTTCAAGTCGACCGACTGACCGACCAGTTTCAATATTGTTGCTTCAACCAGTTTAGATGAGCACCAAAATAGAGAGTGAGTGAGTGAGAGAGAGAGAGAGTGAGTGAGTGAATGAGAGAGTGGCAGCGAGAGAGAGCGTGATCTGGCATTTGAGAGCGCAACGCTCGCGAAATGCAAAATGAAAACAAAACAAAAATCGTCTCAACTAGGCAAACAACTGAGGAATTTTTGGAATGTGGTGTGTGTTGTTTTGTGTTGTGTTTCGTTTCGTTGTTGTATTATGTGTTATGCTTTCTAACTGCCAACATCGCAATCAACAAGCAACAATCAACGATCAGCGATCAACGAACAGCGATCAAATTTGCTTTCGACCAAAGCCCTTAAATATGTTCATATAACGTAAGCAGTAGCAAAGTGTAATAAATATAAAAAATAAAACTAAAACTAGTAAAAGAAAGAAAGTCATAGGGCCTTATTAACGGTATATCGACGGGACTTTACCGTGCAATATATAAGTGTCCTTTTTGGGAATATAGTTCAGTTGTTTCTTTCATGTTAAAGAACTAACCTTTCCATTAACTTCTTCAGCTCCATTCCGTTTAAATAGAACTAATAGCTTCTTTGGATTAAATTTTCAAACAGACTAACCGTTCCTTTAGTTGCTTTGCGGATAAAATAACTAACCGTTCCTTTAGGTGCTTTCCGGTTAAAGAAAGTAATTGTTGCTTTAGTTCATTTCCGGGTAAAGAAAATAATCTTTCCTTTAGTTGCTTTCCGGTTAAGGAAAGTAATCTTTCCTTTAGTTGCATTCCGGATATAGAAAGTATTCGTTGCTTTAGTTAATTTCCGGATAAAAAAAAATAATCGTTGCTTTAGTTCATTTCCGTATAAAAGAACTAATCCTCCCTTTAGTTCCTTTCTAGATAAAAAAAACTAATCGTAGCTGTTTTCTTTTGGCTTTTAGCGGGAAAACGCTAGCTAACGGTTTTTCAGAAAAAATAACAGCAAATATTTCTTGGATTTTGATAGAGAAGAAGTCCGCAAACTTTCAAAAAGCTAACTCAACGCATTGATGCAAACAAACAGAATGACTTTTTAGCTCATTTATAACTTTCAAACGAGTTGTCGAATTGCGATAAACGAGGTATTATTCGACATTCGAATAGAATAATATACAGGCCCCAATAGCGTCTTTAACCCTTTAAATTCTGGTATCCATAGTGATAATACCCATTTCGTGGGTATAAAAGAGACTACCCGATATACTCTGTAAGCTATGATTAATGGGTAAAAAAAACTACACACATAACAAACAAACATGACATAGTCTTTGTTGTTGTTATTGTTGACGAGACTACGCCAAAAAGAGCACGACAAACAAATTGTTAAATTTGTCATAAGCAAAAAAACAAAAACGAAAGAAGAAAAAAAACACAGTGAAGAAAAAAAAATAAACAATTTTAACTTGGTCGCCACAGTTCAATGATCATGGCACGTTCTCATGCTCCATACACACACACACACACACACACACATGCACACACACATGCACACATACATGCAAGAGGGCTGATTTGAACCTGTTCTACACACAGATGTACATATGGACATGACGTCATCGCAGGTGCGGTCATCATGCAACTATTTATTGAAATTCGAATCAATTTGGAATCAAGCGCTGCTCTCTTGATTTCCCCTCCTCCTTCTCCTGTTATACGTATAGTATAACATGCATTTAAATGAATTGTATTGCATTCATTAAAATAATTAAAAGCTTACTTTTGCATATATTTGTTTATATGAATACTAGCTCTGCTTCTTGCTCGGTTTAGTCATTCAAGAATATTTCAAACATTCACTTCTTTGAATTACTCTTAACTTGCACTTTTCTTACCAATTTTCCGTATTAACTTTAAAAGTTTGTGTGAATAATTTCAATGTGTTTCTTTTTTTTAACTTTTGTTATTCACTTTTTATGGTCGCTCGTAACTTGCACTTTTCGCTTAAATGTTTGCATGAATACTTGGGGTGTGTTATTGTCCTCCTTCTTTTACATTTCAGCGAACAGTCATTCAGTTATTCACCTTTCAAATATAGATTTCAATTCTTGTTCGTTACAAAAATGCACTTTTTACGTGAGAAGTCGTCACTTGCACTTAAATATCTAGACCTGTTCCGGATTCCACGTTGGGAAAGATTTGGAGGAAGTGAAATTTGCTTTAATGTTTCTATTTTACTTTTAACAAGTTTGTGCGAATTGAATTCACTTCAATTTGATCAACGATTGAATTCACTTCACGTTAATCAACGATTTAATTCAATTCAATTTGATCAACGATTGAATTCACTTCACTTTGATCAACGATTGAATTTACTTAACTTTTTTCAACGATTGAATTCACTTTAATTTGATCAACGATTGAATTCAATTCACTTTGATCAACGATTGAATTCACTTCAATTTTATCAACGATTGAATTCACTTTAATTTGATCAACGATTGAATTCACTTCACTTTGATCAACGATTGAAATCGCTTCAATTTGATCAACGATTGAATTCACTTCAATTTGATCAACGATTGAATTCACTTTAATTTGATCAACGATTGAATTCACTTCACGTTAATCAACGATTGAATTCAATTCACATTAATCAACGATTGAATTCACTTCACTTTGATCAACGATTGAATTCAATTCACTTTGATCAACGATTGAATTCACTTCACTTTGATCAACGATTAAATTCACTTCAATTTGATCAACGATTGAATTCACTTCACTTTGATCAACGATTGAATTCAATTCACTTTGATCAACGTTTGAATTCACTTCACTTTGATCAACGATTGAATTCACTTTACTTTGATCAACGATTGAATTCACTTCAATTTGATCAACGATTGAATTCACTTTAATTTGATCAACGATTGAATTCACTCCACTTTGAACAACGATTGAATTCACTTCACTTTGATCAACGATTGAATTCACTTCACGTTAATCAACGATTGAATTCACTTGAAGTAGAAATCTAATTAATCACATATCTTCTACGACTTGATGAAAAACTGAAGATTTGAGGGAAATTCAATTCCGTAAAATGTTGCCGAAAGTGAAATCCAGAACAGGTCTGATAACTTGAAATATTTTTTTATTTGAAAAATTTATGTTATTCACATATTATATGAGTATTGATCCATATTTGTTTTGTATTCATCATGACGTTATGAATACTATGAGTGTATAATTGTCAGCTCTTCTTACATTTAAGCCATTAGTCATTCACAAATTGAAAGGTTTTCATTCTATGCGTTATTTGATATATATTCCAAGTGTTTCCGCTGTTTTATTCAAACACTTTCGCTTCCCATTTGTCACTTGCACATTTCATTTAGAATATGCGAATATTTTAGTACATTTTTGCGAATGTTTTTTTTGGATGTATGAAATAAATAAAGACGCTCCTGTGCTGTTTGCCGGTCAACGGTTAGATAACTTTTGAGCACAGCACGCCTCATAATTAATAATGCGCTAAATAAGCACATCAATAACAACAACAATTTCGACAACAACAACAGCAACAAAAAACAATATAAAGAAAAAGAAGCAGAAGTAGAAGAAATAGAAAACTAGAAGGAAAAGTCGAAGATATATAAACTTGCTGAAAAGTTGTTCATATGAAAAGTTAATTTTCGAACGATTGTTGCTATGTCAACTATATAGATATATTTGTTCGATTTTGGTGAAATTTGATAAGCAATATTTTCGACCGATTGTTTCTACGACAGCTTTATATCATATAATGCTCCGATTCGGCCGATCCTAACATATGGGCATTTCCATAGTGCCGTGACATGACATTGGTACAACAAAAATGAAGTAGCCAAATTTTATATACATATATATTTTTTATATATTTGCCAAGTAATTAAATAGCACTATATTCAAATGACACCAATCGATCCTAAAGATTTGATTATATAAACAAAAACAAGCGTGGCGTGACGTTACAAAAAGAAGAAGTTTGATTTGCTTTGGTGACAAAAAATGATAGTACCCTCTGGAAGGGTATACAAATAAAATAGCGCACAATGCGTCGCAAACGATAATGAAAGCGAAACTACATAAATATACTCTGCTATATATGTATATGTATATAACACACACACATACATACATATACATATACAAATACAAATACATACATGGAAGCACAAGCGGATAAAAGATAGGCCTACAGAGAATTGGATATTGTGTTTGTGTGTCTGGGTTTGTGTGTGTTTGTATGTGGTGATGGGTTGTACGTCATCCACAACAACAAAAACAGCAACAACAACAACCAAAGCAGACAAGCAGCAATGACGTTGATGCTCTAAGCTACGTTGTATATTACGAATATAACCGTCATCTATGCATCATGCCGCATGCCCCACGCAACACGCCCCACGTCCAGCATCGTTATCAGTGCCTGCACTTTGGCACAGTGGTTTACAAGCTCATTTGCATACACTCAATAAAAAGCCAAGCGCTTCAAAAAAGCGTATTTATCTGTCCTAAATAAATTAGTTAATTTATTCAGCTTTCAACTTTAAAAGATGTTTTTTAATTCAACTCTAAAAAAAAAAGAGATAGTTGCGACAATGTTTAGAAAGGTTCAAACTTGAGTTAAATATGCAGCAGGTATTTTCAAAACTATGCACATACGAAATCTATTTCAAAATTACAAAATTACAAATATTGAAAACGCAAAGATGAAAGCTGAAAATGAGTAGTGTAAATTGCTAATTATAATAAGCTCAACTATTTTATCTAGATAACACGCGGCATACACATGGACTTATTACGAAACATTACTTTTTATAGTCTATTGCAAATGTTTTGAGTTTTGTTTCGAGTTTTTCAAACGAAAATTGTTCAATTTGAAGCATTGCCAATATATCATTTACATATATATATAATAATGTTAATCGATAAAAATTTATATTACCAATTTAAGTTTCAAATAGACGTGAACAGGCTTGCTAGTTGATTAGACGAGAGACGCCAATCAGTTGATTTCTTTTTTGTTTAATCGAAACGACATCGATTTTCATTTTGTCAAATCGATAATCAAAACTAATCGATTAGTTCACAATGATTTGCTCCTTGTAAACACACTTACTTAATTTAAGTACAATTTATCGATTTATCGACTTCTTCTATACGATTAACTGAAACAACATCGATTTTCATTTTGTCAAATCGATAATCAAAACTAATCGATTATTTCACAATGATTTGATGTCTAGTAAATACACTTACTAAATTTAAGTACAATATATCGTTTGTTCGACTACTTCTATACGATATCGAAATAATATCGATTTTAATGTTGTGATGAATGATTTCATGACTAGTAAATACACGTACTAAATTTTAGCACAATCTACCGTTAACTAACTCTTCAATTTTTGATTGAATGAAAGTCTTTGGGTGATGTTTTTCTTTTTTTATTTTTATTTTTGTGTGTGGCAAATTGCCAAATTGTAAATAGTGAAAACAACAAATATTGTTTTCGTGTGTGACAAAAGGGATCCCAAAAATGTGCAGAGAGTGTGTGCCCTATGTGGCATGAAAAGAAGAATGAAAGTTTTTCGCCAATTGAAATTTTTTACAGCCATGTTAACAGTCCAACAGGCCATAAATAGACAGTCTCGAACAATGTACAATGTGTATGTAACAGCATGAAAGCCCTCATGCATAGCAAAAAGGGGTAGTAGATGAAGAAGTAGAAAGGGGGAGCTCCAATTATGACATACAGTAGTCTCTAAACAAAGTCAGAGTCGACTGTCGATTGTCGAGAGAGTCTTGCGGACAAGCGATGACAACGCTTGCCAGTTATTAGATATGAAAATGAAATCTTTAGGAAAGCAAAAGTGCTGAATGGCAACTGTGCTAGTGTGTGTGTGTGTGCGATTGTGTGTGTGTGTGCGAGCGTGTGTGTGTGTGTTGAGAAGGTAGTACGTGTATGCAAGTGAAAAGCATAAAGTATAAAGTGTGTAGTTAAGAGCAACCACAATCAAATTGACACCAGCTCCAGCGAAAGCGTCGTGCTATACGTGACCAGCGAGTCCCAAAAGACCAACCGACCGATAGACAGACAGACAGGCCAACATACCGACAGACAAACCGACCACCTAGTAGTAAATAAGCTATACTCTTCAGATTTTATTTGTTCTTAATCCAAGTGAACGACTGTAGCCTACCGGGAAGGCATTCTGCCCAGAAACACAAAATCTCGGGTTCGATTGCCAGTCAAGAAAAGCGTTTTATATTTAAAACGTATCATCGCAAATATGTAAAAAGCCAAACCAGTGATTTATGTTGTACAGAGAGGACAATGAGCACCATTCATTATATGGGAAATCTTGTAACGTTCGCGATGTAACGTTCGCAATAGCTGTTAATTAAAAAAAAAAAAACTATTCGAATTATTTCAAAATGAAAAGTAAATGTTGAAAACTAAGTTGTTTCCTTATAGTTTGAAATTATTTTCCATTAAATATTTCATTAAAATTCGCAGACTTTTTAATTTTTCCAGAAACTCTCAAACGAGACTCCTTTATTTAGTAACGTTCGCTGATTTTTCTTAAATATTCTGAAAACGTGTAGGCTATCGATTTTGACTTTTGCATTGAAAAATAGTGCACCCAAATGCAATTAAACCACGTTAAAAAAATAATTTTAAAAAATATGTTTTTGCTATTTTATTTTCAATGTAAATGCGTACGAATGAAGCGTTCGCGCACCTGGCAATGCCCATTTGTGATTTACTCATTTCAGAACGTATCATTTGCAAGCAATTTGGTTCTTTTGAACAAATTGAATATTTCGAACATTTGTCAAGTGATTAACAGATAACCCAAAGCTTTATTGGATAACTAAGTGAGCATATAGTTATACATCAAAAACAAGTCGAATACACAAAAGATTTTTTGCTTTTTTGCCTGCTATCTTAGTTTACCCTTTTCATATCAACAATTTTTCGGCCATGCGTCAAAGGTTTGCCAGTAAACTCTATGCTTAATTAGATAACTAGGTGAGCATACAGTTATATGTCCGAAATAAGCTAAATATATATTGAGCATTTACACTTTGAACTATTTGTGGAATGCCCTTTTCACATGTCGCTAACGTTTTGAGCGTTTTGGAATGGCATTGTTAATGTTTTGTAAATGGCTGTCGTTGTTTTCTAACTATTGTCGACAAAAGTTCTGTCAACAGCTTCTATCTATGCCAAATGATGAAATGTGAAATATTGAATGGAATGAATAGAGTATGAATGTGAACGTGAATGTGATTGTGTATGTGAATGTCAGAGTTCGTCAAAAATGTTGGCTTGTATGAGTTGTATGATGCATATTACATATTCACTTTGTTATTGTTTAGTGTATGTAAAGGCAACAGGTGACATGAGCACATTTCCGCACCCTTCCTTTGAGATATCTCACTCACTCTCTTTCTGTAGCTATCTCATGCGCATTAGGAAGTGCAGTGAAAGCAACGACAAAGCTGTTCAATCAACAACAATTAAACAAAACCCTTTTCATGCATTCGTATTCACACTTGAGCATTTTATGTATATGAATGTGTATAACAATTATATTCATAGTTCTGAATGCAGCTTGTCTGTGAATAATCAAGCTTAAACAAAACACACAGCAAGTTAGAATTCCCATTAGACAAGATTAGATTAGATTAGGTTTGATATAAATATATATCTCTTTTTGTCGCATATGTTATCAATAATTTCGGAACATTAATTGCATTTTTAATGACAATGGCAATTGAAATCGATTGCAAACAGAATCCAGTTCAAGTGTTGAGTCATTTGAATCAATTGAACAGTTGAACAATTTGACTAGTATCTATATAATTATAATTTAACAATTAGATAGAGTCAGTGTACACATGTTTTATTTATGATTAAACAATTAAAGAATGACATACGATTGCGATTACGATTAGGTTGAATAAACAATTCATACAATACGCACGCACGTGTTGAAAGTCTAGTGACGAATGCATATACAAGCCACAAAATTTCTCTGATATTCAATTTTGTATCGGTATATAACAATTTCATTCTTGCTAATCGCCTTTGGCATTCTTTGTGATGCTTCGTCACTAGCGTGGACTGCACACTGTGATAATAATTAGTGTTTTTTTTATCGTTTATCGATCAATAGCTGTCAAGGTCAAACTGATTACGCTGTCCGAGTTCGTTCAATTTGGCAGCAGCAGCTTCAACAACGATTACAACTTATCGAGTGCAATTGGCAAGTGTTGCCAATTTAGCTATTTTCACACCAAATTCGAAATCATTTATAGACTAAATAATTAACGTTAAATAATACTACGAATTGTTTTGGCTAAAACTGATAAATTTGTAAATTCGGCTTCATTTCAACCGAAACACAAAAAGTTTTAATCAGAAATTCTGATCAATAAACAATTTATTTTTTCTTTTTTTCATTTTTGTGAATCGATTCACTTTAACATATAGCTGATATTGGAACGATCGGTATTTAGCTCAACCATTCTTAGTTTTAGCATGAATTTTGAAAGTTTCCTGCGCTTAAATCAAAACCTACTTCAATTATATTTTGCAGAAAAAGTCAAAATTTGTTTCTTCTTCTTTTCGACTGACATCAAATAACAATTCAATTTTGCTTTTTAAATGTATAGAATGATGTCATATATGTACTTAACAATGCTGTAGAATATGATTTTGTGAATCATTGGCAAATTTGAATTAAATCGGTTGGACAAAAGAAGAATCGAATTAAATTTGAATGAATTCATATTATATATGTGAGATTGAATCATTCTTATTTTTAATTCACAATTCACAAATAATTCTTGGAGAATTAGGTATTTTGGGAATCATTTTTTTTCTTATTAAAAAGAATTGAATTGAAAATGTATAAATCTTTGGAACTGATATAAAAATGAAAACAAAATCGAATTCAATTTATTTATTTGAGTCAAAATTTAATACATAATTCTTTTAGCTTTTATTTTGTCGTAAATTGAGCTATTATCACTAGCTATCGTAGGGTCTACTTTAATTTATTTATTTTTGATAAAAAGCGTTATATTAATAAATCTGATTACTTTGTTTTCCTGTAATGATTTATTTTGTCGTTAATTTGGCTCTTTTCGCTAGCTTTTTAATCGATATTCGCTAGCTATTTTAGCTATTTTCGTCGACTATTAGTTGGCAACGCTGACAAGTGGTGAGAATTTCAGTCAATCTTCTTTTCGTTCTCGTTCTCAATCTCTGCCTCTTTATATATATTTAATACGTACGCATGCTGACATTTGCGTACTCCAGCTCCCCGTTTGCTGCTCCTCCAGCTCCTCCTGCTGCTGTGGCTGTGGCTGCATCATCGGCGCTGGCAGCTCGATTGAATGGACGCGGCTTGCGATTTTTAAAGCGCAATCGCAGCTCCGTGCTTAGAATGCGCATCGCGCACACCCGTAAAAGATCGATCGAGAATATATATATACAACACAATATATACACAATACATATACACAATATGTATATATGTATGTGCAATGCTGTCACTTGGCAATTGGAACAAACGCATCAACGATTTTCAATCGATTTGTTTATCGTAATATCGCAACTGATGAGACGTTATATTGTTTTATTACGTTTTTTTTTATTATTATTAACACAACAAAAAATAAGAAAAAAAACAACAACACAACCCTTTAACTATTATCAATTGATGTGACATTGAGGATCGCTGCCCTATAACCCCATATTGAATCGTAATCGTAATCGTGATCGTGATCGTTCAAATGATATCATCCGTTGAACGCGCGGGGGGCGATGGGCGTTGGGCAGTGGGCGGTGGGTGGTGCGCGCGTTGTTTTTTTTTGTTGCCACCGCTGCTGTATAAATTTCGCGTACGACTAAACTGAAATTGAGTGAACCGACTGGCTGTCTGTCTAACTGAAGCGCAGCTCGGAGCGTGCTGAGCGAACGTAGCGCCGCCGCTGCCGACGTCGCTGCTGGCGCTGACGCTGCCACTTTTACAATCTAATCGCTTGGCGTGGCCAATGGGCGGCTCCACAGCCCACACGGCCCGCTGAGCACAACATGCCCAGCATTTGCACTTCCATTTGAACTAAGCGAGCGGTGATGAGCGTGTGTGTTCGAGTGCGAGTGCGTGCGTGCGTGTGTGTGTGTGTATGTGTGTGTGTGTGTGTGTATGTGTGTGTGTGTGTGTGTGTGCGTGTGTGTGTGTGTGCGTGTGTCTGTGTCTGTGCGCATGTGTTGCCAACAAAAATAACTATTGAAATTACTTAAGCGCCCTTTACACGATGCAAGACTTGCGTGCAATTAACTTGTATGAAAAACTATCTTTATCTAAATATAGCTAAATAATTCCACGAATTTGCGAAATAAGACCCCAAAAAAAAACAACGACTTTTAATCAACTTTGGGTTGCTATTTACTTTTTTGTTGCCTTATTTCCTAATGAAAATTGGTGTCTTATTTCCATTATGAAATAAGAAGAAATGAAATAGGACATCCCCCCACCATTTTAATTATTTTCGTCTTTAAAAATAATGAGCGAAATAAAGGAAAATATAGCAACGCCAAATAGAAGCTGTTTAATCGGACGGAACTTTTAAAACCTTTAAAATAGCGCGATTTTGTATCAAATTTTCATTATTTTTTAATGCTATAGATATTTTTTTTTTACTAAAAATCCAAATTTAAAAATCAAGTTAGAATGCTCTTGTCGAGTGTGCCCGACTGCAAGATTCTCTGCTCCCAATACTTAACTTGTGCAATGCTTGTCAAACTGTTGTTTCTGCTGAGACGGGGGGAAATCGATTCGTCAATAACTCCCTCTTTCGTTTGTAACTCCCTTTTTCCCATTGTTAATGAGAACAGGTAGTAAAAAAAAATCAAAAATTTGGGGCCTTCTTTCATTTCTTATACTCTGTTTTCCAAAGTGGAAAAAAAGAGTATATTGGCCAGATCGGACTACTATAACATATAGCTGCCATAGGAACATATAGCTGCCATAGGAACGACTGCAACGTTCATACTTCAACGCAGACGGACCAAATTTCATATTTGAAATTATTATTTCATTATGAAGTAACACGACAAATTTGTTGACTTATTTCATTTTCTTTTTTGAGGACTTATTTACTGCAGCCTAATTCCACAGCAGTGTCTTAGTGCACTATTTTTTTGCATTTGAAACTCTGGTTCAATAATATTCAAATATCAAAACTTACCAAAAAAGAAATGCAAATTTTTAGTTGTGCAACAATTTTTTCACTTTTAAAAATGCTTTTATAATATTTTTAATGAATTTAATATACAACAAGTAAGAATACTCTAGTCGAGTGTGCCCGACTACGAGACTCCCTGCTCCCAACTTGCATTTCAAGCAGTTCAGCGGCAGCACAAGCAAGCAGCGTACTCAACTTGCACAGTGCATGTCAAACTGTTGTTTCTGCCTGCTGAGACAGGGGAAATAAGTTCTTCCATAACTTTGGTGCTATTTATCCGATCGTGTTGAAATTTACACATCCGAAAGACTTTGATTAAACATACATGTGTACCAAAAATTAAAGCTTTATCTTTAAAATTGTGGCTGTGGCTGCGGGGGGGTGCATCCGAAATTTGAAATAAACTTGATCTGCGTATGGTATACAGGAACCTGCATGCCAAGTTTGCTGTCTCTAGCTCTTATAGTCTCTGAGATCTGTGTGTTCATACGGACAGACGGACAGACAGACAGACAGACGGACATGGCTAGTTCGTCTCGGCTGTTCATCCTGATCAAGAATATATATAGTTTATATAGTCGGAAATGCCTCCTTCTGTCTGTTACACACATTTGCAGTACTTTATAACTCCCTTTTTCCCATTTTTAATGGGAACAGGGAGTAAAAACTTTTACATTACAAAATCATTGTTAGAAAAGAAAAATAAATTTTAATTTGAATTAAAAAAATTTGTTATAAATTGCGATAGATTTGGTTTATCTTCGGCATATTCTTTTTCATAACTCTTTCAATATTCAACCAATTTTGATCAAATAAGCAGCTTTGTAACAAGAATTGATTGTGGTGTTAAAAGTTAAAAAACTTTAAACTTTATTGACGAACCTTTGAACAGAATTTCAATTTTTCCAGTTATATTAGATACATCAAATTATGCATATTCCTTAGTAGTTTTCACTTTATACAAAATAGATACAAAAAACTTAACACTTTTACACTTACGTATATCACATCAAAAAATATATAAAAAAAATATCGCAACACTTTTGAAAAACTTTTTAAAAAGGTAACACTTTGTTAAGCATGTTTGTTTTACAAAGAGTGTTATAATTTTGTCATGAATGGTAAAATGCATTGAAGTAGATGTCTTCGACTCCGTTAAGTACATATTATCTTGATCCAGCATCAACAGCCAAATCGAACTTGCCTGTTTAAGTTTAAGAGCTACATTAAAATCGGACCACTATATCGTATAGCTGCCGTAAGAAATATTAAATTTTCATTGAACGTCTTTTCTTTCTTATATGGGCATTTCTATTGTGGCGTGACGTGACATATATTTATACTCTTTTTTTAATTTTTTTTGAAAACAAAAAAGCAAAAAGAGTATATTGAGTTTGTGAAATGTCCGTCTGTCCGACTGTCCGTCTGTATGAACGCAGGTTTTTTCCACAGTTTTGAAGCTAGAGCAACCAAACTTGGTATACATGTTGGTATATACCATAGGCAGACAAAGTGTCAAATACAATTGGTCAAACCCACTTCTGACTCCGCAAAGAGGCGTAATTGCAAAGAAATTAAGTATTTGATTTGGCGTGGCGTGACGTTACAAAAAGAAAGAAACTGCAAAACTCTTGTGAATTGGGCAAGACTTTTTGTACAAACATAATTTTTTCTCACGACTTAAAATATTTTTATTTTTTTTGTGGAGTGACTTTACGTGGCGTTACGTTACTTAAATATCAATTGACTTTACACTTGCATATTTAGAGTTCAGCTAGGTTAAATTGAACGCTTGTAATATATGTTATTGAATGATTATGCAAAAGATTTTATCAAGTATTAGCTCATTTGACAAAGAATATATTAAAGAGAAAACGGTTTTAAAATTAACGAAATAAGATCAAAACTAATTTTTCCAAACTGCAGTCGATTTGCTCATGATGGATTATTATTTCTAACAATTTACTCATCAAAGCATATATTTCAGAAGCAATCTCTAGAGATTTTGATTTTACGCATAAATAATTTTGATTTAAATTTATTCTCACTTTTGTCATTAGTACACTAACTTATTTAAGCAAATTATTATTTTGAGCTTTTGATTAAAAAAAAACTTTCAAAATTTGTAGCCCGCTAAGTTTAACAAATTGTATGGCAACTCTTTTCGAGCAAGTTGGCAACTCCCTTGATCGATTGGTTTGCTTGACTGCATTTTTTTAATGGATATTTTTTATAAACTAAAATTAAAGAGATCAAATGTTTATAAAATATAATGCAGATAGTTCAAAAAAACAATTTTTTTTCTATTACAAATATTTATTTTATTTTTAAAATAGATTTTGGTAATGTTTTTAACAAAATCTCTTGTAATTTTGCTAGAGCTTCAAAGCTCTCGACAGAAAGACGCTTTTTTGACAAAATGTGATATTTAATTTGGCTATAAACCGGTTACAGTTCAATTGAACTATCTTCAATAATTCTTTCAATTCTTTCAAGTCAAAAAACTGAATATCTCAAAGTATTTGAGCACCGGCTGTTTCTATAAGCGAATGAAAATGCAAGCCAATCGAAAATCTCTAGAGATTTCCGTGACACCCACGCACAATGACTTTAAAATTTTCGGTGCAGGTTGATAATGTGGTTGAAATGGTTATATCAAAGAAAACTGCTGGATTTGCAGACACCTGATAGATTGCATATGGTTTAAGGTTTTAGACTTTGCCAAATAGATGGATCTAACGTGAAAATGCCTATATAGGCAACGCTGGTGTGTAGGTGTGTGGGTGTGTGTAAGTTTGTGCTAGTGTGTGTGGGTGTATGACTGTGTGTGTATATGCCGCGATACTTTGTTGCTGTGCTATTGTTGTTTAGCTTCTTGTTGTTGCTACTGCTTCATTATCACATACAACACAAAAAAAAAAAAAAAAAACAGCACAAAAAACACAACAAAAAAAAACACCGCTTATCAAATGTTAAATAAACTAAATTTTGAACGTTTGTTTTACTTACGTTTTATTTGCGCGTCAACGTTTCTCGATGCGTCGACGTTAACGCTGCCGCTGCCCACGTCCGACTTGCAGCAACTTGCAGCAACTTGCCAATTTGCAATGGCGCAAAAAATATATATGCAAAAAAGCCTTTGGCTAAAAGCTTCCTCGAAACTAAACTGCGCAGCAACCAAAGAGTGTACAATAAAAACAACAAAAAAAACAACAGGATTTAAAAAAAAAATGGGCAAAAGCTAAAGCTTGAGTGCATTTCGAAGTTACCCTCAACTACAGCGCAGCGCAGCGCAGTTAGGGATGAGAGAAGTTATCGACATCCTTGTTGGTTGAGAAGCTTTTTCGCTCTTTTTTATGCACATCCTTCGCTCTTTTCTATACTATGTAGTCTGATTTTGTGCAATTGTGCATCTATTTATAGTTTGGAGCTATAAGCTTTCCTTCTTTTCTCTCACTCTCAATCTCTATCTATCTCTATCATAGGCTGTGCACAGTGGTTCATGTGTCGCACATATGTATAGTTCAAATGTAGAGACCAGTTACGGTTTTCTTAATTGCCAAATTTGTCAATTTTTTATTTTGAATATAAGTTCTATCCCAACACTAATGGAATTCTATTCACAAAATCTTTTTTAACATTTAACGGAATTTTTTTTTTTTTTTTTGGAAATTTCACCTTTTGAAATTTATAATTGAGTTCGAAAATTATACCGAAGTAGTCAAAATGTTTCTACGCTCAGTCAAATTTTGCAACTGAAAACATAGTATATGGCAGTCGGGAGCAATCATTAAATTGTTATTTAAAAAAAACAGTGAAAAATATTAAAAAAGTAAGTACATTGTAAAATATTTGCACGGCCAGTAAAATTTGTGAACTAAAAACAGAGTATATTGCAGTCGGGAGCCACGACCTAGATACAAATTTTTTAAAAAAGTGAAAAAAGTAATAATACTTTCACGACCAGTTAAATTTGTTAGCTGAAAACAGAGTATATTGCAGTCGGAAGCCACGACTTAGTTAAATTTTTTTTAAAAAGTTTAAAAAAATTTAAAATATTTTCACCAGTAAAATTTGTAATCTAAATACAGAGTATATTGCAGTCGGGAGCCACGACTTAGTTAAATTTCTTTAAAACAAAACAAAAACTGTATTAACAATTAAATGTTCATATCAAGCAAAACAATTTACATAACTAAATCTTAGATACTAAACAACAAATAGATTTAAAGCAGCTTATAAATTTATATAATTTATGGGCAGACATTGATCATATATTTGTTTTAGAGTTAAAATGTTATATTAATAAATTTGATTTATTTTAAATATTCAATTCTTTATAATCGGTTTGAATTGTGTCCTGCAACCATTAAAAATGCGTTTTAAACCAACATACGACCTTGAAAACTCAATTTCCACACAAGCGGTGGAGGGGCGCGGGGGAGCCAATTTGTATGCAGTCATTGGTGAATTAGATCTTTGTAAAATGAGTTTGTACCTTTTTGGATGAAAAGTGTTTCATATAACTGTTATTCCACATTTTCCGACCGCATATTTCCAAATCTGAGCAATCGTTTAATCGATTCAATCAATTTTGAAATGAGTACTTGAAATTGCTTCAATTATCAATTATCGGTTTTTTTTTATTATTATTCTTAATTACAAAAGAAAACAAACGAAAAGAATAGAAAAAATCATAGTTAGATTATGCATAGTAAAAACGATTTATTTTACACGATTAATCCAAACACAATCGAATTTCGAATTTATCGAACCTTTTTGTTGTTATATATTATCTATTTTATTGTTTACATATTTATGTATGTATGTGTGTGGTTCCATTGACCGGGTAGACCAGTAAAGAATTCTACGCCGATTTCAAAGATATTATATCTATATACGTATATATATGTATCTATATATATTAAGGAACAATCAAAGTTCTTATCAAAATTGATGAGCGTTATCCACTGGACAATGCCTGCGTCATAGGATGCAGAGACAGAGACAGAGATATAGATACAGAGCGAGAAGGAGAAAGCGGTAAAGAGAGAAAGAGATGGAGAGCGAGAGGAGCGTAGGATTAAATATAAATGCAGCCCTAGGATTTAGCTCGTGGGTGGAGATATATGTAGATGTAGATGAAGATGTAGATGAAGATGAAGGAAAGGGGAATGAAGGTTGGAAAAAAAACAACAACAACAGGCGGCAGAACGGCGCACAGCGAAGCAGAGCTGCCGGAGATGAGTTGACTGACGAGCGGTGGGCGGGGGGTGGCATACATATACACACACACACACACAAAAGAGAGAGCCAACATTTTGGTTTGTTACTTCAGTTCTTAACACTTGCCGAGGCGCATGCACTAAAAATAGACTTGTTGATAAACCAAAGCAAAGCAAAGGAAAGGAGAGGAAAGGAAAGGAGAGCGAAGCAATGCATGAACCAAGTGCACATTTTGGGGCAGCGACGACGTCAAACAGTTATGCTGTGCATTTATGTTCATGTATGTGAATGTATGTATTTGTGCATGTGTGTGTGGGTGGGATGAAAGTTAAGAAACAGGATTTGTGCTTTTGTGCTTTAATGTTGTTGTAATTGTAATTATTGTTGTTTTTATTGTTAAGCAGTTAGACCCCCCCCCCCCCCTTCCCGACACTCCACCCACTCATTCCACTGCAGCATGCAGACACACATACATACGAGCGTCTTCTGCATGGATGCGTGTATGTCTGTGTTTTGTATATACAACGTAAGCTGCGGCTGCGAATACGGCTGCTGCAGGTGTTGGCTGCGGAAACGGAAGCATTTCGAATGCGATTCTTCTTTTCTTTTCTATGCTTTGCGCTATGCTTGTTGTTGTAACTTACCCATTTTGTGCAAGATGCTCATTTTGATTTCCTTCGCTGTTGACAACATTGATTTTAACTTGTGTTTTGTTGCTGCTGTTGTTGTTGGTGGTGTAGTTGTAGCTGCTGGTGATGCTGCTGCTGGCGAGCACCGCGCCGAGTCGTTGCCTTCTGCAGCCGCACACCAAAATTATACGCATACGCACACATACACAAGCGCAGATTCACAGCACATACACTTGCACACTCACACACGCACACACACACACGTACAAGCGCAAGGCAAAAGCTCTCGCGTTTTACGTTCACGTTTACGTTTCACGTTATCACAATGCGCAATTCAGCAACAAAGTCTGGCGATTTGACATTAACATTGACATTGCAAGGCAATCAACTTAATTCAACTTCATTTAATAAATAAAAAAAAATAATACACTTTGCTGCAGCAGTTCGGGCAGCAAAGCAATCGATGGCACTATCGATAGGCAGGGCAGCGCTGTTGAGTCATATTTGCGTCGCAGCCCTGGTATTTGGGCAGCCGCGCAAAAATTGCACACTTATTTTCGTCGATATGGCAGCACTGCCGTAACACTTGAAGTGGCAATACTACAAAGATTTTTGTAGTTAGCTTTGTTAATCAACTTTGGATATTGTTATAATTAAATTATTTGCAATTAGCTAATGAATTGTTCATATTATATGATTTTGTCAATACAAATACCAGCAAATTGAAAAACGTAAAATGACATTAATCGCATATCGAAATATCGATAGAGCATGTAAAACCGATAAGAAGCTGAGTGGAGTACGACAGACGACTTGATTGCAATAATGGAATTTTCGAAGTCAACCTTAATTGTATTTTCATTGTTACTTAATGATTTCAATTTGTGTTTGTAAATTGTAATTTCATGAAACGAAAAATGGCTATATCGTGCTCAACCAGTGTTTGAAAACAACGCAAATAATTCGTGTCACGATATGCTGTCATGTTGCCAAGCTGTCATCACTCATGAATCGGTAATCGAACATCGATTCATCGATGTCTATGTTAAACAGCGGGCAACAGCAGCACCGAAAAAAACGCCGATGCAACATTTAAAGAAATTTTAGTGTTGCAGTTGCAGTTGTGAATTTGATGAAAAGGGCGTGCCAAAATCAAATTGTGAGTGTTAAGTGCTTGTTGTGCTGTGTTCTTGTGCTTTGTTGCAATTTATAGTTGCATTTGGTATAAATTAGTGTTGTCCACCCTGTGTGTGTGTGTGTGTGTGTGTGTGTGTGAGTGCAACATTTCATTTTTTGCATATATGTTTGTGTGTGTGCGTTTGCACGAATCGGGTGCAAAAACTGCTCCTTTGTTTGCCAAGAACGCAACATCGACTCAGCTTCGTTATGCTTGTTGTTGTTGCTTCTGTTGTTGTTGTTGTTGTGCTTGCTGTAGCTGTAGTTATTTTAGTTGTCGCTGTATTGAAAAGGGTGTGTGCCGGCTGAAAACAGCAAACAAGCAACAGCAACAGCTCCTTTTACAACCACATTAACATCCGTTTTGTGTGTTCCTGCTATGTTTTATGTGCTTAATGCATAAACAACAGCTAATTAATTGCACGCATTTGCATTCGACTAGAAAGTAACAGTCATTAAATGCATTACAAACGCTGAAAAAAAATAAAAAAAATGTCAATAAATGCATATATGCAACAACAAACACGTAACGGAACCAAACCGAACACAACCACCACCAGCAGCTCTCTCGCTCTCTCTCTCTCTCTGTCACACTTTAACTACTTGTGTTTGTGTAGTGGTTGAAAATGATATTTACAAAAAAAAAATATAGAAAAAAACAACGTAAAGCATTGAAAATCTGCCGGTGTGGCGTGCCGGTGCCGCCACCCACCCCCAACAATGCTGCTTGGGCTGCACCCGCACCCAATAGACACACACACGTTTCTTGCACCCTGTGTGTTGTGTTGAGAGAGAGAGAGAGAGAGAGAGAGACCCTCAGACAGTGTTGCCAAGAGTGCTGCCAGCTTAGCCATTTTAACGACGCCTGTAAACCTAACTTTTTTCTTTAATAAATCAGCTTTTTTTTCAGTTATTTATTGATTTTGATTTTATTTATTTAATGTCGGCGAATGGCAGTCAATACAGAAAATTTAAAATTTACAAAAATTGAAATTAAAGTATAAAAATATTTAATGAATTTACCATTAAAAATAATATTTAAAATTAAAAGGAAGTGCATTAAATTTAAAAATAATAAAAATAAAAACAAAAAGAGTTTGATCCAACACTTACTGCAAGGATTGGGGAAACCCAGAAAAACCCAATCAAACCAAAAAGTCCGTAAGAATTAGTAGATCAAAATTAGAAACGTTTTAAAGAAATATAGTAATATACACTCAAAAAATAAGCATTAACATATCTAAAAATTATACAGTTGGCATAGGACCCAAGTTCTAAGTGTAGAAATAGACGTACCATTAATTAATTACATAAATAAGTTTTTACATAAAAACATAAAAGACTCCCATATAAATTTTAGCAGATTTGGAAAAAGTAAATGGATATTCTGAGGAAACTGCTTTAAGACCATTAAAGACACTTTTTTGCATCTTGCAAACTAATTGACATTATTAAGGAATATCACTTTATTATTGCCATGGTCGAGAACGCAAAGGTACATGGATTGTTCATCCTAGTTCATAAAATAGTTTTGGTAATAAAATAGGCATTAGAACTTTATGTTTTTTTTTAACATTTTAGTTTATTCTTCGAGAGCACTCAAAATTTGTTCAATTTTAACTACTTCACTCATTGAACCGTTAAGGCGTAACTATTTGCTTAAAAACTACCTAATTAAAACATTCATGACCGCCTCTATGCAATTCAAATATATCAAACACAAATATACGTGCATGTTTCCATTTCCGATTTCGATCAATGGTTTTCGCGGCGATCAATTCCAATTCAGATTTCAGCGACAGTTGAGGCAATATTTTGAAACGAATTTCTGATAAATGTTGTGCATTAATGTATATTTTAAGATAGTTTAAACTTTACGCAAATATGATTTGTAGTTTATTTTTTTATTTTTATTTAAACCTCTGTCGCACGGAAAATTTTTGCCACTTGACTTTACACTTGAATATTTACAGTAAAACTTGGCTAAATTGATCGGTCGTCATATTTGTTAGTTAGTGCTTATTGTTATTGCATTTTTATGAAAAAGCTTTCATCAAGTACTAGGTCATTTGACTAAGTAAATATTAAAGAGACAACGGTCTAAAAAAAATTAAAAAATAAATAAATAGCACAGGGGCAAAAAGGCCATGTTTGGAGATTGCAATCGATTTGCTTAAATGGTTATACATACATATATAGTTAAATTTACCGTACATAGTCAATTAAAATGGTCGATACATTTTGAAAGCAAATTTAATCCTATTCTTTGAACAAATATAAAATTTGATTAATACAGTTGACTTGATTTGTATCCAAAATTAAAACAAATATTATAAATCAATGTCCATTTTATTGCCAAAATTATTTTTATTAAATTGGCTGAACAGTCTTTGTACCTTTGCGTTCTCGAACATGGCAATAATAAAGTGATATTTCCTTCATAATGTCAATTACTTCCTCAGAATATTCATTTACATTTTCAAAATCTGCTAAAATTAATATGGAAGTCTTTAATGTTTTGTGTAAATCAAAATCTATAAATAGCCACAAGAAAAAAAAAAAAACTGATTTATTAAAAAAAAACAAGTAAGAATACTCTAGTCGAGTGTGCCCGACCACGAGACTCCCTGCTCCCAACTTGCATTTCAAGCAGTTCAGCGGCAACACAAGCAAGCAGTGCACTTAACTCGTAAACTGCTTGTCAAACTGTTGTTGCTGCCAACTGAGACGGGCGTAATAGATTGTTCTATAACTTTGGTGCTATTTATCCGATCGCGTTGAAATTTACACATCCGAAAGACATTTATTAAACATACAAGTGTACCAAAAATTAAAGCTCTATCTTTAAAATTGTGGCTGTGGGAGTCTTTTGCGATTTGCGGGGGTGCGGGGGGGGTGCATCCAAAATTTGAAATAAACTTGATCTGCGTATGGTATACAGGAACCTGCATGCCAAGTTTGGTGTCTCTAGCTCTTATAGTCTCTGAGATCAACGCGTTCATACAGACGGACAGACGGACAGACAGACAGACAGACGGACATGGCTAGATCGTCACGGCTGTTGATGCTGATCAAGAATATATATAGTTTATATAGTCGGAAATGCTTCCTTCTGCCTGTTACACACATTTGCAGTACTTTATAACTCCCTTTTTCCCATTTTTAATGGGAACAGGGAGTAAAAACAAGTAAGAATACTCTAGTCGAGTGTGCCCGACTACGAGACTCCCTGCTCCCAACTTGCATTTCAAGCAGTTCAGCGGCAATACAAGCAAGCAGCGTACCCAACTTGCACAGTGCATGTCAAACTGTTGTTTCTGCCTGCTGAGACAGGGGAAATAAGTTCTTCCATAACTTTGGTGCTATTTATCCGATCGTGTTGAAATTTACACATCCGAAAGACATTGATTAAACATAAATGTGTACCAAAAATTAAAGCTTTATCTTTAAAATTGTGGCTGTGGGAGTCTTTTGCGATTTGCGGGGGTGCGGGGGGGTGCATCCGAAATTTGAAATAAACTTGATCTGCGTATGGTATACAGGAACCTACATGCCAAGTTTGGTGTCTCTAGCTTTTGTAGTCTCCGAGATCTGTGTGTTCATACGGACAGACGGACAGACAGACAGACAGGCGGACATGGCTAGATCGTCACGGCTGTTGATGCTGATCAAGAATATATATAGTTCATATAGTCGGAAATGCTTCCTTCTGTCTGTTACACACATTTGCAGTACTTTATAACTCCCTTTTTCCCATTTTTAATGGGAACAGGGAGTAAAAAGTTAGATTTTTAGGCACCTGCTAGATTCAATAGTTTCCTGTTATTGACATTTCTACATACCTAGATCTGACGTAAAAATGGCTAGATTGGCAACACTGGCCACAGATAACAAAACACACACATCAACTGTTTGACATGCTCTCTCTCGCTTCGTCGCGTCGCTTCCTTTTACCTGTGTCTGCGCTCTCTCTCTCTATCTCTTTTACTCTTGCAGCTGCAGCGCGGATGCTGCTGCTGACTCTCATTGTTTGCGCTCTCCTGCAGGTTATGCTTTCTGCTCTGCACTTGTCTCTTCGCCTTTGCTTCATTTTCAATTCCCTTTTGGCAATGTCCGAGCAGCTACTCTGCCGCTGTCGTCGCCACCCCACTTCCGCCCAGTTGCGCGCAGTTTTATTTTCTTTTTTTTGTTTTCTATATATATATATATATATATATATACATATATATTTATTTTTTTTCTAAATCACTTGACCCGATTACCTGGTGGCTGCACCACCAGCAGCCGCAGCAACAGCAGCAGACAGCATCAACAACCAATGATGGTCATTTGTTTTGCCGCTTTCTAACGAACCAGTTGAATTTGCGCACGCGTCTTGGCCAAGTCAAGTGAGCGCAACTGTCTCTTGTTGTTGTTGTTATTGTTGATTTTGTTACAGTTGTTGTCGCTGTCCACTAACTGCACTTGAATTTATCCACTATAACTTGTCTTGTGGCTAACAAAATATAGCAACAACAACAACAAAATCACATGAATCGAATAAAGACTGTAAATAAAGACTGCAAATCAAAAAGTGGTTGCGACTGCTTGGAGGCACTTGCTTCAACTTTATTTCCGACTCTTTGCCTGCTCCTCCTCCTCCTATTCTGTGTGCTCGTTGTGTGTGTGTGCAAGTGTGAAAAACACCCAAAAACCCAAATTCTGCAAGACAAGCAGCAAACCATAAACATTGAACATGAAAGTTCAAACAAACAAAAACAGTTTCAAAAGTTTCTAGTTTATAAAAAAAAAAAAAAAAAATTAACTTAAAAGTTTATTTTTCTTCTGAGAAATTCAATTTTGTAGTTAACAAATTTAAAGCGGATCAGATCATATTACAAGTATGAATTAAACAAAGAAAATACGTCAATAACTACAAAAAACAAACATATTAAAGAAAAGAAGCCAAAATCTCTAGAGATTTACGGAAGACGATTTTATTTATACCTATATATTAACTAACACTTGTAAATTAGGCACTTTAAGTACATATGCATCTGTGTGTTGATTATGAGGCGTGGCATTTATTAATATCACGTAAATACTTACTTAGCACCATTTGATGCTTAGAGCAGCTTATTAGTAGAGCCCACTCACGGCGATCATGTTTGCGATCATAGCATAAAAAAATAACTCACACAGAAACAGACGCACACATGCTTAATTTAAGTCAATCTTTTAGTAAGCATGTTGCTTGAGCGTGATTTTTATGTGACGTGAATGGGAACTCTGTACAAAACGTAAAGGATAAGAAGACGGAAGTATATAATTTAACTTGAATGTGGCCTATTACAAAAACGTAATAAGGATAAAACGATGGAAGCAAAAAAAAGTTGCATAGCACACTTTTCCAGCAATATTCCAAACTTTGGTATATGTTTTCCAGTGATAAGCTTTGAAAAAGAGTTTAAAACTAAATAGAACCAAAAGTTTACTTGTCCGCCTTTTCCACCATTTCCATTTTACGACCGTGTGGTTTGTACTTTTCAAAATTCGGTAAGACACGCTTAAACATATTATTGGTCAAGAACTTTAAAAATAAGTTTGACGCTGTTCGCATAATAATTACACTTTTTTCCATACAATCTTCGCAGCTACATTTTCTGCCCAGAGGGGTAAATTTTCCGAAATTGGTGAAATACATGTAAATGAGTTTTTTTTTTTGGTTTAAATTGTTATATATTAAAATATAAATAAATTTGAAACTACCATACAAGCTGGAACACCAATTTTCCACTCAGGGAGGGGGGGAGTTTTGCAGAAAAATTGGTATGCCGTCATTGTTGAATTTCTATATAGATCTTTGTAAAATCGAATCGGATTGATTGATTTAAAAAAAAAACAACAGTTTCCCCGCACATTTCCCGAAAGCATTTTCCAAAAAGGCTTCTTAGTGCTCACTTTTGGTATAAGATAAAACTACTGTGTAACTTTTGTACGCTTTGGGCTGTGCAATAAGTTAACGTGAGTCAATTAGGACATGTTCTTTTTATATATATGTATATACGGTATGTATGTGTATGTATGTATGTATATGTGTGCATGTAGTTTGCTTAAAGCTTATCCGGCATCTTGGCAATCGACATCGGCATTTGGCATTCTCTTCGCATTCAATCGCAATTGTTGCTGTTGTTGTGTGTGTGTATGTGCTTTCTCTTTTCATATGATTGCTGTGACAAATGAAACACACGCACACACATACACATGCATAGGCAGAAAGTGTGCAAGTCCTCAATAATTGTCGCCAAGTGCAGCAACAACAACAACAAGTTCCAACTCGCAAGTTATTTGTCCATTTCTACTTCATGTTTCTGTGTATGGACTGTTATGTACAAATTTACAAACGCACATCAATACATCTATACATACATATGTATATTTATATGTATGAGTAATGCTGTTCAAGTGTGGGCGTCATCATCAACATCATATCAAAAACACAGTTTATCAATTGATGTCTTTGTGTGTGTGTGTGTGATTCATGCAATCCAGCGATAACTAAACATAGTAACATATATAATAATAACAAAATATGATTTGCAATTCTAGCCGCGTTACCGCAAACAACAAATAAACAAATTCACAAACAAAAGCAAAACAAAAAGCAGCGAATTGTATTGAATTCGCCTTGTCGAATTGGAGCCAATATTTATATTAAAAGCGAATCGAATTTCAATACCGATCGACCAAATAAACAAAACACGATGGCCTGGCGCTTCAAGGCTTCAAAATACAAAAATGCCGCGCCTATTGTGCCAAAAGCGGAGGCGTGCGTCCGTGAGATATGCGTGGGTAGTTATCAAACGTATGGCAATAATATTGCCGCATCGGCCGCCTTTATGGCCTTCAATTGGGAGCACAGTGGTTCGAGCGTTGCCATCTTGCCGCTCGATGATTGCGGACGCAAGAGCAAGACAATGCCCCTGCTGCATGGACATACGGACACAGTGACAGATCTAAAATTCTCGCCATTTCATGATGGATTGCTGGCGACTGCATCGCAGGATTGCCTGGTAAGTTACAACAACATTGACAATCGCATTTGCATTTTCATTTTATTTAACAATTAATCCGCTCAGGTCAAAATCTGGCATATACCCGAAAAAGGACTGGAACAATCGCTCTCCGATCCGGAGGCCATCTTTTCACACAAGCAGCGGCGCGTGGAAACGGTTGGCTTCCATCCAACGGCCGATGGCCTTATGTACTCCACAGCTGCCGGTTGTGTGGCGCTTTTCGATATTGCTGCCCAAAAGGAAATTTTCTGTAAGTACACAATAAGATCCTCGGCATCAGACATACATATATTCTTGCAGTAGGTTTAGTTGAGTTATCTTAAAGCACATTTTTTACCAAGTGTTCCTATAGCAGGTAAAAGATTTAGTGATCCAATTCTTATTACATTTTGCAAACATGTTTAGATAATACAAAAACTCAGAATTGTTTAGTTTGTTCGAGCTATCTTAAAACAAACAAGAAAGAATGCTCTAGTCGAGTGTGCCCGACTACGAGACTCCCTGCTCCCAACTTGCATTTCAAGCAGTTCAGCGGCAACACAAGCAAGCAGCGCACTTTACTTAGCCAGTGCAATACAAACTGTTGTTTCTGCCTGCTGAGACAGGGGTAATAGATTCTTCCATAACTGTGCTGCCATTTATCCGATCGTAATAAAATTTACGCAACTGATTAACATTGATTAAACATATATGTGTATCAAAAATTGTGGCTGTGGAAGGTTTTTGCTTTTGCGGGGGTTCTGCGTACGGTTTACAGGAACCTGCATGCCAAGTTTGGTGTCTCTATCTCTTATAGTCTCCGATATCTGCGTGATCATACGGACAGACAGACGGACATGGCTAGTTAATCTTGGCTGTTGACGCTGATCAAGAATATATATAGTTTATATAGTCGGAAATGCCTCCTTCTGCCTGTTGCGCACATGTGCAGTACTTTATAACTGCCTTTTTCCCATTTTTAATGGGAACAGGGAGTAAAAAAATGTGAAAGTTATGGTAAATCAATCTTTAACTGCAATATGAAACAGTTAGTCCAACAGTTATTAACAGTATAACTATTATTTAGGTTCTCTGAAAAAGAAAAACTTGATACCATACCATATAAATTAACTAGCTGGTATGATCCTTCATTGCACGGCTTGGTATTTGATCTCACTCGCGTATTAGTTTTTTAGGCAGAATTCTTAATATGAGTTTGAGGCCAATTAAAAGATGACAATAAAGTGGCTTGCCACAGCTCTCCATCTCTTATTGGTTTGCGCTGCAACCATATCGTAAAGATGATCGGGATTCTTATCCCGATTCCATCTCTAGTTGGGGCTCCACATTGGTCAGCAATCAATCGGTCAGTCAGTATGTACAATGTACAGCTATATAGACAGATGTAGTAGTTGACAAAACCACATTGATACTGATGAATTTGTACTTTTGCAGCAAACAATGAACATCCCGAGGTAATTCAATCGGCCAGCTGGCGCGAAGATGGCACTGTGCTGGCAACCAGCTGCAAGGACAAGTGCGTTCGCATATTTGATCCACGTGCTGCTGGTTCGCCCATACAAATGCTGGCGGAGTCGCATCAGAGCATTAAGGATTCGCGAGTTGTGTGGCTGGGCAACCAGTCGCGCATACTGACCACCGGCTTTGATTCGGCCCGTTTGCGTCAGGTGATAATACGCGACATACGCAACTTTAATACGCCCGAAAAGACATTGGAGTTAGACTGCTCGACGGGCATACTAATGCCGCTGTTTGATCCCGATACGAACATGCTATTCTTAGCAGGCAAGGGTGATACGACCATTAATTATCTGGAGATAACAGATAAGGATCCGTATCTGATTGAGGGACTGCGGCATACTGGTGAGCAAACAAAGGGGGCGTGTCTGGTGCCCAAACGTGCTCTCAAAGTGATGGAGGCGGAGGTGAATCGTGTACTGCAGCTAACTTCCAACATGGTCATACCCATCATGTATCAGGTGCCCCGCAAGGTGAGATTGCAACTTTGGTTAAACCCATGATTTGTTATTGATACATATATATGTCTATATTAATAGACCTATCGCGACTTTCATGCCGACTTATATCCCGAAAGTACCGGCTACAAAACAGAGCTAATTGCCAGCGAGTGGCTCAATGGCACCAATCTGCCAGTGCCCAAGATGAATTTGGATCCAGCGAAGCGCGAGCACGGCGATGAGCCCATTATCGTAAGTTCGTTTATGTCATATATCTGATACGCATTGATCGATTGAAACTTAATCTAATCGGTTGAGTGTTGAAGAAGAAGTTCATTATTTAATGACTCAGTAATGATTCACATTTTGTTTTGTCAAGAATTTAGACCTAAAAGCAATGTCAACCAAGCTGCAGCAAAGCTTTCTTCTTTGTTGATAAGATTTTAGTTTATATGTAAACAGCCGTATCAGATTGAAATGATTTGTATCCCAATGTTTGTTTTTAAGGTCGCCAGTTTTCTGGTTTCGGTTTGAAAGTTGCATTTTGCACATTTATGATTGTTGCTGTAAAGAAAATCACATTTCATTCAAATTGAAAAAGTAAGCGTAATGACAAATATATTCATCAGATTTGATAAAATCGACCAAACTTACCAATTCTGTTTTGGCATTATCTAAACATGTTTAAAAAATTTCATCAACCATCACTTGGGAACAATTTGGTTCATTTCAATTCCATTTCGCAAATTTGTTGGGTAACTTCGGTTTGGTCTGCAGAATAGAAATATAAACCAGATTGGAGAATAATTGGAATGGCTTAGTTTATTATTTGAATCTAGGTATATGTACAGTAAAACGTACAATCTTAAGTGAAATTTCAAATGTGAAAAAAATAAAGTTATAAAACGTTTGCGAAGGTTCAGAAGTTTTGTATATCACTCACACTTGGTTTATATATTAAATTTTAAACAGTTGGCGTTGACTTAAATTTAAATGTATTTAACCTTTAAAATGGTACATCAATTTTGACCAGAGTTTTGCCATATAGGGTATTAAGTTTAAGTTTTTATAAGTTTTGCGTTGAAATGTTTATTGAGAACGGAATCAACATTAAAATTTTGACTCAATAAGCCAACCAAAAAGACATCAGTCGCACTTTCCAATTTAAGTCTAAAAATTGTTCAAATTGTATTAAACAAGTAAGAATGCTCTAGTCGGATGTGCCCGACTACGAGATTCCCTGCTCAAAACTTGCATTTCAAGCAGTTCAGCGGCAGCACAAGCAAGCAGCGCACTTAACTTGTCCAGTTCATGTCAAACTGTTGTTTCTGCCTACTGAGACGGGGGTAATAGATTCTTCCATAACTTTGCTGCCATTTATCCGATCGTAATAAAATTTACGCAACCGATCAACATTGATTAAACATATATGTGTACCAAAAATCAAAGCTTTTTCTTTAAAATTGTGGTAATTTATTGCGATTTGCGGGGTGTGGAGGTGCATCCGAAATTTGAAATAAACTTGTTTTGCATACGGTATACAGGAACGTGCATGCTAAGTTTGGTGTCTCTAGCTCTTATAGTCTTCGAAATCTGTGTGTTCATACGGACAGAAAGACAGACAAACGGACATGGCTAGTTCGTTTCGGCTGTTGATGCTGATCAAGAATATATATGGTTTATATAGTCGGAAATGCCTCCTTCTACCGGTTACACACATTTGCAGTACTTTATAACTCCCTTTTTCCCATTTTTAATGGGAACAGGGAGTAAAAACTACACTTTAAAGAAGTGAAAATTATGATTAAGTTGTTTTTTGCTGTAGTTGTAGTTTTATCTAATCACGATATACACACATATCTATACACTTGTTCGTTCTGCAATGTGTATCTTCATTATATAGATACATCGTGGCAATCTAAGCGATTTCATAAAAAACATTGAGAACCAAAAAGCAAAGAGCAAGAGCCAGAACCAAAATCAAAACCATAATCAGAACCAAAACCAAAAGCCAGCAGCATCCTCGGCCAAGCGCAACGACAATGATCACTTTGTAATGCTGCGCAAGTGCAACAACGGGGAGGAAAAGAATGGGAACGGAAATGATAACAATAGCAGCAGCTGCCATGATAAAAGGTTGCCCAGTACCAATCCAAATACAAATCCCAAGGCGCAGGCGGCCGATGAGTGCAGCCTGAGCCAGTCGGAGCTAATACGCAAATTTGAGGCTAAATACAAGACAGATTCAGAGAAGGATGTTCACACACAGTCGCCGATGCCCCTGCAGGTGGATGAGAAGGAATCACCCACCGAGCACTCAACGGGCAGCAGTGAGGAGGCCTCCTCCTCCGCAGCGCTAGACACCAATTCGGCTAGCGGCAGTCACTCGCCTCCAAAGCCCATGCCACGCACATCGCGTAACAATTCGCTGCCAGAGACGAGCTCACCTCAGTCCCAGTCCCAATCCGGATGCGGCAATGATTCAGCTGGCGAGGGTGGCAACAACACACCGCGTCCGCGGCCGCGCACAACTGCAGCAGCTGCTTACAAGGTGCCGCGTCACAGTGAAGCTCGTTATGGAAGGCTCTTTCCATTTTTATTTGATTTATTTTTCATTTTTTTTTTAGTTTGCCATATTAATTCTGATATGAGAACTGTAGAGATAGTTTTCTTGGATTCGTTTATTAAAATTGTAATTATTGTTTTGCACTTTTCTTTTGTTGGCAATATCAAAGTGATCCGTGTTTTAAGTGTTTTTTTTTGGGAATATTTTATTTCAATATTTTGATTAAGTGCAACGAGTTATTTATTGTATTGTTTTTGATTTGTTGCCTTCACTTATTTTCGTTCATTATAAATATTTCTTCTGTAAAGTTGTTTGCTTTTTTTTCTCATTATACAATATGTTATTTTGTATTATTAAACTTTGCTTTGTATCGAATTTAATTCATAAAATATTGTCCACTTTTATCCACAGCCACGACTTGGCCCTAAACCATTCTCCAGCAACACCGGCGACGTCTCCTTCGACAAAGTGTTTGCTGTGCCTGTAGCGCCTGGTTCGCATGAGAATATATCAAATGTTGGTCAGGACAGCTGCAGCGAGGTGACGCCCCAAGGCACCAAACCCGATCTCATAGTGGAAATCGAAATAAAAAGTAAGTGGCAAGTAAACTCAACGAGTTGTTAGCAATTGGTAGTTAGTAACGAGTAGCCAGCAGCGATTAACTAACAGTGAGTAGTTAGTGAAAAGTAGCTAGTAAAGAGTAGCTAATAACAAATTTCTAGTAAAGAATAGCTAGTAACCAGTTGTTAGTAGCGAGGAACTAGTAAATTGTATATATATATAGCTCTTAATGTGTTGATAGTAATGAGAAGCTAGTGACGCGAGTAGCCAGAACAAGTTGTTATTAACGAGTAGCTAGTTGCGAATAGCTGGTAACTAGTAGCTAGTAATGTGTAGCTAATAACGAGTAGTCAGGAACGAGTAACTAGTAATGTGTAGCTAATAACGAGTAGTCAGTTACAAGTAGCTGGTAATGTGTAGCAAATAGCCAGCAACGAGTAGCTAATAACCAGTAACGAGTAGCTAGTAGCGAATAGCTCTTAACGATTATCTATTAATGTGTTGCCAGTAATAAGAAGCTAGTGAAGAGTTACTAGTAGCGAGTAGCCAGAAACAAGTTGTTAGTAACGAGTGTAGTTAATAACGAGTAGTCAGTAACGAGTAAGTAGTAATGTGGGGCTTATAGCGAGCAACGAGTAGCTAGTAAAGAGAAACGAGTAGCTTATAATTAGTAACGAGTAGCTACTAGCCAGTAATGTGTAATAAACAACGAATAGCTGTTAAGAACCAAGAAGCGTTGCTTAAGAATTCATTTTTGTTTTACAGAGAACCATGAACGTGAACCAAATGTTGCGGGCAATGGCAACGGCAATGGGGTACAAAAATCGTTGACCACATCGGAGCGTCGCAAGGTAAATGACACTCGTAAATAATGTTTTTTTTTATACATATGTATACTATAGCTGTCTATAGCTACAAATGTTAATTGCAAAATGTGTGTGTGCTTGTCACTCAACTAATTTTCAACTCTTGACGTCTATTACATGCCTGTGCCAAAATTCGTTTCTTCTCTCGTTTGTAACTCTTGTAACCAAAAACAAAAAAATGTATAATGCTACTAACACCCAAATACTCCTGCTCCTGTGCTACTTCTGTGCTATTACACTATTGTCTACTTTATCCCGATCTACAACTGCAACAACCACAACAACAACAATAGTCTTCAGCTGACGATGATGAATCATCCGATAAGGTCTGCTTAGGATGCTCTTATTGAAATTTATAATTCATATTGCTTACAAATTACTTTTCCATATCCAACAAACTATGCTTTAGATATTTGAACAAAACTCGGAGTCATCGGAGAACTCCACAGAGGGCGAGGATCGTACCGATGCTGATTTAAGGCGCTTCTCAGCAGTGCGCAGCAGCATTGCCGAACGACGACGAGTATACGAGAGTCGCTCTAAAAGCCAAGTTGATGAGAAGGCACAATCACCAGTGCCACTGTAAGTGACTATTGTTATATTAAAAGATTGTGATATAGATTGAGTGATGGGAAAAATTAGGGTTGTAAATTGTCAACTTGATATCTATATTGTCTTGACCAAACTTTTCACATTGTTGATTAAGTTTTATATGTAAATTGAAAACGTTGTGGTTATTCAATAGCTAATCTAATATTTAATGTTCTCTTCCACTGCGATGCAGTCGCCGTGAAAGCTCCAAGGTGGAACCGCTTAAACCCAGCCAGCAGATGGGTGGTAATGGCAATGTCATAGCTCCCCCGGCTGGCATTGATAACAAGCGCGTTTCGGTGCCCGAGGGCAAGCTGCTTGAGGAGCAGCGACGCGGTAATGGTGCTGGTGCTGGGATTAAGAAATCAGCCACAGAGGCGGCGTTCAGTGCAGCGTCAACAAAACGCACCTCAACCGTATTCGGTAAGGTGTCCAAGTTTCGTCACTTGAAGGGCACGCCCGGCCACAAGTCGACACACATTGAGAACTTGCGCAATCTTAGCCGTCAAATACCGGGCGAATGCAATGGTTTTCATGCTAATCATGAGCGGGTCGCTGTGCCGCTGTCTGGGCCCGGTGGAAAGATAGCCATCTTTGAACTGAGTCGTCCTGGTCGATTGCCCGACGGGGTCATACCATCGCTGGTGAATGGTAGCAACATAATGGACTTCCAATGGGATCCCTTTGATGCACAGCGTCTGGCGGTTGCATGCGATGATGGCATTGTTAAATTGTGGCGCATCGAAGAGGGCGGCTTAAGTGAGCCAACAAATACGCCGCAAGGTGAATTAACTGCTCATTTGGACAAGATCTACTTCATACGCTTTCATCCGCTGGCCGCTGATGTTCTGCTAACAGCCAGCTATGATATGACCATTAAGCTATGGGATTTGCGCACCATGACCGAAAAGTGCGCGCTCAGTGGCCACACGGATCAGATCTTTGACTTTGCCTGGAGCCCCTGTGGTAAGCTGGGTGCCAGCGTTTGCAAGGATGGCAAAATACGTGTCTACAATCCACGCAAATCGGAGATACCGATACGCGAGGGCAACGGTCCCGTCGGCACACGCGGTGCACGTATCACTTGGGCGCTTGAGGGTCACTATATTGTATGCACCGGATTCGATAAGTCAGTGAATGCCATTTCTTCTATATTGATTTGCAAAATAATCTTAACAAAATACATTTTTCAGGGTATCGGAACGCCAGATTAGCGTGTACAATGCACAAAAGTTAACAGCCCCGCTAAATACGGCCAGTCTGGATGTATCACCATCGATACTCATACCCTATTATGACGAGGACAGCTCAACGCTCTTTGTAACCGGCAAGGGAGATTCCACCATCTACTGCTATGAGATTACCGATGAGGAGCCGTACGTATGCCCGCTATCACATCATCGCTGTTCTTCGTTGCATCAGGGCCTGAGCTTCCTTACCAAGAACCATTGCGATGTGGCCAGCGTTGAGTTCTCCAAGGCATACAGGCTGACAAACACAACCATCGAGCCGCTCAGCTTCACAGTGCCACGCATTAAGGTTGACTTTATACTTATATCTATATATATATATATACTAGCTTATACTTACGGGCTTATTCGTCCGGTTAAATATTTGACTCTGACCATCATTTCCGTAATGTTTAACGGATAAACAAAAAACTTGCTTGCAATGAATAACTGTTATTTTCGCTTGCTGATATTAATGCAATTATTCTCAAACTCTTTGTATTCCAGAGTGAACTCTTCCAGGATGACTTGTTTCCACCCACACGCATAACATGGAGCCCAACGCTGTGTGCCGAGGATTGGTTTGCCTGCAACGACAAGGCCGCTGCCAAAGTTAGTCTTAAGCCGGAGGGCATGGACACGCGTAAGTATAAGAAAAGACGCTGCCTACTTGCCAATGTTTCCAAATTGCCCAACTATCGCTCTGTCCAACTGTGCCCTTTATAGTGTCCTCCATACAACAAGTACCAGCGCCAGCTAAGAAACCAGATCATCCACAGTTCGGCAACAAGTCTGAATATGAAATTAACAAGCAGCAGGAGGTAAGTTTCTTACTTTTAATGAAACACAACTGTATGTATCTTTAAAACTCAACTGACAATATTTTGAATGCTCTCTTTCTTTCGGCAGATCCAAAAGTCGGTTAGCGCGCGCATGGAGTATACAACCAAGTTGGAGCAGGATGACATGGAAGGTGTCGATGAGAACGAGTGGCAGGAGTAGCGGCATTAACGTCAACGCATCGCATACACATAAGCTATATTAATATTAAATATACACTCATAGATAAGTTTGGCTCGTATATGCATAATTAATACAGCTAATACACAAACACAGACACACACGCACACACACACACACACACAGACAAAACACAACCCGTACAGAAAAATACTAGGCAAGGATATTACGGTTAAATAGGCTGTAACCCCTGGGTCGGGCCTATGCGGTGCTAGCTGCTCGGTGCGCTAGAATCATATATTTTTTTTTTTTTTTGAGAATTATAAAGGGAAATAGAGAGAGATAGATAGAGAGAGAGAAAGATAGAGAAACGCTTGTTGTATGCACTGCTAACTGGTTGTGCCAATACCTGCCCGAAGATCCGAAATTCCAATACCCAACTACAGTTGCTCAATAATTGCCAAATTACAAATGATAAGCATTCGTTTTTTTAATATAATTTTTGTTAGTTTTCGTTTTATATTTTTATTTGTTTTTCTTATATACATACATAAACTTCCACATATTATATATATACTTATATATCTATATACTTATATATTTATATATCTATATACTTATATATCTATATACTTATATATCTATATACTTATATATATATATATATATATATATATATATATATATATATATGTTTGTGTTTTTGTTTAAGTAGTTAGTCCAAATTAGTTTAGCGTATTTAAACATACATTTATTATTTTTACAAGACGATTATAATACAAATATTATTTTCTATAGTTTCCTTGAGAGTATTTCGCTTAAGTTTGTGGCCATATATGATTGAAGGAGTTTAGGGAAGTGTCAATGATGCTTATATACATTTATACAAAACATATATACATTATATATGTACACATATTTTTAGAGCTTTACAATTATTTACCTCTCAGTCTATTTCATGTGTGCTCTCTACATATACATATATATATATATTTTTATATTGTTTAGTAATTTTTCAACTCGACATTTCTCTTTCGCCGTGGCAATGGGAGCAGCTCAGACGGGGCCTAACACACACATACACACACACACAGACATACACACAACACACACACGCTATACATTATGTATTTTTAGCATATAGAGGAAAAAAATTTATCAATTCGCTGCTTGCATTTGTCGAATGTCACACACTTTTTAAATGGGTTAGCCTCTCTTCTAGTCTTTGTCTTTAGAAACGCATTCGTTACAAATTTTGTTGCTTTCCCCAACAATTCAAAATCAACTAGTTAAACAGCTCAAAACATCAACAACAACAAAAACAAACACATAGACTGTTCTGAACACTGGGACGTTTAATGCAAATCAAGCGAAAAATTGTTAATAAATCTAAACACTAAAAATAACAAACAAATAAAATCAAATATGTAACGGCAGAATCAAAAACGAAAAAACAAAAGACATACAAAAATATATATAAAAAAAAATATACAAAAGCAAAATACAACATATGTAATTTGATAGAAAAAGAAACAAAGAAAACAAAAAATACAAAAGAAAAAACAATTCCAAAATGTATAACGAAAAGACTTGCGAAATCCGCATCGTTGCCATTCAATTTTGTTGTGTATTACATTCAAAGTGAGCAGCAAATGCTCCATAAGACTATCTAAACATAAATCATACATATATAGTACTATATATAACTGGAGTATATTTTGTATACAAGAAAGCAACAACAAAACAAACAAAAAGACAACAACATTTGCGACTGATTGACATTAACTTTTTTGATCAACAACTTCTCGGGTAATGGCAATAGAGCTAGCCTAGAGCTAATAGTTATATAGACATATAAGTCACAAAAACAAATTCAATCCAATAATGTTGCATTTATATTTATATATATATATATATGTGTGTGCATGTGTGCGTGCGTGTGATTAGACCTACAAGCATATTGGATATGCGCTATTCTGTTTATTGCTTTTCTAATTCACTTCTGACTTGTAATTCTTTTCCAAGTTATCGCGCTGAATGTTATAAAGGCAATAGCAATATGTTTGTAGGACAACACACACACACAACACATATTCAACGATTCACAAAAACCGTTAAAACTAAATGAATCATATTTACAATATTCACCTTTAAGATTCTGGACTTTTTGATGAGAATATAACATTTGTTCATCTGTAGTATTTATATGCATATAAATATATACAAAACATACCCAAAATAATAGCATATTATACTCTTAACAAAAAGTATTGAAACAAATCCAAACTTGCAAAACAAGTATCATTCAACTTGATTGATGATAGTTAGTTTATTCTATGTAGTATTTTGAAAGTCCCACGGTGGATTGCATTTGATCTATTTTTCTTGTTTTTATTCTTGTTTTGGTCAGTCTTAGTTATTCAATACGCATACCGCAACACTAACAACAACAATAATAATAGTAATAATAATAGTAATCGCTCTTGATATTATGATTGATATTGATATTTTGAAAAATGTTTGCACACCCTAAAATAATACTGTGTGCATACGAATGCTGATACTGATAACTGTATTTATTAGCCATATACATAAATACATATATGATATATGCATACAATACATATTTACAAATATATACATACTTATATACATGCATAAATAGATATGTATATTTAGGTACATATTTCTTTTTGAATGTCTCTCTTATTTATATTTATATATATACATCAAAATGTGTAATAAAATACCAAGATTTTGTAATCTTAATGATGATGATAATGATAATGTTGAGAAGATCTTGAAAGACAATGATGCGAATGATTTAGGAGTGCGAAAAGATAACAAAAACATAAAACAGATAAAGGAAAAAAACAAAAAAAAAAGCATACACATTATACAATTTATTTTACAGTATATTCGATATCAATACTTTAGCCATAAGTAACAACAAAATAAAAATAATTATTAAAAAAATACAAATATATTTATATACATAATTAAATAAAAACCAAAATGCAATACAAAAATTATTTGAAATTGTTTACATACATTTTTCTGCAAGAGCAGTACATATGTCAGTACATATGTCCCCTATAACATATTGCTCCAATAGGAACGATCAGTCGAAAATTTTGTTTTTCAAGATAACTCTACTAAACTTTCAGCATTATCTAAACATGTTAACAACATTTTATTGAAATGGGACCACTATTTCTTATAGCTGTCTTAAGAACAATCGGTTACAAAGTGAGATGTGTGAAAAACTTTATTGTTTTTTACGATAACTCAACCAAAATTACATTTTAAACGTTTAAGCACGTTTTAAAGATGTTAACAAAATTTGCTTAAAATCGGACTACTATATCTTATAGCAGATATAGTAGCAATCTGTTGAAAAATAAGTTTTTGTGTGAAAACTTTTTTGTTTCTCAAGTGATTCTTGATATGCTGACCAAATACATAAAAATCGGATAACTATATCGTATAGTTGCCATAGAAAAAATCTGTTGAAAAATTACAGATATTGCGGTACAGGTATTTGAAAGAAACACGCTGACTAGGTTTTATCAAAATTGTTATATGCAAAACTCTCTGCAAGGTTAACTTTTCTTTCTTATTTATTTATCTATTCTCAAGATTGCACAATCCATCTGTTAAATTTTAGAATAAAAACTTAATAATTGTTATTATAATGGATTAAGGACTCTGAAGGAAGTAGATGCTTTCAATTTATTACCGAGATATCTGAAGCAGTCAAAAGATATGTTGAAAACTATGATACTTGTTCAAATTTAAAGAAAGCTGTTTTTGTTGCCTGGGCAACGAAGGAGCTGAAATTGATTGGATTTAGAATCGAACAAACAAACTTGTGCAATGCAAAGCTAGAAGGACATTGTCATACGCGTTGATTGTCGATGGTCTAGTTACAGCAGAGTTGCAGTAGGTTCTAGTTGTAAGTCGATAAGAAAATAAATGCCAGGATGAAGTTTCTGCTTAAGAAATGCTTGCGCAAGAAGGCACCCGAAATGAAGCCAGGCGCCATACTGGATGCAGTCATCTCACAGTCCTCGGCCACGGCGTGCAAGTGTCTGCTGTACAAGTTGGCTGACTATAAGCGAGGTAAGTTGCTGTCTGGCTCCAGGTGAAAGTCGGGGGTTAGCTCATGTGTGTGTATATGGCAGGTGGGGATCTGATCGATGCGATCAATTCGGGCGGCCTGATAGCCGTGGAGCAGCTAATAAGGGAACAGTTTGGTGTGTTTATGTACAATGATGGTAAGGGTCAGGTGATCAATAGGGCCGAGTTCTTGCGTTGGAAGTATCGTGATCATACAGAGGTGACCATACCAATTGAGGCATCACTTTCGATACACGATCCGCTGGGTAAGTGGGAGGATCATAAGGCCTGCTGGCAGATGCAATACCGTGGTGCTCTTGGTGAGAGTCTGTTGCACGTGCTCATCATTTGTGACTCCAAGATACACACAAAGCTGGCCCGTGTGCTGCTGCGCGTCTTTCCCAATTTGGCGCTGGATGTGATGGAGGGCGAGGAGTATCTGGGTGCCAGTGCACTGCATCTGTCCATTGCCTACAGCAACAATGAGCTGGTTGCCGATCTAATCGAAGCGGGCGCCGATATTAATCAGCGTGCCATTGGCAGCTTCTTTCTGCCCCGCGACCAGCAGCGCATGAATCCGGCTAAGAGCACGGATTACGAGGGTTTGGCCTACATGGGCGAGTATCCATTAGCCTGGGCTGCCTGCTGTGCCAACGAGAGCGTTTACAATTTACTCGTCGACTGCGGCGCCGATCCTGATGCACAGGATTCCTTTGGCAATATGATACTCCATATGGTTGTCGTTTGCGACAAGCTGGACATGTTTGGCTATGCACTACGGCATCCCAAAACGCCGGCCAAAAATGGCATTGTCAATCAGACGGGCCTTACACCCCTCACCCTTGCCTGCAAGCTGGGCCGTGCCGAGGTCTTTCGAGAAATGTTGGAGCTATCAGCGCGCGAGTTCTGGCGCTACAGTAACATCACCTGCTCCGGCTATCCGCTTAATGCTCTGGACACGCTGCTGCCCGATGGACGCACCAGTAAGTTACTAACTCAGTTAATCTGCTCCGATCAGTAGTTATCCTTTACAGATTGGAACTCGGCGCTCTTTATCATACTGAATGGTACAAAGCCGGAGCATCTTGATATGCTGGACGGCGGCATTATTCAGCGCCTGCTGGAGGAGAAATGGAAAACCTTTGCACAGAATCAGTTTTTGAAGCGTCTGCTCATTCTATCCACACATTTACTCTGCCTTTCCGTATCCGTCTATCTACGTCCCGCACACGATGGTGCTGACCTGGAGCCCGGCGCTGACAGCTCCGATGCGCCCGCAACATCAGCCCTTAAAGATGCCCAGACCGAATTGGCGAGCAGTAGCAATGGTGATGACTACAATGCCCAAACTGTGGCCCGGTATTGTGCGGAGCTGGCGACCATTGCAGGCGTCCTCAGCTATGTGGTCTTTCAGCAGGGTGACGAGATCAAGAATCAGGGATTATCCGCTTTCTCCAAGCAGCTGGTAAGCTAGTTGATACACTCGCATATTGGCCACTCCACTGACCAACTATCGGCCCGTCTCATGACAGTCACATGCGCCGGCCAAGGCAATCTTTTTGTTTTCCAATCTCCTAATTCTGGCGTGCATACCATTCCGTCTCATTGGCGATACGGACACCGAAGAGGCCATTCTTATCTTTGCAGTGCCCGGCAGCTGGTTTCTCCTCATGTTTTTTGCCGGGTAAGCATCTTGAACCGTCTTTAATTCCACAAGCCCATTGATAATCCTATCGTTTGCAGCGCCATACGTCTAACTGGGCCATTTGTAACCATGATATACTCTATGATTACGGGTGACATGTTCACCTTTGGCATCATTTACTCCATTGTACTGTGCGGCTTCTCACAGGCATTCTACTTTCTCTACAAGGGACATCCGCAGGTGCAATCTACCATGTTCAATACATACACCAGCACCTGGATGGCCCTCTTTCAGACCACATTGGGCGACTATAATGTGAGTTTGTTTTTTTTTTAATTTCCTAAGCTTTTTTTTAATAAAAGTCAAAACCCTACTATTTTCAAAACCTTATTATTAAGGTATCTTATTGAAAAACTCAAAAACTTTTAAATTTAAACTTTAATTCAGAATTTTTTATTATTTTATATTCAATTATATATGTATATTCCTTTAAGTTTCGAATTTTTTTTTATTTATATGTTCCAGTTTAATGTCAGTAGTTATATACCTGAATTAATTACAGTATCCCGATCTGAATCAAACGACGTATCCGAATTTATCGAAAACAGTATTTGTAATATTCATGATATTCGTGCCGATATTGCTGCTTAACATGTTGATTGCCATGATGGGTAACACATATGTGACGGTCATCGAGCAATCCGAGAAGGAATGGATGAAGCAATGGGCCAAGATAGTCGTCACTCTGGAACGGGCCGTGCCGCAGTCGGATGCCAAAGGCTATCTGGAGGCATATTCCATTCCGCTGGGTCCCGCCGATGATACGGGCTTTGAAGTACGCGGCGTTATGGTCATCAAGAGCAAGAGCAAGACACGTGCCAAACAGCGCAAGGGTGCCGTATCCAACTGGAAGGTGAGCAAATTCATTCCAGAGTCCAGCATAGTAATTAATGTATCTGAAGTTTTTCTCTGGATGCAGCGGGTCGGACGTGTTACATTGACGGCACTGAAGAAGCGGGGCATGACCGGTGAGGAGATGCGCCGCTTGATGTGGGGCCGTGCCTCCATTTCCAGTCCCGTCAAGGTGGCCAAGCAGAAGCTTAAGGATCCCTATAATCTACACACTGAATCAGATTTCACCAATGCCATGGATATGCTCAGCTTTGCCAGCAATCCGGCAGCCAGCAATGGCGTACAACTGCGCACGGCGACAATAAGCGGAGCTGCTGCTGCTGCGGCTGTTGCCGCACCAGATCCCTTTCGTGAGCTGATCCTGATGTCGGATCAGCGGCCGGACACACACGATCCGCACTACTTTGCCGGACTGCAACAGCTGGCCAACAAGGCGCTGGAGTTGGTTGAACAGACGCTTAAAACACAGCCGCAACTAGCCAAAAAGATGTCGGTGGCTACAGCAGGAGCAACAGTTGCTCTAGTGGCTACTCTAACTCTAACTCCAACCACAACTGCAATCACAACACAGCCCCAAAAAATGGCAACATCTGCGACTGCAGTGGCTGCGTCGCCCGCTTTGGCACCGCCCATTGCCAGCAATTTGACCAACTTGTTTCAGGATCCCAAGGAAATTGTGGACCCTAAGAAACTAGAGGATTTCATGAACATGCTGGCCGAAGTGGAAACCGAGGAGAGCGACAGCGGCGGTCCTATACTTGGCAAACTATCGCTGGCTAAACGCACACACAATGCACTCTCCAAAGCCGATATCAAGCGGACGCCAAACTTCGATGGCAAGCCCATGTCCTCGGTGTGGGGTCAGCAGCTGCCGGATCTAGACATGGAACCGGTAAGTGTGCAGCACAGTTGTAGTTGCTCTTTATATTAATCAACACACATACAGGGCTTCAATTTCGAGGAGGCTGTCGCGGAAGAGATGCTGACAATTGAACAGGATGCCGAGGCTGAAACGGAGGATGGCAATGGTGGTCAGGAAAGCGAGGATTTGCCGACTCCAGAGCAGGTCCATGCCACAATGAAAGAGTTCCATTTACGCAAATGCCAGCCCGCTCAAGATGACGCAGCGCGTCGTGCAAAAAGCGCAAGGGTTCGACGCAAGAACAAGTAAGTAAAAATGGAGGAAACTTAAGGTTCGCTTCGCGGACCTTTTTTTACTCCCTGTTCCCATTAAAAATGGGAAAAAGGGAGCTATAAAGTACTGCAAATGTGTGTAACAGGCAGAAGGAAGCATTTCCGACTATATAAACTGTATATATTCTTGATCAGCATCAACAGCCGTGACGATCTAGCCATGTCCGTCTGTCTGTCTGTCTGTCCGTCTGTCCGTATGAACACACAGATCTCGGAGACTACAAAAGCTAGAGACACCAAACTTGGCATGTAGGTTCCTGTATACCATACGCAGATCAAGTTTATTTCAAATTTCGGATGCACCCCACCGCACCCCCGCAAATCGCAAAAGACTCCCACAGCCACAATTTTAAAGATAGAGCTTTAATTTTTGGTACACATGTATGTTTAATCAATGTCTTTCGGATGTGTAAATTTCAACACGATCGGATAAATAGCACCAAAGTTATGGAAGAATCTATTACCCCTGTCTCAGCAGGCTGAAACAACAGTTTGACATGCACTGTGCAAGTTGAGTAAGCTGCATGCTTGTGTTGCCGCTGAACTGCTTGAAATGCAAGTTGGGAGCAGGGAGTCTCGTAGTCGGACACACTCGACTAGAGTATTCTTACTTGTTTAAACCTCTGAACCGAAAATTTTGGTATAAAAATAAGTTATTTTAATTTTAAATAATTATGTTTGAATTCATTTTAATCATTATACTCTTTTTTTAACTTTTTTGAAAAAAAAGGAAAAAAGAGTATTTTGGGTTTGTGAAATGTCCGTCCGTCCGTCTGTCCGTCTGTATGAACGCAGGTTTTTTCCACAGTTTTGAAGCTAGAGCAACCAAACTTGGTATACATGTTGGTATATACCATAGGCAGACAAACTGTCAAGATTTCCCCCCCACCCCCACCCCTTCCCCCACAAACCGCAAAAAGCTATATCTTCCACAGTTTTATAGCTAGAGTAACCAAATTTGGCACAAGGGCTTCTTATCACATTCTTCATTGATCTAACAAAAAAAAAATTCGGCCACGCCCACCCCCGCCCCCACAAATAAGCAAAGTCTGTATCTCCCCCACCCCTTTAACTAGAGTCCCCAAATTTTGCAGGTTGAATTCTATTGTCCTATTAAATAGATTGGATAAAAATAATTTTGCCACGCCCACCTCCGCCCTTGCAATCGACCAAAGTTTGTTTCTCCCAAACTTGTAGAACGGGCCCAACCAAACTTAAATTGATGGCAAAACTTGAAAGATTTGAGCAAAAATACAATTGCCACGCCCACTTCTGGCTCCGCAAAGAGGAGAAAAAAAGAGTATATCGCAGTCGGATCCATCCGACTGCAACGTTCTTACTTGTTTTATATTTGTTAATGAAATAAGAAAAATTAAATTTTTCGGATTCCGAATGTTTTGATCGTTATCCGAAACGGACACATACCTGAATCATGGTTCAAAAAAATATGCATTAAGTTTATCGGACTATATATAACAACAAAACTTGAGCAGACTAAAGATTCTTAATGTCTGTAGCTTTACGTACAACCCTGGCAATTATAATGAACATATTTTAACTAGAGCGTTTCACAAACTTAACTAGAGCGATTCATCACTTTCGAGCATATCCGTTGTATACTTTACACATATTAGGATAGCTATAGATTACTACGATCCAAGCAAAAACCGCAAAGCCAATCGAAAAGACAGGTTGAAAATGTTGGCTCGTGTTGAAACGTATGCATGTTATTCCTCTTCATTATATATTCTCTTTGGTTGTACATCGTAGTTTGAAGAAAAAGTTCAGAAGCTCGATTTTTAAAGGTCGGTTTTATTCTTCGTTTGTTGTTGTTCATTTAGTTCGTTTGATTTTTTAGTTAGTTTGTTTAATTTCTTTTAAGCCTCCCTCTCGTTGGTTTTATTTAATTGACACAGATTTACAATCGGTTTATTTAAATTTGATTAAAACTCACTTTTTATTTGAATCAATCATTTCAAAAACATATTAAACATACTGTTTTTCATCAACGTAAAAACCACAAAGATCAGTGCATTACTGCTTCTGCAAATAATAATATAAATCCACAACAGTTTTTTAGATTTTTAGACATTTTTAGTTTTTGACAGCTTTTGTTTAGAAGTTTGGTTTTTGGTTTTGGAAAATTCGTTTTCTAGGACTTTATAGGACTACTTGTATTGATTCCTGTAAAATTATTAAAAAGTTTTTAAAATTACCGGTTCAATTATAATTGCACTAAAAACGAAATCAATCATATCCTAAAAAAATGACCAATTTGCAGAGTATCACCCGAGGAGAGCGATGCGGAGCTAGAAATCAAACGTCAGAAGGCGGCTCGGGGGCGTTCGGCCCATGGACGTAAAACAGAATCACCGCCTGATCCGCTGGAGCCATGGAGTACACGGGAACTGCAGGACATTAACAAGATACTGGCCAAGAAATAGAAAACAAAAAAAAAATAAAAAAAAGGGCTACACACATAAATCATTATTTTGCATATAATTGTTGTTCGCATAACTTAAATAGTACCACAAAAGAAACTGAAATACATTACAATTATGCTCCGCTCTGTGCTGATCTCGTGATCACGAAAGCTTAAATAAATTATATGCTTTCAGCAACCGCAGCAGCATAAAAACAGTGAAAACAAGTTACCCAAGAAATTCAATCAATAAGAACTTTGTTCCTTAAAACATGCACAGAATAAAGTGTTAAGAGGCGAACATCGTCAATGCTTAGAGATATCGCTAAAAATTGAGATGTGCTGCAAGTTTACTTTCTTAAATACACATATTTAACTATTCATATATAATTATAATTTATATTGTTTTCATTTTTTTGTTTTTGTTTGGGTCTCTATAATTACGTACATATTGTTAAAACACAATGTGAAACCTGCAGCTCGATCACGCTACACTTGACATAGTTGACATGAATCAAATGGAATGGAATGCACCACATGCCCAATGCCGGTTGTACTTAATAACTATTCATTTGTATTTTGTAGCTGATAATTGGGTATATAAACGCGCACACACACACAGATAGAGAGAGAGACAGAGCATTAGAGAGAGAGAGAGAGAGAGAGAGAGAGAGAGAGAGAGAGAGAGAGAGAGAGAGAGAGAGAGAGAGAGTGTTAAAGTTACAGGATACAACTCTGTACATTGGCATCATGGAATTTAAGCTAGAGACTCTTAATAGAGCCTCAGTGTGCGGTGGGCGATCGGAGATTTCCCCATTATCTTCATTAAATATGATATGTACAATAGAAGCACAACGCAAACAACAATATGGCGTTTAGAGCTGGGGTAGCATTCAATGATCTTCTACGTTTGCCTTCCTGGTTTAGCTGTGTAACTGTTGGTTTCACTTTTGCTGCTAAATATTTAATACATTTTACAGATAAAAATGTATTATTATTATTATTTGTATGTTCGTTCGTTAGTTTTTTGTTTATACAATTGCCTTAATTGGTACTTAGGCGGTACTAGCTAATTAATCTCTCCTTTGAATAATATACATATACAAGAGTGTGTGCTGTATGGCAGAACAGTCGCAATCAATGCCAACCAAACGCCTCTCAATTGCCTCCCTATGCTTAGATATGGATTGCTCTAACGGCCATTTTTTACATTATATTGAAATTAATTATATTTTAGACTATGCTTATAATTAACTCAGGCTTACAAAATAGGTGGTTGTGTGTGTGTGCTTGTGTCTGTGTTTTGTGTTTGTATGTGTGTTTTGGGGATTTCGCTTTAATTACACTATGTCACAAAAAATGAAATAAATTCTGACTCGCTCAGTTAATAGTTATTTCTTATAAAAATAATGCAGTCGAAAACATTAAAATCAGTGATAAATTGTACAATTACATGAATACATAATATACAATAAACAAGAAAAAAACTTAAGCTTAACTTTCATATTTGAACTAAATTATCGTCCTTGCCAATAGGCTTAACAGTGTTGCATAGATGATTAAAGGTAAGTTCTACAAGCTTTTCTGTTTACATTTTTTTTTTTTGTATTTTGTTAAAATAATCAGCCCTGTTTACATTTCCGAATGCTTTTCATTCCGAGTTGTTTTCACATTCGTTCAGATTTGGGAGCATTGAATTTCTCTTAAATATTCAAATTTTCTTTACTTCTGTTGACCTACCGATTTGAATCCTTTCCTTATAGCAAGTGAAAGACATGTGAGTTCAAATCACAAATGGGAAAATGCTAAAATTTAGTTTAAGTTCACTTCGGCGATTGTATCAAATAAAAACACCTCTACGCGAAGTTAAAGTCTGGGGGCGATGCATATTCAAGCCACAAAACTTTTGATATCTAATTTTGGGACGAAGTATTTACTGAAAATTAATTTGGGTGGTGGTAGAGGGGGAGTAGGGGGTTTAACATTAAAACTTGCGGAATTTCAATGGCTACAACATTTATAATTTGTATTAAAATCGGTTTGGCCAATTTCTTTTAAATTGCTAAAATGTGCAAAAATACCTTTCCATTGCAATTCAGAACGTGTCTGTAGCTGTTTTGGGTTGGAAACTGTGGTCGTGTCAATTGTAGCGGTTTTAAGCGTTTCCCGGTAAACTAGCGGTTTTTCAGAAAAGTGGTAAACCAAACGTTTCTTGGGTTATGATAGGGAATAAGTCCACACAATTCTAGACAGCTACCTTAACGCGTTGATACAAACAAACAGACGCACAGATACACAAATGGACAACCTTTTCATCTCAATTTGGAAAAGTCACTCTAATTTTTAACTTTTGAACGAATTGTCAGATTGGAATGAACAAGGGTGGCATTCGACGCATATTCAGAAGCAGAACATTTGTGCGTTTAAAAAAAAAATCAAAAAGCCCCCCTGGCTCATGAGCCAGATGAGTTACCAAAAGTTTTAGTATGCGCTTTTCTTAGTTAAAGTAATACCTTTCGATCGGTATGTAGCTCGATCTAATCGGACACTCACAACAAATTTTTCATAAGTAATGTGCTGCTACGTCCCTAGCGTGGACTGTCGTCCACAGTGATAATCTTTCAAATCGATTTTCGCAACTCAAAGCAGCTTCTTATCATTCAAATGTTTTCCGGAAACAAAAATGAGAGCAGGGCAATTAATTAAAAAAAAAAAAAAGTTGAAATTAAAGCTGACTGCATTTTCAGATTCAGCAGGCGAAAAGTCTATTAACTGAGCGAGTTCAATGAGGCTGTGACAATGTATTATAGATATTTTTGTTTTGTAAGGTTTTACCGAAAGCCACCGCTCAATGTCCGATCGGTGGTTAATGTGGAAATTGACTGCGGCTGCGCTTGCGTCGCTGTTTGGGCGTTCGACGCCGTCGCATTAATGAATATGGGGCCAGCGCTGTTGTTGCTGCTATTGGCATTGTTGGTACTGATGTGGATATGCTGTTGGTGCTGATGTTGCTGCTGTTGGTGTTGCTGCTGATGTTGCTGCTGCTGATGATGCTGTTGTAGCTGCTGCTGTGTAATGGTTGTCGTATTTGTGGGCGTGCCGCCCAACTGTAGTATCTGTTGTGCTGTCAGCAATTGTGTGGGAATAATGACCTGCTGATGTTGATTGTGCTGCGCCGCTGCCGCTGCCTGCACAGCAGCAACTTGCTGTTGTTGCTGCTGCTGTTGTTGAATTTGTAGGCGCAGTAAATGCAGCTGATTAGCATTGATCGCAATCTAGAAAGTAAAATAGAAATTGTATACAAATTGTAAATAGTATAAGGACTATTAAAGACTTCTTACTGGTACGTTGGTTAGCTCGCCTGATGGTGTCACAACCTGCTGCAGCAGTTGAATTTGTTGATGCTGCTGTTGTTGCTGTTGCTGCTGTTGCTGATGCTGCTGGTGTTGCTGTGCCAAATTCTGTAGCAGCGCAGTTTGCTGCTGTGCGGCTGTTGTCGGCGCCGGCGTCGCTGTTAACTGACCATTGGGGCCGGCGGTAAGTATAAGCTGCTGCGTCGGCTGCTGTGCCACAATGTTTAGACCAAGACTATTCTGTTGCTGCTGCTGCTGGTGCTGATGGAGCTGCTGCACCAGCTGGTTTTGCTGCTGGCCGGGCAGCGCTATAAAGTATTGCAACTGCTGTCCGCCGCCAGCTTGCTGTATAATCTGCACCTGCTGTGGTTGATGCTGTTGTGTCGTCAGCTGCTGTAGCTGTTGATTGTTGCTGGCTGCTGCTGCTGCCGCAAACAGATCTTGATTAACTGTGCTAAATCCAAGCACTTCGGCGGCCGTGGCTTCCAGCTTGAGGCCAGACGCTCCGCTCGCCGTAGGTACGTTAATGCTGCTCATAACGTTGCTTGTTGTAAAGTTGACGCCAGCGTTGTTATTGTTGCTGGCCACAGCGGCAGCAGCAGCTGCTGCTGCAGCCGCAGCAGCTACAGCAGATGCCGCTGACATATTTGAGCTGCTTGGCTCTTTGGTTTTCTGTGTGGTTGACGACGGTTTAATCTCCTCGCGTGGCACAATATCAATAAGAAAATCAAATTGATCATAGTTGGCAATCGCCTGGGCAATATCCGAGCGCTGCAGCGTACGGCGACGACTCTCCTCGGTGTGAACCCAGGCGCGCATCGTTAGCTCCTGTATAAAATATTCGCAGGCCTTGGCAAACAGCAGCGGTGCCTCACCCGCTATCATTTTGGCATTCTCATCCAGTTTCATAATCTTTTTGATACGCGCCAGCGGCAGCACCTGATGCTTAGCATCCACCTGCCCAATTCCGTTCACCTCGCTCAGTATGTTTGGCCAAAAGTTGTCAATCGTTGGCGGCGGCTTGCGCACCACTTGAACGCGTGCTGCTTTAGCGGGTTTCTCCTTTGGCATCGTCGTCGTAGTCGTTGTCCCCGTCTCCGTTCCAGCCGCCGCCGCCGTCGTCGTCATCGAGGTAACACTAATTCCCGTATACGCTGAGTTGCTATTGCTACTGCTGCTGTTGATGCTACTGTTGTTGATGGACATTGCCGTTTGCATGGGCATTGTCATCTGCTGTGAGGTGACAATGACAGCGTTTGGACGACGCAGACCTGGCGCTGTTGTTGATCCCGCTGCTTTTGCTAATACATCGCCTAGCTCCACTTTGATCGGTGTGACAGTTATTGTATTATCAAACATGCTTGTGGCGCTGCAACAAACACAACACAAAACAAAACAATTACAACATAGACAACATGTACACACTGTACCACAACACGAACCAATCTCAGCTCGCTTGAATAAAGACCCACTTACCTATTTGGCGCCTTATTTGTGCTGCCATTGTTTGTGGCGTACATGGCCACGGTAGGTGTGGTATGGCACGTTTGCTGTCGGCAATTGATAAGAGTGCTTTTTATATCACGGGCAAAGTCACAAGAGTTGTGCCTAAATTGTGTTCAATTGGTGGTAAATTTCGCAAACGCGTAATGCATACACAATGCGTTAGGGATGGCAACTGGTGCTGCAAAACAATCGATAAGGTCACAATGGCAGCGAGACTGTCGGTGCTGCCAATCTGATCAAATAATAATTGTGATATACATATGTATATACTTTAGACGTTTGCAAATTACAATGGTTTATATCTTTTTTATACATAAGGCATGCTTACTAAAGCATTCGTTCAATTCGATAGGAAACATATTGAATTCAATTTATCGATACTATTGGCGGCCTCGATAGCAAATGCATGCGAGCGCCAAAAATAATACTTTATTTTTATTTGTTTTAAAGAAAATTTGCAATAAATTCGTAACCTATTAAAGTTTGAGGACACCTAGCTATCGAGGCTTTCGACTTTATATATGGCTATTTAAGCCGTTCGCTCCATTCGATAGATAATATATTGAATTCAATTTATCGATACCATTGGCGGCATCGATAACAAATGCATGTGTTTTTTTGAGCACACATTTGGTCGGAAAACCAATAAACCAATTGTTGACACGAATTTCCAACAAATAATTTAATGGTGACCAACAGCCAGGAGCTGGAGGCGCTGCCCTCGACATCAGCGGTAACTGGGCTGCCACAGAAACGATTTTACCGCCAACGTGCGCACTCAAATCCCATTGCGGATCACAGTTTTGATTAGTAAGCAAATAAGTTTAGATCTTTGATATTGCTTAAGATTAAAATATTTGATTGATAACAGCCCTGCCCGGCCAGAGGATGTCAACTGGCGCTCAATGTATCCCAGCATGGCTGGCGAACAGGTGGTGGAATTCGCTGACATTGGCTGCGGATATGGTGGATTTCTAGTCACGTTGGGTGAGATGTATCCCAAAAAGTTGGCCATTGGCATGGAAATACGCGTGAAAGTGTCGGACTACGTTATTGATCGCATTACGGCACTTCGGCTTAAAAATGCAAAGACAGGCGCTTATCAGAACATTGCCTGCATTCGGACCAATGCGATGAAATATTTACCCAACTATTTCAAGAAGGGTCAACTCGAGAAAATGTTCTTTTTGTATCCAGATCCGCATTTTAAGCGCGCCAAGCACAAGTGGCGCATTATCAATCAGGCGCTGCTTTCGGAGTATGCATATGTGCTGCGCAGTGGGGTAAGATTCGATTCGATATCAAATTTCAATAAATAATTGTGCTCTGCAGGGTCTTGTATACACCATGACGGATGTGGAGGATCTGCACAAGTGGATTGTGTCGCATATGACACAACATCCGTTGTATGAACGACTTAGTGACGATGAAGCTGTAAATGATAAATTTGAAATATTTGATTATTTTCAATTATGAACTGTGTGTTTCTTTGCAGCAGGAGGATCCGTTAACATCCAAGCTATATCAGAGCAGTGAGGAGGGCGCCAAAGTGGTTCGTAATAAGGGCGATCATTTCTTGGCTATATTTCGCCGCATTTAGCCACAATTTATTTGACAAATATACATACATACATATATATATTCTCTTTTACCATAAATAATTTAAGTGTGTAACAGTCTTAAAGACTTCTTTGAAATGCATTTAAACATATTGATTACGATATCCAAGACCCTCACAGCTAATTAACGTCTGTCCAAAATCCCCATATTCAATGTTAAACTTAACGCCAGTCATTGTCTCAACCACATAAATGGCAGTTCGAGTGTGCTTGGTTAAAGCACCGGTTCGGATTCGAGAACAGCCGTTTGCCAATGCCATATAGATGATTAGCTGATCCTGCATATGGCCATCAACACATATCTCATTCTTAATATAGCCGGCTAGTTCACAGGACGCATTCGAGCCAATCATATGACCATCAATATTCTTCTCGCCAACGGTCGCCGTGCCCAGCACACATCCGGTGTTGGTGAAAGCAGTTAATATAATGCCAGCACCATTATCGCGTGCTACATCTGTTGTGTGCTTAAATACTTGTATATTGCATTCGTTCTCTGGCCAAAGGCGATGCATTTCCCGCTCAGCCGAATGCTGCATATCGCAGGCAATACACTTGGGCAGCCGGCCGGCATAATAGGCGCAACCCTTCACCGAACGAAACTTGCCAAAATCGGTTAACTGTGTCGCATTCAGCGAACGCAGCGGCTCAATATCAAGCACGCAGCGTCCGTTGCCTCGTGGATAGAAGCCCAGATGTAGCACTTTGAGCTCAAAGGTGACACCGAAGCGTTTTAGATTTGGCTGCAGCACCTGCTGCATATATTCCACCTGCGGTGAAAAGGATACGTTTGTGCCGCCGATGACATCAATGCTCGAATTCTTGCCACAGTATAGAAGTACAGGCATTACCATTTGATAGATAAGTGTTATGCTAGCAGCGGTGCGTGTGTCCACCTTGTATATGCCACCTTCAATAGTCCGTGGTGTAAACTCCAGCTCCGTGGAGAGCAGCGAATTGCCAATGACATCCGCTTTGGCAATATCGCGCAGCAAATTGACGCCATGCAGATGCTGATGTGATAATCCCGGTTTAGGACGATTGGCACGTATCTTAACCACACGCACAGGACGATTTAATATAACGCTTAAGCTTAATGCATTGCGTAGGGCCTGGCCGCCACCTTCGAGGTAGGAGCCATCGATTTCCACAGTGGTATCCATGTACTGTTGCCTGCAATCAATCTATTAGTCAATCGACTTCACAACACCGATTCATACTACATACCGAGTTCAGCAACTTCTTTAATGTTGTATATTATACTATACGTATAGTATGTTAGTAATATTGAAGATTTCAATTTCAAATGTCACTTTGGTTTCTACTGTAGAGATGATTTGAGCCGAACTGAACTAGTTCTAACGACTGGGTCTATTGATTACCCAGTAAACAATTTTCGCAGCAATTGGAAAAGGTCTCAATTAAGTCAGTTTTCGGTGAGTTTTTTATTATTACTTTCAGAATAATATGTTATACCCTTGCAGAGGGTATTTAACTTCGTAACGCATTGAAGGTGACGTCTCAGAAAACAATTGTATTTTCGTGATCAGCATCAACAGCCGAGCCATGTTCATCTGTCCGTCCGTCAGTTTTTTCAAGACTTTGTCCTAGATCTATCTTGATGAAACTTGGCACAGATTCTTCTTATTGCAGGCAGTACCTATAGTTGAATTGACCTGATCGGCTCACTGTAACATATAGCTGCGATCGTTTGAAGTTCTTTTGACACATTTTTAAATTTCAATACATGACATTTTAGAAAAAGTTACTTTAACTGAAACACTTTTAAATTTTTTTTCAGTTGCTCGAATTCTTCTATTTTCGGAGAGTTCATTTATACTGCATCAAAAAATGTTGGTTTCCTTCCCATTAACTATTCAAAACACAATCTATTTGTCAAGGCGATTGTCTAAAATGAAAAACTAATCAGGCCTGTTCCGATTTCAGTAAGTTTACGAAAAGTAGAAACGAATGAAGTCCGAACGATTTTCGAGTTTCTGTTCTGATGTTAGATCGGAATGGTTTCGTTTTTTTCCAAAATCGAGTTCGAAAAAGAGTTTTGATAGCCATAAGTTTATCTACTTGTCATCTTGAAGGCATATGCTGAATCGAGAGCAGCCGCGTTTGCTTGCACGCTTTCGTTTTTTAATTTAATAGCATTATAATTGTAATTTGACTTTAATCAAATGAATAAATTAATTAGTTAAATTCAAAAACATAACAAGAATATAATAAAATTGTGTTAGATCATATGTTATTATAATTTCCTGCGTAATCTTTCAATTACTTTTCATTCCGCAGACAAAAAAGCAAGTTTTTTGAAAACGTACAAGTTTGACGAAATTCAGAACAGCAATCAATTCCGTTTCCGCATATTTCGAACGGAATCAGAGTTCAGAACAAGCCTGATTAGTTCCTTTGTCCGCAAAGGAACTACTGAACTTTATTCGCAAAAGGAACTAGGATGCCCAACTCTAATGCCCGTTTAAACGAGGCAAAACACACTCACCCCTGTCATCGATTGCACTTCTTACCGTTGCAGCTGACTTTTTGCAAAAGTTGCTGGGCAGCACTTTTTTGCAAATAAAGTTGGCAGCCCTTCACAGCCGCTGCACAGACACAAACACACAAAACAGCCCAAAACATTGCGTTTTAACTTTGTTGTCGAAAAAAAGTTCCCCGCATACCGATTTTGTATAGGTGTTTGTTTCATTTGCTGCGTAGCTGCTGACATTATGTCGTTTGTATATTTATTGCCAGTTGCTGTTTTTCTCATCTTCCAGGTGACATTCCTGGGCACGTAAGTTCCTACATTGTTCTACAAAACCTAACACCGTTATTATTGTTTTAAATATGTATATTGTGGCTACTTTTCAGCTATATCGTAGCTGTCCTGGAGGGTCATGTGGTGCCTACAGTGCCCTACATAAGCGATGCGGCCACCTACTCCCCGGAAAGCTGCATATTCGGTCAACTTATTAACATCGGCAGCGTTCTATGTAAGTTCGGTGCTCGCTCCAATCTCAAATGGGATAATGACTCATTTGCTGATAATTCAGCACTACAGATTCTTAATGTCTGCTCATAAACTCTGTACCCCTAGATATACTTCATACATACATGTATATATACATATATATATTTAATCAGCAGGTCAAAAGGCCGACTTATTGGAAATTTTAATGCTTCATATTTTGATTTCAACATAACTCGACCTAACTTACCAAAAAAAAAATTAGTTGCAGTATTGGATACTTACCGTAGTTCACGCTTGTGACGAAGCATCACAGAGAGTGCAAAACAGGAAAATTTGAAGATTTGCTATGATATATTAAATTGAGTTATAAACCGATCGATAGATATTATTTTAACTAAGTAAAGAGTATACTAAGACTTGGTAACTCATCTGGTTCATGGTTTTGGTAAAATCTTTAAATGTATACCTACCTATTTTACGTGTTGAATGATACCTCGTTCTTTCCAATCCGAGAGCTCGTTCACAAGCTATGAACATTTTAAATTTGTAGTTTCCACCGAAAAGGCGCTAGCTTAGCGGTAACAGGCTAAAAAACGCTAAAAATTGACACTCTAAAGCGTAAAAAATACTGGTAAACTGCTAAAGGAAGAGAAATATAGTTTTTTATTGCACATTAAGGCATTTTAAATGAAAACGCCGACAACGATTTTAATCAATGAATTTCCGCTTGTTTTGGTATTGCCTGTTTAGTGTGCTCAATTAATATACTTTCTGTAATATAACTTTGGTTCAACTCCCAGTTTAGGTTTAGGTTGGTTCAATTGCCTGTTTAGTGTGCTTAATTAATATACTTTCTGTAAAATAACTTTGGTTCAACTCCCAGTGCAGAAATTCTGTTTTTTTTCAGTTTGTTTTTTTTATACCCTTTCCAATACAAAAACAGACAAAGTCTTAACACCTTAAAATAAGCACAAGTTATTTAAGAAGCTATTTATTTTAGTAAATTCAAGTGTGTCAGGATATGTAGAGAATAGCTGATAGTCGGGCACTCTCGAGTAGAGTGTGCTTATTTGTTGTATTCTTTGTTTGTTAATTGTTATCTGGCTTGTCTTTTTAGTGGGTCTAACAATTTATGTGCGCTATCGCCATGTTCTACAAATACACGAGCATCATCCAGAGCTGGACAGCGCTGTGCTGCGTCAGAATCGTCTTGCATTATGGTTTGGCATGGTGTCCTGCCTGGGCATTAGTTTTGTGGGTAACTTTCAAGAAACGAACGTGCGCATTGTGCACTTCATTGGCGCCTTCTGTTGCTTTGGCGCTGGTACTTTGTACTTTTGGATGCAAGCCCTGATCACATACATGGTGTACCCAATGGCTGGCACCCGGATGTATGCGCATATACGCCTTGCCATGGCCGTCGTTTGCACGATCTTATTCATAATGCTGGCTGTGACTGGGGTCATGTCGCATATACTATTCAATGGTCTAAATCCCCGAAAGTGGTGAGTAACTTGGCCAAGTTGCCAAATGGGCATTGTGACGCATAATGCATTCCACTTTTTTTATTGGTTTTTTTCACAGGTATCCCTCGGATGGCGGCTGGTATTATCATGTGATAAGCACAATATCTGAGTGGATTATAGCGACCATATTTAGTTTCTTTATACTCAGCTTTACGCCTGAATTTCGGGATGTGTCGCTGGATCATCCACAGATCTCCTTATTCTCATACACTACGACAGTATAGATATGATGTAGCGATATTTACTTGATATATATCTAAAAATCCTTCATTGGATCACAACCGGAGCTGAGATACTTAGCGTCACAAGGCGGATTATTACGGAATGCTTTCTCAAGCATTATGCTAGCTGCTACTCCTGCCGCTGCGCAAATTCTATAACTTATTGGCTAAGACGCAATATGTAGATATACTTATGATCAGTCGAAGCTGTTTATTATTGTACATAAATACCAATCGCAAACGAACGTTTTGCACAAAAGCGTCCATGGTCATATTGCTTGTTAACATTTTCATTTCATATGTTCAGTTTTGGATCATAAAAACTACAATAAATCTATAATTTAGTTGAAACAAAGTTAACATCACTCAACATACAATACGTGTTCAAACTCATTATACAAATTCAAAACTTTACGTGAAAATAATGGCCTATCATCAAGAGGCGGTGATTTATGTATTTGAGATACCATAATAAATCTTAACTTCAATTATACTTGCTATTGATCAGTAATCCTTATGTTTTTTCATAATTATGACATTTTCGAATTGACCACTACACATGGGTAAAAGCAAGTAATAAAGTACTGCAAATGTATGTAATAGGCAGAAGGAGGCACTTCCGACTTTATAAAGTATATGTATACATAATCTTCATCAGCATCAACCGCCGAGGCGAACTAGCCAGGTCTGTCTTTCTGTCTGTATGAACGGTTCGATCTGTAATGTTGTTTAGACAGCTCTTTGAAACAGAGTTTGAAGTAGAAATGGTAATGATAAGAAAATTATTTCCTTGTGTCGAATGATTTTTCGTATGGATCGTATGGAAGATATGTAAGTCTGAGCCTTATCGGATTATGAACAAAATAAAATTTCATATAACTGTTTTCCGCGAACTTTCCACATTTCCCGGCCAAAATCTTTAATGAAACGGTATTAAATAAAACGGGATACGCTGTACACATGTTCATTTACAGAATTTTACATTTATTGTTTTTATAAATTTCTCTTCTATTTTTACAATGACATTTGAAATAAAAAATTGGAATCTACAACTTAAAGTGCAATGACAATAAATATAAACTGTAAAAATCATTCCATTATAATTATCGTTATAAAGATTCTAGTCAACGCTTTCGATCTCTGGAACGGTCAATATCGCGATGCTTGTGGCCACCTCGTCCATTGTGTAAATTGCCTCCACCCACACCAATGCCACCACCATTGCCACCGCTGCTGCGATGGGAGGAGTACCGAATGTGCGACGATTTGCCAGAATTAGAATTACGATACTTGTCGCTATCGCTAATGTTGTTGCCATTGTTGCAGGAGCGATCCTTTTTAATGTAGTAATCGGAGCGTTCTCTCGAAGATTTCCTGCAGAGTGAAAGATAAACAGAGTGCAGATGATTCGTTTAATAAACATGTCATTCATCATGCCGATTAAAATAGGAAGAGTATTCGAATTTCGAATATAGATGATATATCTATATATAGATACAGACAGTGGGATGAGAAGTATTCCAACTTATCTTTAAAAGGGAATAAAGATTGATATTTCTTTCGAAAACAGGATCATTAAATCGAAAACGATACGGAATGAAAAGTTCTCGGAAATGGAAACAGGCCCGATTGTATGTTTGACAAAACAAATTAACAAGTTGTACTCGAATGCTCCCGACTGCGATATGTTCTGTTTTCAGGCTCTTGCGGTTGCGGGAGTGGGCGCGGTAATGTTATTTTTAATCAAGTCTGTCAAAAAGATCAGTTGAATCTAAGTCTGCATTTAGACGATGATTTAACGTCATGTCGTTTTTTCGTTAAGTTCATGCTTATAGGAAAGAGATAAGACGGAGCAGCCAGCACTTGAACTCTGCTTCCGTTGAAGGATGAATCTATAGGATAGATAAGACACAGTGGACACTTTACCTCTTGCGATGTTTGCTGTGCGGTGAACTGGAGCGTGTGGGCGAGCGCGAGTAGTGACGTGATTTCTTTTTGTGCTTGGGTAGTGAACGTGAACGGGATCTGGTGGAGCGACTTCTGTCACGCTCACGATCGCGATCACGGTCGCGTTCGCGGTCCCGTTCGCGTTCACGATGCGATTTCTTATTGCGATCGCGATCGCGACTCGGCGAACGACTGCGCGTTCGAGAGCGTGGCGTGCGTGACTGTGTGCGTGAACGGGAACCAGAAAGCGAACGAGAATCCTTCAACGGCGATTTCTCAGTGGGCAGCGGCAAAGCACGCTGTATGAAACCACCCCAGGCATTGTGTGAGCCATTATTGCGATCAACCGTTATGACAGCTGGCGGCGTATTGATCTCCTTGGTCTTGTTGCGTGCATCAATATAACGCTTCTTTAACTCCTCAACGGCTGCCTCCAGTTTCTCGACAACCGGTTTGGCACGCGTATACAGCTCCATAACGCGATAACAAATGTCCGTTATATTCGCCATGGGCACACGGAATATGCCAAACCAGGGCGGACTATGCGGCAACGATATATTCAGCTTGCGTGCACTCAAATAAATGCAAGCACAGGCAATCGCCTCTGGCGTATAGCGCATAAACACATCCGTACGCAACGAATCATTCATAAAATTCCAGGACATTTGCATAAGTTGCTCGTTCTTCTCGTACTGGAGCACCTGAAGGTACATGACAATGAGCTTATGGGGATGCTTCACATGCACACAGAAGCCCAGTTCCTTGAGCACGCGTCGCTCCGCCTTGATTACTTGCGTCTTCTGATTTGTATAGTACTGATCCAGCACCATGGATGTGATCTCTCTGTGGATATTGAGATGGACATTCGATTTTTAATTCAAGTTGATATGTATATATGTGCAGTAATCGCGATTTTCAATTTAGGCAAGATTTTGCGAAAGTGAAATTACCTTTTGACAATTTGTAATTTAGTTAGCACTTAATCCTTGGGCTTTATGGCTATAATGAAAATTTGAACACTTAAAGCAAATTCACTTTCGCAAAGACTGGTCGTAAGTGGAAACCTAAACATTTTCCCATTTTTATATTGTTATAAATCTAAACAACAATCAAACAGTTTTATTTTGAGTTGTCTTTAACAAAATTATGAAGTTCGAATTCGAATATGAATTTGATGCAAATAATAATTAGCGAGCGAGCACTGTAATTGAATGTTGCACTTACTTTTGGGCGCGCACTTGCTTGATATGATGGAAGACGTTGATGACATCGCGAATGCGACGTGGCGCCTCCTCAATTTTGGAGGCAAGGCACACACAGCTCATGGCAACCGTTTCCATATAATGACGCACAAAGCTTTTCGAATAGAAGAAACGCTGAAAGAGCACCTGGCCTGTGGCCATTGCCACTTGGGGTAGACGCAACAAGATGCCAGCTGTTTGTATTAGCTCACAGCCAAGTATGCGCAGATCCTTTTCCGTTTCATGATCAAGTCCATCCAGACTCGACGGCGTCACATCAATTTTCTCTTCCGGTATGAGGCTATTCTCCAAGGTCAGCACAATTTTGTGAAACAGACGCGGATACATCGGCTTGGACACATCGCCCTCAACCGTGCTATGATTGTGGCCATCATTGCTAGCTCCAATTCCAACTCCAGCTCCAGTTGAGTTATTTGTATTATTTGAAATGTTCACGTTGTTAGCATGGACAGAGCTTACGGTTAGCACATTGCTTATTGTTTGCAATGCTGCTGCTGCTGCTGATGTTGTTGTGGATGATAATGCTGATGCGGATGCTGATGCGTTGGATGTGGACGTCGTCACAGTGGTTTGGATGTCGCCAGTCGTGGCGGTGTTTACAGTTGTAGCACCACGACTGGCCATTTGTCTTTTGTCTTATATATATTCAAAGATTGTGTTGAAGATTGATAAGTGCTATTAATATGTTATGCTTACTAATTTCTAAATTGACAACAGTGTGGCAGACAAAAAAGAAAACACGATTTTAAAGAAAATACTAACAATGCGCACCATAACTAGTGATGGCAAAACACACAAATATAATATTAATCGGTTGATGAATCGTGATGATTATGTGAACCAAGCAATTATTCATTAAAATTAACTGTTTGATTGGTAGTTTCATCTTGAAACTAACAAAATAAACTATTTATTTATGTTTTTATATTTATTTGATTAATGTGAACTAAGAGCAGTCAACACGTGAGCAAATTAAAAACTTTTTTTATTTATACAAAATTATAAGAATATATATTAAATTTGAGTAAATTTAAGATTAATTACAAAGCTATAAAGGTTTTTTTTAAAAATTGATGTATTTTTCAATACATATATTGTATAATAAACAAATTACATGTATTTTATTTATTTAATTTGTAAAACTGCGGCAAGCAGAGAAAGTCTACTGCTATTCTTTTATTTTAACAATTAAGTTCCTTCCATAAGTACCTTACTTCGCTACAAAAAAAAAAAAAAAATTGAGTGGTATTATACTTGGTGTAATATTCGTAGTAAAAATATTAAGTCGTGAAATCGACTCCTCTATGTTGAGCCAAATTAACTTTTCTGTTCCTTCCAGACCTACGCGTAATTTCGGTCCACTTACTATTACCGGATTTACTAACAAATACTCGTTGCATAAGGTTCGAGTACTCTGTGCAGATTACAACAGACTTTCCCGAGAAATCAATTCAGAGTCCTCCACTCAAAAACTCTATTTGAACTTTGTTAGCTCGTAGTCAACAATTTTTGCCAACTAATTAATACTAACTTTTTGCTTTCTATTATTTTTGGTCTGATTGGGTTTTGCTGGGTTTTTCTCAATCCTATCAATAAAAATTGGACCTATTTTTCCTAAATTTATCCCCAGCTATTTTTAATTTTAATTATAATTTAATGTCAAAACTTAATTTATATTTCTAATATATATTTAAAAGTTTAAATTTGTATTATTTTAAATTCCTTATAATAGTTTTAAATTGTGTCGACTATTTTTATTTAACAATTAATAAATAAAAAAGTTAGTAATTAATCCAAAGGCAATCGTGCCAGCACTAGCCACAAGATCAACTAATCATCCGATAATTATTTTGAATAGCTATCGATAACCATTGGCATCGGCATTCAATCTGCTCATCTCTAAACAGCATACAGTTCGAAGTTGATTCGGTACGAACGTGTTCGCGTGGCCGCTGCGCGCTGTTAAAACTGTTTCAAAGAGACTCTTCCAAAGTGTCTAAGTAATATTCGGGGGACTTAAGAAAAATATATAATTTAGTACTACCGCAAAGCAAAAATACAAAGGCACAAATAGCACATGCAGTCATATGCAACGACTTTCAACAACGCATATATATATATATGTATATATATATTGAACTACACTATATTAAGGTGTAGATAAAGCAACAAAAGGAAAAGAAAAAACAAAAAAAAAAAAAGAAAAAAGCAAAAGAAAGAAAGAAGTGAAGTTGTGAAAAAGCCGAGAGCGCCGCACACTGCCAACTGAGAAATTGTGCAAAATGAGTGGGGATGTGGCTGCTGAAAATGTAAGTAATTTTCGAGACGTATTTATATTTATGTAATTTTCTCATCTGTGTGCTACAAAATGCAGTAACGAAACGAAGTGAAGCGTGCAAAAACGTGTGTAAAGAATTAATGAACTTGATGCTCTTGCAATTTGTGGAAAAGTTAGTTGGAAATTACAAAATACAATTTTAAAATAAGTCATTTGCAATTAGTAGTGCAACTGTCGAATGAGCTGCGCTTTAAATCATGCGTAGTCACATTACAATGAAGAGTAAAAGGCCTTTTGGTAATTTACGAAAATGGCGACAATGCAAGCAAGTAGCAAGAAGTAGCAGGCAGTCGGTTGAAGCAGCAGCAGGCAGTATGGAAGAGACGAAAGTGACGGCAATGTGGATGTGTATTTGGCACAGGCGGCACAGTGTGACCGATTTTTCAATGCTCTAAATACTAGATTGGTATTTTGTGTGTGTGTGTGTATTCTGTTAACTGTTTTAATTGTTTCAACAATATAGTTTTTAAACACAAACATTTAAATTCGATTTCAACGATTCCTTGTTAAAGTTGTCAAAGATGTGCATTTTGTGAATTGTGCTATAGTATTTTTTAATATGCGAGATTTGAACGCTTGCACAATGCGGTCACACTGCACAGACTGCCTGCCAGAGCAATCACATGTGTGTATGTACATGTGTACTTACATACACTTATGCACGTATAATAACAGCCTTGATCTGTTAGCTGCTATTGCAGCGCCCACGTTCAAAACTATGCTCCATACACACACACACACATACACATGTAAGGGCTTACAACTTGAAGACTGCAGTTTGGGGGCACACTGTTACCGTAACTGTAACTGTATTTGCACCCCCATAAGCTCTCCTTTCACCTTTGTCGCCGTATCATCATATCTTCTTCATCAAGTTGCCTTCAAATATTTTCTTATGCTCGCAAGCAACATAATAAATTTAAATTTGTTAGGGTTGATTTTTTAACCACGTGGTGGTGTGGTGTGTCTATATGTCTCCACATACATTTCACTATGTATATATATGTATATACATACATATTATGTACATATATATATATATATATATATATATATAGGTACATATATACGTGTATGTTTATAGACATACATACATATTAGAGGTGATTAAATATCGATACTATCGAATAAAATAATGTACTATAATAATATAATATTTAATTAAAATAAATAACAAAATAAATGATGAAAAACTTAAAGAAAAAAGTGTATATATTTGCCTGTTTTTTGTTTTCAACAACAAAATATTTAAGTAGTTCAATATTGAAACTCACACCTCACACCTGATACTTTGTATCATACACAAACAAAAAAAAACGAAGAAAACGAAATGCAGGCGATCGTCGTAGATGTAAGTTTTATATGTATATTTGTAAGCATTTCATATGCAATAATATTATGTTAATAACGATTATTTAGTTGTTTTGTTCATTGTTCATTGATTTGTAATTTTAAATTTTGATTTCTATTTCAGAATTTACACGTGCAAAATGGCGGCAGCTGCGAAGTGCAATCGAATGGTGTAACCACAAATGGACACCACAGCAACAGTAACAGCAACAACCACCATCATCATCACAGCAGCAGCAGTGGTCATAGCGGCAGCAGCAGCAGTAAACATAAATCATCCAGCAAGGATAAGCATCGTGATAAGGAACGAAGCGAACACAAGAGCTCTAGTTCCAGCTCATCCAGGGAACATAAGAGCAGCAGCAGTCGGTAAGTTTTGCAACTGATAGTTGATTATATGTATTATTATATGCATCATATATAATCCAATCCATTGCAGCGATAAAGATAAAGATAGGCATAAGAGCAGCAGCAGCTCATCGAGCAGCAAGGACAAGCATCGGGATAAGGAACGTGATGGCGTCAGCAGCAATTCGCATCGCAGCTCTTCGTCTTCGTCAAGTCACCGCGATAAAGATAAAGATGGCAAGCACAAGTCATCCTCATCCTCGTCGAGCAGTCATCATCATCACAAAAGCAGCAGTGGTCATAGCGGCAGCAGCAGCAGCTCCTCAAAGGACAAAGAGCGCCGTGACAAAGATAAAGACCGCAGCAGCAGCAGCAGCAGCAGTTCCTCAAACCGGGACAAGCACAAGTCCTCTTCATCGAGCTCCTCACGCCACAAGGGCTCATCATCATCATCATCATCGAAAAGCAAACATTCCAGCTCCAGTTCGAGTTCCAGGCATGGTACGTCATCGAAGGAACCCTCTTATGATGGCGTATTTGTTAAGCCAGAGCCCGTCTCCCAGCCACACACGAATGAGCATACTGATCCCTTGCAGCTGCAGCAGCTCCAGCAGCAACATCAGCAGCTCTTTCAGCAGCAACATCTCCAGCAGCTCCAACAGCAACAGCTCCAACAGCAGCAGCTTCAACAGCAGCAGCTTCAACAGCAGCAGCTCCAACAGCAGCAGCTTCAACAGCAGCAGCAGCATGCCCAAGCCCAATGCAATGGCCTTGGCTACAAAAATGGCTACGAGGAGCACATTGTGGATGTTAAAAAGGAAGAGGAGAACTTTGACTTGTCACAAGCCAGCTCCTGTGACTATTCCATGTCGCAATTTCGTTCAGATGAGCCCTCGTTTGTGGCTAAGCAGGAGTCCACCTTTGCGGAAGATGATAGTGGCTTAAACGATGATGATGAAGATGATGATAATGAGAACGATAATGATAATGATAACGATGATGATGATGATGATGATGATGAGGATGTGCCGTTGGCAATACGTAAGCGGAAACAAGAGCCTGCCGATGAAATGGATGGCGGTATGGATGATGATGACATTCCGTTGCTAGCACGTAAAAAGATCAAAAAGGAATCAAAGGAGAAGAAGAGCAAGAACAAGAAGCGCCCCAAAGAGGAGACCAATGACGAATACGGCGGCAGTAAACTCAAAAAGAAAAAGGTCAAAAAGGTAAATCAAAATTTCGACAAATTTTTAGAAGAAAAAAATGAAAAGAATTTTATTTATAATTATGTTAATTTTGATTTTGTTTTGCAGGAGAATGAGATCAAAGCGGAGGTCGTTTCGCCAACGAAGCGTTCCCGTAAAGACAAAAAAGATGAAGAAGAGGAAGTGTGGAGATGGTAAATTATACAAAAAAAAAAAAAGAAAAAAAAAGAATTCAGGCTTGTTCTCCATTTTCGAGTCCATTAAATCGTATTCGAATTGACATAGAATTTAAATGGAAATCAAAACTAATTTATATTATCATGTACAACAAAGTACTTTTAAGACATGGCAGAGGACACTATAAATAATTTAATAAGTTTTTCATTTGCTTTTCCATACGAATTTTGACATTAACTTTTCAATTCACATGCGAATCAAGTGGATTCGGCAATGGAAATATGCCTGAGTAATAAAAAAATTAAGCGATAAACGATAAAACGATATACAATATGCATGCATGTGTGTGTTGTGTATCGTCTTTAGTTGACGTGTGGGTCCGTGTATTGTATATCGGCTTTAGTTGACGTGTGCGTGCATGTGTGAGTGTGTGTGTGAAGTTTGAATGTCACTGACCTACATTTTGAAAGTCACATTTGGCAGTTGACAGACGTCAAAGTTGAGGTGAGCAAACTTTTGACCATTCACCGCGGCACGCGTGCGTCAGCTGTTCACACGTCATATAATTGTGAGGTTATGTTCGATTTGCGTAATGTGCAGAATCAGAAACTGAATCGGAATAAAAAAACTGAATCAAAAATTGAATCAGCAGCTGTAGCGGCAAATGGCTAATGCTCTGTCGCGGTCGCTGTCGCTGCTGATTGCAAAACTTAATTTAAACGTAAAATACGCACAGCAGCGATTCGCAAGTGTTGTTGCCAAAAGACAAAAAACTAAAAACAATAATAATAATACGAATAACGAGAACACAATATTTAATTGTGCTACTCTTTATAGGTGGGAGGAGGAGAAGCGCGAAGATGGAGTTAAATGGACAACGCTTGAGCATAAAGGACCTGTTTTTGCGCCACCTTATGAACGTGTGCCTCGAAATGTTCGATTCTTTTATGATGGCAAGCCATTGGAGCTGAGCGAGGAGACCGAGGAGGCGGCCACATTCTATGCAAAGATGTTGAATCATGATTATTGCACCAAGGATGTATTCAATACTAATTTCTTTAAAGATTTTCGCAAATCGATGACCTCCAAGGAGAAGGATATTATCAAAGACTTTCGTAAATGCAACTTCCAAGAAATGTTCAATTTCTTTCAAGCTGAATCCGAGCGGCGCAAAGCTGCCACCAAAGAGGAGAAACTGGTCAAAAAGAATGAAAATGAGGCGTTAGTTAAAGAATATGGCTTCTGTATGATTGATAATCATAAGGAGAAGATTGGAAACTTTCGTTTGGAGCCGCCGGGTCTATTCCGTGGTCGCGGCGAGCATCCAAAAATGGGCATGATCAAGCGTCGAATTGCTGCCTCCGATGTGTCCATCAATTGTGGAAAGCAATCGAAGGTGCCTCAGCCACCACATGGCCAACGCTGGAAGGAGGTGCGTCACGATAATACTGTCACATGGCTCGCTTCCTGGATAGAGAATGTCCAGGGTCAGGTCAAGTACATTATGCTGAATCCTTCGTCCAAGCTAAAGGGCGAAAAGGATCATGTTAAATACGAGACGGCTCGCCGGCTGGACAAGTTTATTAACAAAATACGCGCCACATATCGCGACGAATGGAAGTCAAAGGAGATGCGTGTACGTCAGCGTGCCGTTGCACTCTATTTTATTGATAAGCTCGCATTGAGAGCGGGTAACGAAAAAGATGAGGATCAGGCGGACACTGTTGGCTGCTGTTCATTGCGTGTGGAGCATGTGCAATTGCATAAGCAACTAAATGGCAAAGAGAATGTGGTTGTATTTGATTTCCCTGGTAAGGATTCAATACGTTATTATAATGAGGTCGAGGTGGAGAAGCGTGTCTTTAAGAATCTGGAGCTCTTCATGGAGAACAAAAAGGATGGCGACGATCTTTTTGATCGTCTCAATACACAAGTGCTCAACGAGCATCTCAAGGAGCTGATGGATGGTATGCAGTACTCTTATCAATATCTATCCAATACATATTCTTATTAATTATGCTCATGTCAACTTTGCAGGACTCACGGCTAAAGTATTTCGTACATATAACGCATCGAAAACGCTGCAGAGTCAATTGGATCTGCTTACCGATACGGATGCCACGGTCGCTGAAAAATTACTCGCCTATAATCGGGCCAATCGTGCGGTGGCCATTCTTTGTAACCATCAGCGTTCAGTGCCCAAGGGCCATGAGAAGTCAATGGAGAATCTTAAAGAAAAGATACGTGCCAAGCGCGATGCCATTGATGACTGCGAGTCCGAATATCATGTGAGTTTAATAGTTAAATGTAACGATATATGTTATATATGTATCAAATAATTAAATGTTGTGTATTATTCTTAACTCAACAAAAAAAAAAACAGGATCTTAAAAAAGCGGCCAAGCGTGGTTCCGTCAAAGAGAAGGTCAATGCCGATAAAAAGGCAAAACAACTTGAGCGTATGAAGGATCAGCTGAAGAAATTGGAACTACAAGAGACTGATAGAGACGAGAATAAGACCATTGCCCTGAGCACTTCCAAACTAAATTATCTCGATCCACGCATTTCGGTTGCCTGGTAAATATTTTTTTTTCTCTTTCTCATTTCATTCACAATTATTAATTACAATTTTGAATTGCAGGTGTAAAAAGCATGGTGTTCCGATTGAGAAGATCTTTAACAAAACGCAAAGAACCAAATTTCTTTGGGCCATACACATGGCCGATGAGAATTATCGTTTTTAAAAGAAATCATTTTGTTTCTACAACAAAATGGATGCTATATATACGCACCCACACTCACACACAGGAAGTAGAATTCACAGCAGCAAGGACCAACACACACACATACACACAACTACACACACACACACACACACACACACACACACTAGGCGATCAATAAGTCCAGCAACCGCCCTACGTAAAATGTTGTACTGAACCAAAATTTTCTCCAAACTGGCAAAGTTCTCATCAATGTATGCAAAATATATGGAGCGGAGAGGAGATGAGAATGATCAGCGCAATGCATATAGCCTTATCGGCCTATACATATAGATGATATATAAAAATATGGTCCATTAATGCTGATTCTCGCTGTACGCAACTGATTATAAATTATATGAGTATAAGTGTACGCACTATGCTAAAGTTTAACTTGGCAGCAGGCGTTAATTAAAACCATTAAACACAAACTATGTAATACCATATAAGAAGTATAAGAAAAGAACCAGCATACACACACACACACACACAAATTTTATGTAGTTCTGTGAGTGTGTGTATGTGTGGGGTGTGTGTAAGCGCCGCCGGAGAAGGAAATTTGTGTATGTTATGTACGTCTAACAAAATCAATTATTTCTATAGGTTATATTATTATGTAATACATACATATTAAACTTAATTATATATATTTTTTTTGTAAAATTTATTGTATGAAAAAAAAAGAATACATTTTATGTTTATACTTATAGTTGATCTTCGTTTAGCAAAAAGTTTATACCTACAATTTATAATAAAAATTTATAATACATACCTATTATAAGTGCTAAGTGAAGAGAAACCTTGTAGACCACTTTTAGCATAGCATAATTTATTCGATTAGAGCAGCAAAGCAGCGCAACTGGCAACAAACAAACAAGAAACATGCATAAAAACAGAAACGAAATGAGAGAAATGTTTATAATATAATATGTACTTACTTTGTAATTGTGCACAACATCCATGGCTACATATGCATATACTATATACATATATATATATAAAACCCGTATGTATTAGCTTAAATACATACATAAGGTTTTTGTTTTTAAGTTTTGAATTGATGGCCGCGTGTTTTACATTATGTTTATGCTAATAACGCAAACAATTGTCGTTTTTTTGATTATTTTTGATTTTGTACAAAAGATTGTAATACTAGAGCTAATTAATTTTTTAAAATACAAACATACAATATGTAATTAAAACGTTTACACACAAAAATTCAAACAAAAAACAGACTCAAACATAGACAGGTTTCAAATTCTGTTCTGTTCAAAAACGCAATTAATACCGGAAAACAGTGCAACAATGAAAAAAATAATAGGACACAACATATGTAACACCAAGAAAGCATAATATAATAAAAATCAACAAAAACAATTATGCTAAACGAAAACCGTTTATAAATAGGATTTATTTGACTATGATTATGATATGTATGTACGTGCAATTAAGTAAGCTACAATACTTTTGTTTGATAATGATCGTTAACAAAAAACAACAAGTAGCTGTAAAACCGAAACGAACGCAAAGAAAACAAAGCAAAACATCTTAAAACCTGGAAAACGGTTACGATATTGATATTGATCTTGATCTTGTTCACACTATGTATATGTATGTGTGGTTGTACTTGTATTTTAATTATGCGAACTATGGCCGAGCGTTGAATGAGAGTAAAAGCGGGATATAGAAATACATACATGCATCCGTGTATGTATGTAAGTATTTATGTTAATGTGTGCGTGGGCACTAATTATTATAATGCATATATATGTGTGTATGCATACATTGAACATGCGTTCCAAATATTAACAATATTACAATCAATACGATGTACGTACACATAATATATTCATACAAATTTGTCTTATGTAAGTAAAGCTTTTAAAAATAGCAAATTTGGCTCTTAAACACAATTGGAAACACCACCCACACATATACATACAAACACAGACACACAACATACACAATCCCATATTTACTTGGCATATTACAATATGATATAAGCAAAAAAAAAACAGCAAATTTAAGTTACATGTAGTTGTAATGGAATGATGCAAATATACATACGACGACAACAAATATACATATATATATACATAAATATATATATATATATATATATATATATATACATATATTTCAAACTGAACAAACGTTGAATTTATTTTGTGTACTTAATCGACGATTTGAGCAGAGCCTTAGTTACCGAATCCAACAATCTAGCAAATCCTTGCTAAAAATTTTGTAGTTTCATCGAATACAAACATATGTACATATATGTTTGCATATATCGATTGATATGAATAGATCTGGTGTTGACAGCAAGCAAATTAATACAAAATGTCAAAAAAGTCCTTGTAAGTTGCGTGTCTTCCTTCGAATCGTTTTCCAGCCGCAGAAAGATTTGAACAATGTTTGAGACAAAGATCTATCAAGAATTTTCTGATTTCATGAAAGAACAAGAAAGAGAAGTTATATTTGGCGTGCCGAATACAGATTCTCTTGTAGAAGAGTTTTGCGAATAAAAACAGTCGTTTACTTTTATAAAGCTTAGTCAGTCAACTTAGTCACTTCGGAACATAATATAATATAGCAATAGCGAGTTTAGTTAAAATATTTGTATAATAAAAAAAGTTGTTCATGCATAAAATGGTTTTACAACAGGTTAGCTGTATGATAGCCATAAGATATAGTCATCCAATTTTGAAAAAATTTGGACAGAATGTCAAGAACTTACGTAACCTCATAGGTCAGTTTGGTTTATATAACTTGAAAAACCAACAAAGATTATCATATATGTTATAGTGGTATGATCCGGCCGATTCTTACATACATATTTACTGCTTGCATCTCTGCCAAGTTTCATCAAAATATCTTTAAAAGCCTGAGAAACTAGGTCGCATATAAACAGACGGACAGACAGACAGACGAACATGGCTAGGTTGACTCGGCTTATGTTGCTGTTAAAGATTATAAATATGTTCTTTATATTGTCGGAGACGTCTTCTTTATTGCATTACACATTTCGCGACAAAATTTTAATATCCTCTGCAAGGGTATAATAAGGTTAAACATTTTTTTGGAAATTTAAAAAAATGTTTAATTCAAAGCGACAGTCCTTCTGTGCATTAGATTATCCAAACGTTTACTATCAAATTTTTATTATTGAACTTACTTATTTAGTGTTAATGATTCTAGCTGTAGCCTTGTTTATCTCCTTGCGAGAATTATCAAAGCAGTATTTAAACAATAATCGCAATAACAACTAGAAACAAGAAAAAACAAACTATTTTTGACGTGCCGAATACATAAACCCTTGCAGAAAAGTGTTTTATATAAAAACTTAACTTGCATAAACAAAAAAAGTTTTAATGTGCAAAAACTCACTATAACTTATAGCGATCCGATTAAGATATTATATTATAATTTTGTCACGAAATGTGTAACGCACTGAAGGCGACGTCTCAGAAAAAAATTTTTACATTCGTGATCAGCATCAACCGCCAAGTCATGTCCGTCTGTCCGTCTGCTTATATGCGTTTTTCAAGACTTTATTATAGAGCTATCTTGATTAAACTTGGCACAGATGCTTCTTCTTATTGCAGGTAGTACCTATAGTTGAATTGGCCAGATCGGACCACTATATCTTATAGCTGCCATAGGAACGATCGGTTGAAAATAAGTTTCTGTATAAAAAACTATTGTATTTTTCAAAATATCTCGACCAAACTCACTATATCTTAATTAAAGCACGTTCTACACAAATTTTATCAAAATCGGATCACTACATCTAATAGCTGCCATAGGAACAATCAGTTGAAAAATAAGTTTTCTTATGCAAATCTTTTCTGCAAGGGTATACATCTTCGGCACGCTGAAGATAACATTTCTATCTTGTTTTTACAGCCGATTGTTCCGATGTCACTTATAACTTGTAAGATATAGTTACTTAATGCATTTTTGGAAATACAATACTAACAATACTTACTCTTAAAATTTTGATAACACTTATTAAACAATTTTTATAAATCAGAGCTTCTAGCCTTAAAGCGCAATTCTTCGACTTCGGCTCCTCTGGCTTATGGTGGTATTGAAAACTTCCTTTCAAAAGTTACCATGCAGTCAATCTGCATTTTCAATGAAAATAGATATTAATACCGCATGAATATGCAAGAATGGCAGTTTTTCATTATTGCGAAGATGGTACATGATGAGCATATCTTTACTAAAACTAGAGTAAACTTTGTCTGATACAGGATAAATCAGTCCTTAGAATCATAAAAGCGCAGATCATCATCTGGTTATGCGGCAAGTGGGTCAATAAATATTTCGTGTACGCTATATATCATAATATATGTTATGTATATATTTCATATTATATTATTTATCATACATAATTTCCATTTTTGTTTTTAGGTTTTAGCGACTAAGTTAGTTTTTTTAAAAATTGTTTTCATTGATTGCAAAATGGTTTTTAAAAAATACAATATTTATATAAAGAAAAAAAAGTGCAGCAGCAAAAAAAAAAAAAACAGTTATAATAAGAATAAATATGTAACAAAAATGACAAGTGATATTTGTATATATGATTTATGTATGTATGTTTTATAGTAGGTTAGCTTAAAAATTGGATATTGCAATTTGCTCTTGTATCAAAATTTTTTCATATTCTTCGGTTCTTGTTTTTTTTTTTTGATTTATTATTATTATTGCGCTTAAAACTAATTTTTGCATATAATAAAATTGCGTGAATGTGTGTGTATGTTTGTGTGTGTGTGTATGTGTATGCGTGTGTGTATTGTTATTGTTCATATATCAATATGTATAAATATAATTATATAAATAAATTTATAGGAATATGTGTTGGTTTTCAAGCAACATTTTTTTTGTTTTTGTTTTTTTTTTTATTTATTTATTTTTTTTTTATTTTAAGTTAAGCGGCCCTTTTTAAAAGCATTACAAATCGAATAAATATCTGTATAATATATAAACATATATATGATGTGTATGTGTATATATATTTTTATATATATATTAATATAATCATTAATAAAATTTTTGTTTTTAATTGTTGCTGATATTTCGAAACGGAAGGACTCGCGACAAAATGTTCCTGCTACTGTTCTTGTTTTTGTTTTTTGTCTACGCTAAATTTTTGTTGTTCTTGTAAAAACGTATAAAAAGCTAAATATGTTGTTTTAAAAAAATCTCTCTGTTTTATATATATTATCTTTTCCTTTTTTTTTATATATGTATATTTTTCTCTTGTATAAACATGCATTTTTCTTAATATTCGTTTTTAATTTGCATGTAGAATAAATTGTTGTGCGACTTTTGATGCGTTTTGAATCTCGAATTATTTTGATATCTTTTTTGTTTCATTTAATTTTCATGGACATATTCGCTATAAAATTTCTAAAAATTGATACGTGTTGTTGTTGTTGTTGGTATTGTTGGTATAGTTATTGTTAATATAGCTGAACACGTGCTTCAGTATTTTAGATGGAAGATTGGAGGCGCATTAGAATTCCCATTGTGTGGCCGAATCGGTGCCATCATCTAGCAATTTAAAAGCTCCATTTTTGGTAGCACCCAAATATTTACCCTGTTGCGATCTGAAACAACAAAAATACAATAAACACCTGAGTTATTATTTATGAACTAAAAGCTAAACTTAAAATCAATTCAGTGTTTGCGAAAAAAGCACAACAATTTGTAAGGTTCGATTCATGATTCTGATCATATTTACAGGATTCTAAAAACACGAACCGAGTTGATTCGTCACCGAGTTTTTAATTCCTTTACAAATCTTTGGTTTTTCTACAATCACGATTGAAATGACATCTATACATACATACGTATATAGATATTTATCGCTTACCTTATGCAAATTCGTGTGGGCTCGCGCAGCTCCAAGAAGAAGCCATCGGCGGGCGCATCGGCATCCACGGAAATGCTTTCACCCTCGATGCGCCAATACTTGCCGCTGTGCGCCTTCAAATGGACGAGACCTTTTTGGGCGCGCTCCACCAGGATGGTCTCGTAGGTGGCCTTGTTGCATTCTAGTTTTAGGTTGCCAGGGGTGCGATAGCCGACAAAGCCCTGCTCGCATTTCAACACTAAAATGGGCCTACAAATGGATTTGAAATAATGTTCGAGGTGTGCTTAATATGTTTTATGAAAACATTATAAGACACTTACCGATTGATCAAGTAAAAATAGAACTTGGTTATTTCCTCAATGGACTCGGAGGTGGCAAACAGATGGCCCGAACGCTTCGTGGCCAAGAACTTGCCATTGTTGGCACGGAACGACAGAGAGCCGTCACCATGCCAAATTAGCTCAAAGAGTGCATCAGCACAGCGGCGATTGCCGGTGGCCTGAATGCCTCCGCCCGCGGACAGGCACCAGTAACGATCCTGTGTGGTGCGCAGTGCCCAGCGATGCGCCGACCAATCGTACTCCAGCTGAAAGGTCTCGTTCTCGCCAATCTCATCCTGATTGGCCGTTACATCAACTCCCTGCTTAACGCTCACATAGCGCAAGTTGAGGCCAGCTATGAACGATGCCTGCGGCAATGAATCCTCCAGCGAGAAGAGTTCATCTCGGGTCACCGTCGATGACCGCGACTTCAAAACGGCCTTCGAACCAATGGGCGACAAGTACTGACCCTGACGATCACGCAGCGCCAAATGTCCTCCATGGTATTCAGCACTAAATAGACAATCCTCGTTGCAGACCATCTGCAGCTTGCCATTAGCATTCAAGTATCTGTTGAAGGTCAATTGATAATTATAATTAGCCTTTGAAGTAAAGATAAGATCGGACAGCAAGCAAATTGTAAGAAGTTCAGGAAAGGAAACATTATTCGTGACTGTCAAAATCGGGATCGGATTACCTATTACAATCCCATCTCTACTTTAAAGTTTGTAACTAAAGCAATTTATTTCATTAGAATATTAAATATGGAAATGCTTAAAATCAAAGTCTATTATGACTATATTCATTAAATAAATATATAATTTGATGTATGTAAAAATGTATACAAAAGACAGGAGATGACATTTTCCGAACGCAGTCAAGTTAGTCTAGAATCTAGACAGACATGATCTTAGAAGAACTTGTACGTAATTTGAATTTTATAATTTAAAACATCAGTTAGCGATCGATCTCTGCTGGTCTACTTTAAACTAACGACATAAATAATAAAGATTTAATAAAACAATAAAAAGCGAAATACTCCATCAATATTATCGATAGTCCGACATATCATCTCTAGAAGTTTAATTCCAACTATCGATAAATTTGATCGATTTAATAGTTTTGATAAAAAACTCATTTGTACTGAAAAGCACGAAATACATCGACACTACCGATACAAAAGGCAAGCTATCGGTATTTTTAGTAGTCTAAGTTCTATTTATTATCGATAGAAAAGTTAAGCTTTTGGTGGCCAGATAAATCAACGACATTATCGTTATTCTGACATCTCTTCTAGTTTAATTCCAGCTATCGATAATTTTTATAGATTTAATAGTTTTGATAAAAACGCATTTACAGTAAAAACCACGAAAGCCATTGATACTACCGATACAAAAAGCAAGCTATCGATAGTCATATGCACAATCGATATGATCGATAGTCCGACATCTGAACTCTACTAGTTTAATTCCAGCTATCGATAATTTTGAAGATTTAACTCATTAGTACTCAAAAGATAAAAAGCCATCGATACTATCGATAGAAAATTTAACCTATCGATTGCTATTGCATGTGGCAGCTACTCACTTGTTGTTGCACGTGTGCAGCGCATACCGTCCGCCTTCCTCGGCGCGGAACTCCAGCGTGAAGAGCGTATCCTCGCCCCACGGTATATTAGCATCGACATGGATCTCATCTTGCGATTCGGATAGATGAGCAAACCGCTTGCGGCCAATCGATCGCAAATTGACTTGAGGCCTGGCCGCCAAATGCACCGTCCAAAATTCACTGCCGCCAGGCGTTTTGGCCGTACAAACGAGTTTGTCGGGCGTGCCACCCAGAAAATAGCCGCGCGACTCGTTTTTAAGCGCCCAACGGCCGCTGCCGTCCTCACTGATGCTGATCTGGAAACGGCTGCCCGCATCCCGTTCCTCACTCTCGCACAGAACATTGCCAAACTGATCAACCGATAGATATTTATTCAAATGAGATCGTAAGTAGATAATACCTGTGGATGAATCATTTTCAAATATTGTTAATTCAGATAAGCCATAGACGAAATATAAATAAAATTATCATTAGTTTGCAATTTTTATGATAATTATAGAAATCTTATACGTTTAGATACTATTGAAAGCACATTAGATATTTTTACTCCCTGTTCCCATTAAAAATGGGAAAAAGGGAGTTATAAAGTACTGCAAATGTGTGTAACAGACAGAAGGAGGCATTTCCGACCATATAAACTATATATATTCTTGATCAGGATCAACAGCCGAGACGAACTAGGCATGTCCGTCTGTCTGTATGAACGCGTCGATCTCAGAGACTGTAAGAGCTAGAGACACCAAACTTGGCATGCAAGTTAGTTATTAGCAAACATTTTCTGAAAGGGTATATGTATTCGGTACGCCGAATCCTTTTCCATTCAAATGAATATTCAAAGCACAAATATCTCATTATATTGAATGTTTAAGAATGAGCCAAACTTTTTTGATGCATCTAGATCCTTTTGACAAAAATAATCTAGTTTTCTTTAGTCAAATTTTTGTGTTACAAACTTTTTAAAGTTCTCTTTTTTCAAGTATTTATTCGGGGTGAGTAGCAGCTCATTATAGCTTGCATTTAATACAACATTGAAAACAGTACGCAAAATAAGATCCAACATTTTTATTGTTTTGGTAGAGATAATTTAGTGCAACCTGATTAGATCTATTGTAAGCCCTTCTGAGCCTAAAAGCTCCCCCATTAGACCAATTTCTTGAACAGATGCAAGAAATAGCATTCGAATCGGGATACTCACCATATAACTTGTGTTTTCAGTTTATACTAACAAATAAGTTCCATACAACTTTAAAAAAAAAAAAAACAAAAAAAAAAGTTGAAAAAAATGCATGGTATGCAGTTTTTGACTTGAATCATACAGTTGCATACAGTAAGTAAGGCGTCAAACGAGTTATAATTTTTGAAGAAAACATCAATGGTAATTAATAATTAATCGATCTGTTTCATTTCTGTGTAGTTTTGTTAATTGTTAACTTGTTGCTTTCTTTCACTCCACCCATTTTAATTGGCAAGCGTATAACGTATAACGGTCAATGTCAGCGCCAATCAGCTGTCAAGCAGACGATTAGCGATGGCACCTTACCGGCTTAATTATTTATCGATAGACATGGCGCTTGGCTCGCACCAAAAAGTATCGGCGCGCCGTTTATAACATTTTGTATTATTAAGCAATTTAGTTAATCATCATCGCGCTAGCTCTAGCTGCCGATTTCAGTCGATTTCAATTTAGATGAGCTATTTTAATAGCCGTTACGAATTGCAACCTGGCTTTCTGCTGGCTAGCTGGATGAAAATATTTTTGTATTAATTGCCATGGCAACATCAACAGCAACTAGCAACTGGCAACAGCAACTGGCAACAGCAACTGGCAACATCAAGAGCAACATTAATATCAGGCAATGGCCAATGGCCGCAACTTGGCAACGGGTCGAGTGGTAAACTAGTTACTTTAATTATAATTGCCAGAGACCACAAACCACAAGCCACAAAACCAAACCAGACTAGACAAACAGCACTCGGCATTGCCAAGCCGTCCAATAGCAATACCAATACCAATACCAAGCCCAAACTGAAACCCAATTCCAATTCCAATTGCAATCTCAATGCTGCTAGCTGCAACAACTTGTGGCGTCTCCTGGCTTGATAAATGATGCCAAATTCGTGAGACGCTTTGTTTTCAAGCGATATACCATTTAAACGGCACACACAGACTTACGTCAAATTAGTCCAGCTGTGTCTTAAGCTTTGCTTTAAGCCAAAGTCTAAGCCATAGCCAAAGCCAGACTTAAATGCAGCAGCTGCATTTGCCAAATGATTTATGTGCGTTACAAATAACAAAGCAAAGTCAACATTAAGCGACTCGCAAAAGATTGTGATTACGGTTAGCAAATGATTTAGAGCCTCGCTAATGGTGAATTGTGAATGGTGAATGTAATCTGTATTGTGAATAGAAATGCAGCTGGCACTAGATGAATGCCAAAACAATCGCACCTGTAATCATATCCATTGCCATTTTCCATGTTGAAATTAATATGCTTATCAGTTAAAGTTGAGATAAAAAAACAAAGTGTACACACGACAATATGCTAATATTAATATGCCTGATGTTATTCTCAAGGACCGCAAATAATAGTTATGAGTTAAAAAATATTGAAGCTAAAAAAGTGCTTCAATAAGAAAGGGAAAAATACACATAAGTTATTTCTTTGTGGCAAATTCGAAAACATGATAAACTTTTATTTTCAATTTAAATTTTTAAAACTAATTTAAGTAATAAAACTCAAAACAATTATTATATTTCAAAACAAGTTATGGTTTAATTTTTATATAAAAATTGAAACATAAATAATAATTATTTTTTATCTTTATTAGTTAAATTAATTTTAATAATTAAAACTAATTTTTTGAATAAAATAAAAAAAATAATAATTTTTATTACTAATTTTTTTTAATAAAAATCATAATCCCTGGTTATCATGGAACCCTTTTTGCAAAAGCATTTCATGATTAATCAGACAGGCTCTCAATTTCAAATGCAGTTTGACAAGTCCAATTAATTTAAACAAGTAAGAACGTTGCAGTCAGGCTCACCCGACTGCGATATACTCTGTTTTCTGTTTACTGGGGCGGGGGTGGGCGTGTCAAAATTTTTTTCTCCAAACTATCGATGAGATCAAAAGTATTCATACTGCAAAATTTGGGGTTTCTAGCTAGAAGGGTGTAGGAGATACAGATTTTGCTCATTTGCAGGGGCGGTAGTGGGCGTGGCATTTTTTTTTTTACAGATCGGTCGAGGATGTCATCAGTAGTCTTTATGCCAAATTTGGTGACTCTAGCTGCAAAACTGCAGAAGATATAGATTTTTGCGGTTTGTGGGGGAAGGGGTGGGGGTGGGGGGGAAATCTTGACACTTTGTCTGCCTATGGTATATACCAACATGTATACCAAGTTTGGTTGCTCTAGCTTCAAAACTGTGGAAAACAAGTAAGAACGTTGCAGTCGGATGCACCCGACTGCGATATACTCTTTTTTTCGCCTCTTTGCGGAGTCAGTGGGCGTGGCAATTGAATTTCTGCTCAAATCTTTAAAGTTTTGCCATCAATTAAAATTTGGTTGGGCCTGTTCTACAGGTTTGGGAGAAACAAACATTGCTTGATTGCAAGGGCGGGGGTGGGCGTGGCAAAAATATTTTTATCCAATCTATTAAATAGGGCAACAGAATTCAACCTGCAAAATTTGGTGATTCTAGCTAAAGGGGTGGGGGATATACAGACTTTGCCTATTTGTGGGGGCGGGGGTGGGCGTGGCCGAATTTTTTTTTGCCAGATCAATGAAGGATGTGATAAGTAGCCCTTGTGCCAAATTTGGTTACTCTAGCTATAAAACTGTGGAAGATATAGGTTTTTGCGGTTTGTGGGGGAAGGGGTGGGGGTGGGGGGGAGATCTTGACACTTTGTCTGCCTATGGTATATACCAACATGTATACCAAGTTTGGTTGCTCTAGCTTCAAAACTGTGGAAAAAACCTGCGTTCATACAGACAGACGGACAGACAGACGGACAGACGGACAGACGGACATTTCACAAACCCAATATACTCTTTTTTCCTTTTTTTTCAAAAAAGTTAAAAAAAGAGTATAAAAACTGCGTTCATACGGACAGACGGACGGACAGACGGACAGACGGACATTTCACAAACCCAATATACTCTTTTTTTCAATTTTGGAAAACAGAGTATAATTAAACTAACTTTAACTTTAATTATCAAGCCTTTTAATGCAAAGCTTTGAAACTGTGTTTTATTTATAGACACATTTCCGTAAATGAGGATCTTCAAGTTTATCAAATTCAGCATCTTTCATTGATTATAGCAAAATAAATGATCAAATATATCTGTTTAATATATCTTAAAATGAAGAATTTGCTTTTTGGTTTTATTGTAGTTTTACATTTTATGTGAAGAGTTTCACAATAAGAGTATCATTTTGTGCCGAAGGTACATACCCTTGCCGACAAGATTTGCATAAGAAAACTTATTTTTCAACTGATTATTCCTATGGCAGCTATAAGATATAGTGATCCGATTTTGATAAAATTTGGTCAACATGTGTAGAACGTGCTTTAATTTAGATATAGTGAGTTTGGTCGAGATATTTTGAAAAACAAAAAAGTTTTTCATACAGAAACTTATTTTCAACCGATCGTTCCTATGACAGCTACCAGATATAGTCGTCCGATTTTGATGAAGTTTTGTCATCATGTATAAACTGTCCTTAAACTTAGGTAAAGTGAGTTTGGTTGAAAAGTTTTTCACACAAAAACTTATTTTCAACCGATCGTTCCTATGACAGCTATATGCCATAGTGGTCCGATCTGGCCAATGCAGCTATAGGTACTACCTGCAATTCAAAATCATAACATTCCTATTGGGAAACCCTTTAATATGTTTGGAAATTGTACATTTCGTTTAAACGTGCTTGGAAACATTAATGTGGTTGGTTAATAAGTTGGCAAATAGGTTAATATTTTAACATTTTCATGTTCTTGGCAGCTATGATTAACTAACTTACTTTCACCGGTGTTCGATGGCTCCAGTGTCCAGAGTTGCTTCTTCTTCAGACTGGCACCATTTGCATTCAATTTGAAGCCAAAGGTTTCGGCGGTCATATACTTATGCTGACCATTGATCAGACCGATCGTCCACCAGCCCTTCTGTTGATTCTGTGATATAATGTCACCATTGCTGTGATTCAGCTCACAGCTTTGGCCGTTCATGGTGCTTATGGGTGCAATGGTGACGGCTTTAAGCTTTATCTATTGGACCCTGCCGGTAAATATAATTATATATATATGTAAGCGAGTTAGCTTCTCCTTTTAACAGACGTTGCTTTTCTGAAAAATACAAAAAATAAATATATTTATGAGCAAATATATGTATGTATGTATATATATATATATATTTGATATATGTTTTCTTGTGCAAGAGATGAGAACATAGTGGCTTTTTACTCCCTGTTCCCATTAAAAATGGGAAAAAGGGAGTTATAAAGTACTGCAAATGTGTGTAACAGGCAGAAGGAAGCATTTCCGACTATATAAACTATATATATTCTTGATCAGCATCAACAGCCATGACGATCTAGCCATGTCCGTCTGTCTGTCTGTCTGTCCGTCTGTCCGTATGAACACACCGATCTCGGAGACTACAAGAGCTAGAGACACCCAACTTGGCATGCAGGTTCCTGTATACCATACGCAGATCAAGTTTATTTCAAATTTCGGATGCACCCCCCCGCACCCCCGCAAATCGCAAAAGACTCCCACAGCCACAATTTTAAAGATAAAGCTTTAATTTTTGGTACACATGTATGTTTAATCAATGTCTTTCTGATGTGTAAATTTCAACACGATCGGATAAATAGCACCAAAGTTATGGAAAAACTTATTTCCCCTGTCTCAGCAGGCAGAAACAACAGTTTGACAAGCACTGTGCAAGTTGAGTACGCTGCTTGCTTGTGTTGCCGCTGAACTGCTTGAAATGCAAGTTGGGAGCAGGGAGTCTCGTAGTCGGGCAAACTCGACTAGAGTATTCTTACTTGTTTTTTAAAGGAACTTAAAAAGTAGATACAGTGGTCGCTCGGAAATAAGAACGTTTCGGTTTCAGAACAATTTGTTTTAATTTGCGACAATTACAATTCTAATTTCCGAGTGTCCTTTTTTAAGAAAACTTAATTAATGTCTCTTTGTTTCCATATAAAAACCGTTATGGTTGCCAATTTTTAACATCATTTGATAAACCTTGATATAAATGTTTCATTTTATTTGGGCTTCCAATGCATAGAAAACGCCAATACTAATTTGCGAAGGTTCTGATTTTCGAGCGACCACTGTACATGTACATAGTTATATTTTTGGTTTTTCCAACTCTATTCTAGCTAACAATAGAGATAAAGAATACTTTAAATTTATTGCAGGCTGTGATCATATTAAGAGATACATACATACATATTTAGTACTAAATATGGATGTACATATGTATGTATGTATAATATGTATGTATGCATAGTTTATAGTCAGCAGTGTGCGTGCAAGATTTATGTGTTGTCAGACTGGGTGCATGTCATCAGGAGAGAGGAGTAAAGAGGTGGTTGCCAGCCAGCCAGCCAGCCAGGCTGCCTGACATGTGTGCAATGCATGCAGAACAGGCAACAAGCGACGACTGCAAGTGCAGTTTGTCCGTCCGTCTGTCTCCTCGGTGTCGACGGGCCAATGATATTGGCCTGCCATTCATTTCAATGTCGCCAAGTCGAACAGGAAACGTAGATAACGCAATGATTTCTTGTTTTTGTTCATTTCTTTGGCTTACATGGACGACACATGTCGGCAGTTTTCGCTGTGGCATTGGCAAATTCAAATTCCAACAGACATCAAATCAGCTGTCAAACAGCTTGCGATGACATTTGCAACTAGAGCTTAGCTTTGGCTATTTATCGATATGTAGCTTATAAATGTAATCGATGTCAAGCATCAGTTTGTAATGCGATAAATTATGAAAATGCAAGCCAAAAAGCGGCTTTTCTTAGCAGAAAATGCGCAAACTGGTTGGCATTTGGATTAAGCTTTTATATATGTATATGTACAATGTACATATACATACATACACAAGTATGCCTGTTATTAGTTGTCCAGCTCATTAGCGTGACGCGTGCTTGATAATCAGAGCTAACGAATCACACGGAGACCCGCAAATGACTCAACCAACATAAAACCACAAAATGACAAAATGAAAGAAATGAAAATGCTGGCTGACTAAAAATAATTTGTGGGGGCGGCCAGCTGCAGAAATACATATGCATATGACTATATGTATTTATGTATGTGTGTATGAGCACGCAGGATACAAAAAGAGCTGCTGATGAACGAATTAGGAGTAGAGCTGATTCTAGTTCAATTTTATTTCATTTTTCACTTCTGAACTAAATCAGTCATTTTATTCATTTGTTTCGTTATTCATGTTTAAAAAATAAAACATTTTCTTGATTAGTAACATAATATGCATAGATACTTCTACATCAATGAAAGATGTTTGCTCATAAGCTACTAAACTGTTTTGTTCATGAATCACTAAACGGGCTCGTTCAATTGAACTTAATGTGAACGAAACGAGACAACTTCAAATACATACATACATACATAGGTGTGCAACTGAAATTTACTTAAGTTTTTATTTTCATTTTTTTTTTTTTTGCATATTTTTCATTTATTCTCAAAAAGGCAAACCAGCCAAGCCCGAGAGCTGATTGACGATTGTGGCTGGCAGGAGTAGCAGTGGCAGCAACAGCAGCAGCAGCACGTAGGATACATAAATAAGCAAAGCTGCGTGACGGACGAGTAAAGGAGGCGGCGCCCAGAGTGGCTCCTTAATTTGTTGTTGTTGTCATTTCTAGGCGTTGGCTTATGGCGCTGACCATTTGTGAGAGATTTCCATTTCATGCAAAGCCATTTGGTTGGGGCGTTGGCTTAGCAAAAAAAACAAAAACAAAAAGGCAAATCGGATGGCAGATTAACATCAAATAAAACGCAAATGGAAATGTAAATGAAATTGAAAACTGTGCAAAGTGGCCACCCCTCTCCCACTCTAATGGTCGTTGATAACTTGAACTCACTATAACTTTTAAGCCTCGAGTGTCTATTTATCTTTCTCTTTATCTCTCGCTCTTTCTTTCTTTCTTGCTTTGGGCAAAAGTCAATGCTCGCTGCTTTCTTGTAACGTCAGCTTTAACAGCTCTGCATCAGCAGCAGCTTTTGCCCCTCCCCACTCCCTGTCTTTGGCTGCTCAATTTTCGTAATAATTATTACCATTGTAAATGAAATTTGATAAGCGCCGTTCTTGCAATCGTTTCATACTACATACTTGTGTGTTCGTTTGCAGAATAGCCTTTTAGATTACTTCAAATTCTATGAAAAATAAAATACTGCTCTTCAGAAAGCGATTTCAACATACACACATACATACACATTTGCATATATGTGCATACATATACATATGTACATACATACCTGTGAAAAGCCAAGGCAATTTAAATCATAATTAATTATGCATGCCGATTTTCATTCGAGTCCCAACGGTCTGTAGCAGCATTAAAAGTAGAGCTGGCATTTCCAGTTCTATTTGATGAATTAGTTCACTCGTTCATTATTGGCTTGTGAACTTGGTAAACTGTTCAGTCGTTCATTTCAATTAAACGTTCATTCCATTGAACGTATTCTAAACGAAACTGCACAGCTCTAGTTCAAAGATATGCAACCAAGAATGAAGAAAAAACGAATGCAGCAAGCGAAGCCAGGTAGATGAAAAGAAAGAAAGGCAGCGCCAAAACAGTTAAACACCGTTGTATTTCGTTAACAGGAGAGAGAGAGAAGAGCGGCGCCAGCAGCGCCAATGTCTGCAAATGGTGTGGCAACAATGGCCAAGCGGAGCAGCGTCATAACTAGACAGCGATCAGAAGAACAAGATCAAGAACGCAAAGAGAGAAGTTATAATAATAAGAAGAACAACAAAGCTCACAGCTGCAACAGCAACAGCGGCTGGTTAAGTAGCTCACCAACAGAGTCGGGGCTCAGTTCGCAGTCAGCGACTAATTTACACACATACACACGCACACACACTACTGGCTTCAATACACACAAACTCAATCAAATTGAGTGGCATCAGGCCAGTTTACCGGTGTCTGTTATTGCTGCTGCTGCCGCATCTTCTGCTTCTTCTTATTGCTGTTGTTGCTCGCAAATCAATTAAATTACACTATTGACTCTTGTTGTATTTGTCAAGTGTGTGTGTGGCATTATTAATCGCAATCTAATTAAATGAAATTGCGCACACGTACACAATAGATTGCATGCATGTATGTATGTGCGTGTGTAAATGTGTGTGTGTGTGCTTTTAGCAAATTACGAAAATGTAAAATATGATGAAATTTTATCGCATCGCACACCTTTCACCAAGCGAATAGGCAGAGAGGGGACAACAGGCAAATGATGGGCAACATTTTGCGTGTGTCGCGTCGCCTCGCCTATTGCTCATCTGCGTGTGTAGCTTGTTAATGATAACGGTAAACTGATAAACGCACACAACATACAAACAATGCGAGCTCATCAGCCACATCCAATCAAACAATCACACAAACACTCAAACACACACACACACACACACACAGAGGCATTGACAGGTGCAGAGAAATACCAAATATCAAATAGGCTGCTGCAGCAGCAGATGTTTAGCTTTCTTTCACACAGCCATAGTTGGTACATACACAAATACATGCATAAGTATGCATATGCATATGTATGAACACATGTACCAACCCAATTTGTACCCAAACCAAACTAAACTTTTTAATTAATTGACTAACCAAAAAGACTTTAAAATTGCATATATTTATTTTACACAGTATTCTTTACAGTTCGTAGTTTCATTTTAATAAGCAATTATTCAAATTTTTTAATATTATCAAGAAGAATCAAGTTCATTTTAGGACGGTTTGTTAAACTCATTAACATACATATGTATGTATTTTTGTTATACATATCTACTTTTAATGTTATATTCTTCTATGTGAATAAACCAGATTAGCCGACAATCTTAACATTGTCCATGGAAGCTCTTAAATTACTAAAAAAGAAATGAGAATATTAAGCACACCCATTGATTGAAGATATGCGTTTTATTTATTTTTTTTGAGAAATTTCCGAAATTTGATCTGCGTATGGTATACTTGCCAAGTTTGCTGTCTCTAGCTCTTATAGTCTCCGAGATCGGTGTGTTCATACGGACGGACGAACAGACAGACAGACAGACGGACATGGCTACATCATCGAGGCTGTTGATGCTCATCAAGAACATATATACTTTATATAAAAGAAATGGCTCCTTCTGCCTGTTACACACATTTGCAGTACTTTATAACTCCCTTTTTCACATTTTTAATGGGAACAGGGAGTAAAAACGATCAACATCAAAACTATATAAACTTGAATTGAAAAGAAAATCTTTTTACTCCCTGTTCCCATTAAAAATGGAAAAAATTTCGTATGCACCGCCCCGCACCCCCGCAAATCGAAAAAAACTCCCACAGCCACAATTTTAAAGATAAAGTTTTGATTTTTGGTACGCATTGTATATGTTTAATCAATGTTGATTGGTTGCGTAAATTTCATTACGATCGGATAAATAGCACCAAAGTAATGGAAGAATCTGTTACCCCCGTCTCAGCAGGCAGCAACAAGTGTTTGACATGCACTGGACAAGTTAAGTGCGCTGCTTGATTGTGTTGCCGCTGAACTGCTCGAAATGCAAGTTGGGAGCAGGGAGTCTCGTAGTCGGGCACACTCGACGTTTTTATTGATTGAAATAACATTAGCTGCTGCATAATCTAGTTAGTTTATATAGTATTTTTGCAGAGTTTAAAGCGAACTAGCTCACTGAATGAACTCTCAGACGCAATGCGTTAGCTGCAGCATAATTAAAAACAAGTAAGAACGTTGCAGTCGGGCTCACCCGACTGCGATATACTCTGTTTTCTGTACGTAAAATTTTTTTTCTCCAATCTATCGAAGAGTTCAAATGGAGTCATACTGCAAAATTTGGGGTTTCTAGCTATAAGGGTGTAGGAGATACAGGTTTAGCTCATTTGCGGGGGTGGTAGTGGGCGTGGCATATTTTTTTTTTGGCAGGTCGGTCAAGGGTGTGGTCACTAGTCTTTATGTCAAATTTGGTTACTCTAGCTGTAAAACTGTGGAAGATATAGGTTTTTGCGGTTTGTGGGGGAAGGGGTGGGGGTGGGGGGGAGATCTTGACACTTTGTCTGCCTATGGTATATACCAACATGTATACCAAGTTTGGTTGCTCCAGCTTCAAAATTGTGGAAAAAACCTGCGTTCATACGGACAGACAGACGGACAGACAGACGGACAGACAGACGGACAGACAGACGGACAGACGGACATTTCACAAACCCAATATACTCTTTTTTTCCATTTTGGAAAACAAAGTATAAAAAGAAAAAAAAACGTTTTTATGGCAACTGAATGTTGCATTCCTAGTTTAAGTACCATATCATAGCAATATCGTAAAGTACAAAAAAAAAAAAAATCACAGCTTGGATAATTATTGCTTGTTCTTAAGAGCTTTCCAATGCAGTTGACTTTAACGTACAGCAACAACAAAGAGAGAAAAAAAACTGATGCTGCCACAAGTACTCCCCGAGCCGCATTCCACCGCACCTGCATACAATGCAAATGCAACGCTCGGTTGAGCGCACGCGTGCGTTGCAGTTGCAGCAAGCTGCAGCTGAAGCTGCAGCAGCAGCAGCAACTTGAAAGTTGGTGGCAAATCTTTAGACGTGGGCTACTAATGTTTATGTCTGCCACAGCCTGCGTGATGTCTGTATCTGTGCATCAGGTAATGTGCTTGTGTGTGTGTGTATATATCTGTGTGTGCGTTTGTGTGTATCTGTGTGTGTAAGTGTTTTTAGAACGTTGTTGCTGCCCCAAGCCGAGATTTGGAGCGGTTCTTTTGTTGCTGCTGCTTAAGTTGTTGCTGCTATTGCTGTTTTTGTTGTTGTTACTGTAAAATATACCGTATGCTGCAGCATAAATACTTGTGCGCTGTTGTTGTTGCAGCTGTTGATGTTGATTCAATGACTATTATAAATAAAATTACAACACATGCTGACACTGATTTAGTTGAAATATGTAAATCAGCTCAGTTGTCATTGTCCATTCTGCAGCTAAGAGTTCTGAAGATGTGATCGGAACTGGCTTCAGCTTCCGCGATCATTTTCAATTTAAATCAGCTCATATGAAAAATGCATTTTCGATCGATTTTTCCTATGACAGCATTATAAAAACATTCTTATATTTAGAAAAAATGAATTTGATTGAGATAGCTTGAGCAACAATAGAGCTTTTAATACAATTTTTCAATCGATTGTTCCTATGACAGCTGTAAGGTATAGTGGTCTGATCCCAGCAACAAAAATAAGCATCTTGCCAAGTTTTTATCAAGATAGCTCTAAAACTGAGAGACTAGTTCGCATAAAAACATACGGACAGACAGACAGACGAACCTACCTAGATCGACTCGCCTATTGATGCTGATCGAGAATATATATACATTATATGGGATCAGAGACGACTCCCTTAATGCGTAACACATTACGTAACAAAATTATAAACCCTCTGCAAGGGCCAAGCCGGAAACAAACCACTATAATCTGTGCATATCCAGCATGATTTTCAAAAATAATGATTAACTTTTAATTTTTAATACTATTATTACTCAAAAGTTTTGAGGTTCAAAACTCAAAAATAATCAACAAAATTTAATTTTTATAAATTTTCAAAAAACTTATAATCATTTCGGACCCAGATTTAAACTTAAAATCTAAAAATATTATTAAATAGCATTTTTGCTTGGTTTGGTTAAACTTCAAAAGGACAGGTTAGTAAAAAGTCAAAAAGAAAAATGGTTAAACAATTTTAATCAAATTTTTCATCTTCGACTCGTGACTTAATCTGATAAAACACAATAAAACTTATAATTGCGGAGTTTTCATTTTAAAAGATTCTTGTGAAAACAAGTAAGAACGTTGCAGTCGGATGCACCCGACTGCGATATACTCTTTTTTTCGCCTCTTTGCGGAGTCAGTGGGCGTGGCAATTGAATTTCTGCTCAAATCTTTAAAGTTTTGCCATCAATTAAAATTTGGTTGGGCCTGTTCTACAGGTTTGGGAGAAACAAACATTGCTTGATTGCAAGGGCGGAGGTGGGCGTGGCAAAAATATTTTTATCCAATCTATTAAATAGGGCAACAGAATTCAACCTGCAAAATTTGGTGATTCTAGCTAAAGGGGTGGGGGAGATACAGACTTTGCCTATTTGTGGGGGCGGGGGTGGGCGTGGCCGAATTTTTTTTTGCCAGATCAATGAAGGATGTGATAAGTAGCCCTTGTGCCAAATTTGGTTACTCTAGCTATAAAACTGTGGAAGATATAGGTTTTTGCGGTTTGTGGGGGAAGGGGTGGGGGTGGGGGGGAGATCTTGACACTTTGTCTGCCTATGGTATATACCAACATGTATACCAAGTTTGGTTGCTCTAGCTTCAAAACTGTGGAAAAAACCTGCGTTCATACAGACGGACAGACGGACAGACAGACGGACGGACGGACATTTCACAAACCCAATATACTCTTTTTTCCTTTTTTTTCAAAAAAGTTATAAAAAGAGTATAATTAAACAATGACTGCATACCAAATTACCGGAAAATTCACCCTGCTGAGTGAAAAGTAGGTGGTAAAAAGTGCGAAAGTTGAGTCTTTGTGCGATTTTCTTCAAATTTATTTTCAAAGATCTTTATGAAAATTCAAAAATGACTGCATACCAATTTTTGGGAAATTTTACCCTGCTGAGCTAGATATAGTGATACACTGCGATATATCCCGACATATACAGCATCTGTACTAATTTCAATCAAGTCAACTTTAAAACAAAGAGACTAATCTCCCTCTACAAGGGTATACCAATTAAAGTTCATCTGCTTTTGCGGGTCATTATGGTACTTAGTTGAGGTTGTTTTTTAATTGTTTTAATGGTTGTTGTTATTATTGTTATTGTTACTGTTACCGTTGCTATTTGTTGCTTACGCTTGTTACTCGTATTTAAAAAACAGTTTGCGGCTTTTGTGGTGGCAGCTGCCAATCGAAATGAAACCATACAAAACGCACAACAAACGCAATTAAGAGAAGAAAAGCATGCAACCATTTGCTGAAAGCACCTTTCCAATTGTTTTATATTTAATTACAGGCGTGCAATTATAAACAGAAACATATTAATACAAAACAAATGTACATTGTACATTGTACATACATTTGTATCTACAAACGTCAACCGACAACATGTTTTCTTCATTTTGGATTTTTTTAGAAAGCGCCTAAAACAAGTGCAGTAATCAATTATTACGCGATGAATCAACAAATTGATTCGCTGCTGCCCCTGTCCCCTGTCCCTGCCTCTCATGCCGCAGACACTGCTCTGCTTGCCGCTTGGGAGAGATGAGTTTGAAAAAAGTAAAAGTTGAAATGAAAACGTCACAATAATAAAAACCAACGTCGACGGCTTTTAAGACTTTTTTTCTTTTCATCTTTTATTTTTGCCAAAAACCGTTAGAACAACGTTCGGACTGCTTTTGTAATGTAAATTCCAAATTGATTTTGCATTTGAACTTTTACGCAAATTATACACATATGGCTAACAAAATAAGCACACTTTGCATTAGTTGGTCCGAGGCAATTTCTTTAACATACTTTCAAAGTTCTCTCCAAAAACCAAGAAATAATATACATACATCTTCGGAGTGTTGCAGATAGATACTTATGTACATATGGGCTTTACCGTAGTGGCGTAATACAAAATATTAAAGAAAAATAAATGAAGTAGTCAAATTTTTAAGAAATATATTTTCAAATATGTGTGAACGAAATTAATTAGCACAATATTCAGTAGTAGAAATGTCACCAATCAACCTTCAGGATTTTATGATATAAGCAAAGATATGGATGGCGTGACGTTACAAAAAAAAAAAAACATAAGTTTGTTTTGGCTTGGATTACAAAACTGCAAAACTGTGCTATTTAGGCAAGACTTTTTGCACAACCTTTTTTTTATCACGATATGAAATAATACAAGTAATTGTAATATTTCCCAATTTTCTTTTTTACTCCCTGTTCCTATTAAAAATGGAAAAAATGGAGTTATAAAGTACTGCAAATGTGTGTAACAGACAGAAGGAGGCATTTCCGACTATATAAACTATATATATTCTTGATCAGGATCAACAGCCGAGACGAACTAGGCATGTCCGTCTGTCTGTATGAACGCGTCGATCTCAGAGACTATAAGAGCTAGAGACACCCAACTTGGCATGCAGGTTCCTGTATACCATACGCAGATCAAGTTTATTTCAAATTTCGGATGCACCCCCCGCACCCCCGCAAATCGCAAAAGACTTTTTGGTACACATGTATGTTTAATCAATGTCTTTCGGATGTGTAAGTTTCAACACGATCGGATAAATAGCACCAAAGTTATCGAAGAGTCTAGTACCACCGTCTCAGCTGGCAGCAACAACAGTTTGACAAGCAGTTTACGAGTTAAGTGCACTGATTGCTTGTGTTGCCGCTGAACTGCTTGAAATGCAAGTTGGCAGCAGGGAGTCTCGTAGTCGGGCACACTCGGCTAGAGTATTCTTACTTGTTTTTTATTATCTTTGGCATTACTTTACTTAAAATTCCATTAACCTTGCACCAAAATATTTTCATTTTTTTAGTTAGTGCTTATTGTTTTATAAAACTTTTCGTGTTGCTTCGTCACTCGCGTAGACTGCCGTACATAATGAACTTTTCTTCAACTATCAGCTCATTTGACAAAGTAATATTAAACAGAAAAAGTCCTTAAAACGAACAAAATAAGAGGAAAAAGCCATTTTTCCAGATTGCAGTCGATTTGCTCATGATGGATTATGATGATCTTGACAATTTGTCTGCCTTTGGTATATACGAACAAGTATACCAAGTTTGGTTGCTCTAGCTTCAAAACTGTGGAAAAAACTGCGTTACGGACGGACGGACGGACAGACAGACGGACATTTCACAAACCCAATATACTCTACTTTCTTTTTTTCCAAAAAAATTCAAAAAAGAGTATAATTAATTGTTACTCCCTGTTCCCATTAAAAATGGGAAAAAGGGAGTTATAAAGTACTGCAAATGTGTGTAACAGGCAGAAGGAGGCATTTCCGACTATATAAACTATATATATTCTTGATCAGGATCAACAGCCGAGACGAACTAGCCATGTCCGTCTGTCTGTCTGTCTGTCCGTCTGTCCGTCTGTCCGTCTGTCCGTCTGTATGAACGCGTCGATCTCAGAGACTATAAGAGCTAGAGACACCAAACTTGGCATGCAGGTTCCTGTATACCATACGCAGATCAAGTTTATTTCAAATTTCGGATGCACCCCCCCGCACCCCCGCAAATCGCAAAAGACTCCCACAGCCACAATTTTAAAGATAAAGCTTTAATTTTTGGTACACATGTATGTTTAATTAATGTCTTTCGGATGTGTAAATTTCAACACGATCGGATAAATAGCACAAAAGTTATAGAAGAATCTATTACGCCCGTCTCAGTTGGCAGCAACAACAGTTTGACAAGCAGTTTACGAGTTAAGTGCACTGCTTGCTTGTGTTACACCCGTATCAGATGGCAGCAACAACAGTTTGACAAGCAGTTTACGAGTTTAGTGCACTGCTTGCTTGTGTTGTAGCTGAACTGCTTGAAATGCAAGTTGGGAGCAGGGAGTCTCGTAGTCGGGCACACTCGACTAGAGTATTCTTACTTGTTTTACTAATAAATATTGTGACCTATGAAACATTAAAAATTGGGGGCTGAGAAAAATTTTCTTTTTAATTTTGAAGTAACCAATACTAATTTCATGAACAGCACATTAAGCTTTTTTTCGACACTTTTTTAAATCAAAAATCAAACAAGTTTTTGATAAAGTCACTTAAAGACAAAAGATGTTCGCGGTGTGCTTATTATTGTGACCATATATGTATACATATGTACATAAATATGTAGGTGTGTGAGAGAGAGATGGCTATCAAACCGTTCGCTTTTGAATTTTTGAATATTTGCCTTTGTGCCGCTGTCCGCTGCATTTACAGTTTGAACTTGTGCTTGCGCTTGAGATTCGTTTTGAACAATCAAAAAATCAAAATCAATATATTTAGATATAGTAAAAAATGAAATGAAATGAAATCATTTCAAATAGAGAGAAATCAATGAAAGCCACTAAAATGGTTACAAACGGTTTCGGGTTTGTTGTTGTTGCTACTACTGTTGCTGCTGTTGTTGTTGTTGTTGTTGCTGTAGCATCGCGTATCTCGGCCTGAAGTGGCCTGGCTTTGATTGGCTTGCTTTGGTTGATTGAACGCACATAAATAACTCTTGAAGCGCACCTACAAGATACAAATGTACATAAGTATCTGTATCTACATGCATGCTACATATATCTGTAGCAGATACAAAATACAGTTAACCGTTGTTGTGCAGGCAGGCAGCGCTCTAAAATTACCGCTGCTCTTGGCTAACAGCTCAAATGATTTATGCACCAATTATATGCATACATACTGCGCAGAGCACAGTGCACAACCCACAGAGCGCGGGAAAGTCAAATCTTCAGTTAGATGTGGTGGCAGAGTGCCACAGGCAGCGGCAGCAGCAGCAGCGGCAAATCCATGCCATGCACATTCATATTTTTAAAAGGCTCTGCACAAAAAAAAAACAACAACAACAACAAAATGCATATAATAACAATGAGCATAAATATTTTCAGTGGCGCAAATTACATAGCAGGCAGCTTTGTGCTATGCAGGGGGTGGTTCTTCAAAAACCCAAAACATGATATTTACAACAATTTACAGTCAAGTCAGGCAGGCATGTTGGCAGGAAGGCAGGCAGCAACGGGACAGAGGCAGACGCAAGCTAATCATCAATTTTTTTTTTTTATATGCCCAGCAAATTGAATATAACTTGACTTTGACTGCGCCAAAGCAACCAACCAGCTGAACCAGTTGCCACTTGCCAGTTGCCCACTTTTGCCATCAAATTGCAGCCCAAAAGCCAAAGCCAAAGTCAAAGTCAAAAAAAAAGCAAAAACAAAAGCAAATTCAAAACCACAATTTGAACTCGCACTTGTTTCAACTTCGGCTGTACCAAGACTGGCACATTGGTACATTGGTACGTTTTACTCCGTTCCCATTCAAAATGGGAAAAAGGGAGTTATGAAGTACTGCAAATGTGTGTAACAGGCAGAAGGAGGCATTTTTGACTATATAATCTATATATATTCTTGATGAGCATCAAAAACCAAGACGAACTAGCCATGTCCGTCTGTCTGTCCGTATGAACACACAGATCTCGGAGACTATAAGAGCTAGAGACATCAAACTTGGCATGCTGGTTCCCGTATACCATACGCAGATCAAGTTTATTTCAAATTTCGGATGCACCCCCCCGCACCCTCGCAAATCGAGAAAACTCCCACAGCCACAATTTTAAAGAAAAAGCTTTGGTAATTTTTGGTGCACATATGTGTTTAATCAATGTTGATCAGTTTGACAAGCACTGCACAAGTTAAGTGCGCTGCTTGCTTGTGTTGCCGCTGAACTGCTTGAAATGCAAGTTGGGAGCAGGGAGTCTCGTAGTCGGGCACACTCGACTAGAGCATTCTTACTTGTTTTCTTTGCCATAGCTTCTTTTATAACAAACATTTTAAGAATTATTTTCTTATTTTCAAAATAATAATCACAAGATTAAGAATTTATAATTTTGTTTTTTTTTTTTAATATAAATCAATTTTGTTAGCTTTTGCATACTGAAAACTGTACCAAGTTTTAAGTTGTACTTCACGTGTACATTAGTATTATACCAATTCACCAAACTGAAGAACGAACTATATTGCTGATTATAGTTCATCTAGTTATTTCTTCTACTCACTATTCGAACGAACTAAACGACTGAACGACTTAAAGAAACGAAAGAACTAAACAACTGAGCACTCAATCGGTTCGAACAAACTAAGCGAATGAACGAATTAAACGAACTTTATCACCATTTAGTTCGTTCAGCAAAAATTGAACTACTAAACTAAGAGCAGTCTATGCTGATTGAACTAACTTTGTCGAGTATTTAATTCAGAGTTCTTCCTTTCCATCCTCAATAACTTTTTTTTTTACATTTTTAATCTCTCAGAAAACGTTTTTGCCTACCTATTCGAAATTCGTTCCAATCAACAAATGTTGTACCACTATTCAACTTAATTTTCATTTTTGTTATTTCTTAACACAAAAATGTAACATTTTAATATTGCTAACTGTTTTGCTTATTAAACATAACGCCTTTTATTTGATTTTTAATTAAGTTTTCGAAAATTGCTCAGAAGCCAAACTTTTTAAGCTACATTTTGCATTGATATTTGAAATTCAAAACAGCTAATAAAACCTATTACGAATTTTTTAATTGAAATCGAATATTGGAATAGGCCTATATATCCTTTTCGATAGCAAATGATAACAGTTAGTTTATTTTTACCGTTAGTGAAATTTTTGCGAGTTGAAGAACTTGCATAAAAATAAAAGATTGTTTTAAACAAAAACAAATACAAAATGTACCCTTTTTGAATGAAAATTGTGATTTTGTTGTGTAAAATTGGTAAACTTTGGTACAAAGTCATTTTTGTTTGTCTTCACTGTTTGGGTGCATGTATGTTTTATGTGTGTGTGTGTGTGTGTGTGTGTGTGTTTGTTTGTGTGTGTGTGTGTGTGTGTGTGTGTGTGTGTGTGTGTGTGTGTGTGTGTGTGTGTGTGTGTGTGTGTGTGTGTTTGTGTGTGTGTGTGTGTGGCATGCACCTTGGTACATTGAACAAAACGAATTTGCAGCGACACCTACTTCAACTGACGATCACGACTATAAAGGCCAAGGGGGGCACTTTAAAGCGGGCGCATAAATCAAAGCGCACGAGCGATAGCTGCTTGCTATAGGGATGGGGGGAGAAGAGGGTAAAGAAGCAGAAGTCAAAGGAGGTGGAGAAGAAAAGCAAAGAGTTTTTGAGTTTTATCGGCAACGCCACAACGGAAATGTTGATGCTGGTTGCAACTTGCAACTCGGCGATTGCGGTGCATTGAACTGCGCACAGAGTTCAGTTCAGCAGCAGCACCAGCATATCAATTATTGTTCTTGTAAGCAAAATGAAAGGAAGCAAAGACTGCGCAACAGCAGCAGCGGCAGCGCCAGTGCGTCGCCCAATCCAAAAATATATCGCGTATGAATAAGAGAAAAAGGCGCCTGATATGCTGCAATAATGTCGCATTGATAAATGTGAGCCATTGATATTGTTAGTGTTTGCGTATGCGTATATGTACATGTGTGTGTGTGTGTATGCTCATTTGCATTTGTATCGTCGTGAATGCCAAACAGCTCAAACCAATTGCGGTGGCGTTGAAAGCGTTGAAAGCGAAACTGGCCAAAGCGCAAAAAAAGGAGTCGAAAAAGCAGCAACAACAATTCTGACGTGACTCAGCAGTAGAACAAAGACAGAAAGAGAGAGACTAAATAAAAGAAATTGAAAGACAAAAAAAGAAAAGGAAAAAGTTACAAAAAATAATTCAAAAAAACAATCACAACGAAACATGAATACCCTTTATGAAGCCTTTCTTCTATTTAGGCAACATTTGCAAACATACAAAATAACCTTCACAGAGTTGCCATACCTTCCAAATACGTGAATGGCGGCTAAACAGAAAGAATTGAAGATTTGCTACGACACTTCGCTTAGATCAAATTAAATACCGCTCGAAAGGTATTACTTTAACTAAGAAACGTGTGGAATGCTTAGCTAGTTTTATTAATTAAAATAATTCATATATTTAATTGAATATACTTTGTCACAATATTGAATATGCATCGTCACTAGACTTTTATCCCGTGTAGAATTTTAAAAACTTTCAACAAACTTTCGAGGAATCCACATTTATTTAATGTTCTTTTTACTTTAAGAAACTACACGTTGAATATTAAGTTTGCTCGACGTGTTCTTAGGTCCCATCAACTTTCGAATCAAAATATAGAACAGGGTTGTATATTTACTAACTAACGCAAATATAAACAAGTAAGAACGTTGCAATCGGGCTCACCCAACTGCGATATACTCTGTTTTCTCTACGTATATTAAATTAAATTCTTTTAAAAACTACTTATATATATATGCTACAAACTAGAAAATTCTTTCTACTAAGTGCAGAACGCTGCAAACGCCCAAAGCGGAGCGAGACGCGTACTTGTCAAAATGATCGCTCGTTTACTGGGGCGGGGTTTCTAGCTATAAGGGTGTAGGAGATACAGGTTTACCTCATTTGCGGGGGCGGTAGTGGGCGTGGCATTTTTTTTTTTGGCAGGTCGGTCAAGGGTGTGGTCACTAGTCTTTATGTCAAATTTGGTTACTCTAGCTGTAAAACAGTGGAAGATATAGGTTTTTGCGGTTTGTGGGGGAAGGGGTGGGGGGAGATCTTGACACTTTGTCTTACTATGGTATATACCAACATGTATACCAAGTTTGGTTGCTCTAGCTTCAAAACTGTGGAAAAAACCTGTGTTCAAACAGACGGACAGACAGATAGACGGACGGACGGACGGACGGACATTTCACAAACCCAATATACTCTTTTTTTCCATTTTGGAAAACAGAGTATAAAAAAGATTCCGACAACTTTGATCGGAATGTAGAACAGGCCTGTTCTTCATTGCTTAACTTTATAGCATTTTTCATGCATTACTCACTGCAAATCAAATGAAATTCTGCAGAAATATATATAATAAACTGCAGCCAAAGGATATAAATAAATACACCCTCATTCCTAACGAATCAGTCAAACGGGATGCGAATATGTACATAATATGTATATGTATGTGTAAGTCTTGATGTATGTAAATTCCTATTTAGACGGTGACGCTTAACTCATGACGCTTCTTCGTTAAGTTCTTCTTTGCTGGAAAGAGGTGTAGAGGGGTTACCGACTCCGCTTCAGCTCTTTACTACAAGCAAGAATTTTAACGAAAAACGTCATGAGACAATTATCATCGTCTAAATGCGTATAAAGTGTGCGTAAAGTGCGTTGAGTTTTTGTTATTTCAAGGGCATCTGTTGTTATTGTTGTTGTTGTTGTTGATGTTGCCAGCTGCACTTGATTGCATGGCCAACTCAACGCGTTGGGGGTGTACATATTTATGTTTGTACATGTATACCCGTACATACAAACAAACATACATTATGTACATACAGAGATATATGTATAACGATGATATGTTTGTTCACAGTCTTCTGTCAATAGAGTGTACAAAGTGAAAGCAAGTCAAAAGTATTTCACGTTAAAGTTTTGTTTCTCGGCTTCCCCTCAATCTTATAAGTGAGGCTTAACGAAAAAACGTCATGTAGTAAAATCATCGTCTAGGACTGTATTAAGAGGATGACGTTTATCTCTTGACGTTCTTTCGTTAAGTTGGTGTTTGTGGTGAAGAGGTGTAGAGGGGTTGCCTGCTTCGCTTCCCCTCATTCCTACAAGTGAGACTTAACGAAAAAAGTCATGTAGTTAAATCATCGTCTAAGACTGTATTAAGAGGATGACGTTTAACTCAAGACGTTCTTTCGTTAAGTTGGTGTTTGTAGTGAAGATGTCTGCTCCGCTTCACCTCTTTCCCTACAAACGAGAACTTAAAATGTCATCGTCGTCTCAATGCTGACTTACTTAGTCACTTGTACGAAGTTTCACTGTACTTGTGTATGTTATTCGCACATTTTGTCTTGAGCAGACTGTCTCGCGACAACGGAGTGGCGGAGGGGAGCTTCCAATGCAGAAGCAATGGAGTGGAGTGGAAGTAAAGTGTGGCGAGGCAGGGTGTGGCAGAAGGTGAAGTGAGGCATGTGTGTGTACCTGATTTCCGGCGCGCAACGGAAGCATTCGATTGCCAGTCCGTTTATACGCAACGCAAATGGTTGACAATGCAGCCCAGTCGACAGCGCGGTCGCCGTTCAAAACGTAGACGGAGACGAAGAAGGAGACAGAGTCGAAGACGAAGACAGAGACGAAGACGAGTACGGAGCCGTTGCCATTAGCACAAAGCAGACAAAGCGTGACTCAGAGGGGGAGGAGACACTCAACTCACGGCCGTTGTTATTATTCTATGTTTAAATACATATATATATATATATATATATATATATATATATATATATATATATATATATATATTATATATGTTGTTGTTGTTGCTATTGTTGTTGTTGTTGTCTGCATAGCTGGCTGGCATACAAATTGCTAATTGCTGCCGCCAATGGCCCAATGCAAATCCTGTTGGAGAATTATTGATTTGCCATCAGCAGCAGCAGCAGCAGCAGCAGCAGCAGCAAAGGTGAGCTGCAAGGGAAGGTTTCTGTGTGCAAAATAAAGCTGATGTTGAAACAGGAACAAAGGTGGAGGGATAGGGCTTGTGTTAGTGATGACACCTTTAGCCCAAAATAACTCGAAATTCGAATATGAATGAAAACTGATGTTGAAAAGTTTTGCTTTCAAAACAAACTGGCTTGAATAAATCGAACTAAGCGTTAAAAAGGAATCATGATTCAAAAAGAGGAATTATATTTAACGGAAATAGAAACATGCTTTAATAATCGGTTATTTTCAGACGAACAATGAATTCAGTATACAGGCCTGTTCCCATTTGCGAGAACTTTTCTTTCCGAATGGTTTTTGATTTCGTGTTCCTCTTTCCAAATTAAATTCCAATTGTTCTTTCTTTTCACAGCTAAATTCGAATTCTCATTGCACTTTTCAACTTTTTAAACTTAAAATTTTCACCATTTTCCATTCCGTTTCCGCAAATTTCGAACGGAATGGGAATTCAGCACAGGCCTGATACTCTTTTTTTCAATTTTTGATACATAATAATGAAATTGGCAAGTTTTAGGTGAATTATTAAAGCTTCTTTTAAAAGAAAGTTCATCGCATACATTTGAACTAAAAGTTAATATTTCAACTATTATTACAACTATTAAAAAAATAACATTTTATAACTCAGCAATTAATCAATTAATTTGAATTAATTAATTTCAATTAATTTGTTAACCGATTAATATAAATTTTTGTTGCCATCACTAGCTTGGGTGTCAAGTGGGTGGGTGGGAAGTTGGTACTGCTGCTGTAGAGTCTGCCAGTGTTGTCGCATGAAGCACACGCCCCAGCGCATCACTGAGATGCGCTGCAGGAGAAGCAAGCTGGGGCGGTGGCTGTCGCGGTGGACGGTGGGCGGTGACGGAAGGTGCAGGCAGGCGAACAACAGATACACACACACACATACACGTATTTTCGTGCGTTTTCCAAGGAACAAAGGAAAATACAGACGTTGAACTTGATAGGTCCTGCAAAAAGTACAACGTAAATATTATTTCAGTTAATCAAGAAAAACTTTTTTTTTAATTTTATAGCTGATGAAAAATGTTAGAAAACAATAGTCGACCTAACAAAGGTAAAAACACAACAAAAAAAAAACAGTTACAAAATTGATGTACATATTTATGTACATACATACATATGTAAGTATGTATGTATGAATTGACTGTTAGGGTGCGTGTTATGTCAATTAGCTTTTGTCTGCTGGTCTGCTTGATTGCTGCCAAACAAGTCGAACAAACTTCTTCTTCTTTGTCGTGTTAACGTTTACAGTTCGTCATCATTCATCTGGCAACATTGTGCGTGTGGCGGCTGTAGGAGAGTACAAGACAGACACAAAGAGTGCGATAGTGAGGGGAAGAGCGGGGGAGAGGGAGAGCCGCCGCCAGAGTGAATGCGAATGCCAATGTCAAGGCAATTAGCCAAAAGCCGGTTGGAAAAATCAACAACGAGACGCAGCAAAAACAATGCCAAAAGCAACGAAGAAGAAGCACTAACAGGGTGAGGTGCCGGAGAGAGGGTGGGGGGTGTAGTTTGAAAATCGTAAAACAAGGCAAGCGCAAAATAAAAATTTCAAAAAAAGCAAAAAAAAAAAGCGGCTATAAAACGAAGCAAAAGTCACAGCGACTGTGACGTCGACTGCCATAGATTTGATGAGCTGCGGGTTGGAGCTGAGGGTGGGGATGGGGGTTAGGGGCTGGCAGAAGCAACAACACCAAACGAAAGATGTTGCTTGGATCTGAGTTACACCTGGAACTGGAACTAGAGCAGCAGCCAGCACGTCCAGATCTCCAGAGCGAAAGAGAGAGAGAGAGAGGTAAATGCTTAAGGTATGTGTGTGTGTTGGTGAAAGAAGGCCCCTAGTGCATTTGGAGCCATCTTTGGGCAAGGCATGTTGAAAGGAATTCACTTACTTTCTTTGTTGCTCTCGCTGTTGTTGCTGTTATTGCTGCTGTTGTTGCTGCTGCTGCATCTATTGTTGTTATTGTGGCTGCTTAGCTTTTGTTGTTTTCTTTGAGGCTGGTGCTGCTTTAATTACCGTTTTAATGGCAGTTTTGCTTATTATCCTTTGCCCGCGCTCTCTCTCAATCTCTCTCGCTCTCTCTCTCTCTCTTTTTCTCACTCTGAACACCGCTCTGCTTTAGTTTTAGTCGCTGTTGCTTTACTCGTTTTCTATTTTGCGCTCGTCTGCCCTTGCCGGTGTTTCTACTACGCCTTGTCTGTGTTAATATGTGTATGTTCGTGTGTGTGTGTGTGTAAGTCTGTTACACCCTTCACTTCCAATTCAAAGTTAGTTGGTTAGAAGAAGATCAAACAAACTTTGGACGCAAGTTCACTCACAATTAAAAAATCAGAAAAAAAAAACGTAAACAAATCACAAGAAAATATTTATAAAAATTTTTTTCGTCTTTTATATGTTAATAGCTTTTTCTCTGATATTTTTGCTGCTGCTTTCTGTTTTTTTTTTTACTTTTGTTTGCTGGCGTGTGGTTTTTGGTATGGCAAAAGGATTTTTCACGATTTCAAATTGGCTGACAGACGCATGCGCGCACAATAGGACCACAAGATTCGTATCAGAAACACAACCGCTCACGACTTGCACTCGAATTGGAATGAAAACCCGTTGCAGAGCCATATACAATTTAAATCCAACCGTTTCGTATCACGCGAATGCTAAGGCGCTGTTAACTTACAGTGCCTGTTAACGCAATTGTGAGCAACATGTTCGCAAATAAAATCAAATTGATCATACAAAAAAATGTAAACAAAATGAAGCTAAAGCAACAAATACATGCATGAAATCAATGAAACGTGAAAAGAACAAAACGTTTTGCCAAAATAAACTGCAAATACAAAATGGGCTTCAAAGCAACATTCGTCTCAACACAGATTGGATTTAAAATTGCCGTTTAACGGATCTGATTAACAGAATAGATGCGCGCTTTGAGCTGCTGTTAGTTAACAGTTTTGCTCTTACCAAGTCTTGCCAACTCGGCGAAAGTGCTGTTAGGCCGTTGATTTGAAAATGTAACGGTAAATGGGCAAAGGAAATGCGCATAACTTGAAATGAACTTGACGAATTGCCGCTACACTGATGCAGTCGCCACGCAGTTTGGTTTACAGCTATCCCTACGTTTTAAGCTAACGTGCAAGCTGCAACTTTGACTGGAGTACTGCCATGGTTGGCAAACCAATTGGCGCCATGCTCTGTTAATTTTGGATGCACATGCATCTTTTGGCTGCACTTGGCATTAGCGTTATTGCTATTGCTTTTCATTACGTTTGGGTGCACGTTACCTTTTTTTTCGGACTTTTGAACGTAATGAGAGTGTGTAAAGTTATCGTCTGTGGTCCATTGTCTGACGATTTCACTGCAAATTGTAAGCGTGTACCCGTGCCAAATCCTTAAATAAACAATCCATTAATATTTATAATGGTGCTCACACACACACACACACATACGCACAAACATACATTTGTACATATTTTACAGTTGTTAATCATTGCATATTTTGTGCTTTTGAAGCTTAAATATTTCAACGTTTCATGCCTTATGATTTTCTGCAATTTTAAACAAGTCAATTACGAGCCGCAAATGAATATTATCACGCGGGCCGTCAAACAAAATAAAAAAAAATAAAGAACTGCAACGACTGCCAACGGCTATTGGTTTGAAATGACAAACAAACAGAGTTGTCAGCCCTTAACAATTTGTCACCAGTTGGCAGCACCCGCCAAGAGGCGTAAACAGCTGATGCGCACAGCAGGCAGTCAAGTTGACAGCTTGGTCATAGGAACCAGAACAACGCGAATCAAAATCGAAGCAATTATTATTGCTCACTTTATTTAAATTTAAGTATTTTTTGTGATGCTAAATTGGTATTGTGTGGTGTGAATGCAGAATTTAGATGCTGCATTATTTTTTTTTTTTGGTTTTATCATTTAATGTGAAACTCAAAAGTGTATTTTAGCTTCAACTGTTTTGGCTAGTTTCATTGCACAAAAACAATTAGTATATTTCAAAGAGTCCAAAACAAAATCATCGCCTGTTGGACAACGTTTTGTGATTGGATCCGATTCGATACGACTGGATCGCATTGGATTGGATTGCATTGGATCGGTTTCGGGGTGGGGGGGCCAAAATACAAAGAAAGGCTGCAAATTGCACAAAATTGCTCAAAACGACAGGATAAGCATCAAAAACAATCTTCAACATTAAACATACTCAACGTTAAAAACAACAACAACAACAACAACAACAAAAGCGACCTTAGCGACATACAACAATAACAAAGGCTCTCACACTCGCTATCACCAGTTGTTGCTCTCTCTTTCGCTCGTCTGAGATTTGGCGGGGGTGTTGAGAAAGCGCGTGCTTTAAAACGCCATATATAACATTTCCGCATTTAAAAAACAAAAAATCTCAACAACAATTACAAGAGAGAGAGAGAGAGGGAGAGCAACAAATCAAGAAGAACAAACAAATTTAACGTAGAACACGTTTAGGCTGCGGCTGGCGAGCGCGAGGGCAGCGGCAGCAGCACCCGGCCTGCGAGTGAACGACAACAGACTGGCTAGCGACAAGGACAAGGACATAACGTATGTACACTAACAGTACACCACACACAACAACAAATGGAGGTCCTGGAACTGCTTCGTGCGAGCGCCAACGGCTGTTTTAACACATTCTTTTCCGATATTTGGTGTAAATATGTGTCCAAACAAATCGCAACAACGGTAAGTGTCCACAATACACATGCACTTATGTATATGTATACATACATACATACAATACATGCATGGTAACTGTCACTGTAATGTAAAGCCAAAACAAACACAGTTTATGCATGATTTCTTTGTTTTTGGGGGCTCGTCGTGACTCATAATAAAGAGAATTGTCAACGAAGTGCAGCATGTGTGTGTGTGTGTGTGTTTGTGAGCGAGAGGTGCTATTGCAGGATAGCGATATTGGTTTTTGTCTTGGCTAAAATTTGATAAGCTCTGATCGTTTTGCTCTCTCTTCATCTCTCTTAAGCTATCACACGCGCGCCCATGTGATGCATATGTATGCGTGTGTGTGCGTGTATTTTGATATGCATGTGTGCGTGTCTGTATGCTTAGCATTTTGTTTTTGCACACACTTCCGTCAACATTGTACGTTCGCCCGCTTCGATTTGATTTGATTTGCAGACAAAAGAAACCAAATTACATAAACATGCTCAAAAAGCAACAAACACGCGTGCATATATACATATATATACAATGTATGTAGATACAGTGGGCAAAAATACATACTACAAATCAAATCAATGCTAGCCATAAAGGTTAGATATGATCATGAAATAATATCGATTTCTTTCACTTAAACGTGTACAATAAATCGATTAAATTTTAACATTTTTGTTTCTTAATACAAAATTGAAGTAAAATATTGGTTTTCTTTCCATCTATTTTGTATTTTACAATTTTTTCAAAACTTGAAACAATCTTATTTTTTGTGTTTATACTCTGTTTTCCAAAATAAAAACAGAGTATAATGGGTTTGTGAAATGTCCGTCCGACCGTCTGTATGAACGCAGGTTTTTTTCCACAGTTTTGAAGCTAGAGCAACCAAACTTGGTATACATGTTGGTATATACCATAGTAAGACAAAGTGTTAAGATCTCCCCCCCACCCCCACCCCTTCCCCCACAAACCGCAAAAACCTTTATCTTCCACAGTTTTACAACTAGAGTAACCAAATTTGACATAGTCTAGTGACAACACCCTTGACCGACCTACAAAAAAAAAATGCCACGCCCACTACCGCTCCCGCAAATGAGGTAAACCTGTATCTCCCACACCCTTATAGCTAGAATCCCCAAATTTTGCAGTATGACTCCATTTGAACTCGTCGATAGATTGGAGAAACAAAATTTTGCCACGCCCACCCCCGCCCCAGTAAACGAGCGATCATTTACGTACAGAAAACAGAGTATATCGCAGTCGGGTGATCCCGACTGCAACGTTCTTACTTGTTTTATATAATGAAAGGTGGTCATATTTCGCTGGACAATCTAAATCACTGGAGTGACTTTTAAACGTTGACGGTGATACGTATTTTAAATATAAAACGATTTTTATGACTGGGAATAGAATCCGAGGTTTTGTTAGAGCAGAATGCCTTCCCACTAGGCTCCAGTCGTCCACATCAATCTTATTTACAACTAATACAGAGTTTAGAATTTTGTTAAACCATTGTGATTCTACTTTTACGTTTTTTAAACAATTTTAAAAATATAAGAAGGTATACATACAGCCATATGCACATACATATACAATATGTACATCTGTACATGTGTGCGAGCCGCAAAGAAATAATTGATTTTCAAATAAATTTGCAAATCATGCAGTCATTTACTTAACACATTTTGATTTAATTTATTTGAGCAGATTTCATTTAATTTCGAATAAAAATTTAAATTGAATTACAATTTAATTGAATTGAAAATATAGTTGTATTCATATTACTAAGCAAAGATAATTGAATTCGAATTTTCTCTAAAATAGGCATTTTCAACCAAATTCTTAAACATTTGTCGTCAGTTTTATTTTAGAAAGTCTTATATCATGAATTTTCCAACAAAAAAACAAAAACGTTTATTTATACTTTGTTTTCTTTTTTGTGCAAGTACATTGTACATACACATACATATGTATGCATGTGTGTGTCTTATCATTCGGCATAGAGATAATAGTTGGCAAGCCTGACCCCGAAAGCGCATTAGGAGCCTTTCGAATACATATACTATTTAACTGATTATAGCCTGATTATAGTCAAGTAGGCATTGGCATATTGATTTGTGGTTGATTGCATAGGGGTTAATTGTTGATAAGAGTATCACGTGCAGCAAGCAAAGCAAAGTCAAAGGCAGAACCGACGCACCCTCATCCTCCCTCCTCTCTCTCTTCTGCCAAGGCTCCCAAATCAGTTTAGCATAATTCAATTAACCCTTTGGGGCCAAGTCAATTTAGAACTGCCTTCGTCTCTTTGCCTTGCGACTCGTTGCCAAGCGTTGATCCAATATTTATACATGCATACATACATACATACGCCACAGGTGCGTTCGCATTCTTACATACACACATACTGCATACACACATACATATGCATAAATAGAAGTTATGCGGAAAATATTGCTATCGGCAGCGGCAGCGATTCCAATTAGCTTGGAAATATGACAATCGCTATTCCAATCGGACTTTGTTTTTGTTTTATTGCATATAGAATTGTATCCAATTTGAATTTGTTTTCATCAGTTTCATTATTTATTATTATTATTATTATTTTTGCCGCCGTGGTTTTGATTCATATTCGCCGCACTCGCTGAAACCTGTTACAGAAATAAACCATAATCAAATACAAACAAAGACAATAACAATAACAACAAGAAATTGTAGCAGCAGCAAATGCCAAAACAAATGCATTTACAATGCCGGAAGAGAAGGCAATGCACAATAACAAAACAACAAGTGTGTTGGCAGCAAAGTCGATGTCGACGTTAGCGTCGGCATCGCGTCGCGACGTCAACATTAATATTAATACCGCGTCTGCTGCATGCAAAATTTCAAAGCCCAAGAGCGAGAAAGAAACAGAGCGTGTAGAGATGAGCGTCAGCCGATTGCAAAACTATCGATTGTGCTGCCCTCTTTTTTGTCTGCTTACTATCGATTTGATTGAATTTAATTGTACTGGTTTACCAAAATCGATTAGTTCAATACAGTTTTTCAAGTCTTTATGCGAAACTTTCAAAAAGTTTCTGAAAATAGAATTTGGGCTAAAAACGTAAAATTAAAGCAAAAGATAAAGATTCTTGAATGTTTGAAAATGATTTAAACGCAATTGTTCGTTTACTTTCAATCTGAATGTGAATTCGTGAATTCTGAAGAGGGAGCACGCCTGAATGTATGTTTATTCTTAATCATATTCATATAATGCACACAACGATCAGATTTATAGGATGATTTTTAAAAATTTATTTTTTAAATAAGTTTGACTCAAACCTGATATCTGACACAACAATTGAATCGGTCATTTCAAAAACAAGATACATAAGTTCACTTTGTAAATTTTACAGGTATCAGTAAAAACTTTTCAGAAATCGAATTTTCTAAATATTATTGGGATTATATGTGATCAAAAAAACATCTTTTATATTTATTACTTATTAAGTTTTTGACATATATATTTAAAACATTAAACAGCCAACTTAATTACTATGAAACATTGATATAAAATAGCTGGAAACGTGAAAGGTGAATTAAGAAAGAAAACACATATTTCAGGGTATTATTTGAAGAATAATCCCTTAAACCTTTATATAGCTGTGATGCATTTCTGCATCGTACCGTTAAATCATAATTTTTACTCCCTTATCCAATTAAAAATGGGAAAAAGGGAGCTCTAAAGTACTGCAAATGTATGTAACAGGCAGAAGCATGCATTTCCGACTATATAAACTATATATATTCTTGATCAGCACAAACAGCCGAGACGAACTAGTTATGTCCGTCTATCTGTCTGTCCGTCCGTCCGTCTGTATGAACGCGTCGATCTCAGAGACTATAAGAGCTAGAGTCACCAAACTTGGCATGCAGGTTCCTGTATACCATACGCAGATCAAGTTTATTTCAAATTTCAAATACACCCCCAACGCAACCCCACAATTCGTAAAAAGCTCCCACTACCACAATTTTAAAGATATGGCTTTCATTTTGGTACACATATTTCTTTTATCAATATTTTTCAGTTGCGTAAATTTTGTTGCGATCGGTTAAGAAACATCAAAGTTATTGACGAATCTATTTTCCCGTCTCAGCAGGCAGAAACTACAGTTAAGTGTTGGGAGCAGGGAGTCTCGTAGTGGGGCACACCCGACTAGAGCATTCTTACTTGATTTACAAAGTGTGTTGCCAAATTGTTTCAAATGTGTTTGGTGTAGTTTTGTATTGTGTGTTTTCTACATAATAAGTACTGGTCACACTGAAATCTGTTTGCTCAACATAAATTGACTTTTTCTGCAAATTTTTTGACTTTGTGAATTTGTACGAAATACCTTAAGTGTTATGAAAATATTAATTGTAATAAATTGCGAAATATCTAAGAGAAGTTACATCAATCAAATATTTTTATTGTGATTTATGAATTTCATTCAAACAAATTATCTAGCAATTTCTAAAATTGTTTAATGCGTAACCTTATTGAAAGTATTATTCACGCGCCCATCTCTAATAGAGCGTGAATGCATTTGCGCATATGCATGTCCATATGTATGTATGTATGTATGCATATAAAGTAAATGCATATATTTTTTGTTGATTTTGCATGAAACGAGAGAGACTTTTAATGCATTCGAACTCTTTACAAAATTGACATTGTTTGCTTTGATTTGAGCTGATTTGATTTGATTTAATAAATCTCATATCATTGCTCACTGTTTATATGTACATATATATTCTCATTCCCATTCTTCTTCTCAACTCGTACACAGATGTATTGGTACGTCGGTTTAATTGTACTCAGCGCTGCGTTCGTCGTCTGGTTCCTGTACTTTAAACGTTTAGCGAGGCTGCGATTGCGCGATGAGATCGCACGTTCATTAAGTGCGGTCACGTCGGGTGGTGACCATAGGGGCTTGCGGTTTCGGAAGCGGGACAAGATGCTCTTTTATGGTCGACGGATGCTGCGCAAAATGAAGAACGTTAGCGGCCAGATGTACAGCAGCGGTAAGGGCTATAAAAGACGGGCGGTAATGAGATTTGCACGTCGGATACTTCAGCTGCAGCGGGAGAATAGGCCGCTGGAAATGAAAACAGTGGAACCGCCAGCCGAATATTTAGAGGAGACAATCGAAGGCAGCGAACGTGTGCCGCCGGATGCACTCTATATGCTTCAGAGCATACGCATCTTTGGCCATTTTGAGAAGCCCATCTTTTTAAAGCTCTGCAAGCACACACAGCTGCTACAGTTAAATGCTGGTGATTATCTGTTTAAGATCACCGATCCGGATGATAGCGTCTATATTGTCCAGTCGGGCATGATAAATGTTTACATTTGTAATGCGGATGGCAGCACACTTTCCCTGAAAACGGTGCGCAAGGGTGAATCTGTCACATCATTGCTCAGCTTTATCGATGTACTCTCTGGTAATGCCAGTTTTTACAAGACGGTAACAGCCAAGGCCATCGAGAAGTCGGTCGTTATCCGGCTACCCATGAAGGTAAGTTATAAACTTGTCATTTCCTTTAAAGCTTTAATGTGCTCTTAAGATCTTTATTTTATGTCATTTGAAAACTTAATTTGATCTAACTTGTATATTTGAACGGAACAATCAAGTGCAGTAAGAGCTTTCATGTGCTTTTAAAAGCGTTAATGCGCTTTTATTTTTATTCGGTTTTATAGCTTGCACTCCATTTTTTCTTTTTCAAAGCCAATGTATTGCTAACTTGATTTGAATTTTTGTTGTTTATTTGTAATTTAGGCATTTGAGGAGGTCTTTGTTGAGAATCCGGATGTGATGATACGGGTAATACAGGTGATTATGATACGCCTGCAGCGCGTGCTCTTTACCGCGCTACGCAACTATTTGGGCCTCAATGCGGAACTCGTCCAGAATCATATGCGCAACAAGGGCAGCAGCACATTGCCCGGTGCGAATGCTGCTGCGATCATTTCACAAGCATCGCAGGTATCATCACGGCCACAGGTTGCACGGACACCAGCGTCACCGATGTCGCGTCTGTCGCGGGAGGAGCACACGCTTTCCGATCCGGATCCAAATCCCAATGCCAATGCCCTGCTGTTTGCTGAGGTCCATGGCGATGCGCCATATATTGATCTATATCATCATCAGCAACAGCAATCCCAATCCCAATCGCAATCCCAAACGAGTGCCGCTTCCGTTAATCTCAATCAGACTGCGACGCGTATCAGCTCCGCGACACATGCGGCAAGCGGTGAATCCAATGCGAATGCCAATGCAACATCTACATCAATTGATCAGCGACTGGTACACTCATCGGCCGTGGAGAGTTTGCGCCAGGAGCTGGGTCTGTCCGATGACGATGCTCAAATCATTGAACCCTTTGTTGAGGTGCGTGAAATGGAGCCAAATGTCACGCTTATCACCGAAGGCAATGCAGATGATGTCTGTGTGTGGTTCGTGATGACCGGCACATTGGCCGTCTATCAAAGTAATGCGGACGCAACCAGGGCTGCTAAACAGGACAACAAGAACGATATGCTCATACATTTTGTGCATCCTGGCGAGATCGTTGGTGGCCTGGCGATGCTAACCGGTGAGGCAAGCGCCTATACCATAAGATCCCGCAACAATAGTCGTGTGGCATACATACGACGTGCCGCCATTTATCAGTGAGTAACTGAATCCTGTGCTAATTTGATCATGCAGCAGTGTCACAGAAATCTATAGAGATTTTGACTATAGGCATGTCGGCACACAACAATTATTTTGAATTACATTCTATTCTCACTTTTATTATTCTTTATGTTGAACACATTTATTAAGATAATAACTGCTTATACCAACGAATAATGGATATTTTCTAAATTTTTCCTTTGTTGCCCTCCAATTATAAATTTCAAGTAAGCTGGCAAGTCCACTAGCTTTGTTTGAAACAAGTTAGCATAGCTAACGCATTTTAGCGCATTTTTAATTAAAGATTTTGTAAAACATAAAATTAATAATTTTTTTTTTAATTTCAATTCGATTATAAATAAAAGAATGATTTATCAATCTTAAATCGTTTGAGAATTAAAAATACGAATGATTCAATCACATGTACATAATATGAATGCAATTTTTTTTTGTCTAACTGAATTAATACAATTTTGCCAATTCATTTGATTGAATGATTCACAGATTCATTCGCAAAAAGAATTATTCTCTACTGACACTTCCGTAATTCTAAAAGCCAAATCAAAGCACTGAAACACCACCTTTTTTTTTGAGCGAATGAAAATGCAAAACAACATAAGGTCTCTGTGACACCCCTGCTACTATTAGTCATTTATTTATACAGTTTTTGTAAATTTCAAATAGTTTGTATGTAATGAATTTTGTAATTTATACCCATTATTATAATTTGCAGAATAATGCGTCAGCGACCGCGCATTGTGCTGGATTTGGGCAATGGTGTTGTGCGTCGTTTATCACCATTGGTGCGACAGTGTGACTATGCGCTTGACTGGATATTTTTGGAGTCGGGTAGAGCTGTGTATCGACAGGAGGAGAGCAGCGATAGCACATATATTGTGCTTAGCGGGCGCATGCGTTCCGTTATCACACATCCTGGTGGCAAGAAGGAAATTGTCGGTGAATATGGCAAGGGTGATCTTGTTGGCATTGTTGAAATGATAACGGAAACCTCACGCACCACAACTGTGATGGCAGTGCGAGATTCGGAGCTGGCCAAGCTGCCAGAGGGCTTATTCAATGCCATTAAGTTGCGATATCCGATTGTAGTCACCAGGCTAATTAGTTTTCTCAGTCATCGATTCTTGGGTTCGATGCAAACGCGTAGCAGCAATGCGTACGGTGCGCCTGTCGAAGCCAATCCTGTAACGCACAAATACTCGACGGTTGCTTTGGTGCCCATAACGGACGATGTGCCCCTAACACCATTCACCTACGAGCTATATCATTCGCTCTGTGCCATAGGTAAGTCGTAAATGGGGTTATAGAAAACAATCGATTAATCGATTAATCATATACGATTAATCGAAACAACAGCGACTACAATTGCGTAAAACCGCTTATCAAACTAATCGATTCATCGATCGTTCAAGTCTTGTTTATGTCTATCTATACACTCAATATCCTTTTGCTACACAGGTCCTGTGCTGCGCCTCACCTCGGAGGTGGTACGCAAACAGCTGGGCACCAACATCTTCGAGGCGGCCAATGAGTATCGTCTGACCTCATGGCTGGCACAGCAGGAGGATCGCAACATTATCACGCTTTATCAGTGTGACAGCTCTTTGAGTGCCTGGACACAGCGCTGCATGCGACAGGCGGATGTTGTCCTGATTGTGGGCTTGGGGGAACGTTCGCATCTGGTTGGCAAATTCGAGCGCGAGATTGATAAACTTGCAATGCGTACGCAGAAGGAACTGGTGCTGCTCTACCCGGAAACGACGAATGCAAAGCCGGCAAATACGCTCAGCTGGTTAAATGCGCGTCCCTGGGTGACCAAGCATCATCATGTACTTTGCGTCAAACGCATCTTTACACGCAAAAGTCAATATCGTATTGTAGGTGTATTTGCCGTATCCAATCTTTATCGCACTCCATTTTTATTCTCTCTTTCTCTATCTTTATTAGAATGATCTCTACAGCCGTGTGTTGCTGTCCGAGCCGAATATGCATTCCGATTTCTCGCGACTTGCCCGCTGGTTAACTGGTAACTCAATTGGCCTCGTCCTCGGTGGAGGCGGTGCACGTGGTGCCGCTCACATTGGCATGCTCAAGGCCATACAGGAGGCGGGCATACCCGTTGATATGGTTGGTGGCGTCAGCATTGGTGCACTCATGGGTGCCCTGTGGTGTTCGGAGCGCAACATTACCACCGTCACGCAGAAGGCGCGCGAATGGTCCAAGGTATATTTGAATCTAAAACATTGATCAGAAACTATACGGGTTTTTTGTTTGTTTTTAAAATATTTCTTTATCAACTGAAAAGTAATGAGTTTTTTATGTATACTTTTTTTTTAAACATTTAGTTCATTAAATTTATTAATTAAGCACCCTAGTGCTACAAGTAAGACTTATCATTGATGGCGCTAGTCACAAGTTATACTTATTTTACAAAAACAAAATTTGTTAACAGGTTTTCTTCAAATATGTGACCTTTATCATAATTGTCCGACCATGGGCGTAGATTTAACTAACCCTGACCCATGCGCGTAACGCTTTTTAAAGCATAGTTTTGAATTTGAACTTGAATGGTAAGAAAATTCGATATTTCAAGGGTCCCGCAAGTATTTCGGGGAAAATGGAGCAACCCCGCCCGTTCGTCCTTTTTTGAAAATGTTTTTTGAATCTGATCAATTGAAAAACACCAATTTCTTGGATTTTCCGAAATTTCAAAACAACTTTGTTAATATTTTGGTATGAGATTAATTTGAGCATCGATCAATTGAAAAATAGAAAAGACACATACATTAGTTTTTCAACCATTTTTGGACTTTTTGAGGCGAGTTTTCCAAAAAGTCGATAATATTTTTGTCTGTGACGAAAATGAGTTTGAAGTAATTCTCACGAAAACTAAACTTTCGCCCCCAAAAACCTTGATCACCCATTTCCACCCAGTGGGTTGATTTTTCCGAAAAACTGGTATGCAGTTATTATAAAAGTTGCAAATCAACACTTTTTCATTTTGTTTTTGGATTTTAAAACGCACTTTTAGCATAAAATGAAACTACTGTTAAAAATTCAACTTTCTATTTTAGTATATTTATATTTTTTATTATTGATATATTTGTTTTGATTTCTAGAGCTTACGCTTATAAAATATAATAATAAGACAGTGTTTTTGGTGCCCGAGGTTTGATAGTGCGTTTCGTTAGACGGTATATCCACAAATAAAACACCTTTTACGGTTTTTGTACATGCGGTTTTTTAAATAATCGCGTTTTTTATTTTTTGGCGATAAAGTGTTATGTTTATGTATAAATCTTCAGTTCAAGTCACCCACTTAAAAAATTCAAGAATTTCATAAATAGGAAACTTAACATCCTTAATATGATACCCAAAAAGTTTTTTGGATATATCTTAAAGTTTACGCATAATATTTTTTTAACTTCTAAATTTTACAATTGTTTAAAGAAAAAAAAATTTTCCCATTTCAATCGAACAGAAAAGATAGAAAATGGTCAAGCAACATTTTTTTTTGTAAACGCTCAAAATTTATGAACAAATAGAGGCATTTCCAAAAAGTACTACCAAAGTTCTTAGCATTTTTTTCAAAACGTTATGAATGAATCTCTATGTTCAATGAAAATTGAAGGCTACTGCATTTTTTTTTCGACTTTTCCTCGAATTTTCAAATTGAGTTCCAACTAAAAATGTTTGCAAAAAAAAATATATTTTTTGTGGTTTTGGACTCAATGTCTCCAAAACTATTAGATATATGTCTAAAATGTTGGAGACCTATTTGTAGGCCTATAATATTGACTTTCATTTGATGTATGGTTTTTTAAAATCGGTGCTGGAATACGCAAGCTATTGTCAATTATTTCAACTCACTTCAAAAAAATTCTAGTTGAAAAATATTTTTAACATAAATCTGCCACAGAAAAAAAAAATCATTTTCGTGATTATAACGCTTTAATTTAAGGAATTCCTTGTTGGGGTAGGAAAAAGAAATCATAAAAGTAAATAAACATTTACTTATTATAATGAAAAAAAAAACAATTAAATTTAATTTTTTATTTATTATGCTTACTGTTGTTTTATTTAATTTTATTTATATTGAACATTATTTGTTTGTTATTTTTTTTTTAATGTCGTTTATTCCCCTGAAATTGTGCTCTAATTTTGTTTGTGTGTATTTTAGAAAATGACGAAATGGTTCCTGCAACTGCTGGACCTCACCTATCCAATAACTTCGATGTTCTCCGGCCGTGAGTTTAATAAGACCATACACGACACTTTCGGGGATGTGAGCATCGAGGATCTGTGGATACCCTACTTTACGCTTACCACCGACATAACCGCCAGCTGCCATCGCATTCATACCAACGGTGAGTCGCCACCTGCTGCTGCTGCTGCTTCTTGTCTGCTTCTATCTCATTTACTCATTTAGCTGCTCGCTTAAGCTACTTTCATTCTCTTTAGTCTAAGTTTCGATCTCTCTCTCTCTCTCTCTCTGTCTCTGTCTCTCTATCTTTTTATTGTATGCATCTTGTGTTTGTTAAATGCTATTGATTTGGGCTTTTTTAATATACTTATACTTATACTTGGCTTGATCTTTGATTCTTTTATGTAGCTGTAGGTCAAAAACTGTAGGTCAAGCACATAAAACAAACATACATATGAACATACATATACATAATAAACACACTCATTCAAATGTGCACTTACGAAATACACTCACACACTCAAGAGTAAATTACCTACCGCCATCTTGTGGCAGCTGACTTAAGGCTTATTAAGCTCCTTATTATATTGATGTTGTTTTGTTCTTGTTGTTGTTGTTGTTGTGATTGTTTTGCTTCCGTGGATACATTTTAAAACCTTTAAGATCTGGAGACACTGGAGCCGATATTCTGGATTCCTTTTTTTTTGTACCGCTCTTGTCTTCAATGTTGTTTAATGTTGTCTTTCGTAAAATTCACATACATTCATAATTGAAATGTTTTTCTGTGCGTATCCAGTTTGTGCGTGCGTGTTTGTGTCCTTTTAGCTAGAAACTAACCTGCTGCTAAAATTCCCAACTAATCCCTAAAAATCCCATTGGTCAATAAATAATTCTCGTTCGCTCACACCGCGCAATCTCAAAGCTCTTTCTATCTCTCTCTATATATATTTCTCTCTTCCCACATACATACACACACACACACTCACATATACACAAAAAATGCTCGCTCACTTGCCAACTAAACTGTCGCAGGATCTCTGTGGCGTTATGTACGCTCCTCAATGTCACTCAGCGGTTATATGCCGCCGCTATGCGATCCACAAGATGGACATCTTCTGCTGGATGGCGGCTATGTAAATAATTTGCCAGGTAAATAGCAATTAGCATCTTAAAAAAAAAAACAAAAATTAATTAAAAGAATACGATATACGTATTATAAACACCCGTTAATCTTATCTTTCAATATCAATTTTCAATTTAGAGCTGTTGGTGGCACAGAGAGCGCAGAGTGTTGGATGATTTCTCCTTTGACTCTGTAACTGTAACTGTTAACTGCTTTGTGTACTTACTCGCTCCCACTCCACACCTGAGTAGCAGCTTTGACCACCGATCCCCTTTTCGCCCAGCTCCACCAACCCAGTTTTTACTTGATGTTGTTGTTGTTGTTTTGATGCTGCTTTTGACAATTGGCAACGCTGCCATTGTCAATCCGGCCATCTTTAAATGAGCCGTGGATTGTATTCTCAAGGTTGCCATTTTGCTTGTTTGTCACGCACACACCCACACACATGCATATATATATATATATATATATATATATACACATACCTATACACAGACAAAGACAGAGACTGAAAAGTTTTAGTTGTTTTGTTTTGCTCTTTGAAATTTGATTTATATAATACTTATATTTGTTTTATACTTACATACATATTGTGCAATTTAGTTTCATGTTACATTTTGTATTTTAAGCAAACATGCATACATACATACATATTTAGTTTGCTATTAGTTTTTTAATTGTTTGTATATTAGTCTATTGTATGTGATTTATTTAATGTACTTCTTTAATTTCAATTTCAATCAAACTAGAAACGTGATCTTCATCTTAAGTAGCACAATACATACATATGTACATACATACATACATACATACATACATACATATACATACATATACATACATATACATATACATACACATAAATCGCTAAATCAAAAGCACAAACAACAACGGCAATAAAAATGTGTATTCTTTCTCTCTCTTTCTCTATTATATACACACACATAAACAAACATGTTCTCATCACGCCAACACAAACTCTCACACACATTCATTTACACATACAAATGTGCGTATTGTCCTTTTTGGTGTGGTACCGTTATCAGGTCATCTGTGGCGCTACTGTCGCGCCAGCATGTCCATTGCCGGTGTCTTTCCCCCCTTCTGTGATTACCGTGACGGGCATCTGCTGCTCGATGGATGCTATACGAACAATGTGCCAGGTAACATTAACAGTAACATTAAAAGTAACAGAACAGAATCCAACACTCAGCCCAACTGGACGCCAATTAGCTTCAATTTTGATATCGACTTAACATTTATGTGGAGCCCGTTTTCTTATGTTCCTGACAAAGTTCAATTAGACACTTAGCATTTTCAGCTGCTTTAATTCACATTTTAAAATGGATGGCAATGCCAAATTAGACGTAGCGTGTCGTTTTCATATTGAAATGTTGTTTGGTGCTGCCATTTGGTAATTTATTGCATGCTGGCAGCACTGCAATTTGATCTTCACGCATAGATTTACAATGTACATGAAATTGCCTGCCCTGTAAGTTATTCACTTAGATTGGATTATCAGGAACATGAGAGCACGATCCTTTTACTATGTAAACATATGTATATATATTTATATATGTATGTGCATTGTACATTATATAACCCCCGCCTCCTGATCCCTAAAACGAACTTACACATGTCGCATGTCAAAACTAAATACCTAGCCGATGTGATGCACAATCTGGGCGCGGCGCATATTATTGCGATTGATGTGGGCTCCCAGGATGACACGGATCTGACAAACTATGGCGATGATCTAAGTGGCTGGTGGCTGCTTTATAAGAAATGGAATCCGTTTACATCACCCGTCAAAGTGCCCGATCTGCCGGATATACAATCGCGCCTTGCCTACGTATCCTGTGTGCGTCAGCTGGAGGTAAATACTTGTACTATAAATAATAGCTTAACTATCTAAAAAAAAATTCGAAAAAAGTTAAGGTTGTGATATCCGATGGAGTAGGTTGAATTTTTTTGAGACCAAAACCAGATTTTCTTGTTCGATTTTTGGAAATGCAGTTAAATTCGACTCGGAAATGGGAGCATGCCTGAACAATATTATATTAAACTAGCATTTCCCGACGTGCGGTGCTATGCACCATATAAAATAATATTCGCACGAAAATTTACCTTCGCCCCTACAACCTTAACTAACAGTTTTCTACCCAAAACGATACATTTTTCGGAAAATTGGTATCTAGTTTTTAATTAATTTTCATATTGATCTTATAGTTTGAAGCAAATCGCATAAAATCTCAAATTTGCCCATACAACCTTGACCACCCATTTTTCGCCAAGAGGGGTGAGTTTTCCGGAAAATTGGTATGCAGTCATACATTTTTTTTATATATGTAGATCTTTGAAAATAAGTTTGAAGCTAATCGGATATTAAAATAAAAAGTTGCATTCAACGGTTTTCCGAGAATTTATCACATTTCCCAACCAAGATGCGAAGCACTTTCGGCATGGGCCTAAGCTACTGTGAAAATTTCAGTCATCTAGCTCTTATGGTTTGGGCCCTACGTTGATTGCCAATCGCCATCGCCTAGGCCAGTGAAGACAAACTCTTTTATATATATGGATAATATTTTTTTTAACAATTGTACAAAAAAGATGTTTACACAGAATATTTGTTTTTAAGCGTGTCTCTTGCAAAACTTTGCATTTGTAATTATTATTAATGCTCATATCAATTGTTCACAGGAAGTGAAAAATTCGGACTATTGCGAGTATATACGACCGCCAATTGATAAGTATAAAACACTTGCGTTTGGCAGCTTCGATGAGATAAGGGACGTGGGTTATGTCTTTGGCAAGAACTACTTTGATAATATGGCCAAGGCGGGTCGCTTGGGACGCTTCAATCAGTGGTTCAACAAGGAGCCGCCCAAGCGTGGCAATCACGCCTCTCTTAACGAATACACGTTTATAGATCTGGCACAGATCGTATGCAAGCTGCCAGAAACATATGCGCTGAACACGGCGGACATATTTAGCGAGGATGAGGACTTTGATGGCTACATATCAGAGCCAACAACGTTGAACACGGTATGTAGTTCGATAGAGAAGAGGTTATGTATACATACATATATCAAATTGTTTAAGATTACCGAATTTTATTGTTGGCTTTGTATTGATATTTGCAGGATCGACGTCGCATACAAGTGCCGCGTGCGGGCAACTCGCTTTCTTTCTCAGAGACTGAACTGGACTCCGATGTGGAGCTCGATTTGGAGCTGGAGCGCAAGGTTGACAAGGCGACACAGTCAACGACGCCGCCCAAAGGGAATGCTCTTAAGCCCACGTCCACGCCCATTCGGGCAAACTTATTGCCTGTGATTGCCACAGATCTAAAGTTAAAGGTTGAACAGGACAAGGATCAGGATAAAACGTTGCAGCAAGATAGCACCGCAACACTAACAACTAAAGCAACAAGCGCTGAGGCCACAACACAAACAACGTCAGCGACTGGCATGGAAGATGACCCAAATTCGGATAATGAGGCAAATAAGGAAAATAACGGGATTACAAAAACCGATACCAAAAACTAGCTATAAATTGATGGCGCCATTGTCTGTCTGAGATATTTTTATAGTTCGTAGTTACAAATGGAGCAGCGAAAGCAGTCGAGAAATAAGAACGAAAGATGCTGAAAGAGATCGCAAAAACAAATAAAAAAAAGGGGAAAGGGAATTAAAAAAGGAAGAATATACGAGAACGTCACCCGCCCAAAAACAATCTCTGAAATTATGTAGTAATGACAAAGAAATCGTTATCATTTAGATATATATATATATATATATATACTTAAACATTAAGTATAAATCATATTTAGGCTTAGCTTTAGCAAATTCTTCAACTAGCCCCTTTTCTATAAAGCAGGCAAACACCGAAATGGAGGCACAACAAAATTATCATATACACTCGCATACACATACACACAGCCACACATATCTATATATATATATATATATAGAGCTATATATTTTTACGGAAGCAACCCAACATGACATAGATATATAGTATTTGTGTACATATGAATATGTAAACACTCCACTCCGCCCCACTCCATATTTACTAAACGATTACACCTATCAAACTTGCCACAAGGCCCAGGACAAAAGACACGCACACACACACACACACACACACACACACACACACACACACACACACACACACACACACACACACACCTACACCACACACACACCACGAAAACACACCACGAAAACACACTCACATATACACTCACATTTATTAGTTTTAGATATAAAAATGCGTATGTTTTTTTTTATGGTCGAATTTTTTTAAGATGAGCAAGCAAATAAATGTAATCTATTTGAAAGTACAATAGAAAACGTGCAAATAAATAAGTTCATTACGTTTAATCACTTTATTATTGATTTGGTTTTCAAAATTTCAGCTTAACGTTATAGTTAACGGCAGTTATGGTGATGATAGATGGTCTGCAAATTACCAAGTTGATCTTATGGCTGCAGGAACTAGGGCCCCAATGAAATAAGGACCCAAAAGGGAATATGAAAAAAGGCATCAAATTTGGGGTGTTAATTCCTATTGAAATAATACCCCTATTGCAAACAAGGCACCAAAAAAAATAAAATAAGCAATATTTGGGGTGTTATTTCGTTACGATTTTTTTTTCTTTTTTTTTTCTGTAAATTTCTTTGCTTTTTTATTTATATTTTTTTTTTTTTTTGATTTTCAGTAAAAGAAACTATCTATAACATTAAGAAATAATGAAAATTTGATGCAAAAAATCGAGCGATTTCATTTCATAATGAAATTAGACCCCAAAAAAGGAAATAACACCCCAAATTTAAATAAAGATCGTTGTTATTTCCTGTACAATTTTTGTGGGGCCTACTTCATTTTTTTTTTTAGCCTTATTTCGCAGAGAATCTAAGTAGAAATGTAACGAATCCAGGTTCTAACCAATACCTGGATTCCAGCATGTTCATAGCGAGCTTCACAACCCGAATCTAGTTTTAAACAAACCGAATAGAAAATGTATGTTGAGTATGGATCCATATAGTACTTTTTAGTGTCAGATCATACACGTTATTTCATCTGTTTTAAGAGTTTCTGACAAGGTTATAACCTGTCAGCTAGTTGGTCCGGTCAAGTATAATCTAAACTTTATAAAAGGCTCGGGGATGCGGATATGAACTTTAATCAATATGTAAAATTATTAGTTCCCTCTTTAAAATTATGAATAGACGCAGAAAATCAAACCATTCCGCCAGAATTGTTTGACATATGTATAATGTATTCTTCGAACTTGGCAATTATGAACTTATATGTAAAGGTGTGTTATGCGAATCTATGCAACAAATACTTCATCGTTTATTAACAACTCATCGAGCAGTTCTGCCAGAAATCGTTCATCGACCACTTGGCCAAGAGGTTTCAAGTCTAATTCCATTTCCGATGCCAATTTCCATTCGTTGGGAACGTTAAGTTCTGTCGGCCACTGCTCCAATGGACAAGACTCGTAAATGTAAACGTATTCACCTTCTTCTACAATGTGGAAGTTGTCAGCCGGTCGCACCACCTGTACCTTTCCCTGACTGGGCTGTTTAAGCTGGCCGTTGCCGCACTTGGCCAACGAATGCTGTTCGCTTAAACGAACGCTTTTCGCCACCCGACCCGAAACCGCAGATGGAGCCATGAGCGCTGGAATCAGCATGGGCATATGCAGCGGATGCATGTTCAGCCGATGCCCGACCACAATCAGCTCCAGTTTCGTCGGCTGGAGCGCTGCCTTGCATTTGTTATTGTTATTGCTTGGCTTTTGCTTTTGCTTGGATGCCGTCCGTCTTGTCATCGGCTGCGCTTGCGCTTTCGCTGCTGGCGTCGAGCGCAACTGGCACAGATTATTGGGCAGCTGCTTTGAGCATTTGACCGTTATCTGCTTCGATTGTTTGCTCATGTGCTTGCTCTCCAGCGGATTTAGTCGTTTGCTCAGATATGGCAGCAATTGGGGTATTTGCGACGGTGACTTAATTGTGCCAGTGCTGCCAGATCGTTGAATTTTGGCAATGCTGGCATTTGGGCTCGCAAATTCCATTAAAAAAGTGTGAGAAAAGTTTCTAAAGAATAGCTGTACATACATATATTATTTTATTTATTTATTTCAAAATATTTTCTTTTTGAGTTGTTGTTTTCACATCAAATTTTGTTACCGATTAAAAGCTTGCGCAGCGTACTATTTTTTATAGTTGCCTATCGAAAGCAACAGTGAGCGATAATTGTCTTTTTTTTGACAGTTGACAATAAATGCATTCGATTTAAGCGCTTTTCACTATTTGACAACCAATCAGGGTACAAGGAACCCTTTTGAAGTAGCTCGACAAACACAATAAGAAAAATTGACGCATTCATAAAAATAATAAAAAATAGATCGAAATATGGATGATGCAGTTGCGACTGCGCAAAGCGTGGAAAGCAGTGGTGCCGTTATTTCGAAAGGTGCAGGCAAGCAACAAAAAACATGCAACACACATACATATACACTTGCATATGTAGAGCAGCAAAAAAGACAAGCAAAACCTTAAAATGTAAAATCGTATTAACTCATTAGTTTACCACACATACAAAATATATACATACATACATACACATGTAGAGCTGCAGCAAATACAAGTATATCCTTAAAATATACATATTTTAAATCTAATTAAATCATTATTTTACCACTTAGGAAAAAAGAAAAAGAATCGCGATATGCTGCCCGAATCTGTGAATAATTTGAAGCCACGTTATTTGCCAAATTTAAAAGAATTGAGCTTATCAAAGCGACATATCGATATGGGTCGCATTGCTATTAGCGTGCTAGATGCACAGTTGTATCGTCATGACGCTGCTGCAGCTGAGATCCTGCAGGAGGAGAAATGTGTGGTCTTTGAGGTGCCACGTGAGATGTTTCCGCGTCAGGCGCCTCTTAACAAAATTACATATTTGCCGCATCAGTTGCTGCCATCGGGCTTCGATGCCGCAGGCGTTTTTCCATTGGGTGTTTTGGCCCGTAAATTCTATCCAACTGGACTGTTACAATTGGGTCACACGGGTCCAACGCCACCGTTATTTGTGGGTCGTCGTATTGAAAAGCAGCGGCCGGCCAAGGATCTGTTAAGCTTGCTGACCCAAGTCGACGAACACGTGAAAGTTGACGATGAGGCAGAAGATGAAGTTAACGAAATCAGTGTGGGGTTTAATATGACAAGCATGGAGTCCTTGGCAAAGGATAAACCCTTTGCGCATTATCCAGAGCAGTATGATATCTATATACCCGATCTGAGCATGGTGCCGATACTGGTTCCTGTCAAGACTAAATTTTGCATGACTTTGCTCTGCGATGTGGTTCATCCTCATCAGCCCAAGGTGGCCGACGCTATTTTGAACGAGAACATACCCAGTTTTGAGCTGCCCGAAGAGTTGTCTCCAATGGACGGCTCTCCCATGTCTCGGCCTGCAGTTTTCCTGCCAGAGCGCTACTTGCCACCTGGTTTTGAGGCGGGCTGTGTCTTTGGGCGCAACACATTGCCACAGAGTCGATGTTTTCGCCATTTAAGAAAGGCACAGCCACGTAATATGGAGGAAACGCCAGCATTATTCTTTGGCCTCTGGAAGAACAACATAACCCCGTCAATATTTTTGTTACCTAGTAGTAGCTGTTTTTTGAAAATGGTATCACGTTTAGCTGAACTTCAGGATGCATCAGCATCAAATCCAGACAAACAGTTGACTGATGAGAAGCTGCTGCTTGGAGATATGGGACCGGTTAAGTCGGATAAGAAGTCACTTCAACGGAAGCAAATACCTGACGGAGATGAGAAAAAATATCAACTTGATGAAGAGCAGGAGTCTGAAAAGTTCGTTGACGATGGACCGAATGGAGAGCTACTTGAGGTGAAGGAGAATAAGAAGCTTTTTGAGGAGTTTAAGAATGAAGAGCCGCTCAAGTTCAACGATGAAGAGTCCTCCGAGGATAAGAAAAATAGGAATCCAGGCCTGTGTTTCTTCACCTTAACCGGCCATCCCGACAGCATGGACTCAGCGGTGCAAAAACTTGAAAATGCTGGCGTTAAGCTGGCATCAAGCTATTTCGATCAGAATACTATAAAAAAAGCCTGGGAGCAGTGGATCGATCTGGTAGATCAGCGTGATGAAATACGCGCCAATATGCTTCAAACGGGCATAGGAAGACCGTATCGAAATCGTCGTCGCCGTTGCCAGCCTGAAAATGGATGTGACCACTGCGGTAATCCTACCCATTAGCCCAAATGTGATCGCATGCTATTTATATATTTTTTTTTTCATTTATTTTTAAACATGTATTTATTCATAAATTGTTTAAATTCAATTCTGCTTAGGGAATTGCGCCTGATGCGCAAGTACTATAACCGTCGATACAGTGTGTGTGTCTATGCCATTATTTGTTTATAACTATATTTATATGTTAGATACACACTAAATGTAGCTGTTATATTTAACGCAAAACACAAATTTCCATATATTAATAAAAACTAGCGAAAAATTTTTAATTTTTTCTTAGTGGTTTTCCAGATATATGTATGTGTGCTTCTATAATTATGTATGGGTTTATATCCTGTTCTTGCTCTTGTCAGCTTTTTGCTTAAAATCTTTCGACGCTCTTTTCTTACATTTACAAATTATATATATGTAAATCTCTTCGATTATTACAATAGTTGAATTTTGGGGTGTCTACTTAATATTTACAATTACAATTACAAAATACTCCACAAACATCATCATCATCATATCAACGAACATGGCTAAAGAAAATAAAATAAGGAAAAGACGAACACTTAATTATAGTAAAATAAAGGTAAAGTGAAAAGAAACACAAGTTAATATATATCAAAATATATGTAAAACTATTAACTTGCACAGAATCAGGGAGTGCAAATTGCGAAGGGGAAAATTATGTGAATATAACCAGAGAAATGATCAAATTTTAAATAGTTGATTTAAGAATAAATATACAAGTATATTTATTAATTTTCATACAAAATAGTTACGAATTGACACTTTGATAAGATGATTTATTCTTAAGTCTAATATTGAGATTCCAATTAAAAAAAAAAATTTCTGTTTATAACTGGATATTTCGAGCTTGGAATTAGAAAATTTAGTTAGCTTTATACAATTGTACATGAAATAATATTAACTTGCAATTATTAAAAACTAATAACAAATTCACAAACATTTTCTCATTTATCGATCAAATTATCTTATCGACTTATGCCATTTTGCGCTCTTTCATGTATCGTCCTTCCCTTCCGTCAATTGTCCTTTTCTAATATTTAACGCAATTCACAATACGCTTTTCGTTAACATTTTGTGGGTTTTATTTTTGTTTTGATTACTTTATATGTTGCATATGCTTTTTTTTTTAAATATTTATATATGTATAGTTTGTTATGATTATTATTATTTTAACTATATGATTTTTGTTTACTTCGTTTTCATTTTTTACATGCACAAACTCATGAGGCCAAAGGTTGTTATTCTTGTATCTTTTATTGTGTGTGTATCCTAAATAAACCTAACCAAATATCAAGACTTATAGATTAAAATACATACGTATATTTCAATATATGTATATATACTTTATATATATACATATATATACTTTATATATATATATATATATATATAGCTATATAGACTTAGTTGGAATAAATTGCAAGATCGAACGCAACTAGAGAAATAGAGAGAGAGAGGGAAAGAGAGAGAGTTTCAAACATATTTTATAGTCATTGAATATTTTAGATTTTTTAGTTCAGTTTTTTTTTATATAGAATAGTTTTGATAGTATACAATCTATCTATATATGTATATGAATAAATATATGTATTCACATACATATGTATATGTTGTGAAAACGAACGTACAGTACAACAAAAATTTTAGGTTTTATTACAATATCTCTTTTGTTTTTGCTTAACTATATAGTTTATGTATATGCATATATATTATATATATGTATATATGTACGTATGTATGTATGTATACATATGTATGTTAAATATGACTCTTAATATCAATATCAGTTGCAATTGCTGCTCATCACCGTATGCATATACATACATATACACACATGTAGATATAATATATATGTATATATCCATAGTCCAACTTGAGGATTAAAAGACAGAGGCTACAGACAGAGGGATTGGGATAGGAAGTGGGTAGGACGTTGGGAAAGACCAGCCGCTATAGCGTACGCAATTTCGATCCACTTTTTGGCCAAGTTCGCTTCGATTCGGTTCGGTTCGGATTTGGGTTCGGTTCGGTTTGAGTTCGATTTTGGGTTAGATTGGTTTCGTTTTGGGCATACGCTTAGATCTGGCCCACCAGCTCCTGTATGCTGCGCAATAAGTCTTCCATGTTTCACAAGAGATCACGATGGAACACCCATGTGTGCTTTGTATGTGCAAACTTATGTGACAGCCACTGCGATTCCAGTAGATTGAAGCGATCCTGACTCAAATAAAGCGGATTGCCGCGTCTGCAACAGAACACAAGACGAAAAACAAAATAAATTAGCAGTTGGATAAATTCTAACTTTGTATTTAGACTTACTTGAGATCACGATCCTCCTCATCAAAATCATCCAGATAGAGCGAGCCCCATAGGCATGCGCGTCGCCCCCTTATAACAATGATGTATGTCGAGGTGTCCACCAAAAAGATGCCAATGCCGCCACCGCATGATAACGTGTGCTAATAACAAATTTCGAAGTTGATAGTTAGATATCTTATTAAAAGCTATATTTTTTTCGGGCAGATTTGTACTTTTTAAAATTGTCTTTGTCGAAAATTTTTTTAAACACATATTCGAAAATCTATCCTTAGCTTTCATTTAAAATGTTTTCTTTAACTTATTTTGGCACCTACAATGATATCATATTCAGCTGTACCTCATTAGAATCTAAATAAATTATATTTATCGGCTCGTGCTAACAACTGTGTGTGTTATTCGGTTAAGTAAAGAGGTAAAAACTATTAAGAAAGAAGGTTTATTTAAAGATTGTTGTTTCAAGTAAACCACACTAAAAATATACTTTTCTTTAATAGTAAATTTTATTATCATGATGTCATTCTAAAAACTACTTGGCATAACATAAACTACATTATTGTGGGAGTATCGGATATGAGAATTCGACTACTATAGAAACATGTCCAGAAAATTTAAAAAAAAAAAATGATCCGATGTGCACCAAAACCCTAATTCTGATGTTAGGTATGTTCCCAAAACTTGTGTTACAGTTTGAACCATTCTAAGAAACTTTAAGAAAGTTAAAAAAAAAAAACTAATGTACAAGGTACAAACCTAATAATCAACAGCAAGTAACAAGGCCAGTTCCCAAATTTGATAACTTTTCATTTCAAACCGTTTTTGATTTTGTGTTCGTTTTCAAATGAAAAATTAATTGATCTATTTTTTTATAATAATTTCAAATACTTTTTATTCCAAGGTCTCAAGAGTAAAAGTTCTAAAACCGAACTTTGGATCGATACTCGGATTTCAGAACAGCTAATAATATCGAATCCGAATGTTGTGATCGTAATCGGAAATAGAATAAAAAAAATACCTGCACTGGAAAAACTATTTGTCCTGTTTTTCTGTTCTTTTTATAATCTTTTCTTAATTTTTTTGAAAAAAAAAGAACAAAGAGTATATTGGGTTTGTGAAATGTCCGTCCGTCCGTCTGTCCGTCTGTATGAACGCAGGTTTTTTCCACAGCTTTTAAGCTAGAGCAACCAAACTTGGTATACATGTTGGTATACACCATAGTAAGACAAAGTGTCAAGATCTCCCCCCCACCCACACACCTTCCCCCACAAACCGCAAAAACCTATATCTTCCACAGTTTTATAGCTAGAGTAACCAAATTTGGCACAAGGGCTACTTATCACATCCTTCATTGATCTGACCAGCCACGCCCACCCCCGCCCCCACAAATAGGCAAAATTTTGCAGGTTGAATTCTGTTGCCTTGCCACGCCCAGCCCCGCCCTGGCAATCAAGTAATGTTTGTGTCTCCCAAACTTGTAGAACAGGCCTAACCAAATTTAAATTTATGACAAAACTTGAGAGATTTGAGCAAAAATACAAATGCCACGCCCACTTCTGACTCCGCAAAGGGGCGAAAAAAAGAGTATATCGCAGTCGGGTGCATCCGACTGCAACGTTCTTACTTGTTATTTTATATATTCTGTTTAATCGATTTTTTTTGGCTTTTGTTGATCTATATGGGTTTTTAATTTGCGTTAGCAACACTGATTCACACAGATCGACACTTACCCGCACAGCCTCACAGCACTCCTTTTCTGCACAGCAGTTCTGCTTGAGGCACACGATCGTGCCACAAAGCAAACAAATGGAGCTCTCCTTGGGCACCTTGTAGCAGTTGAGGCATGGCCGCTCATGATAGTACTGTGGAAAGAAAATAAAACAAAGATTTGTTAACAACATTTGAAAGAAGTCTAAGACAAAGTTGACTTACCGTAAACAGACGCTCGTACTCGCGTGGCAGCTCCAGCAGACGCGGTTGCTGCCACAGCGAATGCTGGTTCATCAGTATCAGCTCGCGAACAGTGTCCGTGGGCGGACGAACATCCATTAGCTGCTTGCACCAGAATTGTGGCAATGTTTGCTCCGTGCCACTTATAAAGCACAAACCCTTGGATGCATTAAAGCAATCCCAGTCCATTGAATCCGTAACCAATTCTAAATAATAAACCAAACGTACAAACTCCAAACCAGGCGCTGATATCTCTGGCATCTCATGCCTATACAAATGCTGACGCAGCAGCGCCGCAATGCGCAGAAATGGTAAGCAGAGCGATTGCAGCTGCAGTTCCATTGATTTCAGATTAACCTCCGTTTTTGTGCCGGTACCTGTGCTTGTGTTGCTGCTGCTGCTACCAGCTGTTGTGGATGTGCTGCTGCTGCTAGTGCTTGCACTTGTACTAAGCACGCTGTCACGTCGCAGATGTGCCAAGCGATTCGTTTCTTGCAACACCAATGCCATTGCTCTGCCCAGCTGCGCACAACTTTGCAGCGAACCAAAGCGAGCTGCGCTGCTGCGACGATTGCTGCTGCTGCTACTGCTGGGGATGTTGCTGGCGGAGGATGTTGTCTCTGTGCTGTTGCTGTCGCTGCTGCTGCCACCGTAATGAGCCAGTATATGATCACACTCGAGTTCAGTAAGCGTGACGCACAATTGCACAACAATTTGATAGTAGATCAGATTGTACATCACCTTAACCATACAGGTGAAGTAATCTATAATCATATCAAGTTAGTTAGAATCATAATTATAGTTAAACTGAGTTTTAATGCTTGCCCTGATCAAGATGCAACGGCGCCAGTAATATAAATTTAAGCAACAATGCTATCGGATCCGCCAGCAGACTAGGTATCAGCTCCCGACAATGTGCCGGCAATGGCTCTGTATCGCTAACAGGCATCCCTGCCAAGGAGGCCCAGCTGCTCCACAGTGGCCACTCGACAAGCACACGCACATGCACCGATAGCACATGGAGCAGCGGCACAATGCAGTCACGTTTTGGCTTGTAGCGTGTCGCATTTGAGGAGCAAAGCGAACCGCCCCGTTGTATAATCTCCGCCTCGAGATTCGTGCGCGCTATGAATGTCACAAAGATGAATAGCTTCCGGAACGTTATTTTAGCACACTTGACCTTGCGCTGTGCTATGTTTGTCATCACCTCCATGGCGTGTCCCATGGCTTCTGTCAGTTTTGGATAAGGGTTTCTGATCAGAATGAACATATTCCTAGTTTCAATACTTACTGGCATTGTTTCGTTCTCCTTGATCAGATCGGTGAGATCGGCGACAAGCTGCTCGAACGGTTGATTCCCGGTACGCACCAGATGCGTAGGCCTGTCCAGCTGTGGACTGAGCGGCAGTACCGAGTTGGATAGCTGCCGACAGACGGGGCAATAGAATTCGCCACGATCCTGGACAGGTTGTCGCTGTGTTGTATAGAGCGTTTTGAGATACGCCTCCAGGCAGCTGAGATGCACATGATGGCCACACGATTGCACATGGACGCCATTGTCGTAGGCCATGTTATTGGACAAAAACCAGGACTCGTTGCCAACCAGGGTGGCTTGGAATGTGAGGAATCCTTTCAGCATCGATGATTGCTCTGGCTTCTGTGGTTGCTTCAGTGGCGCCGTTTCCAGCCATTGTCCCACATCAAATAGCTCACTTATATTCTGTAAAAAAAATATATTGCGACAGATTTGTTTCACAGATTTGAAGATCCATATTGAATTGCAAAAGTTTGCTTGTATGTATGTAGGTCATGGCTTGGCCCTTGATTCGCAGACCGTTCCGCACCCATGTGCCGGCCAGAATTTCGTAGAAAAAGCTCTACAAAGTAAAAAAAAAGACAAACAGATATAGAACAATAATTAATGTTGATGCAAATTTTCTATTGATTTCTATCGATACATAGCGCGCGCATTTTAACGTGCCATTTTTCGGCCCTGTGAAAGTTGAGAATTCAGTAATTCTTTACTTGGGGTCCTCGAGATCGTAAAAATCTGGTTTTGGTCTCATAAACATAAACAAATTCGAAAAAATTTGAGAATGTGATTTCCGGCGGCGGAGGTCGACTTTTTTTGCACGACCAAAATTCATGAATAAACACAAATGAATTTCAAATAAATAAAATAATTTTCCAACACACGAAAGATGACTATGGATTCTGAGAGCATACATGAATTTTGTACTCCCAATTGTCTGGCAGCTCTGCCATTTCAAATAAAAGCAGTTGATTGTGTTTTATTTTGTTTCGTGGGGAACGTTGAGTTGGGTCGCCCATAGCTCCAATGGACAAGACTCGTAGATATATATATGTAAACGTATTCACCTTCTTCTACGATGTGCAAGTTGTCAGCCGGTCGCGCCACCTGCAGCTTCCCCTGACTGGGCTGTTTAGGCTGGCCATTGCCGCACTTGGCCAACGAGTGCTGTTCGCTTAAACGAACGACCCAGATAGAGTCATGAGCGCTGGAATCAGCATGGGCATATGCAGCGGACGCATGTTCAGCCAATGCCCGACCACAATCAGCTCCAGTTTCGCCGGCTGGAGCGCTGCCTTGCATTTGTTATTGTTATTGCTTGGCTTTTGCTTTTGCTTGGATGCCGTCCGTCTTGTCATCGGCTGCGCTTGCGCTTTCGCTGCTGGCGTCGAGCGCAACTGGCGCAGATTATTGGGCAGCTGCTTTGAGCATTTGACCGTTATCTGCTTCGATTGTTTGCTCATGTGCTTGCTCTCCAGCGGATTTAGTCGTTTGCTCAGATATGGCAGCAATTGGGGTATTTGCGACGGTGACTTAATTGTGCCAGTGCTGCCGGATCGTTGAATTTTGGCAATGCTGGCATTTGGGCTCGCAAATTCCATTAAAAAAGTGTGAGAAAAGTTTCTAAAGAATAGCTGTACATACATATATTATTTTATTTATTTATTTCAAAATATTTTCTTTTTGAGTTGTTGTTTTCACATCAAATTTTGTTACCGATTAAAAGCTTGCGCAGCGTACTATTTTTTATAGTTGCCTATCGAAAGCAACAGTGAGCGATAATTTTCTTTTTTTTGACAGTTGACAATAAATGCATTCGATTTAAGCGCTTTTCACTATTTGACAACCAATCAGGGTACAAGGAACCCTTTTGAAGTAGCTCGACAAACACAATAAGAAAAATTGACGCATTCATAAAAATAATAAAAAATAGATCGAAATATGGATGATGCAGTTGCGACTGCGCAAAGCGTGGAAAGCAGTGGTGCCGTTATTTCGAAAGGTGCAGGCAAGCAACAAAAAACATGCAACACACATACATATACACTTGCATATGTAGAGCAGCAAAAAAGACAAGCAAAACCTTAAAATGTAAAATCGTATTAACTCATTAGTTTACCACACATACAAAATATATACATACATACATACACATGTAGAGCTGCAGCAAATACAAGTATATCCTTAAAATATACATATTTTAAATCTAATTAAATCATTATTTTACCACTTAGGAAAAAAGAAAAAGAATCGCGATATGCTGCCCGAATCTGTGAATAATTTGAAGCCACGTTATTTGCCAAATTTAAAAGAATTGAGCTTATCAAAGCGACATATCGATATGGGTCGCATTGCTATTAGCGTGCTAGATGCACAGTTGTATCGTCATGACGCTGCTGCAGCTGAGATCCTGCAGGAGGAGAAATGTGTGGTCTTTGAGGTGCCACGTGAGATGTTTCCGCGTCAGGCGCCTCTTAACAAAATTACATATTTGCCGCATCAGTTGCTGCCATCGGGCTTCGATGCCGCAGGCGTTTTTCCATTGGGTGTTTTGGCCCGTAAATTCTATCCAACTGGACTGTTACAATTGGGTCACACGGGTCCAACGCCACCGTTATTTGTGGGTCGTCGTATTGAAAAGCAGCGGCCGGCCAAGGATCTGTTAAGCTTGCTGACCCAAGTCGACGAACACGTGAAAGTTGACGATGAGGCAGAAGATGAAGTTAACGAAATCAGTGTGGGGTTTAATATGACAAGCATGGAGTCCTTGGCAAAGGATAAACCCTTTGCGCATTATCCAGAGCAGTATGATATCTATATACCCGATCTGAGCATGGTGCCGATACTGGTTCCTGTCAAGACTAAATTTTGCATGACTTTGCTCTGCGATGTGGTTCATCCTCATCAGCCCAAGGTGGCCGACGCTATTTTGAACGAGAACATACCCAGTTTTGAGCTGCCCGAAGAGTTGTCTCCAATGGACGGCTCTCCCATGTCTCGGCCTGCAGTTTTCCTGCCAGAGCGCTACTTGCCACCTGGTTTTGAGGCGGGCTGTGTCTTTGGGCGCAACACATTGCCACAGAGTCGATGTTTTCGCCATTTAAGAAAGGCACAGCCACGTAATATGGAGGAAACGCCAGCATTATTCTTTGGCCTCTGGAAGAACAACATAACCCCGTCAATATTTTTGTTACCTAGTAGTAGCTGTTTTTTGAAAATGGTATCACGTTTAGCTGAACTTCAGGATGCATCAGCATCAAATCCAGACAAACAGTTGACTGATGAGAAGCTGCTGCTTGGAGATATGGGACCGGTTAAGTCGGATAAGAAGTCACTTCAACGGAAGCAAGTACCTGACGGAGATGAGAAAAAATATCAACTTGATGAAGAGCAGGAGTCTGAAAAGTTCGTTGACGATGGACCGAATGGAGAGCTACTTGAGGTGAAGGAGAATAAGAAGCTTTTTGAGGAGTTTAAGAATGAAGAGCCGCTCAAGTTCAACGATGAAGAGTCCTCCGAGGATAAGAAAAATAGGAATCCAGGCCTGTGTTTCTTCACCTTAACCGGCCATCCCGACAGCATGGACTCAGCGGTGCAAAAACTTGAAAATGCTGGCGTTAAGCTGGCATCAAGCTATTTCGATCAGAATACTATAAAAAAAGCCTGGGAGCAGTGGATCGATCTGGTAGATCAGCGTGATGAAATACGCGCCAATATGCTTCAAACGGGCATAGGAAGACCGTATCGAAATCGTCGTCGCCGTTGCCAGCCTGAAAATGGATGTGACCACTGCGGTAATCCTACCCATTAGCCCAAATGTGATCGCATGCTATTTATATATTTTTTTTTTCATTTATTTTTAAACATGTATTTATTCATAAATTGTTTAAATTCAATTCTGCTTAGGGAATTGCGCCTGATGCGCAAGTACTATAACCGTCGATACAGTGTGTGTGTCTATGCCATTATTTGTTTATAACTATATTTATATGTTAGATACACACTAAATGTAGCTGTTATATTTAACGCAAAACACAAATTTCCATATATTAATAAAAACTAGCGAAAAATTTTTAATTTTTTCTTAGTGGTTTTCCAGATATATGTATGTGTGCTTCTATAATTATGTATGGGTTTATATCCTGTTCTTGCTCTTGTCAGCTTTTTGCTTAAAATCTTTCGACGCTCTTTTCTTACATTTACAAATTATATATATGTAAATCTCTTCGATTATTACAATAGTTGAATTTTGGGGTGTCTACTTAATATTTACAATTACAATTACAAAATACTCCACAAACATCATCATCATCATATCAACGAACATGGCTAAAGAAAATAAAATAAGGAAAAGACGAACACTTAATTATAGTAAAATAAAGGTAAAGTGAAAAGAAACACAAGTTAATATATATCAAAATATATGTAAAACTATTAACTTGCACAGAATCAGGGAGTGCAAATTGCGAAGGGGAAAATTATGTGAATATAACCAGAGAAATGATCAAATTTTAAATAGTTGATTTAAGAATAAATATACAAGTATATTTATTAATTTTCATACAAAATAGTTACGAATTGACACTTTGATAAGATGATTTATTCTTAAGTCTAATATTGAGATTCCAATTAAAAAAAAAAAAAATTTCTGTTTATAACTGGATATTTCGAGCTTGGAATTAGAAAATTTAGTTAGCTTTATACAATTGTACATGAAATAATATTAACTTGCAATTATTAAAAACTAATAACAAATTCACAAACATTTTCTCATTTATCGATCAAATTATCTTATCGACTTATGCCATTTTGCGCTCTTTCATGTATCGTCCTTTCCTTCCGTCAATTGTCCTTTTCTAATATTTAACGCAATTCACAATACGCTTTTCGTTAACATTTTGTGGGTTTTATTTTTGTTTTGATTACTTTATATGTTGCATATGCTTTTTTTTTTTAAATATTTATATATGTATAGTTTGTTATGATTATTATTATTTTAACTATATGATTTTTGTTTACTTCGTTTTCATTTTTTACATGCACAAACTCATGAGGCCAAAGGTTGTTATTCTTGTATCTTTTATTGTGTGTGTATCCTAAATAAACCTAACCAAATATCAAGACTTATAGATTAAAATACATACGTATATTTCAATATATGTATATATACTTTATATATATACATATATATACTTTATATATATATATATATATATATAGCTATATAGACTTAGTTGGAATAAATTGCAAGATCGAACGCAACTAGAGAAATAGAGAGAGAGAGGGAAAGAGAGAGAGTTTCAAACATATTTTATAGTCATTGAATATTTTAGATTTTTTAGTTCAGTTTTTTTTTATATAGAATAGTTTTGATAGTATACAATCTATCTATATATGTATATGAATAAATATATGTATTCACATACATATGTATATGTTGTGAAAACGAACGTACAGTACAACAAAAATTTTAGGTTTTATTACAATATCTCTTTTGTTTTTGCTTAACTATATAGTTTATGTATATGCATATATATTATATATATGTATATATGTACGTATGTATGTATGTATACATATGTATGTTAAATATGACTCTTAATATCAATATCAGTTGCAATTGCTGCTCATCACCGTATGCATATACATACATATACACACATGTAGATATAATATATATGTATATATCCATAGTCCAACTTGAGGATTAAAAGACAGAGGCTACAGACAGAGGGAGTGGGATAGGAAGTGAGTAGGACGTTGGGAAAGACCAGCCGCTATAGCGTACGCAATTTCGATCCACTTTTTGGCCAAGTTCGCTTCGATTCGGTTCGGTTCGGATTTGGGTTCGGTTCGGTTTGAGTTCGATTTTGGGTTAGATTGGTTTCGTTTTGGGCATACGCTTAGATCTGGCCCACCAGCTCCTGTATGCTGCGCAATAAGTCTTCCATGTTTCACAAGAGATCACGATGGAACACCCATGTGTGCTTTGTATGTGCAAACTTATGTGACAGCCACTGCGATTCCAGTAGATTGAAGCGATCCTGACTCAAATAAAGCGGCTTGCCGCGTCTGCAACAGAACACAAGACGAAAAACAAAATAAATTAGCAGTTGGATAAATTCTAACTTTGTATTTAGACTTACTTGAGATCACGATCCTCCTCATCAAAATCATCCAGATAGAGCGAGCCCCATAGGCATGCGCGTCGCCCCCTTATAACAATGATGTATGTCGAGGTGACCACCAAAAAGATGCCAATGCCGCCACCGCATGATAACGTGTGCTAATAACAAATTTCGAAGTTGATAGTTAGATATCTTATTAAAAGCTATATTTTTTTCGGGCAGATTTGTACTTTTTAAAATTGTCTTTGTCGAAAATTTTTTTAAACACATATTCGAAAATCTATCCTTAGCTTTCATTTAAAATGTTTTCTTTAACTTATTTTGGCACCTACAATGATATCATATTCAGCTGTACCTCATTAGAATCTAAATAAATTATATTTATCGGCTCGTGCTAACAACTGTGTGTGTTATTCGGTTAAGTAAAGAGGTAAAAACTATTAAGAAAGAAGGTTTATTTAAAGATTGTTGTTTCAAGTAAACCACACTAAAAATATACTTTTCTTTAATAGTAAATTTTATTATCATGATGTCATTCTAAAAACTACTTGGCATAACATAAACTACATTATTGTGGGAGTATCGGATATGAGAATTCGACTACTATAGAAACATGTCCAGAAAATTTAAAAAAAAAAATGATCCGATGTGCACCAAAACCCTAATTCTGATGTTAGGTATGTTCCCAAAACTTGTGTTACAGTTTGAACCATTCTAAGAAACTTTAAGAAAGTTAAAAAAAAAAAACTAATGTACAAGGTACAAACCTAATAATCAACAGCAAGTAACAAGGCCACTTCCCAAATTTGATAACTTTTCATTTCAAACCGTTTTTGATTTTGTGTTCGTTTTCAAATGAAAAATTAATTGATCTATTTTTTTATAATAATTTCAAATACTTTTTATTCCAAGGTCTCAAGAGTAAAAGTTCTAAAACCGCACTTTGGATCGATACTCGGAATTCAGAACAGCTAATAATATCGAATCCGAATGTTGTGATCGTAATCGGAAATTGAATAAAAAAAAGACCTGCACAGGAAAAACTATTTGTCCTGTTTTTCTATTCTTTTTATATTATACATTCTGTTTAATCGATTTTTTTGCTTTTGTTGATCTATACGGGTTTTTAATTGGCGTTGGCAACACTGATTCACACAGATCGACACTTACCCGCACAGCCTCACAGCACTCCTTTTCTGCACAGCAGTTCTGCTTGAGGCACACGATCGTGCCACAAAGCAAACAAATGGAGCTCTCCTTGGGCACCTTGTAGCAGTTGAGGCATGGCCGCTCATGATAGTACTGTGGAAAGAAAATAAAACAAAGATTTGTTAACAACATTTGAAAGAAGTCTAAGACAAAGTTGACTTACCGTAAACAGACGCTCGTACTCGCGTGGCAGCTCCAGCAGACGCGGTTGCTGCCACAGCGAATGCTGGTTCATCAGTATCAGCTCGCGCACAGTGTCCGTGGGCGGACGAACATCCATTAGCTGCTTGCACCAGAATTGTGGCAATGTTTGCTCCGTGCCACTTATAAAGCACAAACCCTTGGATGCATTAAAGCAATCCCAGTCCATTGAATCCGTAACCAATTCTAAATAATAAACCAAACGTACAAACTCCAAACCAGGCGCTGATATCTCTGGCATCTCATGCCTATACAAATGCTGACGCAGCAGCGCCGCAATGCGCAGAAATGGTAAGCAGAGCGATTGCAGCTGCAGTTCCATTGATTTCAGATTAACCTCCGTTTTTGTGCCGGTACCTGTGCTTGTGTTGCTGCTGCTGCTACCAGCTGTTGTGGATGTGCTGCTGCTGCTAGTGCTTGCACTTGTACTAAGCACGCTGTCACGTCGCAGATGTGCCAAGCGATTCGTTTCTTGCAACACCAATGCCATTGCTCTGCCCAGCTGCGCACAACTTTGCAGCGAACCAAAGCGAGCTGCGCTGCTGCGACGATTGCTGCTGCTGCTACTGCTGGGGATGTTGCTGGCGGAGGATGTTGTCTCTGTGCTGTTGCTGTCGCTGCTGCTGCCACCGTAATGAGCCAGTATATGATCACACTCGAGTTCAGTAAGCGTGACGCACAATTGCACAACAATTTGATAGTAGATCAGATTGTACATCACCTTAACCATACAGGTGAAGTAATCTATAATCATATCAAGTTAGTTAGAATCATAATTATAGTTAAACTGAGTTTTAATGCTTGCCCTGATCAAGATGCAACGGCGCCAGTAATATAAATTTAAGCAACAATGCTATCGGATCCGCCAGCAGACTAGGTATCAGCTCCCGACAATGTGCCGGCAATGGCTCTGTATCGCTAACAGGCATCCCTGCCAAGGAGGCCCAGCTGCTCCACAGTGGCCACTCGACAAGCACACGCACATGCACCGATAGCACATGGAGCAGCGGCACAATGCAGTCACGTTTTGGCTTGTAGCGTGTCGCATTTGAGGAGCAAAGCGAACCGCCCCGTTGTATAATCTCCGCCTCGAGATTCGTGCGCGCTATGGATGTCACAAAGATGAATAGCTTCCGGAACGTTATTTTAGCACACTTGACCTTGCGCTGTGCTATATTTGTCATCACCTCCATGGCGTGTCCCATGGCTTCTGTCAGTTTTGTGGGTTGCTATTCAAATATAGAGAGAATGTTGTGTATTAGATAAGGGTTTCTGATCAGAATGAACATATTCCTAGTTTCAATACTTACTGGCATTGTTTCGTTCTCCTTGATCAGATCGGTGAGATCGGCGACAAGCTGCTCGAACGGTTGATTCCCGGTACGCACCAGATGCGTAGGCCTGTCCAGCTGTGGACTGAGCGGCAGTACCGAGTTGGATAGCTGCCGACAGACGGGGCAATAGAATTCGCCACGATCCTGGACAGGTTGTCGCTGTGTTGTATAGAGCGTTTTGAGATACGCCTCTAGGCAGCTGAGATGCACATGATGGCCACACGATTGCACATGGACGCCATTGTCGTAGGCCATGTTATTGGACAAAAACCAGGACTCGTTGCCAAATTTCGTACTAAGCAGTTCGGTGCGTTTTGTAAATTCGGTGGCCAAACGTGTTGTCATTTCCAAACGCTCCTTATCCTCATCGTTCAGCGGCAGCGGCAAACGTTCGGCAATGCGCCGACGATGACCAACAATGCCACTGGACTCCACCAGAACGACAAGGCCAATGGGATTCGTTTCGGTACTGGCCGTAGTGCAATTGCAAATGATGCAATCGTATTCCTTTTCCCGCGGCTGCTCCTCATACATGGCCTCCTCATCATCATCCTCCAGACCATATTCCATGCTGCTTGCTGCTGCGGCAGCCGATTGCATAAACTGTTTCTGCTTATTGGCAAAGTCCTGCATCATTTTTTGTTGACGCTCGCGTGCCTTTTTGCGGCGCTCCTCCTTCTCCTTGGTCTCCCTGGCGCGCGCCTCCGCCTGCTTCTCCCGTTGATTGGGCCACAGACGGGCGCGTATATCATCAATGCTTTGTGCACACTGCTCATCCCTGGTGGCAATCTTCCTCAACAGATTCCCAATGAAGTAGGGGCCATCGCCAATACGTGAGTTGGACACGTGTATATTCTTGTAGTTGTAGTTGTAGCTGCCATAGCCGTAACTGTAACGCTCGGCCAGCGCTGTGCTCGTCGAGGTGCTGGCCTCATTGCAGTCTACTTCCATGGCAGCAGGAGCAGCTCCAGCCGCTTCAGCAGCAGTAGCAGCAGCAGAAGCAGCGGCAGCGGATGAGCTCTCATTGCCGCCATCGCTGAGCGAGAAACTGTCCAGATTGCCGCTTAGCTGCGAATGCAGCTTGAGCAGCAGCGATAATATGCTTTCATCCATATGAAGCTCATCCTTATTCCCTGCACCACCAATGGCAATGTCAACAGTGCGTTTGCGTGCACCGCTTGCATCGTAGCTCATCCGACCGCCCGCTCCAATGGTACCCACACCACCGACGCCACCACCTAGCGCATTTGATGGCACAATGTCCATGGTGCTGCTGGGCACGGCTACGGGCAAACGGACACGTTGAAAGGGTAACAACATGCCGGTGCCCGTTGGTGTAGTTGGTGAGAACATTTCATTGCTTGTGGTGTTGTTGGTTGAAGCAGTTCGTGGTTCCCGTTCTCGATCACGATCACGTTCCTCATTGGTTGTCGTTTCGGCAAGCAACAGATCACGTCTTATGGCCACCTCCATGCCGCTTTCGGGCAGCGTTATCTGTTGCAATGGGAAATGATGAAAATCTGTCGCTGTGGGACTCATGTCCATGGCTGTGTCATGTGCATCGTCATTGATATCCGGCTGAAGGAGCACAACACCCGTTTCGGCAACCACTGACAAATCGGGCACCAATGCAACCTCCATTCTCATCCTGGAGATGGCATTGTTTCGCTGCTGCTGTGTGCGTGCCACACTCATTGCCCCGGATGTCTCATCGAGATCATCCAGACCATAGGTATCGCCAATCATGCGCATTGCCTCCGTGTCGACATCAAAGTCCAGATCAGAGTAGAAAGGATTGGAACGATAGCTGGATGTGGTTACTTGTGGATCACGTGACTTAAGCGACACTTTTGTAACCACATGCCGCAGATTACAACTTAGATTATCTGTGGGATAGCAATGGAATAGCTTGGGCGGTTCACGTCTATTCCCTCCATAATAATAGCCCGATTTATGCTGCGGATCGCATTCAACCATTGCAACGGGTGAGGCTGAGGCAGCCACTGATGTGGCCGTTCCCGCCGCTGCATTAATATCGCTGCTCGTCTCGACGGCAATCTCAAGCAGAAATACAGCCAATGCAAGCAGATGTTCCGACACATCGCGTGTGTGCACGGCTCGAAAGAATATTGACAATATGGTGGAGTGAAAGAGGCGTGAGTTTAGTATGCGGCAGGGATCACTGAAGGAGCTGCCCACTGGCAAGGGCAGACGAAATGGTGGCCATAGATTGCCACTGGGTGGCATTTTGTTCTTGGCTTTCACATAGTTGGTAAAGCGATCCAATGAAGATTGAAAGTCCCGTCGATGGACAGCGCGTAGCAGGACATGCAATGGATCATAGTATTCCTCCCATACCTCATCAATGGGCGTAAAGAGACCCTGCTCGAGATTCTCGGAGCCACTAGATGGCGCCTTATACACGGATAGCTTTTTAAGGAACGTCTCAAAATTCTTGGTATGCACGTTGCCCGATCTCTCCGGCATTAGTTCGAGCAGCTGCGAATGCGTCTTGTTTTCGGTGGCCAACAGTGCGCTTATCTCAATGATGCACTGGGTGGCTTCATCGTTGCCCAAATTGGTGCGACTGGTAACCAGGGTGGCTAGGAATGTGAGGAATCCTTCCAGCATCGATGATTGCTCTGGCTTCTGTGGTTGCTTCAGTGGCGCCGTTTCCAGCCATTGTCCCACATCAAATAGCTCAATTGTATTCTGTAAAAAGAAATATTGCGACAGATTTGTTGCACAGATTTGCAAAAAGAACAGATCCATATCGGCCATTGAATTGCAAAAGTTTGCCTGTATGTAGGTCATGGCTTGGCCCTTGATTTGCAGACCGTTGCGCACCCATTTGCCGGCCAGAATTTCGTAGAAAAAACTCTACAAAGGGAAAAAGACAAACAGATATAGAACAATAATTAATGTTGATGCAAATTTTCTATTGATTTCTATCGATACATAGCGCGAGCATTTTAACGTGCTATTTTTCGATACATTTTCGTTCAATTTTCAGCACATTGGCAACCCCATGAAAGTTGAGAAGTCGGTTATTCGTTCATTTTGGTGACTCGTTCAATTAAACTAGTTCTGTTCGAAACAAAACTCTAATATATACTACGTTTATACACAAGCGTTCATGACTTCTTCAATTCACGAATTTTAAAATGCTCATGTTTATACAGCATTTCAAAATTCATGAATCTTACCGCAAAGAGATGCCACATGTAAAAAAAATAATTCAAAAGTGGTAGCAAAATTTAAAAATAATGTGTTAACGCAGTAGAATTTTTTAGTTAACGCGGATACGTCAAATTAACAACATCAAAACATAAATCTCAGCATCGGTTAGAGAGGGTCGTACAGGACTAACGAAGGATAAAGATACAGTCTGAAAAATAAGGTCACCTTGCTACGCGGAAGTAGTACAGTGCAATCCTTGAAACACCAAAATAAGCCCTAGCGAGTCTGAGTGCTGGCAGGAGTGCTTCAGTCCGAGTCTTTGTGTAGGTCGCTGTGTCTGGCGAGTCCTTTTGACAGACAGGAGTGCCATAAGAAGAGTCATAACGATAACAAGAGTGCCTGAAGCGAGTTCTTCCGTATACCAGAGAGCTAGGCATACCAACAAGGTGCAGAGAGGTGCCTGTAAAAGTTCTTAGCGAACAAGTCCTTGTCGACCTCGACAAAGGTCACATACTCTGAGGGAGTCCTTGCATAGATCGGAGAGTCTGGCTAGTACTTGTGAAAGACAGGAGTGCCATTAGACGATTCCTGATAATAGCAAGGAGTACCTACGAGGTGTTCTCTCCAACAAGGATCAACGAAGGACATCCCAGCAAGGAGCAACATATTCTTAGGCAGCATATTAACGGCGAGTGTGGCGAATAAGTAAGTTGAACCATACAAAAGACTGTAAACTGTAAATAAAACGTTTTCTTACTATCGTCAGTGCTGCACAATATAAATTTGTTGCACGAGTCCTTAGACAGCCTGAGCTTAGCCCAGCTTAAACTCGGGTCAACCGAAGAATCGTTTGCATCAAAAATTTAAATCACAAACGGCTGTTTACGCCATCTTTCATGCTAAGCAGCTGTTCGCGAAACCAAAATTAACTCAAAACTGACTTTGGTCGGTTCTAAAACTAATTTTGATTTGCTTAATCAATATCAAATATCAAATCAGAATCAGTTTCAGTAATCGCTTTATAGATACGTTTATTTTTTTCTGCTCACTCGCACTTACGCGCTGACCTCTGTTCAATAATTAAATTTAAAAAAATATTAAATAAATAATAAAGACAAAATGCCATCAGTAGCTCTATAAAATAAAATAGACAAACAATATAAAAAAGATTGTTGCTATCGATTTTTTGTTTTGTTATCGATAAGTAGAGCGCGCACTGTAACATATAATTTTTTTTTTAAATTTTAGCACAGTGGCAACACTATGCTAGCATACATATATAAATACTGTGTGAACATAGATGCATATGTTACTGTTAGCTCACTCGCACTTATGTTCTCACCTATGCTCATGACGTGCGACTGTAGAATAACAAAGACAAAATATCTTCGACTATACAAAAAGAAGTAACAATAATAAATAACAAAAGCAATACAACAACAGTGACAGTGACAGCGAGAGCAGACACCAAAAGTTGGGCTCAGAGCACAGCGAACTCTCCCCCGTTGCGGCAGCAACCATTCGCGTTTTGCTTTTCAACTGGCGTAGTTGCGTGTGTGTGAGAGCAGCTTAAAGAGCGTCCCGGATTTGGTGTTTGTTAATCGCAGTTGTTGTTGCTTTTTTTCGTCGTGTGGTTGTTGTACTTGGTTTGTTTGGTCTAGTTGTGTCTAGTGCAACGCTCAAGAATCATGCAAATGCTGCAAGCATCAAAACGGGCGCCGTTGCTGCTGCTGCTGTTGATATTGTTTACCTTTGGCCAGTTGAGACCAACAAGCGCGATCATTGAGGATGTGCTGGAGGTAATACATGTTGTGAGGGAGGTAACCACAGGTGTGCTAAAGGCATGGGACATTGTTCAATCATCGCCACTTGCGTCCAAAATTGATTTTCCGCTAATGCGCGAGAAGCAGCGTAAAGTGCTGCAGCGTCTAAAGGAGGTCAGTAGGCAAATTGATCAGACCGAGGCGAAGGTAAAAAACACGAAAAGTGAACCAAGAACACAACTCACACATATATAAATATCAAATTCTTCTATCTGTATCTTTTGTATCCACATTCTTGAAGCATTCACAATACGTGGCACTGGCCATAGAATCGGTTAACAATTTTATTAGCACCAATGCACCGTTAATGGCCAAAATGAATGATATAACGGATACAATGAATCGCATCTCATCACGCTATCAACAAATGCAAAGCTACGAATCATACAAGGATAAACTAGAGGTGACCACACTCGTCACATTTGCCGAATGGACCGTCTCGCCGAATGCTTATTCGGTGCATCATCTGATGGACCGGTTGCATCTAACGCTGCTGGGCAATGCCAGCGACCAGAAATTCAACTCGTCATCAGGCAATTTGCTAAGTCAACTGGTGTCCAACTATGAGGTAAACTTACAAATGATACTGAGCGAAAAAACAAAACAAAACTGATTGTAAATTCCAATCAAAATCATATGCATGTGAGAATTTCAGCGCCTTCGACTTCCTACATGAATGAAATATGAATCATCGAGTTAAGTTGAGTTGGTTTAGTTAGTTAGTTAGTTGTTGTTGTTGTGAAATCGTTCCCAGAAGTGGTCTTAATTGAACTCGACTTTCCGGTCTCGTCGGCTAATCGTGTCGCGACGCCTTTTGCTTTTCAGTTTCAGTTTTTCGCCAATTCGCCAACCACAAACAAAAGAAAGTCAAAGAGTAAACTGCGTCGGCGTCGCGTCGATATTACTCATCGCCAAATAACGGCATAAAGTAATGCTAATGTACTGGGACCGAGAGACGAGCAGACACAAAGCAAAGCCAAAGATGAGCCATACTCACTTAAACACACACACACATACTTTGAACATATGTATGGATGTACATAAGTAAATAACACAAGCACGCATATGCGAATTGACATATAATTTTGTGCGTCGCAGCTTAATTTATTTATTTAATCAATGAAAAGGCGCCGCAAAATGTTGAAATTTGCAAAGGCGACATTTCAACGAATGTGCATGCATGTGCATGTACATATTTCAATACGCAGTGAGGTCAAAGGTCTTGTCTGTGGAAAACAAGCACACGAAACCCCCACCCCCGCAGCGCAGTGCATTTTTTTTTCTCTATGTTCAAATGCAGTGAGGGCCATGTTGGCTGTGGTGGTGGTGGCAAATGGCAAAGAACAGAGTTGTGCCAAAAGAGAAAGAGCGAAGAAGGAGAGAGAGAGAGAAAGACACAGCTGATTGGGCTCAATCAGATTTGAAAGTCGAGTAAAACGATGTCAAAAAAACAGTCGTATTTCGATAAATATAAAAACTCTGGCAGGTGTATCGCAGCTGATCGGTCAAATTAGAAGCCTTGGCTTTGTGCAGGCTTTGTATACGAATATGCCCAGATTTTGCTTATACACATGCACAAATAGCGTCCGCTCACTCACACCGACGCTTAAATGTAAATAAAAAAAAATCAAAATGCCACCGTGTGTGCGTGCGTGTGTTTTAAGCAGCAGCAGCATCAGGCTTGTCGAGAGCCACAACAAAACGAAAAGCTCTCAGTCAGCGATTTTCAGCGAGCGCGACGACGACGACGAGCACAGAAAACGGAAAGAACACAAGAAAAATAAAATAAACACTCGAAAGCGGCTCAAGGGAGCGAACAAACCGAGCGGGAGTAAATTCTGATTTGTGTACGCTGCGAGTCTAAACATACACACACACACACAAACACTTGCATACATGCTTACACACACTCGAGCACAAACACACACAACATTCCACAAAAGCCAGCATAGCGGCCGAAAGCAGCAAACAGTAGCAAAAATAAGCAGCAGCAGAAACGACACAAATATAAAAAAGCGTGTAACATTAACAAAATTACAAAAAAAATTAAAATCGTTAAAATATAGTGCAAAGTTTTGAATAAAAAAAAGAACAAATTCAATAGAATTTCAAATTCCATCAAATTGCACTGCTCGTTTGAGAGCGAGAGAGAAAAATACATTAAATACTGAACAGCGCCGTCTTTGTTTCAAAAGGCTGGCAACGCTTTCCGTTTTGATACGGTTTTTTCTTTCTTTTGTATTATGTTTTGTGCTTTTGGCAAACAACAAAGCACGCGGCTGCAGTGAGTACAAATAAAAGAAAAGCTTAAGAAAAACTATCGAAAGCAAAAAGGAAAAAATAAGCGTATAAAGAAGGAAATCCCCGAAATTGTTGTGCTGCGCAAAAAGGTGCGTAGAACGCATCAGTTGGTTTGCCTTGCCACAAAGCGTCGCAATGTCAGCGTCGATATTGTTGTTGCTATCGCTGCTGCTGATTGTCGGTTATGCTGATGCTGCGCAGTCATCTTACATGCAACAACATCGCACGCCTCTGATGGAGGTGGATGCACTACGCAACGAGTACATAAGCTTAAGGCAATCGTTATGGCAATATCTGGAGAAAACGGCAAATAGCCAGAACAATAGAGAGACGCAATTGCGTAAGGTATACGATTCGCATTATGACTTTATCAACATGCGTCCAATGCAACGACAATTTAATAGCGAGCGCTATAATATTTTGCATCATTACGAGTGGACACTGTTGGAGAGCAATTTGTCTCGATTGAATGGACTCTTTGATTTCTACAAGGTATGAGTGGAGAACAGAAGAGAGAAGTGTTTGTAATACAATTTTCTAAACTTTTTATTAGAACACACTAATGAAATCAGAAACAAGCTACAATCTGGAGGAGCGTGCTGTTCTTGATCTCACCGATGAGGTCTTGCGCAATGACAAAACCTTTTCGATGTCGCAAATCTTTCAGGAAATTGAATACATGATGGTCAAACAAACGATGTACTACAGAGCGCTGGTGGTTAGTGTGAAATCTTAGATTAAAACTAAAAACAAACAAAATGTGGCTCGGTTAGAAACTATTTCTATTCAGGGGAAAAATGAGTGCACAGAATAGCAGGCAGAAACATTTGCAATATTAGTTGTTCTGCGTGTAAAAATTGGTATAAAACATTGCATTACACTAATTACATATATTATTTTTAAGCTATTCTCGCATGTGTATCGGTTGCTTATCAACCCCTTTGTTTATTTTTGATTGCACCCACACGAACTGAACAGAACGGAAACGGAGCGCTGGCGTTGTTATTTTAAATCTCGCATGTTTTCACTGAATTCAAACTGAACGAAAGAGAGTGAGAGCGAGAGAACTTTAAGTGGAACGTATGGCAGGTCATAAGCGTAATGGAGATGTACTTATCGTTATCGAAACAGCTTTTGTTTTGTTTATTAGTGCGCAATTATCGAGCTAACTGAAATGAAATATGTTAGCCGTGCTCAAATGTCATAAATATATCTGAGAAATAATTATTATACTATATAAATGAAATAATTCGTTTCCAGGTATCACAGGAACAAATGTGCCACACAAAGCAATCGGCACAACAATTTGTGTATTCACTGTACACAGACATTGCACTGACCGAACTGAAAGGCTATACTATGATGGAATTCTCATGGATGATGCTACGCGTCTATGGCAAAGGCAATTTCTCACAGGAAGCGGAACTCATGCGACGCGACTATGAGAAGCGCACGGAACGCACACTTAAATTGCTTAAGGAAGTGATGCGTCGTGCGGATCGCATTGTTTGGAGATGTGATCCAGAACCGAATAAACATAAGCATAATGTGACCTATGATGAGATAACACGTTTGCTTCAAGGCTATATTGAGAATGAGGTGGATCTGAACACAGATGGCACCTGTCGAGAGACCTGCCCCTTTTATCAATCCACACGCAGCGAGGGCTGCTACGATGAGAAATTCTGTTCCAAACAGCCAAAGTGTTCGGGTCGTATTTACAATTGCCAATATGTGGACTCTGATATGTGGGTGTGTCCATCCGCACTGAGTAGTTCACGTCGCTACGAATATATTGAGTATGAGAATGGACGTGTGCTGGGCAAGCGCAACAGCTGTGTGCGTGGCACCACCAAAGTGGATAGCTGGTGGCGTTATCTATTCTGGCATTGTTCCTACTGCTTCTGTCTTTGTGATGAGCAGAGCCTCAAGTCGGATCGTTACTTTAATCTACGTGAATCCGTCTCAAATGTCAAGCAGAATAAGTAAGTTTTAACAAGATCAAGAGAGAGATTTCAAATATTCATCTTATAAATCTTTTTCAGATTGGTTACTGGTCTGCGTTTTGTGAAGAAGAACCGCGTCTTTCATTTGCAGATACAGGAAGCTCAGCTTTTGCCTCGTGGCGCCATCAATGAATCAACTGTAGAGTGGAAGCCCATCGATGAATATAAAATCTTTGATAGACATGTCGCCAAGGGCATTGACTATCATACATTGAGCTATGAGAGTCGTTCCATTGATCTCGATGATATTATGAAAATGGATGACAATAGCTTTGTGGTAACTGGCGTACGTTTTCGCATATTGGGCGCACATCTCAATCTTGAGGCGCGTCTCAGTGAGTTTGATTTTAAAAAGGGTGAGCTTATCCAACCGGAGGTGAACAGCGTTTGGCAATCCAATGATAATACTGATGTCAGCGGCGAGCGCAGGTACGTCTTGTGATGAAACTCATAAGGACATAAGACTTTACAATTATTCCTCTCTCTCTCTGTCTCTCTCTATATATATATATTTCTATCCGCAGACAAAAATTAAATATATATAATACAGATGTACCCACGCGCACAATTGTCAGCTCCATGCCGCTATCGATGCACAATCAGTACATTGATTTTGTTAACACAGGAATGGACAAGGATGCGGCACAGAGTACCATACCGTTCATTGACATACAGGATGTTGTATCCAATCCACCAGTGCCGCTTGCCGGCATTGGCATCTACTATAAGGCACGTCATGGCTATGGCGGATTCGTTGCGCCAAAAATCATCACATACGATTTCTCACCACACGTTCAGGTGCCAAAGAGCATTCCCTAAATCGTTTGGTATATGGTATGCAATGATATCGTCTCAGATAATATTATAGCTTTCTACGTATGTGTAATTATAATAATATAATTTCCTTTTAATCAATAATAAAACAAAACCTTTTGTGACAAACAAAACAAAACGCCAGACAAGAAACAAAATAAATTAAACAATGTGAATTGACTTGGGACCATAGCGATAACGATAAACAGGATAGACGTTGCCTATAGAAATCGAATACATATAGCATGTAATTAAAATGAAAATGAATCTTAAAACTAAATAAATGTTTGGTTGCTTATTTTGACTTGGCTTTCGAACGGAAATTGAAAGATATGTTTTGACTGCGATTTGAGCAGGAGCTGAACAACTTATCCTTATCTATCTTGGAAAAGTACCTGATTTCCAAAAGAGAAGACTTTTCCATATATATTAATGAAAGTAAATCGAATAAATATTTATTTATAGCAACAATTTCCTTATATTCAATTTATTTTTTAAATAAATAGGAAATTTATGTCTACACTGTGCGAAAATTTTAATTTTGCTGCTTAGATTCCCTAAAAAAGATGCGTTTACTGAGCTAATCTTTGGGAAACTTGAAAACAGAGTCTACATTGTCAATAATTCGAGTGTTGCGTTAATTGATGAGTTGCCTTAATCGTACTGTACACGAAATTCAACAATGATCGGTCACTAAAATTATCATGAAAATAAAATTATCCTTGAAGCAGATTTGTCTTTAAAATTTTTTTTTTTTAAGTTATTAAATAAATTTTATTATTAGTCTGAAGTCTAGAGGACAGAAATAAAAATAACAAGACCTGTTCCGGTTTTCACTTTCGGCAACGTTTTGCGAAATTGAAATATATTTAAATGTTGAAAGCATTATTAATGTTGTACCAGTGAATTGAATCCTATCTCAAAGGTTAGCCTTTCCAATCATTGATCAAATGTAATTCGGAAATTCTAAAAAAAAAAAGGTGGAAACCGGAACAGGCAAAGGTACAATAATTAAAATAAAAAGTATAAACATTAGAATCTTGTTTTCTATACTGTTTTCGATCTGTTCTGCTATGGCACTATTTTCTTCTGAGCTGCTTTTTTTTATTTCCAAATTTGAATTGCAATTACAGTTTAGGTCTTGGTTATATTATAGTGCTTTGTACTTAAATTGAAGATATGTAAGGACATATACGGGAGTGTCACGGAAATCTCTAGAGATTTTCGGTTGATTTGCAATTTCATTCGCTCTTAAAAACAGCCGGTGTTCAAATGTTTTCAGCTATTTAGTTTTTTGGCTTATGCAGCGATCACAAATTAATTGCAACCAATTTATAGACAAATTAAACATCATAGATGTCACAAAATCCTCTTTAAGTTTGTTTCAAATTTAGTAAAAATTACTAGAGATTTGTTATGTAAACAATTCTATTTTTCTGAACTATCTGTTTTATATTTCATAAAAAATTAATTTGTTTAGGATTATGAATTTTACATTTTAAACAAGTAAGAACGTTTCAGTAGGATACCCCCGACTGCGATATACTCTATTATATTTTAGAAAAAATCTTTATGTTTTGCCATCAATTTAAATTTGGTTGAGCCCGTTTTACAGGTTTGTGAGAAACAATCTTCGCTCGATTGCAAGGGCGGGAGTGGTGTGGGAGATACAGACTTTGCTTATTTTTGGAGGCGGGAGTGGGCGAGGCAAATTTTGTTTAGTCAGATCAATCAAGGAAGTGATTAGTAGCCCTTGTGTCAAATTTCCTTTTTCTAGCAATAAAACTGTGGAAGATACAGTTTTTTGCCAATTGCGGGAAGGGGTGGGGGGAGATCTTGACACTTTGCCTATGGTATATACCAACATGTATGCCAAGTTTGGATGCTCTAGCTTCAAAACTGTGGAAAAAAACTGAGTTCATACGGACGGACAGACGGACGGACAGACGGACATTTCACAAACCTAATATACTCTTTTTTTCCATTTTGGAAAACAGAGTATAAAAATGCACTAATTTTCAGCAGGTCAAACCAACCAATCATAAAGGGGTGCTAACTTGTTTCACGTAAAAGTCATGGGCTTGCCAGCTTGTTTGAAAATTTAAGAGTTGCCATACAATTTCTTAAACTTGGCGGGCGTCAAATTTTAAAGATTTTTGTTTAAAAACATACTCTTTTCTTTTATTTTTTCAAAAAAATTAAAAAAAGAATATAAAATCTTAATTAAACAAGTAAGAACGTTGCAGTCCGTTGACGGACATTTCACAAACCCAATATACTCTTTTTTCCATTTTGGAAAACAGAGTATAAAAATGCACTAATTTTCAGCAGGTCAAACCAACCAATCATAGAGGATGCTAACTTGTTTCACATAAAAGTCATGGGTTTGCCAGCTTGTTTGAAAATTTAAGAGTTGCCATACAATTTCTTAAACTTGGCGGGCGACAGATTTTAAAGATTTTTGTTTAAAAATTCAAAAGAACAATTGGCTAAATAAATTAGTTCATCAAAAACTGTAATAAAAGTGAGAATAAATATAAAACAAAATTATTTTTGTAAGCTGGCAGCCCTATGGCCATGCAAAACCAACTGAAGCCAAATTTCTACAGACTTCCGTGACACCCCCGGGTGTTCCCGAATTAACACTAGATTTGAAAGTTGTTAAAACATAAAGTACATATGATGGGATTAAGGAGGAAATACAAAGATTTCTTCCGTTAATTGTGGAACATCCTTTATGTGAGTATACGTATGTATGTGTGTAAATAAATTGACTTACCTGAACACGCAGCGGATGTATCATTAGCAGGGGTAATATGTCGGGGCGAGAGGGAAGCACATCGCTGAGGCTAATTCCCATTTTGGTGACCGCTTGGCACACAAAGGCCGCTAGATAGCGATGCAGCGGAAAATGAAATGAGGCCTGCATCATTTCCTCCTGCAAGGGTAAAAGCACATTGAGCAATTGCATCATTTTGGTTAGGCGAAGTTATGTCTCTTGTACCAGCGACAGTTTGGGTTCCCTGAAGTATATCGAGTCGAGCCACTCGTGCAGCGTTGTTACACAATAGTTGATGATCTTCTTGGCGAGATGCGCATGTGTACCGTCCTGCAGATGGGATATTATCGACCACATGGGATATGCGCTTGCCTCCAGCTCGCATGAGAATGCCGCATAATAGCTATTCGGCTCGAATTCCACATGAGATGCCGTCTCTCGCACATTAACATTCATTCCCTGTAGCATTTGAAGAAACTGAAACCACATATCGATGAGATTGTCATCGCGTAGAAAGACCAGAGCTACAGACTCATGCGACAGCACATTGTTAAAGTCGGATACCAGTGGCCAATAGCAATGATCCTTCATCACCTGCCGTGTGCAATCGATAACAAAGTGAAAATTCTTTGTTGGATCTGTAGTAAAGGCAAAATATAAGTTAGTTTGAGCACCACTGAACAGAAAAGTTAAATGGATAGCACCACCTACCATGCAAGGTGTTCTGTATGAGTATTTTGGACATCATAAGTTTCAAGCTGATGATCATCACGTGTAGCAAGGACAACTCGTTGACCATTTTGAGGGCCAAACTCTCGTTTGAGAAGAGCTGTACGCTCATGTGGACCACACGATTGCTGAGCGTGTCGGGATCACGGGACATTTCCAGCACAGACGGGATGCGACTGTAGTGCATTACGAATGTGCGTGTTAGGTGTTCCTGCAATCAAATCAATTATTTTTCTATAAGTTACGAGTTTTACTAGGAATGTAAATTGATTGAACGCTCACCTTGTAGTCCTGATCAGGCAACATATTTAGCAGAAAGCAAACCAGCGTCTGCGGAAACTCAAACTTGAATGTCCAGAATATAAATTCTTCGAGTAGAGTCGTGTGTACCAGCTTTTTGCCCAGTGCCGGCAAATCGCGATACTCATCGGGTGGCTCGGGGTTGGGAAAACGATTAACTGCATCCTCATATTTTTCGCGATTTGCCTTCAGAAAGCGGCCGTTGCGTGTATCCTGGCAGGGTGTCTCCATAAAATATGAATAAACATCCGGATTTATTAACGTGCGCGTCATCACCTTGCGCATTATCTCGCCCATGTTGTTTAAATCGATCAGCATGTTGGCGAATGCCTCACATGACGCATGCATCGTAACGGCATGCGCCTGCAATGATGCATCGCTATACTCCCGAAAGTGTTGCAACAAACGGAATAGCAATTTAGGCATTATAGCCTCGGCCACCGCCAACAGATTATTGGGCACCGGATCCCGATTTACACGATTATTAATGCCATGATCACTGCAGAAGCCCTCAGCTTTCATGACCGATGTGTCGCCGCAATCACATGCGCCACCCGCCTGCGACAAGAACATGTTAAAGTCATGGTTCGTGTGATTGCCCTTCTTGAAGCAGTCCCGGCATATTGACATGCATGGCGAAATACCGCAGGTGCGACATCGATATGCCACCACATGTGGCACCCAGACTAAACCGCACTTTGCATGGTTATCATAACTGCGCACTGCAAATAAACAAATCAACAAGTGTTGGATTATCATGGAATCTAAATATTAGTATATAGTTATTCGATTTATGTAAATATAAGTTTATTCAAATTGTTTGCTTACTTCGCAAATTGTTTTTACTCCCTTTTCCCATTAAAAATGGGAAAAACGGAGTCATAAAGAACTGCAAACGTGTGTAACAGGCAGAAGGAGGCATTTCCGACTATATAAAGTATATATATTCTCAATCAACATCAACAGCCGAGACGAACTAGCCATGTCCGTCCGTCTGTATGAACGCGTCGATCTCAGCGACTATAAAAGCTAGAGACACCAAACTTGGCATGCAGGTTCCTGTATCAAGTTTATTTCAAATTTCGGAAACACCCCTCCGCACCCCCGCAAATCGAAAAAAAATCCCACAGCCATGATTTTAAAGAAAAAGCTTTGATTTTTGGTACACATTTTTTTTTATCAATGTTGATCAGATGCGTAAATTTCTTTACGATCGGATAAATAGCACCAAAGTTATGGAAGAATCTGTTACCCTCGTCTCAGCAGGCAGCAAAAACAGTTTGACATGCATTGGACAAGTTAAGTGCGCTGCTTGCTTGTGTTGCCGCTGAACTTCTTGAAGTGCAAATTGGGAACAGGGAGTCTCGTAGTCGGGCACACTCGACTAGAGCATTCTTACTTGTTTCTTATATGATTGTTAAATTTATATTACTTCAATTATTACTCTTTTTTTTGGTTTGAAATGGATGACGAAATCGAAAACAATATTTTAATTTGGTGTCACTGAGCTGTGGAAAACAAAATTCATGACCATTTTTAATTTTGAATTTTCAATGCTTCTTGGTTTTCGCTACCTGGCCAGACTTTCCCTTCTGCCGCCTTATATTTGCCCTGTACTGGAAGCACTGTCTATAGCAGCTCGGTTTGAGTACTCCTTGCTGTCCGCTTTCTAAATATATATATATATATATATATATATATATATATATATATATATATATATTTATAATTTGGAATAGTTCATATTCAACAAGTAAGAATGCCCTAGTCGAGTATGCCCAATTACGAGATTCCCGGCTCCCAACTTGCATTTCAAGCAGTTCAGCGGCAACACAAGCAAGCTGCGCACTTTACTTGTCCACTGCATGTCAAACTGTTGTTTCTGCCAGCTGAGACGGGGTAATAGATTCTTCCATAACTTTGGTGCTATTTATCCGATCGTAATGAACTTAACGCAAGCGATCAACATTGATTAAACATCATCCGAAATTTTAAATAAACTTGATCTGCGTACGGTATACAGAAACCTGCATGCCAAGTTTGGTGTCTCTAGCTCTTATAGTCTCCGAGACCTGTGTGTTCATACGGACGGACGGACAGACAGACGGACATGGCTAGGTCGTCTCGGCTGTTTTACTTTATAACTCCCTTTTTCCCATTTTTAATGGGGGCAGGAAGTAAAAATTGTCCAAATGAGCTAATATTTTGTTCTATTTGCCTACGTCACTAGCGTAGTCTGAAGTTCTTGCATCTAATTGAATTTGGAGCATTTACGCAATAAACATACATATATGTATATTCAATTGAGAGCAAACAACAATTTATAGTAATCGATTAATTTAAAACAAATCGTTCAATTAACCGTCTTGGTTTGAAAGAATATGATCAAATGCAAATGCAACTGGAGCGCTTACTTTCGTTATGCATTGGGTTATTGATACATATAGATATGTGCATACATATCTATTGTATTATTCGAAACGAAACAAAAATGGTAATCGTTAATGATATGGTCTTTCTTTTGTACATTTTGTTGTTGTTTTTTATTGATTTGATTAAAATCCAAAAATAAATATGATGCACTCATTGTTGTTGGCATAGTTGTTGTATTTATTGTTTGGTTGCGTGACTTGTCTTTGAGTTTTGTTTGGCAAAAAGGTCAACCAAATGCGGAAGGAAATCAATGGAAGGCAGCAGGCATTAAAATATCAACAGCAACAATAACAACAACAACAACAGCGAACGCAGCAAAATGGTAAAGTTATTTGACAATTTGTAAAACGTTTCGTCGGTCTGCTAATGGTGATCGACAAGTTGCCATGCAACTCTGCATGTGCCTCTCCTTCCCTGCCTCCCTTCCACTTTGATATCGTTCTGTTTCATGCCATTTCGTCCCGACCCCGCAGCGATCAGAACTTTCGACAAATTCGTTTAAATCGCCATTTGAAGATTTTATTTAACGAATTGAATGAGCGTAAAAGCAATGAAAAACAAAAAATATAAAAAAAAACGTACGTATATATATATGTATGTGTAAACGTTTGTCAACAACAATAACGGTCAACAAGCAATTGCAAGGCCCCAAAAAGTAGAACAAGAGGAGCGAGAACAGAACGAGAACAGAACAGAAATGCATGCAGATTTGCCGCACAGTGGTGCAAAGTAGTCATTTGCCATATACAAAGTGAGTGCGATATAAAATGTTGCCTGGCTGCACTGTGGCATGAAACATGGCGTGTCAACAATTGTCAAATCAACAACAATGACGGTCAATAAACTTTTTCCAGTGTACCAGGCAATTTTATGAGCAAATTGTGTGTGGCTGTGTGTGTGTTTGTGTGTGTGCCTGTCAGCATACATGTGTGTGTGTGTGTGTGTGTGTGTGCATATGTGTTTCCATGGCACTGGCACGTAGCATTTTCATTTGCAATTTTGCAATTGTTTGAAATGATTTTCTTTTTTATATTTTTTTTTACACACACAAATGCATGTTTTCTTGTTAAATTACAGCAAAAGTGCCACAACAATAAACCAGTGAGCAAAAATTGATGAAGAGAGCGCTACTCTCTCACTCTCTCTTTCCATCTTTCTCTCTCTCTACCTTTCTATCTATTGTTACTGTTGACAAGGGTTGCCAAACAGACGCATCAAAAGGAACATTATTTGACGTTCTCACGCATACTCAGCTGTATATGCGTGTGTGTGTGAGTGTGTGCGAACGGATGCTGCGGAAGCATTACGCAAGGCAAAGTGAACAACAGCTGACAAGCACAAGGTGCAACAGCTAGCCATGTGTGTGTGTGTGCGTGCGTGTGTGACAAGTGGGACATTGGGGTTGCCACTGCCTGGCACAGCCAAATAGATAATATAGCCAGATTAAATTTGTGCTAAATGGGCTTAAGTTAACTATGTATGCATGTGTGTGTGTGCGTGTGTGCATGTATGTCTGTATATGTTTGATTAGAAGCGATGTTGTTGCTTGTTGCCATGGCATTGCTTGCACTGTCACGCTGCTTGCACCTTGCTTACCTGTTTACCTGCGTGCCATACCGTGCCCTACAACCATTTCACAAAAACAAAAAAAACACTCGGCGGCAGCTATTAAACGCTCACTCACACACACACACACACACAGAGAGAGAGAGAGAGAAAATTTCAGGGGCAACGACTTGCACGATCAGCTGCTTGCCGCTAACGATACGAGTTATCGCTTTCAATTTATCGATAACAGTTAACCATTCAATTTAACTACATTGATATTGCACTCTCTCTCTCTCTGTCTGTTTTTTGCTATATTGCTATTTGTCAATCCTCTTTAGTTTTGTACTTACCAATTTTGACAAACTCCTTAGGCGTACGTCCACCCGCAATAAGCCAGCGTATCCATTCAATATTATCGGGATTATCAATGGGCGTGCCCGGATTGAAGAGCGTATCCATAATTGAATCCAAATCGGGCGTTGGACTGCCACGGCAGCATTCCGTATTAATTAGCTCGGCGACCTCCTTGCGGCTGCGTAATATAAACGAAGAGGTGCCAAAAAAGAAGCTCGGCTTGGCGCCACCATTTCCTCCATTGCCGCCATTCGCGCTGCTTGCATCGTTCATTTCGGATTCATCTGCATTATTTGGCTGGCTGCTGCTGCTACTGCGTGGAGCAGCTGTTTGTGAATCCCAATCATGAAATGGCGAATTATCGCTTACAAGTACTCCTTCTGTTCCAGTTGCAACTGTTCCTATTCCCGTACCCGTTGCAGTGCGTATTGTGCGTGTGGCGGCATCATCAGCGGCGCCTGCGCTTCTGCTTGCCACATTCGCTAGCTGAAACTGTAGCGAATATCCTGCTGGCAGATCAACATCCGAGGATTCATCATCAGCGTCCCGATCTCGATGCTGTGCTCTCTCTCGAGTATCTCTCTCTTGTCGTCTACTATCCTGTTCTAGCTGCTGTTGTTGTTGTTGCTGCTGTTCTAGCTGCTGTTCCTCATCATCGTCATCATCGATACTTATATCAGCATTCGATATGTTGTCATCTTCATCCATGCTGCTGTATTATGTCTGTTATTGATATCGGTGACGTCGCTGCGCTGCAATTGCGTCGCTGCGCTGCTGCTGCACTGCTACTGCTCTGCTGTGTTGCGTGCTGATTTCGACTATCGTTATCGCTATTTCTCTTGCTCTTTCTGCTTTTGTTATCTATGCCGTGTGTGATATTCTCTTTTGGCTAGGATGAGACGGACTACAAATGCCGTATGCTGCTGCTGCTTCTGTTTCTGCTTCGCTTCGCTTTGCACGTCTCAGTTTGAGTTAAGATTGCCTTTTAACGTCTTGTTCGTCTTGCGTTGCTTGTTTCAAACAAGTTTTCTTTTTTGGTTCTTCTTCTTATGTTGCTGCTGCTGCTGTCTCTGCTGCTGCCTCGTTTTACACTGCGGCACTTTTTGTTTGGCATTGGCTTTAGCTTTGCCTTGCGTTTACCAAATTTCTTCCTCAATTTTCTACAAACGCGATTCTTGTTGAAATAAAATTTGTTGAATTTTGATGCGAATTACAAAAAAAACGAAACGAAAAAAAAACAAACACGGAAAATTTAACGACACCAAAACACTTGACTCACTATTGCTCAGCTTTTTTAGCCGCTTCTCACATCTCGCTTTGGTTCTGCTTCTGCTTCTGCTTCTACTTCTGTTTCTGTGTCTGCTTCTTGACGTTGCTTGCCCGACCTACTATTATCTATGAACATCCTATGCAGAAGGAACACGAATACGAATACAAATACATTGTATATATGAATGTCTTTTTTTTGTCGGCCTGCCACTCAACAATTTGCACGATGTTTTATCGAGTTTGCAAATTTCTTATTCACACACATGCTTACTTCACATACACACACTCAAATACACGCACGCACGCACACACAAATATATATAACCAAATATATTATTCGTGCAATGAACTTGCCAATTTCAATATTAATTGGTTTGTATTTTTTTCTATTACTTTATATTTCACTTTAAACTTATATTAACAGTTTTCTTTTGCTTCTATTTATGTGTTCTATTTCGACGATTTCGCTTGCTCTTCTGTGTGTGGAAATTACACAGTCTCTGTATATGTGAATTTTATCTCTGCAATGCTATGTGGTTCTTGTAAAACTGCCAGTCACAGTGATGCGTTCGCACACACACACACAAGAAGAAGAGCTCAAAGAATATTGTAATCGATTAGCAGTGTGGCATTTGAGTATCGATCAGCTGTTTGTTTTGACATTTTTAATTGCTGAAAATTTTTGTAATTTGTAAGATTAAAACGCCAATAAAAGTCTAACTATTAAAATATTATTTATTTGTTGCTCAAGTTTCAGGCAAATCATTTTGATATATTGAAATATTATTTTTAAGCGATTACGTTAGTGGTTGATATATCGATATGATCTATCGGTTTTTAACTACCATAATAATAGATTAGTGAGAACCTTTATCTGGAGTTTTTTCATTTAAGGGCTTCTCGACACTTATTTACCTGAATAAATTAGGTTGTATTCAAAATGATTAATATAAAACTATATTTTAAGGGTAAATAAAAAATGTACTTATTCTAATGTTTTCTCTGAGGACCATAGTTATAAGAAATACATTTTTAACATATGTATATATTAGTAATAAATTCTGATGGCTTAAATAGAACAAGCCTAGTAATGTTTATTATAATTTTGATTCCTTCTTTCTTACTCCATCCTCATCCATAATTTGTATGTTAAATTAACTTTGAATTTTCAATGCTTTTTCAAAATATATTTTGTATAAGTTTTATATAAAGCTAATGATTTTGAAAAAAAAAAACAATTAAATTAATAATTTTTGAGAGGTTAGGAAGATAAACAATACTTGCACTCTTTGTATTTTCTTTTAGTAAGTAAATAATTTCATAAGAAATAGTTTAGTGCCTTCCCAAAGCTCCTTTAGATATACATTTGAAACATGTTCTCTGTTATAAATCATTTATTACTACATTATATATATATATGTAAATTTATCGCTTTATAATTTTTCAACGCACATAGCGAATGCTACATTCATATCGAATACAAAACAGCATAGCATATGAACGCCTTATAGACGACGACCACGACGACCGCCCTTCCTGCGGGTGGAATCCGATGGGATGGGCGTAACATCCTCAATGCGTCCAATTTTCATTGATGAGCGAGCCAGAGCGCGCAGCGCCGATTGGGCACCGGGTCCAGGAGTCTTTGTCTTGTTGCCACCGGTCGCACGCAATTTGATGTGGAGGGCAGTGATGCCAAGTAGTTTACACCTTTCAGCAACATCCTAAAAGCAAGAAAAACTATCACTTTGAATATATGCTGCTATTAATCTAACAGTTATGTGGCTTTTATCACTTACCTGAGCAGCCAACATAGCCGCGTAGGGCGAAGCTTCATCACGATCAGCCTTCACCTTCATGCCGCCGGTGACGCGAGCGATGGTTTCACGGCCGGACAAGTCGGTGACGTGGACGAAGGTGTCGTTGAAGCTGGCATAGATGTGGGCAACGCCAAAGACATTTTCTCCATCACGTACCTGAGGACCCAATTGCACCTGGACTTCCTCCTTTTGTACTTTAGCCTTTCTGGGGGCCATTTTGTGTCAGCAGCTGTTGAGTAGATGGAATGGAAAATCAAGCTTTAATTTTAATCATGCCAACAAAAAATAAAACAACAAACATTTACGCGCACTGGCATAACAAAAACAAAACAAAAAAACTCAAAAACAAAAATAATTCAGCAACATCAGCGCCATTTTAGCACATATTCCGCTAAGAATTGAATTTTGTCATAGGCAATTGTATGGGGCAGTTGTTTAATGCTTACGTTAATTGACTAAACTCATAAACTAGTGCAATTTTAATTGAAAAATTGTCAAAATATTGCGAAAAACGAACCAATTGCGTGAACCGGATATCAAAAAAGAATTAGTGATGCAACATATTATCGACACGAAGTACACTATCGATACTTTGCATACGATATATATTCAATACATTAACGCTTGCATCAATTTGAAAAGTGGTTAATGGGCGCCTTTTAGATACAAATTTAAAAATTGATTTTATTTGGCTTATAAAATGTAATGTATTAACAAAATTATTATTTAATAAAAACTTAAAAGCAAGAGAATAATAATATATGTAATATTTTATCAACTATCATCATCCTTATTTAATATATTAAAAGCAGCGCATCCTTACTGCGTACCAATCATATTATTTTGTGATGGATAGATCTGAAATTTGGAAACCCTGATTTCTTAGCGTTATCACGGTTATAGTGGCGTTAACCCTATATATCGTTTACCCATGAGCAGTTTTATTTTAGAATGTAAGATTGCGGAACTTTGGGTAAGGTAAACAGTAACCTACATGCCAAGTTTGATGTCCCTATCGATACGTTCATACAGACAGACAGATGAACCGACGGATACAAAATTCGACTCGGCTGTTAATGATGATCAAGAATACATATACTTTGTATAGTCGGAGGAGCCTCCTTATGCCTGTTACATGCATTTTCAGTACTTTATTACGCCCTTTTACCCATTTTTAATGAATACAGGGAATTAAAATGCTTAAATAAATAATAAAAATAAATTTACTCGAGCCAGTCAATAAACACATAAATATCATATATTTATATATATATATTTATTGATTAATAAATATGTATATAATGAATGGTGGTCATTGTCTCATGGCCAATATAAATCACTGGTTTGGCTTTGAAACATTGACGGTGATACGTTTTAAATATAAACCGATTTTCTTGACTGGAAATCGAGCCCGATGTTTTATGTGTCAGAGCAGAATGCCTTCCCACTAGGCTACAGTAGTCCAAAAAACCAGCACGTGCATCATAAAAAAAGATGAACAAACATTACAAGCGTTTTGTTTCTTTTTTATTTAATTATAAGACTAAACAATTTTATACGGTATATACTATGTTCATAAAACGACAAAGCAATTAGACGCGTTGTATGTTGCGACAATCACTTAAAGGAAATGTATTCAAATAAAATACTCTAAGATTGTGGGGCAAACTGAACCAATGCCTTGATGCGGCGCAACAAAGCTGCATTAAAGTTTTTGTATTTAAGCGCATAATCTTCGCTGGCTGTAATAAGTTGAGTGCAGAATGTTTCGTTGAACGTCGAAATAAGCAATTGTTTCAGTTCGGTTATCTCATCCTGTGAGGCGTTCAGTACCGACATGTTATTTGGATCTATTTTCAAAGTCGAGAAACAGTTTAGTTAATAGTTCATAGCATATGTAATATGTGAATAGAGTCCACTTACCCAAAGAGTATTCGTTAATAGAATTGCGATTCTCCTGAGCGTAGATAACTGCATTTCGAAAATAGAAATCCAAATGTATCCAAAGCAGATATAAACTCTGTTCAGCTATAAAAATGGCGAGCATCAGTTCGCTGCTTTTTCCATTGTGCCGCTGGCTCAATTCCAAGTAGTTTTGCTTGCCTGTCAAAAATCATCAAATTAAATGAATCATATTTTATACGTATGGTATGTACAATGTACATATATTAGGTAATATCGGGGATATGTTGCTCTAATTTATAGACTGATCAACTAACTTACCGCTGGGGTCAAATGTTATATTAGGCAGCGATGCACGCTGCTGAAGCAGATTATCAGCAATTGACTTTTGTGACAAATAGTAGGCAATCGAGCCCTTCAGTTGATTTAATATGGATTGCATGATGATGGTCAATTTGCGGCTGTCTGATTTCCCAGAACTGCAAGATAGTTTGGATGAGTAACATTCAAATTGAAGTGGAATGAACTACTTACAGTGGTGTGATATCATTTATCATGGTTGTGAGCAGATATTTGGAGGTAGTGCCGTCTCTGACATGGCTGGTAACTGCATTGCGGCAGTAGAGCGATATGCTGGCTGCAATATCTAAAAAGTATTTAACGTGTTGACACTTTTGTTCCTCGGACAATTCCGGTAGCTCGGGCTGTTGGCACTCCTGATGCAACATGCGTCTTATGGTCGTCTCATTAACCGTAAAACGACCAAATACTACAATCATTAGCTGCTGCAGTCGGCTCAAGCGATTGCTCATCTCCAGATCCTGATCGGCATTCAAGCAATCCTCAATATTCGTCACATCGTTATTGGTGGTGCGTGCAAATAAACTGGTTATGGCCGCCAGTTGCTCTAGATGGCCCAAATCCATAAATGGCGTTGCCGCCCGCAGCATTCCCTCAATCATATCAATGTGTGCAAATAGAAAATTGAGCACCTGCAGCGTTGCCGAGTTGTTGCGTGGCCCAAGTGAATCAATAATGCTATCGCATAGTGACAAAGCCGGCATCAATATGGAACGGAAACGCACATCGATCGCTGGCATAAACTCTTCGGTGCCATTACTCTCCAGCTCACTGGCCTTAAGATCCGGCTGCTTATCATAGATACACATGTTAGACAATACGCCCAGCGTTTTAGCGCCCAGCACCATGCTGGCCCCAACATAAGTCTGTGACAGCTGCGTTAGGAATGCCATGCACGATTCGTACACATACAACGGCCTTAGATTATCTGGCGTTGGTTTCAATGTATCGCACAGCATACCATCCGACTTGGCCAGACTGTCCAGAATGTGCTTGAGATAACCCCGAGTGCTAACTATATCACTTAGTGTGCTAATTGCCCGCAGCTCTGAAATGATGTCCAAGCAGGAAAGTGCTAGCATGCTGCACACATCATGACCAGTGATCGCATCATGGCAAATGATATCAATCAGTTTTTCACCAATGGCACCAATTATCTCAGCGGCCATTTCCTTTTGTTCCACATCCTCACCGATTGGCTGCAAGTTGCCGTAAGCATTGTAGCTCTCCTTGCGCGAAAAGAAACTGTCAATAAAATTATAAACGAAATTAAATGAAAAGTTCCTTGACATAGTTCAATTTTGTTGGGCTTACGTTTCGTTATATTCGACCTGCTCGTTGGTGCGCACACGCTTCACAATGCGCAAACAGTTGAGTAAAGCGGCATACAGATTAATGCTCAACTTCTGTGACTTGACCTCACTGGATATGATCCAATCAATTAAACGTTTCAGAATGAAGCGTAAATTGCTTTTGTTGCATTGACTGCTGCTGCTGTTGTTAAGAGTGCTGATAGTGTTGTTGCCGTTTTGATTCTTCTGGCTGGGATCAACGTTGTTGGGCATTTCGCTTAAGCAGACAACATTGCCGTGCTCGTCGAGAAAGCGTTGATCCTCCAGCTGATAGTAGCAGCGACGTAAATTGGCCAAGAGCAACAGCACTGTTTCGGTTGCCTGTATGGATATCTTAAGTAGCGGCTGCTTTGGTTCCACCTTCATTAATATTTTCTCAATGATATCAATAATGTGTTGTTTGCGCACGTTAACCGGCAGTACCGCCTCCGGCATGATGCCAAAGAGCACCTGGACGAGACGGCACCAGGCAGTCATAAAACTGTAGGTTGCATAGCGCTTCTTGCGCTCACCATTCAATTGGATGCCATGAAGTAGCAGCAGTGTTATCTCATTAATGATTGCCTTGCGCTGACCACTAGCAATGGTGCTCTGGACATGGCGCAGCTCTTCGTGCAGAATATCATGCAGTTTGTGAACATTTATCATGGCGACACCGCCATTGGTGACACTTGCCTCGCAATCTTCAATCAATTTGGCGACTAGTGCCTCATCGAAGAACTCAAGTGAGGGCTGGGTCAACGTTTGGGACTCCAGCGTTAAACAGTCAAGCAAACGATTGGCATGGAGACCCAACGCTGTCTTTTGCATCATTATTCTGCCCGGCAGCACGTCCGCCCCAAAAAAGTTAGATGTGGGCGGCGTTAACATATTGTTGCACATCTCCAGCGGTAGCGAGTGTCCATTGCGCTGTGTCTCCGAGCTAACGGCCAGCAAAATGTCACAGAGTAAAAGATAGCGTGTTGTCTGACCCTGCGTTGCAGCTAACTTTATCTCAATGGATACACAATTCATGAGATGACTCATTGCATGCAGCACATGATCCTGGGCATGCTGACGGAATGGCATTGCGCTCAAATGGCGCAACAGAAAGTCATTACAGGTCAAACGGAAGTAACGTAAAATTGCCTCCGAGGTGCGACGATTTGCGCATAGTCCATGGAACAAACGATAGATACGTTCCACAATATGAGCCGTGTGCTCGCAATATTCTTCGTTGTTTCGTCGCTGTTGCTGCAATGAGGCACACACAGAGAGAAAGAGATAGTGAGTGAGTGAGAGTGAGAGAGAGCATTACATTTATGTTGATGAATTAAACTAACATCAAATGCGAATATCGCGCTCAATTTAAATTATAAAACAAGAATGAAATGTTATAATGGACCGATCCGGACGATTTCGCCATATGTGCTAATTGCAGCAAAAGTAAGCATCTTTGCCAAGTTTCATCAATATAGCTTTATAATTGAGAGACTAAGCAGACGGACATGGCTAGTTAGACTTTACTGTTTAAGACCATATATAGTTTATGGGATCGCCGACAACTCTACAAGTGTAATAAAACGCCACTCACCTCAAGATGACGCTCCACAAGCAGCACCAAGGAATTGATACAGGAGCAGTTGACATCAAGGCCAAGTTGTTGCTTGTCATTGGCCATGAAGTCTCGAATGACATCGATGCCAAGCAGAAAGTAAACAAAATTTGGCAACGGTTGGTTTATATTCAATTCGAATAGATGGACAATGGCCTCTTTAATTTGAAGCTCAATGCTTTGGCGCTTGCGATCTTCGAGTGCCTCGAGATCGACTTGCATATCTGATTCATTGAGATTTGTATCACTCGCATAGCCAAACTGATCGAGGGCCAAATTATCCAAGAGCTCATCATCTTGGGATGTTACGCGACGCAAATCCACTTCCAGACACTCGACAAAGCGCTGACGTATCTCCTGCTTCTCATTGCTGCCCTGGGCATACATATTAAGGATTTGGTTAACCACATCTGGTAGCATGGTGACCGCACTTAGTATCTTAATGGCGGCAAGTGTGTGCCGTGGCAGCCAACTGTTATATGTAACAAATTTGGTTATGTTGAGCACATAATCGGGATTACGTGTCCGTGGATTAAGATCAAGAAGTAGTCGATTAAGACCTGGCAATAATATTGAACAGTTGGCAGTGGCATGTGCTTCGAAAAAGACGTTCTGTTTGGCCAGGGCCACCTCGATGAGGAGCAACGCATAGAGAGCGCATTCCTCGAGCAGTTCCTTGCCATTGAATTTATTATAATCATCCAGGCATTCGCGTGCCTCCTCAATGATGCGCAATAGCAGACGCAACATATCCGATTTGACCTGCAGCTGCAGCATAATGTGATAGCCCGGATATGGATGCTCATCTCGCTGCTCCAAAAAATCGGAGGACTGGGGACGATAACTGGCCAGCAGATAATACAATAGCTTTAGACATTTGGCGCCCACTTCCCATTTCTCGGCGGGATCCTTATAGGCACGATTATAAAACTTGAGCAAAATTGAATCGACCACAAATTTCAAATATGGATCATAGCCCGGCTGACGGGGACCAGAGCCCAGACTGCGTGGCATATTTGTTGTCATCAGCGTATACAAAAGCTGGAGTATGCCACGGCTCAGCTTGTATGTTTCTAAACGGCTCTCATTCTGATCGATCTCCTCTGCAAGGCTAAATTCGGCATATGTTGTGCTTATCATTGGCATTGTGGGTATTATCTGTGATTCCTCCAAATGATACCAAATAGTGCGTGCCGTCTCCTTCGACTTGCTAATCGCTGCCAATGTAAAGAGTATCTCACCCTTGAGCATCACCGGTGTGGAGCATGCGACCAGACCGAGCAGCACCTGCGGCGTCTGCCAATTGGCCTGCTCACAGAGCATAATACGTGAGATTTCATCATTCTCGGCAACCGACTGCATAATGCCCATAACGGCCGCCATATGTTCCGTTTCCCTAGGCGTCATGTTCCTTGGCATTGTACGGCTGTGATATATCGATTCTCCGGCATTTCCCTGGCTTACATCGAAGTCGGTGCGCATATTGCTGTAAGAATGATTTTAATGGATTAATACATTTTTTTTAACAAGTAAAGATATCTTCGGCGTGCCAAAGATATATTCCCTTGCAGAACAGTTTATAATATAAAAACTTAATTTTCAACCGACACATGTTGATGCTGATGAAGAAAATATGCATTATGTCATCTGCAAGGGAATTGAAATGAATTGAATTTTACTTGAAATAATTGTTGAGCGCATTGAAGAAATGATCCCAGCTGACCGCATAGGAGGCCGTCAAGTTTTGTGAATTCTTGAGCAGATTGAAGGCACATCTCGCCGCAAATTCAGTACGTGTTAAGCCCGAAATCATCTTCAGATACGATTTGAATAGCGTCTGCGGCAGCAGTTCGCTAGCCAAGCGTATAAACTTGAATAACGAAACGGCACGTGAGGTGTTCGGCACATAGTTGGCAACGCCAGAGGAGTTTGCGGTGTCCGTTGGTCCCCAATACTCGTTGCATAACGTGATGGTGGCACGCTTATCGCCATACAGCTTGGCCACGCACAGCATCAGGAGCTCAAAGTTAACATCCAGATTGGGCGGCGGCTCGAGTCCTTCGTTTTGAAAGCTAATGACGGTGCGGGCTGTTTCATCCGCACGTCCACGCAACTCCGATACCTTAGCATGCATAAAGTCAATAAAATCTGTGATGAGCAGATGCAGGCGGCGATAAATGAATTCAGTGCTGGAACAGTTAATCAATACATTTATTATTTGTTTGTTTTTATCCAATCGAATTGTACTTACGTAAAGACAACGCTCTTCTCCAGCAGCTGACGATAGAAAAAACTAAAGACATTTCCCGCTAGCGCCTCATCAATTAGCTGCTCATCCCGATTGATAATGGCACCAGCGTTCGCCTGCAGATCATTGGGCGCCTGCCTCAAACTGGCCAGCGTCAGCCCAAAGCTATATTTAACAATCGTATCGAGCTGAGGCGTTTGCCACGTGCTCTGCGCATAGATGGCCTCATAGAAGCTCTTGGCATATTCTGGATCGCTTAAGATCGGCAGCCGTGCTGTATGCGGACTGTCGCATTCTGCAATCAGCAGCACCGATGTATCATATGCATACATTAAAGACATCAGCATTATTAGTGTCACATCATCCAATTTGCCAGCTGCATCGGCAGTTTTCAAATTCGCCAAATATTGTAGCAAACGTATGGCAATGTTTTTGGGCAGTCCGCGCTGGGCGGACCAATGGAAGAGTGCCATGGCTAAAGCCTTGCGTGTTTCCTCATAGAGTGTAAGCACCTGGTTCTGATGCCTTTTTGAGCCAAATGCCCGATTTTTGGTCAATAAAATGATCTAGAAATGTAGTACCGATTATATATATATATTTGAGTATTTTGGGCAAGGTGTTTTGTCTGCGGTTTGGTTTACGATTCGCACTAAAGTCTGATTTCTAGATTCGGTTTGTGAACCAGGCATTTGAGGTCCATAAATCATGGTCTTGTGTCGAGCCATAGTTCGTTCTTTTTTTTAAACATTTTTATTGATAATTTACATAAAAATTAGATAATATTTTATAAAAATTTATATTAATATATGGACGAAAAATGATTCGATTTGGATTCAGGTTAGATTGCATTTTTGACAACTAGTTGTTTTTGATTCGGTTCATGCTCAGGTTGCAATTCCGGGTTAAACACGGTTCGGTTTATGGTATGCCGAATTACCAAGAAAAATTGCGATTTTGTGATTAAAATCTTTGTGTAAAGATAGGGATGACATCAGAACGGAAACGAAAATCCCTTGAATCAGAAAACCTACTTCAGTTTTGGGACAGTTTTTAAATTATTATCTAAATTAATATGTACATTAGGTCAGTTCAATTGGTATGTGGTAACAATTTCAACAAGCGGAAACAGAATTTAAGAATAAAGGCAACCTACCTCCTTTTCCATATCCATTTCAGCGAGCAACTCTAATAGACGACCCAGTATATTGGAGTCATCGACCAGATTCTGGGCGTAGTTGTTGATAAGGCCGGTAATCTAAGCAATTACAAAGTGTACACATGATAGGAAGAGTCTTGGCTTATAGCAGATGTGAATTGTTACTCACCTCTCTGGGTAGTTCGGTGCTCCAGGAGACGCCGCTTACCGCTTGAAACATGTCGCGCAAAGTGCAAGTGATTGCCTTACGGCCATCATAATAAAGCAATACAGCAACCAACCCACGCGGCAGGCCAGGATGATGCATCTGTTGTCGCTGTGCCGAGCAGAGGAGTTCCAATGCAAATATCTCATCTAGATCAAACATATCCGACAGTATGATGGCTTCATCGATCAGCTCCTGTGAGACTTCCGTCTTACGCGTCTGTCCCGAAAGCAGAACGCCCTCTAACAGCGCATTGCGCAGGTGTGCACGGCTTTTTTCGCTTTTTGGCTGGACGGAGATGGAGATGGGGGAAGCGCGGAAGTTTAGGTTATGTTGCTGTCGATATTTATGTTTATGTTTGTGTACATACCGGATTACGCAGGAAATTGGTAAAGTTCTGTTTGTACTTTTTTAGACACAATTCTAAGTCGGAGGTTACATCGTTGGGATTGGTTATCGCTAACTGAAATATATTGTACAAACGCTTGTATGGCGTCCACATGTCCTCTACCACACCTAACAATTCACACGAAAATATAATCAAGTTTCAATTGACAAAACATTAAACCAATTAAATGCATTACGTACCCTCCATTTTCTGTGTTGCTTTGCACTTTCAATACGGCCACAATAAACTATAAAGCCAAATGCACAAAACGCGGCAAATTTCATCAATTGCCTAGTGCCGGCTTGCAAAAATCAACAGCACCGATAACCATAGCGATGACAAATACGAAAGCGATGCCGATAAAGATAGCCAAATACAACAATAGTTATTAAGGGATTCCTGAAACTGATTTTGATTTGATTAAGAGTGTTGGTAACAGTACAAAGTAGCTGTCCATAAAAAATACAAAAAAACACATATCAGTCCCGATGTTCATCTGGTCACTTTGTAATTAGCTTCTATTTTTGCGCAAAATGTTTTTAAATACAGAAATGCATTTTGAAACTCATATATGTAATTTATACATAATTTCATACATCACAAATGACCAACTGCGCAATCTTTCTAGCAAAAAAGCTATTAAAAACACAAAAACTAACACATCACTGATTTCGGGCGTTCCTGAAACAGATTTTATTTGCTTGAATTTAATCAAAATTAAATCAGAATAAGTTTCGGCAATTCTTTTATAAAAAATAAAATTGAGCTTAATACTATATCTAAATTTAAATTATACGCAAAGTGTAACCTTGACCTATTAAAGTTAAAAAGAAATTAATTTAATGTTAAATAAATAAGTTTGGATAAATTTTAATTATGTTATATATATTACATATGTAAATTAGACAAACTATGTGAAAGTTGTATTTAATGCAACGATTGAACTTAGTATTGTTAAAGAGCAAAATTTCCAGTAACTGATTTTTACCCTTACTTGTGCCAAGTTCGGAAGGAACAAACATGATTGTTGAAAATCTTGTGTTACTGGAACAGCTAATACAGTAAAAACATTTTTACTTCCTGTTTAAAACTTATGTTTGTAAAAAAATATTTCATTGATACGAGCTTTTTTTGTTAAGAAAATATTCTGATTCTGGTTCAGTTTCAGGAAGTTAAGGAATTGGTAAGGTTCGGTTCTTGGTCCGGCTCAGAGGACCCTTAGAACCAAACCAAACCGGCTATGAGGTGTTCGGTTCGGAACCGGTTTGCAGCTTTGGTTTATACAATTCAAACCAAAACCGAATAAACGCGGTAAATAGAAATTTGGAATTTGCTTTGTAAATTTGTGAATTCGCTCAGAATTCAAAGCCAACTTTCATGTGTAGAAAAATGCACGATATTGGTGCTTACACAAGTATGTCAAACAAAAAGCTTAGATTGAAAAGTCAATTTTAGTGTGTTGGACACTTTTGGTTTTTACACATCAAACAAAAAGCGTGAATTAAACCATCGCATTTTGCTCTCGAATAAATCGAGGAGTTCACACTTGTCAAACAAAAAGCGTGAATTGAATTTACGAATGTTGCTGTCGTGTGAACGCAGTAAATAATAGCATAACGATAGCTAAAACGATAACGATAGTTGGCAATATGTCAAGCAATAGAATTGAAGCATGAGCACAGCTGATAATGCCACAACGAAGACGCGGCGTAAACAACAATACACATACATACATATGTATATTGTGCTGTAGTTTGTTTGTTATTATTCTTTTTACAAACAAACACCGGAATGGCGAAACTAAACGAAACGAAGATACCAATGACAGACTTTCTAGAAGCCTACAGGCACCAGCCGTGCCTCTACAATTCGATGCTGGAAACCTACAAGAATCGTGCGGCGCGGGAGGAGGCTTACGAGGCGATGATAAGATCACTCAAGATACCGCATCTCTCTGTACTGGATATCAAACTAAAAATAAAAAGCGTACGAACGGTTTACACAAAGGAGTTACGGATATTAACGCGCGAAAAGGAGCTTAATAGGTTCTATGAGCCTAAGCTCTTTTGGTTTAAACGCGCCGATTCATTCTTACGCACCGTTTCGCTTTCCCACTGCAAACGCGTAAATATATATCCTTATAATATATAATTCAAATTTTCTAGCTTATCAATATGTACTTTAATAGCAAAACAATTGCACAAACGCTGCGGCGAAGAAAGGAGCACCACAGAAAATGTTATTTAATGCTGCAAACGAATTGATTGAGGATGCCATGCATGAGGAGGAGGATGAGTCGGAGTCTGGTGAGCAGATAGACAGCTCCTATGTCAATGATTTGGATGAACATAGAACAAAGTCGAATGCCACCACGAGTACAATTCCACCACCAAATGCCAGCTGTCAGACAACTGAAGATCTGGGCAGCTGCATTAGCTCAGCTGCATTGACACGGACGCCAAACAAAACGGAACTTATGATTGATGATTCCTCGATTTGCATCGTGGATCAGCAGCAGCAGCAGCCAACCCCTCATCAGCAGCCAACCCATCAGCAGCAACAGCAAACGGCGCAACGTAAATCAAAATATATGCCCTACGCACAAAGCCACCAGTTACAATCCCAACAGCAAGTTGACTTGTCCACCTCTTCCAATCCCAATCATTGTTTTACTGGTCCCAATGGAACTGTTACTAATAGCGACGATGATTTGTGTATTTTCGGACAAAGCGTTGCCTCTCAATTGCGCACAATTCCCGATCCGTATTCCCGATCCGTTGCAAAGTTACGCATACAGCAGGTTCTGTTCGAAGCTGAAACGGGCCAGAGTAGCGAAGCTGTCAGTCCGCACTTGCAAAATTTCTAGCAATGGACCAAGTGTAAATAATAACTATACAAAGTTGTATATATATATAAAGTATTTATTTAATATATTTATTTAAACATTTTTAAGTAGAAGGAGTAAAAGTGAATGCAATGTAAGCTCAGTCATATTTTATTTTAAAATACAAATAAGTTTTATTTAATTGTTCTATTTCTTTACATAACTAAGTTTAGTTTTAAAGATTAGTCGTAAGCACAGCGCGGAAAACTACTTAGAGTAATATATTCTTTATATTTCTAAATTATATGTGTATATGCCAAATATTGTAATTATCAATTTAATAATAATTAGTCGTTAGTTTCAAATATATGTATAAATTGAAAACAGAAAGTCAAAAATGTTGTCGGATAAAGTATAATTTATAAAAATTCTGTGCATTCATAAAACACTTGATTTTTCAAGTTGCGAGAAAAATTTAGGTACTGTAAATAATAAATTACAGGGTTCACAAGGCACTTTCATAAAAGTACGCAATTGAATAGTCAATTTATAATAACAAAATCGAAACGGAACATATCAACAGGCACCGTGAAAAGTAAAGTGAAAACCGGAGCATGGCTGTATATATAAGTTTCGAAGTATTCTAATGATTTTAATATCTGGACACACTTTTACTAATATGGCGGGATCAAGTTCCACATTTTGAAACAGTACTTGTTAAAAAAAATAAATTAAAAAATATGTAAACATATATACATATATACAATAAATATCAGACAAGTTAGCAACGATGCAGGTTAGTTCATTTTGTCGCAAGAGCTTGTTTTATATCACTCCTTTACTCCAATTTTATTTTCGTGCTATTTTTTTCATTTACTGCTACGTTAAGACATTCAGATGCAGTAACCCTCGAACACATCGTGTTGATAAAATGGGTAATGCAGTGTAAAAAAAATCATAAAAATTACAAAATTAAAAAAAATTTTTCATGTTGTTATAATTCTTCGAGATGGCTAAGCAAAACGGTTGGAAACGAATTGGTTTTGGAAACGGTTGTGAATTTGGGGGGAGCTTCAAAAATGCAAGAAATTTGTTCCATAGTTAATGATGGAGCAGTTGTCGCTGAGCAGGAGCAAGTTCTTAATGTTCTAAAGAAGATACTGGAAGCGGGACCGCAAGGAGGAGTGGTTGAGCAGTGTCCTGATGGCAGCTACAGGTCTCTGCTCAACTGCTCCTTCCTTAAGTGCTTGAAGTTTCACAATTCTCGAGATAATTAAAGAATGAATTTACATTTTGGAAACATTTATTAATGATAATCGATTTATATTTCTGTTACATATTCAAACTTACTTCAAACATTAACGGCTATAATTCGTTAATAAACATAGAGTTGCCAGTGCACTGCATATATTTGAATAAGCTGGTCACACAATGGAGCCGGCGTTGCCGGTATCAAAGCTATCGATATTTTTGAAATACTGACAGCTCTAATAGTAATAGTAATAACAGTGCGTACTATTAAGATAGACATAAATACATAAATTGCTTTAAATGCGTGGCCAGGACAGCTACTAATGAAATAATGAGCGGCTACTTTTGGCAATTGGTTGGCATAAGTACAGCACTTAAAGTGTTGCTAATACCCGCTTAGTAAGTATAACTAATCTAATATGCCGCTCGACCGGCAAATGATTCATTGCCAATGAAATTCAAATTGGGTAATAATTTGAATGATTACAGCTATTCCACAGACTTTGAGGTGCATCGTAATTGGTTGGCTTTAACCCATAGTCTGCCATTGAATCAATGGTATTTGGATGTAACCAGCGAATGGACACTCGACTATCCGCCCTTCTTTGCCTACTTCGAATGGCTGCTCTCTCAAGCGGCCAAATATGTTGATCCACAAATGCTAATTGTGCAAAATCTAAACTATGCGTCCACCAAAACAGTACACTTTCAGCGTATATCGGTGATTATCATGGATTTAATATATGTGCTAGGCGTAAAACGTTGCCTGGGTGTCCTTGGCATTATCAAATCAACGCAACAACATATTGCCGGCTGCATGCTGCTACTTTTAAATGTGGGCCTCATCTTCGTAGATCACATACACTTTCAATACAATGGCTTTCTATTTGGCATATTGCTCTTAAGCATAAGTGCTCTGCTTAAGCAGCGCTATTTGTGGAGCGGGTTTATCTTTGCCGTGCTACTTAACTTTAAGCATATATTTTTGTATATGGCGCCGGCCTTTGTAGTTTATCTTTTAAAGTTTTATTGCATGCAACAGTTAAATTTTGTGCAGGCGGTGTTAAAGCTATTGGCTGTGGGCCTAACACCATTCGCTTTATCCTTTGGCCCGTTTTGGAGTCAATTGTCGCAGCTAATGTCGCGGCTGTTTCCCTTTAAACGCGGCCTCACACACGCCTACTGGGCGCCCAATCTCTGGGCGCTCTATAATACAGCTGATAAGCTGGCTGCCAGTGCCTTGAAGCGTACGCCTGCTGCTGTCGGATCGAGTACATCGGGATTGGTGCAGCAAGTGCAACATAGTGTGCTGCCAAATATAACACCGTCCATAACCTTTGCTTTAACCTTTCTATTTATGCTGCCCATTTTGCTGAAGCTCTTCCGCACGCCAACCAGAGAGTAAGCATATTCATATTTACTTTCATTTTATATGTAATCCCTAATACCTAATCGCTTTAAATCTGTATTGACAGGCAAGCCAAATTGGTGTTCTTGCGTGCTGTTGTACTCTGCGCATGCTCCTCGTTTATGTTTGGCTGGCATGTGCATGAGAAGGCAATACTTATGTGCCTAATACCAATGTGGTAAGTGATGAAGTGCATCCTGACTAAGCCAACTAATAAACTCATTCTCTCATACAGTCTACTTGCTGTGCTGGATCGTCGGGATGCAAAATATGCATTTATCTTGGCCATTGCTGGCTACTTTTCGCTCTTTCCCTTGCTCTTTGAGTTTGATCTGCTTGTGCCACGTTATGCACTCTACGTGGCCTATGTGGCAATGATGTATGGCCAACTGGAGCGCGTGTATAAATCTAAGCCGGATATACACAGACTCGAGTGGTTGTACTTTCTAGGATTCATTGCCATTCCAATCTATGAGCACTTCATCAGCCGTCTGTTGGGCTTGCACTTGCGTTTGCCCTTTATGCCGCTATTGCTTACCTCGCTGTATTCCGCTTTGGGCGTGCTTTACTTCTTTGTGCGCTACTATCTTTATGCATTGGACATCACGTGGCAGAGTTTTGCCAGGAAGCGCGTTACACAAATCAAATACTCTTCAGCTAAAAGGAAACGAAAAACCAAATAAATACATACATATGTTGTAGCAAAAGCATGTTCCTTGTACCATTCTTTGAAGGCGCCTGGCGCAACAAATCGGCGCCGTCTGTCGACCCAACACACGGCTCAAACACAATGGCTATTAAGCGGAAACTTAGGTAGCAATTTAGGAGGAGGTGTTGAAAGCGTTGAATGCCGCTCATGGGCGCATACCTGTTGCCTTGACCAGATTATGGCTGAAGGCGGAGTGGGTCATAAACCAGGTAACAGAGCTGAGCAGCGCAGAAAGCAACACTGGCATGAGTGGGCGACATTCCTGGAAAGTCCATGGAAAGCACCACGCTCAATTGAATGAATTTATTGGCTTGCATAAGCCGACGAGCAAAATGAAACGTACTCGTTTCCAAACAGTATTGAATTGCAACTCTAACGAACAGGTCGTCATATCGCTGAGTTATTATTAGAACGCAGGCAGAAAGCAGACACCAACAGAATCATCCGTTCAATATGATGTTGGCGCACCAAAGCAGGGAGGCAGCCAAGTCCTGCCCAACAAAGTGATGCTATACTAAATGTCAACTCACTTGTGCACTCAATTAACGTATTTCAAATCAATTAATTGCAGCAGTCAATCAATTGAATCGAGCGCATTCTTCAGAAGAGGTAGCTATATTGAGCTGTCCACAGGTGTGCTGCGCCGTGTGGAGGACATACGCACCGAGGATTTCATACAGTCGGCGCAGCGCAGTCAACTGTTCGACTTGAGGGAGGCAACAGTGGTTAAAATTGATAGAACATTGCCAAATTGCATAAATATTACTTTTAGCTATGACATGCAGCATTTAAAGGTAAACATACACTTGTTGACTCCATACTGAACTAATTGTTGATATTATATTTCAGATTAATATGAAAGTGTTACCCTCGCATCCGCTCTTTGTGTACGGTCAGGGTTGGGCTTCCTGCCAGCCACAGCTGTCGCGTGAGCTTTATGATCTTAAGTGCCAGCAACTGCAGGTGGGAGACATTTGTTTATCGCTGGTGCCACACGAGCAGCCGCCTTGTCCTCCGGCTCCCGTTCCCGCTCCAGAACTTCATGCGGAATCGTTAGAGACAAGTTGTCAGTCGTTGCCCAGACATCCATACCAAGTGTATGCAGAAATGGCAAACATTGTGGCAGCATATACTCAGCACTTGATTGGCAAAATGACAAACTAAATAAATAAACAAATAAATATATATCAATAAATATATGTATATCAAATTAGTAATTTTAATTATTATTATTAATAGGGGTTTGGAGCCTAAAGCTCCCTCATCAAACCAACTTCTTGAAAGAATTCAAAAATATTCATTGGTTTAAGAGTCGATAAGTCTTCTATTACGAGAATATGCTTTCCTAAAAGGCTACTTCTTTTGTACAATCTGACAGGACATGCAGTGAGAATTCCTCCTTGAAATTACAGAACCGGCACTGACTATACCACTGTTTGTTAAGGTGACTTCAACCCTTAAGTATCTTGAGCGGGAGATTACAATTACCTAGGATTCACTTGGACTGTCTGAGACATAGCGTGCTTGCCCAGCTCAATCGTTTTATATGCATACTACATACATATGTATGTGCTTCTCTTTCCTTATGTGTTCTCGTATTGCGGAGGGTTACGTATTTAAAAATAAACAAAATGTTTGTATTATTTAAAACTTCAATATATATTTTATTGCTGAAGGCATAACTTTTAATTTTACACATTACAGTGTTTTTGGTGCCCGAAGTAAAGCAACATTTAACGTTTTCGAAAACTATGTGCAGTTTTTGTTTTTTTTTTTCTGTGATTTAGGGTTATGTTTATGTATATATCTTCAGTTCAAGCCACCCAATCAAATAAATGAAGAATTTCCTAAATAGGAAACTTAACGTCCTTAATATGATACCCAAAAAGGATATATCTTATAGTTAGCGCGTAATATTTTTTTAACTTCGAAATTTTAACATCGTTTTTCGAAAAAATAAATTTTTTCCTATTTCAATCGAATGGAAAATATTAAAAACGGTAAAAATACAGTCTTATATCACAAAAAATCAAAAACCGCGATTATTTCAGAAACTATACGTAGTTTTAATTTATTTAGGGAATGCCCTTATTGAAGGTTAACATTGGCCTTTCTGGGGCATGTTAAATAATAAACTAAGCAAATGTGGTTTGGGTTTTAATAATAATAATGAAGTAGATTAGGTCATTAAATAAATAAATAATATAAATAAAGCAATAAATAAATAAACAGGATTACAAAAAAGACATTCACATTAATGTGCCATGTTCAAAAAAATCATTAACGTTTGAATTTAATTTACATTAGGCCAGAAGGGCCATAGCCAAATAAGTAAATTAAGCCTATAAATAAGAGGATATTGTTTGGCCATGTCAATAACACTTACTTTTTCCATATATATAGTACTCACACATCATTTAAATTATATACGTTGATCTTGGGCCCAGGATGACGTAGCGTGATGTTCTGTTAAATAAGCAAAGGCATATTAAGTATACTGACACAACTATAAATAGCTTCCGTGGCACCTAAGTATCGGCATATTATTTCATATTTACTTTAAAGGCGAAAAATCGATAATAAATCTTAATTTTAATTATAAACAAACAAATACAATTAATAATACATTTTAATTGAGCTGGCTTAACGGCGGCTCACTATAAACAAAACAGCCGGCTGTTAAGCTTAGCAGCGACAGCGGTTACTGTGCTGCCGTGGCGGAGGCAGCCAAACAAAAGAGGCTGACCCGATCAGCTGATTTTGGTAAACAATAACAAAACTAACACTTGAATAATATGCTGATGCTTTTAGTAAACTGGACAGATGAAGAAGGGCATTTAATTTAAAACACAGATACATGTAGCCTGTCATGCGTCTGCGTGACGGTGCTGGATGGTGGCGTTGTCACCAACAACGATCCCCGTCTACGCTTAATTTCAGCCTTCAGTGTGGGCAGGATGCGTCAAGGAAGACCTGAATTATGCCAGGCTCGAGATTTGACTCGCCTCTGACAGTGGGCAGTAACACAACAACTCCGCAAACTTTACTGCGGGCTTAATTACGCTGGGTATACTCAGCACGATGACCACCTAGCGGATTGCTGAACGGCCGCATTCACGCAATCTGGGGCTGCTGGTGTTGTTCCACTCCACGGTAACCCAGTGGAGCACCCTCACTAGGCACTCTTAGTGTGCAACACTCACTCGCCGAGGGGCCGCTAAAGCACTAGCGAGGTTATGTTTGCTATGTGCGCCTGCGCACAATAAAAACCTGAGCTTCGGGAGGGCCTTGCGGCACGTAATGCTGTTATTATACTCCAAATTAAAGTAACTTTACACGAAGCAAACACTAACGTACCTTTTAAAATCAAGCACTACGCATAATATTTGCTGCTCACATTCACTTATGCCCTTTCGGATAAGCGAGCGTACTTTGAATTCAATATTGACAAAGAGAAGCACAAAAGAGACAAAAGAGCCAAAATTCAAAGCGGCTACTCTTAACGAGCGGCGCTGCCACCTAAGTCCAATATCTTTGCTCCGCTATCAATAGGCAAAGGCCCACATACAACAACCAAACAAAAAATGTTACTTTGTCGGTCTGTGATATCAAATACATGAATTCTTCGATTCACGAATTTTAAAATGCCCCTGTCTATACAGCACTTCAAAATTCATGAATTTTACCGCAAAAGGATGCCACATTTAATAGAAAATTAAATGGGCCAGCAAAATTTAAAAATAACAGAATGTTGTTCTGTTTAGCAATATTGAGGAGATCTTGTTTCAAGCGATTTTGTTAAAATCCTCCATAGTCATTGCATTTTTTATATTTTTTTAAAAAAGCGGAGCTGCCAGACATTCAGTACAAAATTCATGTATGATTATGAATTCTGAGGGCATACATGAATTTTGTACTCACAAATGTCAAAATCAAATAAAAGCAGTTGATTGTGTTTTATTTTGTTTTAAAATATAAAAAACAACATAGCGTTCACCAGGAAGTATCACACGTACAATATTTTTGTTGTACTTGATCAGGGAGCATGTTTCCTGGTGAACCTGGCTTTAACAAGTAGGAAGGAACATGTTCACTCTAGCAAATCATTTTTGTTCACGCACTCATGAAAAACCCAAGCCCAGTTTATAAATACATGCGAATTAACGCTTTTTTTGGTTTTTAAAATCCTCAAAATTAAATTTTTGCTCCCATTGCGGTTTTTTAGAGGCATGGTTGGAATTATTAGCGATAATAGTTTTGTGAAACTGAATTGGAATATTAGAATTGAGTATTAGAAGTATAAAAATTAGTTTGATTCCCAGTCATATTACGGAGTATTCATTATAATTGGCATTTACTTTTAAAATCGGCATATATGCTGCCAGTTTTACAATCGAAATTGCAATTGATTTGTAAAATGCTGAAGTATTTACGCCTCAAATTTAAAATGGAATAAAAAAACAGTCATGTGCAAAAAGTAATTGTGCAAATTAGGACTAATAAAAAATACATGGCGTGTAAATCTGGTTGTTTTATTTTGAGTTTTGGTATTTTATTTGGTAATTTTTCGATTACTGCATACGGTCACGCTGCCACAGCCCGCTGCTATTCGCGCAAGAACATGCCGATAAACTTAAAAGTTGTCTTTTATTTATTTCAAATAATTATTTAATGGGCCAGAAACATGAGTGGTCTTTTGAATGAAATACAACGCATTATCAGTGATCTTGGCTCCAACAAATCCCCAGTCCGCAATAAGGCTGTGGAGCAGTTGGATCAAAAGCTAAACAGTTCAAAAGATGCATTGAGTTCGATATTGGACAGAAATAGGGAAATAAGCTGGCAAGATCTATTTAAGGCTACCAGAGATGCAATTTTTCAGGTGGGTGCAAAGTGTTGAAGTAATGTAAATATATGGGTAATAATACGTATTTATTGTTTAACAATTAGCATGCCGTTGACTTGGACAAAGCGAACGAGAAAGCATCCAAGACGCTGGAGGGAAAATGTTATTTATATGGCAATGTTGTTGACAAAATCATAGACTACAATCTAGAGCGTATGGATAATATATAAAGCAATATCATCCAGCTGTAGAAATTAATTGTTATAAATGTTTTAGGCGGCAGAAGCAGCCATGGGCACTTTCTGGCCAAATCAACAATATTCAATGCCTTTGAAGAGGGCTTTAAACAGCGCCTTGTGGTCAAACACTTTGGCCATCATTTTCTCAACATGCTGGACAGAGGCATTTATCTATCGCCCAAGTACATCTCTGACTTAAAAGTCAGCGAATATAGTCGTAAGTGTTGCAGCTTGTTTAGGCAATAAGTTAATATATTCCTAATATGTTTCCACCTGTTGCATGTTGGCAGGTATTCTATCGTATCTGTTTGAGATCAACATCGATAAGGATGAGCTGCTGCGCTCCAAGATATTGCAATGCATTACAAAAACAGTGCAGCTGGCGCAGGAACGTGTTCAACTGCATGCTGATCTGGTTGACTATTTGCCAGCATTAAGCACTTACACTTTGAACGCTGGCAATGCGGAAAGAAAGAATGAAATTGTGCGGCTATATTATTTATTTGTTAGCGAGGCAAGCGGTTAACTAATTGGTGCTTTGATTTACATTATAACCTCATTTTGTTATCCATTGACAGCTATCGGTCAACTATCATCATGAACTGTGCATTCACATGCAGGAGATATTGCCAAAACTCTGCGATTTCCACAATGATGACATATTACGCGATGATACCAAGATCATATTCTTTGATTCTGTTATACAATCGCTGCACGCCTTGTATCCAAAATTAAATACTAATGATTTCAACACCTATCAAGTGCCCATCAACGATCATTGGCCACAAAGCTTGCAGAAATTGAAAACCATCATACATATGGAGATACGTAAGAAGTCCATTTTGCGTGGAAAAGCAACACAGCTTAACAGTGATAAATTTTCAAATAATTTTATAAAAATGTCAGCGTTAGTCATGTATATTGTAAGTGTAAATAAACTCATTACTCAATTTTATTTTATTGATTATAATGCCTACTGTTTGCAGGTGCTTTGGCATTTGGAAACTAACAATAATTCAGACGCACAGGAGGTGCCAAGTAAACGTGCGCGGATCGATCAAATGGAAGCTATTATCAATCTAATAGAGAAGCAAAAAACTAGCTTTAATGATATCTGGTAAGCATACAATCGAAAATAGAGCTAAGAACGCGAAAGGAAGTTCAATACCATCCCGAATTAGATATTTAACCCGTGCCAATGAATTCGAAATACAGTCCAAACTATTTACTTTAGATTGTAAGGCATACAGGCCTGTTCGTATTTCAGATTCCAATCAAAATATTCGGTATTGGAATTATCAGCAGTTCGGATATCCCAATATCGATGGGATAATCAATGTAAAAAGTTTTTTTTCTGGGACAGTAGAATAAGAAGTATTCAAAAACATCTTTAAAAAAGAAGAGCTTTTGCTTTTTAATTTGAAAACAGGAGAACAACATTAAAAACGTTTTTGGAAAAAATTTTAAAATCTTTTTCCGTCCCACACTTTTTAAAACCATTTGCCGTCCCCACTTTTTCAAAATTCTTTGCCTGTTCGCTTATAACGAACCCATTTAAAACGACCTTGCCTAAATAGAGCCAATTTCAAAAGTACGCGCTTTATTTCTTCATGCTTTATGTCTTAAATCGAACTTTATTTAAAACGAACCATTTTGTCCAGTCTCTTGTAACATATATTGTTTTCTGTTTGCCTGCAGGTTTGCCATATTCGCCGAGTTATTGCAACTAAGCAAATCGATAATAAATATTGCCAATTATCAGCAAACGTTGCAGACCACACTCGACATTCTGCTTATCAATGACAATGGCCGAAATTTGCGTAACGTGCGACTTTGCCTGACAAGCATATTAAACAAGGAGCAGGAGCTGCTACAATCACAAGCCGTATGCAAGGACTTTCTGGCTGAACTCTGGTCACAAATTGCCACACATTTGATATCACAGACTCAACAAGATGCTCAAGTAATCGTGGAAAAACAAGCCATACTCCAAGCATTAATTAAACATGACAAACTCAGCCCAACAATGTGCGCCACATTATTGCAGAATATAATCACAAATGGTTTGTTAAGACGCAACGAATGTATTGTCACTATACGTGAGATTTTCATACATGCTGATCATTGTGGATTGGATAAGGGATCTAACGAGTTGGAGCCTATTATAAGCTGGGCGTATGCCATCGATAAAAGTACTGCCACCCAAATGATACACAACATAGCTGCCTTAGATGCTAAACTTATGGCAGATACATTTGCCATTGGCATTATTAATTTTCTGGACGAACATCAACTGCAGCAGCTGGGCAGCAACAACAGCTCTACTCACAGCTCCAATCACAGCTCAAAAGCAGCCAATAATAATCTACAGCTACTGCAATACAAGTACAATAAGCAGTTGGTCTGCTTGGAGCAGGAATTTCAAACGCAGTTGCTCCAAAATTCCAACGCACGCTCTGAAACGGTTATGGGGGCCAAGAACTGTCTATTTCAGAACAACTATGAGCTGCTTATGCGCATGCTGAACCTAAAGACCACCGAAGATCACTCAACAGGTGCTATATGCAAGGATCTAAAGGTGCTGCATAAGCTGGTATGCAATATGGAACGTCTGTTGCATTATAAAGTCTTCGATGTGAATAACTTGGCACAGTGTCCGCTTATAAAGCGCATCGGCTTGTTTCTTAGCCACATTGAGGTGAGTTTGGTGTTGTATTATACTAAAAGTGCGCCTTTTTAATTTATAATATTTCTAAACAGTTTCAGTATAAGGCTAATCAGCCGGAAAACATGGACGATAGCGATCTGCATGATATACTACAGCAACAGATAGCAGTGCTGGATGTGTTCAATTCAAATGAAATATTGTTGAAATATCTAGAAAAGCAGCCCATCGAGATGCTTATTGAGTTTATAGCTGCACTACTAAAACATAATTGTAATTATAATAATACTAGCAAATATTCAAATTGTAAATCAGGCTTTTTCTCTACTCCTTAAAAGTCACTCGCAGGGATCGCACGGAGAGCACAGATCGGGCTGCACTGACAACACAATGCCTGCACATACTTGGTTGCCTGTGTGCCAACAGTTCGTATAGCATGGAAGCATTTCGTCATATATCCAAGAACATTAAGCAACAAGCTCAACCAGAGCATGTGCTGCTAGTAACTAGGGTAAACGACTTTTAACTAAATTTTATTTACTAAAACAACTAACTTATGTTCTAAATGACTTTTAGTTGCTATGCACTTGCAAGAGCTTATCGAATGAGTCCATTAGCTGGCTGGTGGCAAAGTTGAGAGATGTTTTTCAGCAGCACTATCTCAATATGGATATCATTAGCCAGGTGGCTGATCACATGCCCAGTAACTATTATCCATGGCTTTTTATGATATGCCAAAATGAACAAAGTTTTTATTTTCAGCAATTTTTTACTTTGTTTATACAACGCATCATCTGTTGGACGAATTGGATGATATGCTGAGTGCCATGAATTCGTTGCTAAAGATGGCTTTGAAAAAATCATATCCAACGCTGCTCGCTGTTAAAATTGTGCGCTGTGTGGGAAAAATTGCACAGCGCTGTCCCAACATATACACATTGGAGAATTTCGCTGTGATTTGCAAATCGGTGGCCAAATTTCTGACTATGCCAACACTGGAAGTGCGTTTCGCCACAATTGCCACATTAACCATGCTGCTGAATACAAGTTATTGTGTGTCTGCTAGCGATAAGGATATTGTTAACAAATGCGAACAACATTTGCATTTTTGCGAGCTGCTCTACGAGAGCATCGACTGGCAGAAGTTGTCGGCAAGTTGTTGCACTTCAATAACTTAAAATTCCAATTTCAAAATTATGTGTCGCTTGCAGTTCAACAGCGAGGATCTGATACAGAATAGCCATTCGGTGATAATTCAAACGCTTATTGCCTTCTTTGCCTTTAGTACATTTCATCAGGAGATTGCTTTGCGTGATCTGTTGCCCTACTTTGCACAAAGTGCGCATAAATTGAAAGAGAGTGAGTTCTCATTATAAAGGCTCACCTAAATATTTAAACTTAAAAGCAATAACTTTATTTATATTACAGCTGACTTTTGTGCCTTGGAGAGCAATGTGCATTGCCACAAGCTGACAATGCGCAAGCTAATAAAGCCCTTTGCGAATACCTTGCTGCACAGATGGAACTTGAAGCAATGGGCCATAACAAAGTGAGCTGTGCTGCATTTGCATATAATCATGTATAAACAGTTTATTAATTATTATCAATTATGTTGTAGATTTCCATATTTCTTATGCTATTACTCAAAGAGTGCGTTTCTTAAAGCGCAGGTCAAAAGCATCATGGCCTATGCATTTCTATATGGCAAGCCAGAGGATATCAAATGCTATCAAAAAATCATAAGCGAACAGGTTTGTCTCTCATTTATTTCACATTGTAGATAGAAAACTCAAGTATTCTATCTCTTGTCAGTTTAAACTGGGTTTTCTTCATCTTTCTGGCTAATCCCGAATTCCTGATGACCAATTCTTAATGTAAAACAATCTATAAATTAACTTTGAATAACTGGTATGACTCGGCATTGGCCAAATTTTCCAAAAGCACAAGATTTCCACAGCCTAACACCAATTTTTTAATTTTCTGAAATCTGTAATCAGACAAAAATTCGTATTTGCGAAATCGGTGAAATATGTATATATTAAAAGATTTTTTGGAATGTATCTTTTTAAATAAGTTTGAGAACGTTCGGATAATAAACAAAAAAGTTGAATACATTGAATTTTAAATATATTTAGGTGTAATTTTAAAAATTGCCATTTTAATGCCCATGTTCGCCATTAGTTTAGGAATAAACTTTTATAAATTTTTTTGTTTTGGTTCCTAACGGAATTTTGGGATCGGATAATGAACAAATAGGCTAAATACACAAGGTTTCCTCAAATTTTCAACACTAGTGAAATTTTCCAAATATTTTGGGAGCTGTGGGTCTTCCGCCAGAATTTTATCTCTATATGTCATATAGTAAACAAAAAATATGCTCTTGTTTTTAGGAGGCCCTAAACATCTTAAGAGCCTATATGGTAGCAAACTCATCAAATTGCGCTGAATCAAAGTGCGCAGACTTCAAACAACATCACAAGAATCTTCAACAGAATCTAGCACATTATCAGGTCAATCCATTGGATGTTACGCTAAATGCTGTAACGCTTTATAATACAATCAGGCTGCTGCTGGATAAGGATGAGCTGGACAAGCTGTTTGGTTCAACCGTGCCCTGCAATAGAACGACAGCATGGTATAATCTAAGCGTAACGTCGCTCTTCAATTCGCTCTGCGAGCATATGGTTCGTACTGAAAATATTTACACTAACTATGACAAATCGTTTAAAATAGGAATCTATTTTTTATATAGAGCGGCGACAATTGGTCAAAGGATACGCGTATACAGGGCATGTCCTTGCTTATGTTCGAGCAGCCGCACACATTGATTGAGCTCCTTGGCATGCTGAAGACCGATTGTCATGAGGCTGTGCTCTCCAGTCACGTATTGCACTGCTTTTATCTATACTGTAGCATTGCAGATGCGATGCTAGATTCGGTCAAGGCCTTGGAGACAAAAGGCAACGCTGATTTGTTGCAAATTAACTGCGCTTACTTTGTGCGTGATATTTGGTTCTTTGTTTGCCGTTTTCTGTTGCAAAGTGAGTAAACGTTGCTCTTCAATCCTATGGCTGTAATTTGTCTATATGTGTCTTGGTTTTTTTTTAGATAAATGTGCACAGTTCCAGCGAGCTGCATTGGAATTCATGCAACTAATGCTGACCAAGCAGAGTTTTCATGCGCTCAACAAAGCCCCTGCTCATATGGATGAGTTAGCCAAACTCTTGGTTGCGTCTGTCCAGCACATTGAGACGGAGCAGCTAAAACTCAAGGCTGCTGCAACACTTAAAGCATTTATCGAAATGTACAAACAACAGCTCAATGTGCAACTATTGCTGGATGAGGCCGGCGAATTTGTGGATCTGCAGCCAATGCACGAACTATTTGATGCAAGTTTGCCAGAAACCGAAGAGTTTGATGTGGTGGACTTTTTTAAAGCGTTTCTGAAGCCCAACCGCCAGGAAAGCTTGCATGGCCTGCGTGAATACGTGAGTGAGCGTTAAATATATACATATATTTTAACCAAGTATTATAATATTAATTAATACTTAAATAGATTGCCGAGCATAAACAAGAGCTGCAGTCACATGAGCAGCTACTCTTTGATCTAATCAGTCGTCTGCTGCGTTTGGTACGGGAATCGCCCAAGCAGGAAACCAGCATCTATGCGCTCAAATGTCTAGCTCAAATTGGGCCACTCAAAATGGATCATATATCGTATTATTTTCAAACCGATTTCGATGCCTTTGAGCAGGTAATACACACAATTAAAATAAAATTTTGAAACCATTTTGAGCAACATTTTTGCATATCTTGAAGTCCACCGTGGAGCCCGTGGAGCAATTTGTTAGCATCATTATGGAAACACTGGAGAAGCAGCTATTTCATTTCAATATTAATACACAAGAGGCGCTCATCCAAGTGGCTTGTCATGTGGTGAACAGCAAAAACGGCGCCAATTTAATCGGTTTGTATGCCACACTTGTTGCTTACTGTTTTCAAAGTTTACAATCAATTTTTCAACTTGCAGCTGAGTATCAAAATCTGCGCATCTTCCGCAGCAAGACAAACAATAAATCACGTTCCTTGAGCACGTACAGCAGCATACCGCCCATTGATTTGTTGAATGTGCTTAAATCCTGTGAGCATTTGGATTATGAGCAATGGATTTGCGCATTTATGTGTCAGGTGTTTGGCAAGTGTGGCTGGCAAGGATTTGATGCATTTGCGGCCAAATCGTTTGCATTTGCCAAAGCCTGTCTGCAGCCGTTTATAAAACTGCTGCTGACCAATAAGCAGCTCCATCTGGACAGCTTATGTTCCATGCTAGACTATTTCTTTGCGAAATTCTGCAGCTTAAAAGGCTGCACAAATGTGAATGCTGGTATTTACCACGAAAAGCGTGCCATCAAACGATTTCTGTACATGTGCGAATGCATCCGTCTTGTTAACAATTGGTATGTTCCTTAGAATAGAGCAGCACAACATATACATACCTATACATATCTCTTTCTTTTTGATAAAGGAGCATTCCCATCAAGCTTAGCAATGTGCTCATGGCCAGCAATCATTGTCAGGCGTATTTTCTCAGCATTATGTATCTGGAATTGTGGGCCTGCAGTTCCAATGGCACCCCAAATTCAAAAATATTGGCTGATGAAAACTTTCAGTTCTCCGCCAAAAAAGTAAGCAATTTTCTTTATAACTTACAGTTTTGATCCAAACTGATTTTACATTTTCAATAGGCATATGAATCCATTGGCTGTCTGGATGCAATTCCAGGTTTTCTCAATCCGTTGCGATCTCGTGTCGATTATTTTAGTTTGAATAACAATCTAACCGGAATTTTGTTGGAATCGGATAATCTAAACATGCCCAATAGCCAACTATTTGTGGACATTATGAAATGCAATGGCATGTTATCATATGCCAATCTTCAACAGCGTCATATCAGTCATAACAAGCAAGTCGATTATGAAATACTTTGGCGTCTTGGTCAGTGGGATGAGCAGGTCGATGGTCATCAGAAGGTCAATATGTCCAACAACATGGAACTAGAATTCAAGAAACATCACTATATGGCTATCAAGAGCATTAGCAATCGTGAGGAGGAGAACAGCTTATCTGCCATCAACAATGCCTATCAATGTGTACTTGGCATATTGCGAGATATCAGCGTCGAGTGTCTACAGTCTGTCTACAAGTATATGAGCTGGCTGTGCACGCTACAGCAGGCCGAAGACTTTTGTCAGGTTTGACTAAAAACCCATAAATTAACTGACAGAATTACTGTCCTTTATTATTCCAATTTTTTGCAGATTCAATTTAGCAATCAATTGTCTGAAATACTCATTAACGAAACGTTCAACAAATGGCAAACGGAGCTCAATCTCACATACGGCAACTTCAGCTGCAAGGAACACATACTTTCCCATCAAATAGCGCTCTTTAAAATCTCTGGAACGCGTGCCACTCGACGCATCGAAAGTTACTATAATCAGAGTCCCCTCAACATCTATCTGCTCAAGTGTATCGGCGCGTGCAAGGATGCTGGCAATTTGAATCTGGCAACCAAGTATATTGCAACACTGCGCGATCTGCCAAACATCAAGGAGCACACAAAGGCAAGTGTAATTAGCGAGCCTTTTCACTCGATAGATATAGTGGTTCGATTTGTTTAACTTTGAGCAAACTATAAAAATCAAGGCTCAACATTTTTCGAATAGATTCGGTTCGTGGCCTCGAACTTTGGGGAATACTTTAGGTTCGGTTCACGGACTCGTTTTTGGAACCTCCAAAAAAGACATTAATTGAATTTTAAATAAATTAGTTTTGACTCGTTTTTATTAAGTTATAATATGACAGACAAAATTGTTTTTGAATGAAACGTATTAAATTCGTAATATTCAATACAATGTTTGAGCTTAGTATTGTTAATGTGCTAAATGTCTGGCAATAGGTTTTTATTCCAAAAAATGAAAATGTTGAAAATGCAGGTTCCACTAAAACTTGTGTTTCTGGAACAGCTAAACAAGGAAATTCAATAATTTGTAAACCTTCCTTTTTTTAGTTATGTTAAGTTAATTTCTGCGTCAACAGGATGTTCACAGAAACTTTCAAAAATCGATTTTTCGATTCGGTTTTGTTAAAATTTGTATCGTAGAATATGTGTGTTTGGTTGAGATTCCGATTCCGACAAATGTTCCAAGTTTCATTCAGATAGCTTAACTGTGAGTCTAGTTCACATACATACAGACAGATATGACTGTTGATGCTGGTCAAGCATGTCTATACACTATGGGTTGACACTATCTATAAACAAATGTAAAAATAACAGAATCATATTTGATTACAGATCTCCGTGCTGTTGGAAGATGCGGATGTGAATATTAAGACAGGCAACTATCAGATTGCCAAGGCTATATTACAACACGTGGTTAACAATAATGACTTCATGTACTGTCTGCAGCGGGTGCCTGCGCTGCGTATGCAGGGAGAATTCCTTTTAGATTGTAATGCACAAAGCTGGCCCAATATATTGGAACGCAATTTCAACGGCGCGCTCAAACTGATGGAGAACTTTGAATTGAAGAAGGCGCAGGTAATGGCAACATCACCGGACATATTACAATGGAGCACATTCGATACGTTCAAGAATCAGAATTTTAAGGACGTACATGCGGCCATAGCCAAATATGCGGATCGGGAGTATCAGCATCTGCATGACTATCGCAAATCGCAGGAATACCAAACGCTCGTTGATATTATAAAACAAAATCGTGAATTGGCCAGCACGGCTGCCGATAAACAACGCCGAGATGTTGATTGCCGAGTGGGCGCCCATTTTCTAAAATGCTTTGCGGAACTCGACGAAAATCAACTTCAAAGCATTGAGGATAATCTTACGGAGCAGCTGTGCATATCAATTAATCACTATATTGCCTACTGTCAGCTGGACGGTGGTTTCTCCAGCGCTGCAATTTATCGCATTATAGCGCTTTGGTTCAGCAATGATCAAAACGAGGCCATGCTCAAGATGATTAAAGACCAAATTAAATCTGTGCCCAGTTTCAAGTTCATTTGTGCCGTCAATCAGCTGGCTGGGCGTCTCAGCTCCAAAAAGAATACCGACTTTCAAAAGCTGCTCGTTGAGCTGCTGGTGCGCTGCGGCCAGGATCATCCACAGCAAACATTTTATAAGCTATATCCATTTGTTTATGCCCATATGGATGGCATTCACAGCAATACGCAACGCACGGATATCGCAAAAGATATAATTTCAAAGATCTGTCTGGCAAATCCCGCTGCTTTCGCCTGCAGCAAACAGTTTGAAAGTATGTTTCCAGGTATGTTTCCAGCTTAAGCAACTTGAATTTTCACACAATCAGCTAATCAATTTTTAACTCACAGCACTTATTAACTTTGCCAACACATATATTGTTATCGAACCGGATGGCACAATGAAAGGCAAGGGAGTGCCGGAAAAGATAAAGAAACTAAATTTACTCAAGATGAACAACGTACATTGTCCCACATTGGAATTACCTGTGCAGTCTAATAAGCTATATGACATAACCAGTAAGTTGATCAGTGTTAGTTCGCATTTAGACGATGAACTCTTTTGCATGTTGATGAGAGGTGAACTTTGGACGAATAAACTTTATGATTTCATCGTTTAAATCCAGTCTTTGTCCACATTTAGGCGATTTGACATCGTTTAGTTCTCGCTTGTTGGGAAGAGGTTAACAGGCAACCCCTCTATACCTCTTCCCCATAGACACCAAAGTAACGAAAGAACGTCATGAGATAAACGTCATCGTTAAAATTCAGTCTTAGTCCACATTTAGACGATGATTTAACGTCATGACATTTCTTCGGTAAGTTATCGCTTTTTAGAAATATGTAAATCGGAACAGGCACCCCTCTACCCAACAAATATCTTAGAGAAAAAAGTCATGAAATAAACGTCATCGTCCAAATGCGTCCTGTAAGACAGCAGATATAACCTTTACATTTTTTAGGTTTTTTTTATGAGCTTGTATTAGTATATATTGTAGTGCGGTATCATCACACCCTCTATCATTAGAAGTCTGCTCAGTCCTGGACAAACATATGAGCAGTTGCTCTTATTATTTCCAAATCGTTTCCAAAGGTTCAATAACTAATAGGGGTTTGTTTGTCCCGGAATCCAGCCCACTACTAAGGTGCGATATTATTTTAAGCAGTGCAGTACCTATAGGCAGTCGTCCACAAGTATCTTGAAGGATTGTTACTACTATACGATAAAATGTAGATACTCTGCTGCTTGTATCTGTCTACGAATGCAGGAGGGAAGATGATATTGCTGCAGTTAATGCTTTAATTTCATTGAATATTTATTTATCCATTTACTTCTTCGCAGGCATTGTAAGATGGAAAAGTGAATACTCGTTTTGTGGTGGCCTCAATGCACCCATTAAAATGAACTGCTTATGTTCGGATGGCGTGGTGCGTCCTCAACTGATCAAAGGCAGGGATGATCTGCGCCAGGATGCAGTCATGCAACAAGTGTTTGGCATTGTCAACGAGCTGCTCAACAGCGATTCCACGTACATTGAGCGCAAGCTACATTTGTGCACATATAAGGTGACGCCACTCTCCATGCGCAGCGGCATACTCGAGTGGTGCAGCAACACTATGCCCGTTGGCACCTATCTTGTAGGTGATAACCCGGGTAATCCAAAAGCACGTAATGCCGGTGCACACAATAAATATCGACCCAATGACTGGACTGATATGAAATGCCGCAAATTTATAAGGGTATGCACCGTAGAAAATTATACAACATTGAATTGCAAACTCTATACATCATTTTGAATCGTCAATTGCAGGACGTTGCACAGAAACCGCCAGCGACACGCATAGCCATATTCAATGAGATTTGTGAACATCTGAAGCCTGTGTTTCATTATTTTCTGCTGGAGAGATTTGCCATACCAGGCGTCTGGTTCGAGCGACGTTTGGCATATACCAACAGTGTGGCTACCACCTCTATGGTGGGCTATATTTTGGGCATAGGAGATCGTCATACAAACAACATTCTAATCAATGAGCACACCGCGGAAGTGGTGCATATTGACTTTGGTCTGTACTGATTCAAATTGTACATTTTTTTTATTATTATTAATATCTTTCGTTTTATGTTGCAGGCATTGCGTTTGAGCGTGGCAAGATTCAGACAACACCCGAAACGGTACCGTTTCGTTTGACGCGCGATTTTGTGGCACCCATGGGTGTCTGTGGCACAAACGGTGTTTTTACCAAATCCTGTGAGGCCATTATGCATACATTAAGGCGTTACAAGTCTGTAATCACCACCATATTGGAGGTCCTGCTATACGATCCGCTTTTTATATGGGGCGTACTTTCAAAAGAACAATCATCCAGTAAATACTATTAACTATTATTGTATATGCAAAGTATCTTAATTTTTTGTATTTTGCAGATGAAGAATCAAAAAATTTATTAGCACAACGTGCCCTCTTGCTGGTACAGTACAAACTAGAAGGCAGAGAACCTGGCTTACAGGGCAACTCTAGTGTCGCGGCTCAGGTTCAACGTTTGATCAATGAGGCAACCCTGCCAAGCAACTTGGCTATGCTCTTCACAGGTTGGGCAGCGCATCTGTAATTCAGCATTTGGTTATGTTTTACAAGCAAACAAAACATCACAACTACCCAATTCATATATATACAATTAAGTTAAGTTCATCAGGCTAGTTTCTCATTTTCGAGTATATATTTTTCGAATAATTTTTATACTTTTTTCTTTCCTGTTTTCGATCGAAATCATAACCCTTCTTAAATTTATATACTTATCATTCCATTGTCTAAAAGTCAAAAACTTTTTCAACCGAATTTTCCAACGATATTCGCAATTAAGAACAGCTAATAATTCCTATTACGAATACATAACATTTATCTGAAAATCAAAAATATTTAATTGTTACATAGGGGAGAGTGGGGTGTGTGGGTGGGGGGGGAGATCTTGACACTTTGTCTTACTATGGTGTATACCGACATGTATACCAAGTTTGGTTGCTCTAGCTTCAAAACTTTGGAAAAAAACTGCGTTCATACAGACGGACGGACAGACGGACATTTCACAAACCCAATATACTCTTTTTTCTTTTTTTTTTTCAAAAAAAATTAAAAAAAAGATTATAAAAAGGGTTACTGTTCAGACCCTGATTCCGTCTAATTTTTTTCGGTTTTTCGAGTGAGCAGACCGCTCAGAAAAATTTGATTGAGCTTTTTTTTTTTCGTAAAATAATTTTTTTTTTTGTGTTAGTCCGCCATGACAGTAAAACACTACCAACGGAGTTTTATAGCAAAGAAGGCCATGACAATTACGTTAGAGTTCTAAATATATTTAAAACGTTCAAAAGTAACTTTTAGTGCTCACAGTAAACTTCGCCTCATATTTGACATGGAGAAATAAAGAGGTAATTGTGTATTATGCCTATTACATTATTAGTGACAAGTGTTACTGATTTTTATCTTCGCTTTCATCTGAGCTATAAAAATAATGCGTTTAGAAAAAAAAACATCGTGTGGGGCAATTTCGTCAACCTATGTGTAAGGCAAAACCGCCCCTTTTTCATTTAATTTTTTTATTTTCTTTGTCCTATTTAATTCTATGATTTCGTAATTATTCCTGATTAGGCATTATGGTACGCAAATACAATAGGAAGAAAGCGGCAATGGACATAAAAAAAAATGGAAGAAGCAGTTAAAGCTGTGCGGACTAAAAATTTGGCTGTTAAAACTGCAGCAAAGGAGTTTGATGTGCCCAGAAGTACCCTAAGGGATTGGCTAAAGCATAATACAGTCGAAGATGTTGAAAAAAAAGTTTATTTCTGCAGTTCCGGTCGGCAAAAAGAAGATTTTTACCCCAGAAGCAGAAAAGACTTTCGAGCAGAGCTCGAAAATAACTCACTCCACTTATTTTTAATGTGTTTGCCACAGAGAGAACAATTAAGCGTTTTCTGTTAAGAGAAATAAGTATATGTCCGCCAAAAACACTTTGAACATCAACATATGCTCAACGTGTCTTCGGTTAACAGTTAAAGTATAACAGAAAACGAAAGTGGATGTGGATAAGTGGAACTTTGCTTACGGTTATGTTAATTTATGTTGTGGATATGATTAGAACATGATATTTATATAAAAAAAGCTGATATTTCTTGATGTGAAATTAATATATATATTTATTTTTATAATATTTTTTCACTGCATACTGTAATACGTTTCTGATCAACGTTCACTTTAAGACAAAACTTCTGTCACAGAAGCAAAATAACTCAAACTATTTGTGTTCATAAAAAGACACTTATATTTTTTCTCTCAAAAATAAGTGTCTTTGGAAGACTGAAACAGAAAAAATGCGAAAATAGTCGTTTCTCACTGAGCGAGACCACAAACACTTACAACATAACGCACGCTCTCTGTTGTGTGCGTTATTCGTAGTCTC